>OZ037783.1:28070125-28117625 GCA_964035525.1 Porites cylindrica
AGTTCATTTGCAGTGTTGACATCGGTGGGGCAGATGTTCCGGACTCATGGGACGAGGCTCTTCAGCTTTTAAAAAAACACTATGCAAACTCCATGATTATAAGGACTATACCGGAAATCCTTCATTACAGTGTAACAATTGTCACTGTGTACGGGGTACGTTTTCATTTGCTATAGTAATTACGTTATATACCGATATTTGAGCCTCCTTCCTGCTGGATGTTTGAGGCAAGTGGACAACATAATCAACATCTGGGTTTTATACTGCTCGAACGATACAACTAAAGGACGCGAATGTCCAAATGCGAATTAACTACAACGACCCTTGACCCTCGAAATATATGGAAAAACTCAGTGTAACTAAACCAACTTAACTATCATAACAGGGGCGAATCCAGGAATTTTTTTATTGGGGAGGGAGGGAAGGCAAACTATGGTTCAAAAACGACTATATGAACTTATTTGTGGTAAACTACCACGCGACCATGTGTTTCTCAATCTGTGAACGCCGGTCGCCGTTGGCGGCCAGCTTTGCGAGCAGAGGCAAACAGATCATAGGAAGGTACCCAAAAACAATTACGTACATTTTTTGCTATCCCTGGAATTTAGTTTAGTGGCAATCGTAACGCGCGTTTCGTTAAAAAGAATCAGCCAGTTAATATAAGTGATACACGAACCTGTCGATGTAAGAATTTTAGTCTAAAACAAGCGTTAGGTCTGATAGGGGGGAGGACCCAGACCGCCTGGACCCTCGTCCTGCATCCGCCACTGCATAACTTATAGAGTTACAAATACATCAAAGGCTACTGTTGTTAAGATTTAATGCCTCAATTCGGCAACTTTTACAACTCCGAATAACTGATTATTTTTTTCTGTGTAGTCTGAGAGAACGAATTATATTAAGACGTTTGCCCCTAAGAAGAACGAATCAATTGGCACCCTTTATGTTGGTCACAGCGGGAATCATTACGTCGCACTCCAGCCTAACCGAATGGTAAGCTTTTGCTTAAAATTTTGTCATAGTTAATTCGTAATCTTAGCGATAAGTAATTCAAAGTTTTAACATTATTTTTGTATTTTATTTTCGCCTTTATTTAACCTCTTATCCAGCCGTATGGCTAAGCATATTCAACACGTAAAATAAAGTGTCCATGTCTTTGTGTATGTGTCTGTGTGTCATTGCACAGGGGTTTTATAGGCAGAATCTAATAAATGTTAGTTCTACGTCGATCAGCACAAACTTTGCTTTGGAAAGTAGTGTCGTATGACGGCGTTGAGATCGAGTCATAGTACCTTAGATGTTTTGCCCTTCAAACGAGCAAGTTTCTGAATATGCTTGGTATATTGAAATTTGTATTCTCATTTTATTTCACTGAAGGGAAGTAGTGAAGCCGGAACAGCCAGCATGACACGACAAGGCCAAGGAGAGGTGTACCAGCCCGGTAGCTGTAACAACTTTGAAGAAAATAGACTAGATTCCACTCTCTCAAGTTAAAACGGTGGTAAAGAGTTTGCAGAAAAGGTAGGTTCGTTATCGTTATACGTTATATGTTTGTGTGAGTCGATCTGAAACAAAGAAAAGTTTTTTAATGAAGATGGCGTATTTCTTAAATGCAAATTCTCTTACTACGCAAAGGTTGTTGTCGATCTCACAGACGATGTCAGTTCTTATGGTGAGAGTAACACCCCTAGAAAGGAAGAAAAATCGTGGCGCTTCACCAAGGTTAGAGAGCTTTTTCTGACTATTGAAAAGAAAAAGGAACTTGATTACAACAGGAGAAACTTGGTTCTGCAACGTGAGCACAATGTTTTGACATGGAACATTCTCATTTGTACATATGGGTTTCAATTAAATTTCTAATCTACGCGTGTTTAAATTTTTTAAAATGCCAAGTTATTTTATTTTAATTTATGCCTTCAATCTATTTCAATGTTGTTTCCTCAGTTTCCTCCCCTTATAAGAATAATGCCGTATTAAAGTAAATTAAAGAATGAGGTAAAGATGACAATGATAAGGAGGATGATAGTCATTGTATTCAAAAGATGCTGAACCCGAACTGAATGATTCAGGTTAGGGAGTGAACGAAAAGTAGAACAACACGTCAGTCAAGTAATCACTGATTAATCATGAACTCTTAATGACCTGTCATTCCTACTTTAGGGAGGTAAAAAACGTGCAAACGTAACTAACATGGAATGGTGGGAAAAGGATGAAGAATACCAGCCTGGAATAAGCATCTTCAGAGGCATGAGAATAGAACCCCCATCCCCTAAGAAGGTGGGTTCATCAGTGTCACAGGCGCTTTTTCAGTAGAAGCGGCTTAGATTACTTTTACATTGAAAAATTTATTGAAAATATTTTTTTAAAACTAACTGTCCTAACGGAGGATAATACAACTGCTGAGAGCAACGGTCAGTTGAGTCCCGTACATAACGACTGCGTACGAGTCTGTGGACAGTTATAAAAAGAGAACAATGCGTTAAAATATGTTTTTCTTTCATAACTACCACCGCAATGAAACACCAGGGAAATTTATCATAGGAACACTTCTCATACTTCAAAAAAGCTGTATCTTTTAACTATTTCGAGCCATTTGAAAATGCCGAAACATTTTGGGCTAAAGGAAGACTTATAATTTCTTGGAAAACGAAATGACACTTGTTCTTACCGTCCTTGGTCTTTTTCCACTGAAGAACCCCTTTCGGAATATTTTAGGGGGAGCACGGACATCTATAACAATAATGTCTCGTTGTGGAGAACAACGTTAGTACGTAGTATTAAACCTATGCTGATATCCCAAGATGGCATTTACTGTATAATATTTGTGCGGAGAGGTGATGATATATGTATTTGAGCAAAGGCATATATATATATATCACATATATTTGTTTTCTCCGCAGGATTTTGTCGATCTAACGAAAGACTTGTCATCTAGTAACGAAAGTACGCCTGTGAAGAACGAGTATAAAAGACACGGCTTTGTTAAGGTAAGTATCTCAATTTGAGCAAAGAGATAAAATAAACATTTTACACGATAGTTGATAGAATCTTCTTGTAAACGATCTTTGGATTTTTTACCCTGGGCCGAGTTGTTCAAAGCTGGGTTAAGATAACCCAGGGTTCTTGCGAGGTTTAAATCGGCAGATTTGAAAGCTTAAAACGCATTTCAGTTTTATTCTTTTTGTCTACAAGATGATGACTGGAAGTTCTAAAAATAACGGAGAAAATTATCCGAGAAAATGCTTTTGAATACAAGAACAACAAACACGGGTTAAATTTAACCCCGGGTTAAGCGTTAGTCGGCCTTCGAACAACTGGGTCCTGAAGCAAGATAGCTTATAGAAGTTAACTCCTTTCAAATAAAGATTCCTAACGTGCATCCACGCTAAAAAAAGTATCCAAAACTGAAGCGATTGCAAGTCAGGAAATACTTGCAATCGTTTCAGTTTTGGATATTGGGACGGGGAAAAGGCGTATTTAACTCGAACATACCAAAATAGAAATCATTAATCTCAGACTCACTGTGAGCATGTGAGCATTATCGGGCCTCTTTCCTCCCTCCCCCCCTCCCCCACCCCCCACACCCGCCTCTAAAAGAAAACAAATCGGTGTGGGACTAACAAATAACAGGGACATCACTTTTATCGTCTGATTAAACCTTTTCCTTTTTGTCATACAGTTTGGCGATGAATAATGAGTGTCAATAAAATTTATACATAGCAGAGTTTTGATACAAATAATTGGTTTGCAGCTTGAACCAGCACCAGCTGGAAAACGCAGAAAAAACGTAGCAGATTCTCTCTTAAAAAGGTAGGTTAAACATATACATTTAAAGAATCTACCAATTACGTCCTTTATCCTAATTCTCTAAGTGGAAAATCTTAGATAACTTTTCTTATTATCATGGGCTTCATTCTGACTCTTCGTATCACCAACAAACGATTAATTTCTTAATCAGTTGTGATTAACGTAAAACTAAAAATTAAAAACTTTAATTCCCTTTGTTTCAGTAATTTAGAAATTCAAATTAACTATACTAGAGCAAACAATTGGAGTTTTTCGTTCATGGTTAGTCTGAGATGGGTTAGTCAAGTCTGGCTTAATTGTTTAATTCTTCTAAGAAAGTCAGTTCCGTTTTTAAGGATTGAAATTCCCAAGATGATGTTCCTAAGGGATGTTACTCTTGTACTTTTTTCTTCTTGTATTATTTTTGTCTATTTGCTTTTACGTCTCTGCTCGATATAATTATTGAACTAACAAAACATATATTTCGATCACGTTGTCAACATACAAACCGCTTTCAAGTATAATGGCTGCCAGCCTTGCAATCAGTAACTTGATAATTTCTTGTAGGGGCACCAATCATCAAACTTTTTCGAAACAGAGCAGCAGCAGTGATGAGGAACTAACACATAGTATATATTCACCCGCAAAGCGAGCAAGGAAACATGGAGGAAGAAGTAATAGCAGCAACGATGAGAAGACAGCAGACACAGACGATGAAAGAGTTAGCTATCATAAAATAAAAAAGCAAAGAAAGTTTGATTCTGAATTGTGGGATAATGTTGTTGCAGAGAACGTTTCCTGTCTCCCAACCGGTATTGATGGACTTTGTGCATACACGATAAAGTGCAAAGCCACTGACAAAGTGAAAGTTATTCAAACTGACGGTAGGAAGTGGAAGAAAAGTTTAGCTACTAGGTGGAAGAACTTTGGAGAAATGAGGTATGCAGACTGCCGGGGCTCATACAAATGTGAGAACATTGACTGCCCATATAGGGTTCAATATGGAGTCATAAACCGCATGCAAATGAAAAAACGTGAAGGTGTACATGTTTGTGGGGTCTGTGAAGATCCTGCCGTGTTTGTTGAATGCGCTGCACGCCGCTACCTTCAGACAGGGAAAAAACACATTAAAGTATTTCACTGTGGAACACACACCTGCCCAGTACAAGAAAAACCTGCCAAACCAGCTGAACGAGTGAAAGAAATATTGCAGAAAAATCCTGATATGAAGCCGGCACAAGTCCAGTCAGCGTTTGTCTTATCGGCATTGAGAAGCGGCGAAGACTGGACTACGGTAGTAAGTGAGGCGTCGCAGATATTAGACAAGAAGTGGATAGCGAACCAAAAGCAAGATCTCAGAAAGAAAACTTATCCGTCGGGCGAAAATTTTGAAGCTCTTGCCACCTTCAAAGAGTACTGTGACAAGGAAGATAAACTACTAGTGTTTAAGATAAATGATCGAAGATGCAACCCGGACCTACCATCATACGTGTTCAAGACAAGCAAAGCTCGCATGCAAATTGCAGAAAACATGAATAGAGACGGTAAGCACTTCATGAGCAACGAATATTGTTTCTTCGACGGGAAAGTCAAAAGATGTCGTAATTATGTTACACTCACGGCTAGTACGTACTATCCACTACTTAAGCGACAGATAGTCTTGGCCGTGATGGAAGCAGAAAGAGAAAATTCTGAAAATATTGAGCAATTTTGGACATTGTTCAATGAAGCATTGAAACATGCAACACAGAACAAAGATGAAGTCTTTAATCCAATCGGATGGTGTGTGGATATGGCGGGGTCAAACATGAATGGTTTAAAGGTGTTTGGAGAAGACGCTCTGCAGAGAATAAAAAGCTGCGAGTTTCACTTTAAACAGAATAGAAATAAGATGGCTCAAAAGCTGAGCAGTGACCAGGATTCCCAAGAATTCAAAACGCTCTGCGATGGTTTACTTCTGGCAAATATAAGGGAAACATATGATGCTGCAAAAGATGCAGTTTATCAGTTTATTAACGCAAAGCCCGAGAGAGCCTTTCTGTCTACATGGGTTGATTGGTGGGACCATCGCAGAGCATTTATATTTCGTGCTTTCTCACCAAGCACGGAAGCTCCAAACATGAACCTCGCGGAAGTCATCCATGCCAGTTGGGCGCACCGCGACCGAGCTAATCTTTCTCTTCTTGATGCTGCTCAGGCAGACACAAGAGACAGTGTCCTACTGGAAGCAGAGCTAAAAGCATTCGAGAAGGGAAACGTGAAAGGAGGTGTCGGTCCAAGTTATGTGGAACGGCGAGAGCGAAGCCATAAAAAAGAAGTCTTGCGTGCTGCTCAAGTTGGCAAAGAAATCTCGAAACTGCGAGGTAACTTAGTGGACCCTTCCTCTGGACACCGTCCTCCACTGGCAAAAACAGGCAACAAGAAGAAAAGGAACAACACTCGATCTACTACAGGTTCCGACTCATACAGCAACCCCACAGTTCCTTCTGCCCCCCAGTCATGTCGGTCATACACCAACCCAACTTGTAATTCTGTCCCCCAAGAACCACACAGCAACCCGACTTTTCATTCTGTCCCTCTACCACACAGTAACCAAACTGGTCATTCTGTCCCCCTGCAGCACAACATCCCAACAGGACATTCTGTCCCCCTCCCACACAGTAATCCAACTTGTCATTCTGTCCTCCTTCCACACAGTAACCCCACAGGTCATCCTGTCCCCTTACCACACGGCAGTCCAACAGGTCATTCTGTCCCCCTGCCGCACAGCAACCCAAATCCTGCTTCACAACACCCTACTATGTGGCATTCAGGTCTATCACTGTTCCCTTACGAGTTAGTAATACTGCCAAACAATGTGAGAGTGTGTTATGGTTGTTACGCTGCTTTTACAGACCAATACCGCAATTCGCCATACAATTTTGTGATCAAGCATTGCGACCGAAGGTTTATACGGCGGGATCAGGCATCAGGGCAGCCAATTTACTCTATTGATTTTCAAAACACTTATTACCATCTAGATCGTATGCACGTGCGGCGTAAGAATCCACTTTTTAACGATACCGTTCAAGTTTCCATAGAGCTATATCAGTCCTTGGACTCCGCTCAAAGCGACTATGTTTCAGCCAGTGGTTTACAGATTAATTTAGTTTAGATTATTTTCTTTTCCTAAGCAAAATCGGAGGAGGCCCAAAGAAAACTAGATAGCATGTTTTCATTTGGTATCCTCAGATTGTGCTCACTTACTACTGAGGGGTATCGATATTTAAGAGATCTAGAGTACTCGCTTTCCCTTGCTCTTGAATTATTGTCGGCTCGGCGCATACACGCATTCTAGTTAAAAATTTGCCGATCATTCGAAATGTCGTATTAAAAAGTTTTGGAATTTTTGATACTGGAATAAATAATGAATGCGTATTACTGGACTCCTACGAGTTTCGCTACAATAAAAGCTTATTTTAGTTATTAGATCTTAAAGTAGCTACAAGTGTTGCCCACTTGATGGTAGTGGGAACCTCTTTCCCACCCATTATGGTAGTCAGTCAGACTACGGGCACTTTTTTACTACAAACAATGTGTGGAAACCTTTGTTTTATTTATTTATTGTTTTGATTTCTCATAGCAGAAAATTTATTACCTAGTGCTCTCTGCTCTGAAGTTGTATTTTATACATTTTCGTCGGTCTCGAAATACCACAGTTTCATAACTGCTTGTGCGCGCTTGCAAAACAAAACTCAGTTCATTGGATACCCCATAGGTAAGCATATTTTGTAAAGCCTGGTTCTCATATGCTGCCGATGTACCTGCGACATAGCCGCCCGTGGGGCTGCCTGGGTTACTGTTGGAACGAATGAGAACGGCATGCGCCGCTGGTAACAAAGAGCCATCGCAGATCTTTACCGCCGGCATGCCTGCGAAGTTGAACACGAGTCAACTTCGCAGGCATGCCGGCGGTAAAGACTGGGATGACCAATGTTGCCGGCGACTTCTGTTCTTATATTGGAACAGTATCCCAGGCAGTACCGGCAGTAATGCCGCAAAAGTGCATCGAAGGCATATGAGAACCAGGATTAAGGTGCTGAACCCAAAGCTTAAGTCTTGATATACTTGAAAGTAAACTGGAAAGGTCTAGTATTGTACATACCATGTCCGAAAACTAACCAACATAATATTACCCTTTATTTTGGCAACCCATTGTTATTATCGCCTGTCAAACTCAGTTGATGTTGCACAGTTCCATTCACATTGTAGCTATTCTTTAAAAATGACAGCTTGTTAATTTTAAAAACGACATTGACAGAAGCATTACATCATCATCTGAAATAGAGGACTTCAAAACTGTTGCTGGCAAGTGTTCGTAGATACACAAATATAACTTTTTCAAGTTCGAAAAACTATAATAATACTTGTTGAGTTCTGTTACAAAGTTTTCTTTCTAATAGTACAAACAAATGAGATGGCTACATAATTTTCGATGTTGTGTTACGTTACACTTTACTCTGTTCGCACAAAATGTCGGTAAACCGTTATACACTGATCATATGTCCCCTCAGCTAAGGCTTATTTTCATCACCCAATGTCAACAATGTTGCTTGAAAGCCACCGAGGCATTTAGTAATGTATTACTTTTGATTCAATAACTACATTTTCTTGAATAAAGTCACTTAACTGGTTGTATTTCTAGTAAGCGCTTGTACTTCTGTTGTGTACTTAAAATTTCTCCATATGTAGGCAATAGTATGCAAGGATAACGCCACATGGGTTAAATTGACGACAAAAACGTATGTAACGAGATGCGGTGATGTGGTCTCGTCTGCGCCTCTAATAAACTAACAAAAATTTTAACTGGCTCGCCTATCGTAAAATATCCTCCACTAAGCCCCCCCGGGACTTATTTATTTCAAACACCCCTAAGGGGGAGCTTGATAGAGACGGGGGCTTATATATATCAGAAGGGGGCAAAGACGATGAAATTTTTGCTTATGGATTCCGGAATCCTGGGTTTTGGAATCCGGAATCCAAGTTCTACCAAGAGAGAATAGATCATAGTCTCTTGGTTCTACTGACAAAGAATAGAATCGAGTACCTGGCATCTAGAATCCACAGCGTGGAATCCAGAATGAAAGACTGTCTTGAATTCCCTTAGTGCATTGGGCGATTACAGGCATTTACGCCTTACCTAATTTATTGACTTTTCCTAGCTCTGGTGGAGTGGATAACTTACTGTTTTCAGTGTCTGGTTTATTTTCTTTTTCAGCTTCATGATACCAGGCGTTATTATTTCCTTACCTACTTACTCACTTAGTTACGATGCATGTTTTCCAGATTTGACTGAGACGCACAATGAATGGTTTCCTGTTGTCAGGTTGTCCTGGTTGCCATTTAGATAAAAAGAAAATCAAGAAGTTATATAGAACACTCCGGGTTGCCGTCTCAGTTGTAAAAGCGTCAAGCGAAAATCTTGCTTCGAGGAACAGACTCCTTTCTGTGGATTATTACTTGTTTCCATATTAAATTCATGCCTGCCTTGAATACCGCTTCAATGAGGTTTCATGCGCCTGTTTACATTTTCCTTATTCTTGCCGAAAATATTTGTTTAATATAAGAGTTCTCGTTTCTTTTACCGACAGACTCGTAGCTTTTCGAGCCCGAGTTTTTTTTAAAAAACGGTTTTAAGTTGTTGTAACGTTTATAATTTGTAGTCTATGAAGTGTATCGCACATTTTTCAGTTGAATGCACCCCTGAGCATTTGTGAGCAATTCATAGACAAGAAGAAAACAATGGTAACTCATGGTAACTTTTTTTATCAGATGCTGTTATGCATAAGTATATTCAAAGCTGAATTTACAATTAACTGGGCCCGATATAAAGAAAAGAAAATAAACTTGCGGTGAACACAAAAGTCGGCCAGCTTTTTGTTTTTTTTTGTCATGAGACATTATTTTGTAGACTCTAACATCTGTAACCTGTAAATTGGCTACCGTTGAGTATCGTGCATAAAAAAGATTTTTTCCCTTCATATTGTTTTCATATCAGTCGTTTTCAGATCATTTTCCCCTGCCGCGACATTGGACCCGCGACCGCGACATTGGACCCTCGACCGCGACTTTGGACCCGCGACCGCGACTTTGGACTCGCGACCGCGACTTTGGACTCGCGACCGCGACATTGGACTCGCGACCGCGACATTGGACTCGCGACCGCGACATTGGACCCTCGACCGCGACTTTGGACTCGCGACCGCGACTTTGGACTCGCGACCGCGACATTGGACTCGCGACCGCGACTTTGGACTCGCGACCGCGACTTTGGACTCGCGACCCGCGACATGGGACCCGCGACCCGCGACCCGCGACTATTAGTCAAACTCATCATATTAGATAGGAAATACGATCAGAGATTAATGGAATAGGGAATGTTGCAAGCTACCGAGTATCCAGCTGAGATAGCTGACTTTTACTCAGCTATCTCAGCTGGATACTGAGGGGTTTTTTTGGTTGCTAAGCTCGTGCGGCTCGTTATGTTTTTTACTTATTCGGGCATCAAATAAGTAAGTAAGTAAGTAAGTAAGTAAGTACTGTTACACAATGAATCGCAGATAGGTTCGCGTGTAAATCACCACTCCCAGGAAGAGTTTGTATATATGATAGTAATATTACGTAATTAAGTAATATCTACTCTTGCTGCTGCTGCCCGGCCGCTACTGCTACTGCTACTGCTACTGCTACTGCTGCTGCTACTACTACTACTACAACTACTACTACTACTACTACTACTACTACTACTACTACTACTACTACTACTACTACTACTACTACCACCACCATTACCACTACCACTACCACTACCACCTCTGATGAAGAGCAATCGAATAAATCTTGGCCATACAGAATATCAACTTATTCGTCTTTTAGCACACGCGCAGCGTTTCTTTCTCCCTGTAATTGCTGAAATTCTGGAGGTCGCGAATAATCCAAATCTCAACAAAAACAGGGGTAGCACGGTGCGAGGCGATAGATGATTCGAACTCCACGTGATAGAATATCAAAGCAGATTTAATGACAGATCCTTAGAGTTCATAACAATAGTAGTCGCGTGTACAACAATTCAGTGTAATAGCAATGTTCGTAGACGTAGATAAATGTAGACGTAGCTAAACGTAGAAGTAGCTAGACGTAGGTTCGAACTGAAAGCGATAATTAAAGAATACGAACTACTTAGATTAACTATAAAATAAGGACTAAAAAGTAGAATAATCTAAACGACATAAAACTATGATGCAAGAAGCAGATAACTGAAAAATCCGATAATTGATACTTGAGCTAATTAACCGAGACAATAACATTTAACTCTCAGCATGAATAAAACAATCAAAAAAACTATGCGTGTATCGTAGCGATTCCGCTTGAACAGAACTTATCTTAAAAAACACTAAACTAGATTATATAAAATACTTTGGTCATAGTAACAATAATCAATCCTGCTTGATTCCAGCGGGTACATTTGTCTTTAAATCAATGTCCTCCTCATAAGATAGCGTAAAGACTTGATAGTTCCACGAATTACCGTACTAAATAACTATAGGAAAATAAAAGACTTACTTTGGTCGACGACTCGCACCAAAAGTAGCAAAAAAATAGCACTCTAGCGGCAGCAAAATATCTTCTGATAGCAACTCCAATGATAGCGGGATAACTTATGATTTCTGGTACTGCGTTGCCTCTTTTATAATAGAGTATACGTGTATTATGCCTAGGGCGTTAACTAAGTAAAACTGTACCTACGCTTTACGCGTTTCCTAGCGGAAAGTACCACACCATGACAAAGCGTGAAAACCTACGAAATGTTTCTAGAAAGATTGATATAATCACGTTCTATAACCTAAAAATAAAACTGTCTTAAAGCAATTAAAAAATATTATAAGACAAATGAACAAAAGAGCGTTTCAAAACTAACATTCCGGCCCCTTAAAGGCGATAAAATTAGCCTTTACCAATAATTATGGCAGGTTTGAAACACTTAACCTAACAAACTATAGATTGTAAAATATAATGTTCAAAGCATAAGCTGATAAATGTCCATGATAATAACATCTTACTGATCCTTGCTTGCGTCAATTGCGTCCTCTGCACTTGACTCCAGTAAAACAATCTTGTCCACTGGTCGCACCAGCTCCGTTGACCTGGTCTTGACTTTAGCTGAACGTACTAATCCATCCCCACGATTGCTGTAGACTTCAATTACTCGTCCTAATGGCCAGATACTGCGGGGCGTGTTCTCGTCTAGGATCAGCACAATATCATTTACAGCAAGATTTCTCTGTGGCTTGTTCCACTTTTGGCGTTGCTGTAACGAAGGTAAATACTCTCGGGTCCATCGTCGCCAAAACAGGTTGCTTAGGTACTGTACTTGGCGCCATCGGCGACAGCTGTAGTTATCCTCTCTTGAAAACGCTCCAGGTGGCATTGCTGATCCTCCTCGAAGTAGCAGCAAATGATTTGGCGTGAGTGCGTTGCAATCTCGTGGATCATCAGACACCTTTGTAATTGGTCTTCCATTCACGATTGATTCCACTTCACACATCAGCGTGCATAGACCTTCATCATCAAGAATTTGTTCCTTAAGTAGCGCCTTCATGACTTTCCTTACAGTTCTGATACATCTTTCCCATACTCCTCCGTGGTGAGAAGCAGCGGGTGGGTTGAATATCCACTTGACATCATGTTGCAGCAAATAATCGTGAATTTGAGCCTGGTTCCATTGTTGTAAAGCTTCACGTAGCTCCCTTTCGCCTTTTACAAAGTTTCCTCCGTTGTCTGACCTTATTTCTTCTGGACGTCCTCGCCTTGAAATAAAGCGACGTAGAGCATTGATAAAGGATTCAGTGTCCATAGAGTGTGCGACTTCAATGTGGACTGCACGGATGGCAGGACAGGTAAACAAAACTCCATATCTCTTAGCTGTTACTCTTCCTCGACGTACTAAGAAGGGACCAAAACAGTCGACTCCTACATAAGTGAATGGTGGCTTTGAAGGTGTTATGCGATCTTCTGGTAAGCTCGCCATCTTTTGTTGCATAACAGGTGCTTGACGTCGCCGGCAATTAAAACATTTGTTAATGATGTTGCGTACAATCGATCGCGCGCCGATTATCCAGTAGCCTTGTCTGAGTAACGATAAGGTGTATTCAACTCCTGAGTGCCCAGAAGCTCGGTGATAGTAATCAATAATGAGGTTGACAACGTGATGCTTCTTTGGAAGAATAATAGGGTGTTTCGCGTCGATCTTGATTGGTGCATTGTGGAGACGTCCTCCAACTCGTATGAAACCATTTTCCATAAACGGATCAAGTTTGTAGATATTGCTACACTTCTTCACTGCAATTTTCTTGTCTTGTTTTTCTTGAGTGACGCGGCTAAGGGCTTGCATGTCTTCTTTGAAGCTTTGATTCTGCACGTGCTTAATAATGACTTCTTCGGCGTCCCTTATCTCGCACACAGTTAAGGGGACAATTTCACTTTTGCTTGATTGACGGTTGATTTTCTTGTTTTCTTTGCGCAGCTGGCTCTGTCTGCGTAACATGCCTTTGTAGCGTAGAGTCCATGCCACGATCCTTTTCAAACGAGTCCATGAAGAGAATCTTTCGAAGGTTTTGCTAATGTAATCTTCGGTTTGTTCGCTTGTTTCACTTGCAAATGCTTGAGCAGTTTTCTTAACTTCGGGATCATCGGGAGAAATCTTGCCCATGTCTGTGGGTCTTTGAGGCCATTCTTCTTCAGGTTGCTTTAGAAAGTCTGGTCCTTGTATCCAGCGTTCATTATTTAACAATGCTTCAACTGTCATTCCCCTTGATGCTTCGTCAGCGGGATTCTGTATAGTGTCAACATGCCTCCATTGTGTTGCAGTGGATTGGTCAAGAATAGCTGCGATACGATTTGCGACAAAGGTCTGGAACCTTTTATCCTTGTTTTCTATGTAGCGGAGAACACAAGTGCTGTCAGTCCAGAAAGTAGATTGGTCGATTGACAAGGTGACTTCTTGTTTGATCATCCGATCAAGTCTTGTAGCTAGAACCGCTGCGGATAATTCCATCCTTGGAATCGTCATAGCCTTGAGTGGAGCCAGTCTTGATTTTGCCATGATAAGAGAGCAATGAACCTTGCCGACTGCATTGATTTGACGCAGGTACGAAACTGCTCCATACCCTTGATTAGAAGCATCTGAAAAGTGGTGAAGTTCACATCGTTTTACATCTGAAAATTCTTGGGGCTTGAAGCATCGCGGTATTTGAAATTGTTCCAACTTGGGTAGCTCTCTCAGCCAGGCTTCCCATTTCTGCTTGCTTGTTTCAGGGATCGGGTCATCCCAACCGAGACCCTTAAGACACAAATCTTGTTGTATTGCTTTAGCAGGTAAAATACAGGGGGAAACGAACCCCAGGGGGTCGTAGACGGAACAAATGACAGACAAAATTCCTCTTCTAGTAGCGGGTTTTTTCTTGTCGACAATCTTAAAACCAAATGTGTCAGTATGAACGTTCCACTGAACACCAAGCGCTCTTTCGGTTAGCGTTACGTTTTCGGAGAGGTCGAGGTTCTTTACTGATGGTGCTTTCTCCGATTCAGGTACAGAGTCCATTACCTTCTTAGAATTCGATATCCATTTGGTCAGGCGAAAACCCCCTCTTGATAATAATTCGCGGAGTTCACCCACCAATTTAACAGCCTTTGGGTTGGTTGGAACTGATTTCAAACAATCATCCACGTAGAAGTTACGTTTTACGGTTGCTATGGTAACTGCGTCAAAATCTTCTTTATTATCTTCTGCGGTTTTCTTGAGAGCGTAGTTTGCGCAGCTGGGAGATGAAGCTCCACCAAACAAGTGGACTAACATCTGATATTCCTCTGGTTCTTTTCGCAGATCGCCATGTGGCCACCAAAGAAATCGCAAATACTTGCAGTCTTCAGGCTGGACTCGAACTTGGTAGAACATTGCTTCTACGTCAGCCATGAAGGCTACTGGTTCTTCTCGAAATCGCGTTAAAACACCAACTAGAGTGTTCGTTAAATCCGGCCCCTGTAGCAACTGATCATTGAGAGAAGATCCTCGATACTTGGCTGAACAATCAAATACCACTCGAACCTTGCCTGGCTTCTGAGGGTGAAATACGGGATGATGGGGCAGGTACCATTTCTCCCTCTGCAACTGTTCTTCAGTGGTCACCTTTCGAGCGTAGCTTTTTTGTAGTAGGTCTGCCATGAAGTCTGTATATTTTTCATGCAAGATAGCGTCCTTCTGAAGTCGTTTCTTGAGCAGTTGAAGTCTGGTCTCTGCTTGAGGCCTGTTGTTCTCTAGGTGAGGCGGGTGGTTTTTCCATGGTAAGCCGATCTCATAGTGACCGTTTGAGATTTTTACTGTACTTTCCATGATGTTTAAAGCGCGCTGATCATTCTGGGACATTGACATTTTAGGTTCGTAGCTCGAGTCATTAAATTCTAAGTTACAGAAATCTTCAAACTGTTTGCTGAGGTTAGCAGTAGTGTCAATGAGGTTTGACGTGGGTACTTTAGTCTCTTTTCGTCCTAAGGGTCCACTGAGCATCCATCCCAGAACGGTACGCATAGCGAAAGGTCCTCCGTTTTTACTTTCTCTCACCTCCTTTGGTTGCATAGCTTGTGGTACGTTGCTGCCAATCAGTAGGCCGATTTCTGCTTCAATTCTTGGTACATCAATACCCTTGAGGTGTGGCCAGCGGTTAACGTCTTCTTGGGTGCCAATAGCTGAAGTTGAGACCGGGAGACTGGGTCGAGAGTACACCATCGGTAGCTCGATTAGGTTTTGGTTGCCAATATCTGAAACCTCTAGATTTACGAGAGAACATTCGATGGTTTCGTTAGATTTTCCCATGGTAGTGAGCGAGAGGGTAGCTCTTTCTCCCTTGGCGTTGAGCTTCTTTAGGAGATCCTCTGTACAAAACGAGGTGTTAGATCCAGGGTCTAGGAATGCATAAGTGAGCACTTTCTTATCTTGGCCTTTTACGTTGACTTTTACGGGAACGATCGACATCCCTACCACAGAATCACTTGATACTTGAAACGATTCGCTTTTCACATAGCCATTCTTTACTTGCGTTGCACTTGGACTTGTTACTTGTCCTTGGTTGCTAGGCGGATTTTCTTTATCGGTACTGCTTGGTTTGGGGGGTGATTGTTTCTCGTGAAGGAATGTAGAATGCTTCTTTGCACATCCTTCGACACGGCAGAAGCTTCTCTTTGGACAGTCTTGAACAAAATGTCCAGGAACTAAACAGTTAATGCAGAGGCGTTTACTTCGGACGAACTGATAGCGGTTGTATAAACTCAACTTCTTAAACTCATCGCATTGAGATAGCCAGTGATCCTTTTGACACGAAGGGCATTTAAGTTCCTTTCTTTCGTTCGAGTTACTTAGCTGCTTTTGCTGTTGGCTTTGTCCCTGACCTTGTGCAGCAAACGACTTCGCATCCTTTTTCTGTTTCCAGTTGCTCTTTTGATTGAACGGCTTTTGGTCGCCTTGAACTTTGCCAAAGATCGGATGGTTGGTGACTCTTGACTTTGCTTCAACGAAGTTTGTGATGTCGTGCAGGTTAGGATCCCTTCCTTCTTTCTGAGCGATTGTGTCCACGACGTCACGCCACTTCAGTCTTAGCGGGTAAGGTAATCTATCAACGATTTTTCTCAAACTTTCTGGGTTTTCAAGGCGGTTCAAGTAGCCAATTTCATTCAATGTGTTCGTACAGCTGGTAAGTAATATCGAGAATCTTTGCAGCGCGGGACCGTCCTCAGCGCGGATTGGTTGTCCGTTAATGACGCGGTCAACATATGCTGTAGCTATTTTAAATGGCTGACCATATCTCTCTGCCAGCAGTCTTCTTGCCTCACTATAGCCGACATCTTCTCTCATTGCAAGACAACTCCGCACGAGATCTTGTACGTGTCCGCTCGTGTACTGCAAAAGATAGTAAAGCCTTGCGCTCGAACTGCTGGTTTTACTTTCGACAAGGTTTTCAAAGGCTCGTATAAAGTCACAATATTCAATAGGATCGCCGGTAAACACGGGAAGCTCAGGTTGAGGTAAGGTCAGTGCCATGATAGCGTCTTGTTGCTGAAGAAGTAGGAGTTGTAGATCTACTGTAGGTGTACTTCTGGTGGCTTCATTGCCCATTATAGGAAATCTCGTGTCTTCTTTTTTCCACTCGGGTGCTTCTGGATTCAACGCTTTGGTCTGTACGAGAAGTTTTTCAACAAATGCGGGCTCTGGTTTTTCTTCCTTGAGTTCATTTTGGCCTTCTACCTTGTTTTCCAAATTTTCCTCTGTGAGTTGGGGAGTCGGAGGTAACTTCTTATTTTGATCGCTTGCGTGAGGCGAATTCGCGCCAGTTTCGACTCGTGCATACACGTGTTCTTCGGCTCTTGCCTTTGCTAATTCAGTTTTTAGCTTGAGTTCGTTTTTGCGCTGACGCAATTTCAGCTCCTCTTCCTCAATCTCATGAAGCATTTTTAATGTGGCGGCTTCCGCTTCTAGAACGGCCTTTCTAGCTGCAGCTTTTGCTCTGGCGCTTACAGAGGAAGTGTGTGATGATCGCGATGTCCGCGAGCGACGGCCTACGTTTGATATACTGTCCTCTGGACGTACTTCAATTGAGCTCACTGCTCTTGTAGCTTCAATACCAGTTAGCCAAATTTCTAAGTTTTCTAGCAATAGGTCCACTTGTCCGGACACTAATTGGTAATATTTTTCCGACTCTCTGACAGATTCGGCGTCCATAAGTTCTTTGTGAAATGCTTCGTGTATGGCTTGAAATTTGTCAAAAGCTTCCAATAATTCGCCGGATTTTTTATTAACTTCTTCAACATTGCCTTCGTCGGTCATTAGGGCGATAATTTCATTTATCTTCCTGGTGACGACTGCTTTAGCGCTACTACGGGCCTTCTTTGTTGCCATAACGACTAAATGATCAAAGTCAAGTTACCAGTTACTCAGTTATTGCGTGACAATAGACGGACATCCGGTTGTCGGACAAGATAGCGGGTGTGGCGAGTGATAACACTAATTGAGTGATAGCGATTGTGAGACGTGATCTGACGCAGCAGATTCTCCAAATTCTTTCACAATTTGTGGCCTTTGTTCGCACAAATCTCGCCGACAAATTCGAACTAATGTAATTGCTGAAATTCTGGAGGTCGCGAATAATCCAAATCTCAACAAAAACAGGGGTAGCACGGTGCGAGGCGATAGATGATTCGAACTCCACGTGATAGAATATCAAAGCAGATTTAATGACAGATCCTTAGAGTTCATAACAATAGTAGTCGCGTGTACAACAATTCAGTGTAATAGCAATGTTCGTAGACGTAGATAAATGTAGACGTAGCTAAACGTAGAAGTAGCTAGACGTAGGTTCGAACTGAAAGCGATAATTAAAGAATACGAACTACTTAGATTAACTATAAAATAAGGACTAAAAAGTAGAATAATCTAAACGACATAAAACTATGATGCAAGAAGCAGATAACTGAAAAATCCGATAATTGATACTTGAGCTAATTAACCGAGACAATAACATTTAACTCTCAGCATGAATAAAACAATCAAAAAAACTATGCGTGTATCGTAGCGATTCCGCTTGAACAGAACTTATCTTAAAAAAACACTAAACTAGATTATATAAAATACTTTGGTCATAGTAACAATAATCAATCCTGCTTGATTCCAGCGGGTACATTTGTCTTTAAATCAATGTCCTCCTCATAAGATAGCGTAAAGACTTGATAGTTCCACGAATTACCGTACTAAATAACTATAGGAAAATAAAAGACTTACTTTGGTCGACGACTCGCACCAAAAGTAGCAAAAAAATAGCACTCTAGCGGCAGCAAAATATCTTCTGATAGCAACTCCAATGATAGCGGGATAACTTATGATTTCTGGTACTGCGTTGCCTCTTTTATAATAGAGTATACGTGTATTATGCCTAGGGCGTTAACTAAGTAAAACTGTACCTACGCTTTACGCGTTTCCTAGCGGAAAGTACCACACCATGACAAAGCGTGAAAACCTACGAAATGTTTCTAGAAAGATTGATATAATCACGTTCTATAACCTAAAAATAAAACTGTCTTAAAGCAATTAAAAAATATTATAAGACAAATGAACAAAAGAGCGTTTCAAAACTAACACTCCCTTTCTTTCTTTAGTTCCCTTTGCTTTGCGACTAACGCTTCTTTAGTCTTTCGGAACTCCTTTCCTTCTATAATGGTTAAGGAATAGTCTTTCTTTTTCAAATAACGATCAAAGCTTGAAACGAAAGACCTTGAGGGATGTGGTTTCGTATTGTTCACCGTCTTTCTTTCGAACTTGAAGTAGAAAATTGGCGATTAACACGTCAATATCTCTTGCGTCAATATTTTCAATCTCTCTCAGCTCTTTCCTTGAAACTAAAATTTTTTGAGCAACAAAACATCTCTTTGTGTTTTGGTTAATGTCTTCTTATTTTTTAATGTTGTACAAACTCGTCTAGGGAGCAACCAACCCACACAAACCTAGAGCTTTCCTCCACCTTCAACATTTTCGCAGGAAAAATTTGGAGGAGACGCCGCTAAAAAGCCGCCAAATCTGAAAAGCTATTTGAATGTAAACGATGCACGATTCTGATTGTGTCAGAAAGGCCTTCACGTTATCGTTATTGATCATACTCCAACACGTAAAGGTTTGTACTCCATTCTGATTGGCTGTGTAGGCTTTTTTTCACATGTGAAAACAGAGTGTATAGATTTCTACAAATGAGCTTTATGGAATGAAATTCTCGTGTTATTTGTGATAAAATCAAATACATCGCTATCCCTTTAACTCTGAGTTACTGGATAAATTTCACAAAACCTTGACTGATTACAAAAGCTCCTGGACTCAAAAAGGGAAGCATTTCAGACTGAAAAATCTCTGAAACTCTACCACCGATGACTAAATCCCAACAACGTATCGTTTTGGAATTGTTTAAAGTCAATGATACAATACTATCGTCGAAAATGTTCTCACCCCTGTCTCGGAGGAAACGTGGCTCAAAGTCACTGATATCAATCAGGGGCACCCAACGACAATTTTAGGGAAAATATCTGTTCGGAAGACGATTTGAGATCTAGAATTTTCGGAACATTTGTTGTAAAATTTCTTGCTTGCCTGCCTCTCCTAGGATTTTCGACCACTATCTTGGAGCCTGGAACAGGCTACACGAGTAACAATAACAAGTTACACGAGTTGCAAAATGTAGTAACAATGAAGGCCTGTGACGTCCTGTCCCCAGACGTCAGCTCCCCGCCGGGTGAGCAAAAATCCTCAGGCTACACGCAAAGTACATTATTGCTACACCATTACCAATTAGTAACTAATTTCCGGTGTTATAGTGTTCAGTACTCGATGGAAAGAAAGTCGACTAAACGGCGTTTAAACCGACCGTAGGACACAGAGTGGCTATGAACTAAAGGTAAGGGAGCTTTTTGAATCAGTATTTCGCGTGATCATGATTTTTTCCCCTTAGCGTTGTTAGATTCGAATACATGTGATAAAATTCGAACATTAAGGGCCTGAATCACATGTAATAATGCAAGAAATATCGATTTTCGTTCTCTTAAAGACTACTAGTACAGATAGACAAACAAGAAGACTTCATATCTTTAAGACTTTTTGCATTTATTTGGCATCAGATAATACACTAATAATTCTAGTATATTCCGACCAAATGACCTCTGAAGCCCGAACCCACAAATAGTGCGCTTGGGCTGCCTGTGGTCGCGAATACAATACTGACACAATTCTGACATTACTAAGCATACAAAACATTGCCTTTTAGTATTATTCACAGGCTCTATTGATTACTATTTTCGGTAAAAAATAGGAGAAAAAGAAAAGGGAAGCCCAAGCTTGTTTTATGCTGAAAACATCATGTTCACGTTGAGGCTTGAGTGTGTTTTTCCGCTATGTTTTGTGTTTTGTGGCTATGTGAGGCCACTTGAAAGATTAAACCCCTGTAAAACTAAGGTCAACTTTCCACATCTCCGGCACACAACACATTAGTAGTTAGGGAATGATTCCATGTCTCTCACTTTTTCACATTTTCTGAATCACTTCGCATATGTAGCTCTCTTGTTCACTCATTTCGCAAAAACTCATTTCGCATATGTCGCTCTCTTGTTCACTCATTCGCAAAACTCATTCGCTTCGCTCATTCGTATTGCTCCATTCGTTCTCAAGTAGTCGCTCCATTGCTCATTCGTATTGCTCAATTCGTTCTCAAGTAGTCGCTCCATTGCTCAGGATCCAGAAAATGTGAAAAAGTGAGATACATGTAATCATTCCCTAACTACTGTATAGTACTATGAGATGAATAGTATTGATTTGAGTCAGAAAAATAAAATTGATTTTTAAAAAAATAATAATAAAAATATATAACAATGTCTCACAACAAGATTATTCCAGAGTATGCAATTCAATATAAAAGAGAATGGCAATATATTAGTGGGATTAATAAAAAATGTGGGAATTTTATAAACATATTAGATATTGATGATAAATATATATTTAATTCTCATTCAGCCAATAGTCTTAAGTGTTATATAAAAAAGTTTTTAAAAGCTCAAGAACGTGGACGACTTAAAGATATAAGTAGTTTTTATTTTAAATATTTTGATGCTAGTAACATTGAATGTTTATTAGAACAAATGGGTGAATATTATGATTTATATGAAGAATCATATGGTTCTGAGATTAATGAGGAATATTTTGATTTTTATATAGACATAAATTTTCCAGGTTATAAAGAGTTTTTAGAATTGATTTGTTTAATTAATGATAAAGTAAAAAAAGAAGATCCTATATTTAAAAATAATATTGATAGTGATAGTGATAGTAATAGTGATAGTGATAGTGATTAATATTTAAATCTTCTAACATATTTTGTTATAAGATTACTGCTTTACTAAATATATCCATAGATTTGTAAAAGTCTAACTTATTAGATAATTTTAATGCAATATTTATAAATTTTTTACTATTGGAATCATTAACTACTTTTTCAAAGTAATATGCTTCGTATAAGAAAGAAGATATTGCTGGAAATTCTTCGTGAAAAGAACAGTCTTCATCTATTATCTTAGTCTTTTTGAATTTATTTACACTTTCTTCTATTTTAGTAAGAGTATTAATATCTCTGTAAAAAGAGGGAATGTATTGATAAGAAAAAATATTAGGCAATTTATTATAAAAAGGTTTAATATTTTTTTCAATAATTTTTAGTTCATTAAATATTTTTTTTGATGGATAGATAATATTCCATTTCTTAAACACCATTTATTATATTCTTTTTGTTTTTAAATTTTGGTTTAAGAAGTAATATAATAATAATAATAAAAGATGAGTTCTCAAGAAGATGTTGTTGAATTCAATGATAAAATTCAAAAAGTTTTTATTGGAGATTATTGTATGTTTTTACCAAAACCTTTTAAAAAAGATAAAGAATGGTTAGATGATTTTATGGAATTAAATAGTATTAAATATAATGTAGTAGAAGAAGATAAATATAACTATGATATTGGAAAATATTTAATGATTAAAAATATTAGTTATCTTTTTTATGACATGGGTAATTTTAGTTGCAATAAAGACAAAAAAATTTTTGAACTTTGGAAACAAAACGAGTCTACAATTAAAAAAAGAATTGAGGTTATTAATAATTGTTTGGATGTATATGATATATTTTTTCCTTTTAACGATCTAAAACCAATACTTAGTATGGTAGATTTATCTGGGTTACATAAACTTATGGATAGACTTTTTTACGATACTGCTTATCCAGTAATGGATGAAAACGGAGTAGATTTGAATATGGAATTAGGCTTACCTGGTTGGCTTGATCTTAAAAAAGTTTTATTGAGATTTTTTTCAAAGATTAAAATTGATAGAGATTTTGAAAGATTTGAGGAGGAAGTTGAGGGATCAGGTCATATTAGACCTATATGTAGAAAGGATGGTTCTAGCCTAAAGGGTACTGGTATATTTTCACTGAAAATTTCTGAAGAAGATGATAAAAATTAATATAAACAAATAATAAAAATGAAATCTAAGAAAGATATCCTTACACAAGAAGATTTAGATTTTATAGTTGATGATGGATATAATCATGATGAAGACCCAACTTATAAACCAACAGATTCCCACTCGTCAGATGATAAATATCTCGTTTCAGGTAAAGAGTTCAAAAAACTTACCAGAAATGCTAAAAAGCTTGGTGCTGAATCACTTGATTATTCAACCCGAAAAAATAACAAATATATGGCAACACTTCCAGGAGGAAAGAAAGTTCATTTTGGTTCACCAAAATATCCAGACTACACTATTCATAAAGATAAAGAGCGAAGAGATAAATATCTATCTCGTGCTATGAAGATTAAAAATAAACAGGGAGAATTAACTTATACTAACCCTGAATCAGCAAACTATTGGAGTATTAATCTACTCTGGCCAGAAAAATAAATTCTGATTTAAGAATTAAATTTATTATAATAAAATGCAGTTATCCAGTTACGATCATCTTACACAAGAAAACATTATTTTTAATCAAACCAAAGAGTACAAAGTAAAAGATAGTAATATCAAATACAAACGTATCCCAATTGAAGTCAAATATCCAAATGGAAAGAAAGGAGCTTTGGTAGTTGAAACACCACTTCTTTTCTCTTTTGGGGTAAATGAAAAGAAAAACCAAGAAACAAACAAGTTAGTAGGTTATAGTATGCCAGTATGTCTTTGGTCTAAAGGTAGTGAACCAAGTACTAAAGAAAAAGCATTTTTTGATGTTATTAACAATTTAACAACTCTTTCTCAGCAACATCTAGAAAATGAATACGGTTCTGATACAGCATCAGCTTTGTCTTCACCTTTTTATTTCAAACGCGAAGAATATACAGATAAGAAAGGAAAGAAGAAAACAAGAATAGATACCTCATCCGCACCAGTTCTTTATGCAAAACTTATTTATTCTGAGAAATCAAAGAAAATAAGTTCTATATTCAAAACAAAGGGAGGAAAAGAATTAAATCCTTTTAAATATATTGGTCAGTACTGCAATGTTAAAATGGCACTAATAGTTGAAGGAATATTTATTAGTAAAAATGTTACATCTTTACAAATAAAAGTACATGAGTGTTATGTCAAACCATTAAAACCAAGAGAGTCTTTACTAACAATTGAAGAGGAAGATGAAGAGCAAAGTGATAGTGAAGAGATAACTGATAAATTATTTGAAGATTTAGTTTTATCTGATGAAGAAAATGAGTGAATAATAACCTATTATTTTTAATACATTATTTGTATTAAAAATCAACCAAATCCTTAGAACTAACCCATGAATTAAATTTATCAGGATATCCACTCCATTTCACTAATGCCATTTTCTTTTTATTATCCCTCCTAATAACTTTTTCTATTCTAAATGTCTGCTGTTTTGCTTTCTGTAGTTCTTGCTCGTAGAAAGAACCTTTAATTTTTTCTCCTGCCAAATCAACAATACTATATGTAACAGGTTTTGTTGTTAGAACTTTATCAATTGTAAATATTTCCTCTGTCCAGTTTGGTGTGTAACCTTTATCAAATACTTTTCTCTTATATTTTGAGATTCTAACATGCTCGCCAACTACAAACTTTGGCTTACCAGGTTTCAAATATATTAAATCGCTGTATAAATTATTCCAAACTTTATTTTCATTTTTCTTTTTACTAGCTTCAACAGGAGTCATTTTTATACTAGAATGTCTTGCATTATTATAATCATTAACTAGTTTATCTAGCTTATCAAAGTAAACAGTGTTATTATTAATAGTAAACATCTTCCACATTCTGTTTTTCATTGTTTTATTCCATCGCTCAACAACACTGGATTTCTCTTCATTTTCAGTGTGATAAAGTTTAATTCCTTCTTTCTTCAAAAACTCTTTGAAATGTTTACTGATAAACTCAGAACCTTTATCAGTCCATAACATTTTTGGTTTACGTTTACTTTTAAATATACTATCAAATGCTATACTAACAGTTTCAGTTTTCTTATCTTTCAATCCCCTAATCCATCCATACTTGCTAAACACATCTATTACCATCAATAAATATTTAATACCTTTATTCCACTTACTAAACTTTTGCATTTCAACCAAATCAGCAGCCCAGATATCATCAATTCCATTTGACACCACTGTTCTCTTTTGAAAGTTTCTTGTGATTGGTTTGTGAAGTTCGTCGGCTAATTGTTGAGACCAATCACTACTCAACGCCGGCGAGCGTTTAAACCAAGTCCAAGTTTTTGTTTTGTATTAATTAAGAATCTAGCAGTAGAGCCCCACTTTGGCATTTCACCATAGGGTAACTCATCTAATGATTTTACCATTTCTTTATCGCAATCACCTTTGGAGCGTCCCATATCATAACAAATATCATGATAAGCTGCTATTTCATCAACTTTGTTATACGGTTTAACTTTCCACTCCAATACTTTTCCCGTTTCAGGATCGTAACTTAATTGTTTTTCTAGAGGATTGTAGGGTCCCATATATTTATACGAACCTGGAGTCCATCCTGCTTTTGGTTTTGGGAGTTTTCCAATCAATTTGTGAACATCAATTCCTCTTCCATCTAATTCCGGTCTATCAGTTTTATATTTCTTTTTAGGTCTTACTTTTGTTGATAACTGATTCATTGCTGTTCCAACAGAATCTTGAATAAATGGAGTGAGTTTATTAATGCCATAATTTACAGCTTTCTTTTGAAGATTTTTATTTCTCATTAACTCGCTTGTTCCATATCGGCCCATTTCAACTGCTTTTTTTCCCATCCAGGGAATCCCATAATGAACAAATCCATCAACTGCTGTACCAACCAAAGTATCAAAGACGCCCGCCCCTTCAGACGGGCTTACTAGTTTTTTGATTTCTTTTTTGATTTCTTTTTACCACTTCCAGTTTGAGAAGCTGATCCAGTTTTAACATATCTAACTTTCTTATTTCCACAAACTGCGCATCTACAAAAGAATTGAGTTCTACCTCTTTTATCAGTTTGATAACCACTTGGCTCTGTGCAAGGAGTTACTCTTTTGTCTACAATGCAATATGATTCTTTCATTTAGTATAATGTTTAGATAAATATGTCTACTAGATCTAATTTTGTTAAAAGTGAATTGCAAAAAATATATGATAATTTAAACATGAGTTTTAATTACGCAGATCATTCTAGATTGGAAAATGATACCAGATTTGCAAAAGTATTTGAGTTGCTTATGGAAATAAGTGAAAAATCAAATTCATTAAATAAAGTTATAAAAGGTAATTATCTATTTATATAATAAATGGAAGCAGCTGATAGTAATTAAAAAATAATATTAAATAAATATTATTTTTACCCTCCAAAATATTCTTTTATGAAATCACTGTTGTCATCATCAAAATGTGGGTTATGTATTACATCAAGAATACTAGTACCCCGCTGTCTTTCAAAGAGATAATACAAACACCAGTAACCGCATAAAACAGTGTTGCGATTTTGTATTTCATCCATTGAATAAACTATACGTTTTCCAGAAGTATGAAAATATGCTAGTGCTTCATTTGGCATTATTAAACCAAATGGATCAAAATACTCAACTACTTTGCCTATATTTCTATAACAAACCCAGTGCGTGCCAGGACCTTGAATATCGTCTAGATTGATTATTCCACATTCTTTTCTTATTTTACGAGGTAGTCCATCTCTGCTGTAAATACCTCTGAGATGTTTGATACCAAGTCTTTTTATCCACTCTATAAGGTCAAAGTTGGATAGTGGTTTAATTACAAAATGTTTCCTAGTATGGGAATTGAGTTGAAAGGGCTGTTTTTTCCTAATAGCAGACCCTTGCCTTTGGGCTTTTTTTTTTTAATCCCCATTCCTAACGGCCCTTTATTTTCCATATCTTCCCAAGTACCAATAAATGGCGGAGACCTATAAGCATACGGATATCCCTCACCATGTGTAGATTGAGGAGGAGGAACATAAACAGGTCTTGTATTACTAGATGATCCTCTATCAACCTGTAGGCCAGATCCAAACATTTTGGATACTAAGCTAATTGCCATTGGAATTCCTATAGATGCAAGAGTACCAAGAAATCCTCCTTCTATTTGTTTACGAGTTGGTTTGATAAATACTCTTCCTCCGGATTGAACCATTTTATTTATTAGATCTATTTGTGATTTTGTCAATTCTCCTCTAATAGCGGGTAGCATTGGAAAAAACTTCTTGGGAATTGTAATTCCTTTTCCAAATATTTTATTTAGACCAATTTCTCCAAGTGCGGTTGCAGCACCAGTAGCCAGTGCAGGAGCAACTTTGGAAACTCCTTTTATTGCGTAAGGTAATAATTTTGCTCCAAGAGAAGCAAGTGATGAAAATAAGTTTCCACCATGTTTTACAGAACGCCTAATCTGAGTTTTACTTATCTTTATATCCGATCCTGTGCCGTTTGCAAGTGATTTTTTTATTTTATTTATTTGTCTTTGAGTTAACATTAACTCATCATTACCTCTAAGATGAGAATGTTTTAATCTAAGAGTTAGTGGTGATTTATTTCTGATTGCATAATCTAGTTTTGCCTTTTGCCCATCTGTAAGTTTTACTCCGTATTCAAAATAAGTAGTCATTTTTATTATATTAATTACATAAAATTTATTCAAATCACTTAATATTTTCTTCTTTGGTTTGGGTTTATTTTATTTTAACTCGGTTGGTGGTTAAGATTTTTAATTAGATTTTATTTCCAAATCTAATTATAGAGTATTACATTGTCAATGTTATTTTTTTTAACCAATCAAATGATTACACAACATTTTATTCGTGAAGCACAAAATTCTGTGAAAGTTTATCGTGAAGAATAAAATTCTGTGAAAGATGAACAGGTAGTATACAATTTTGATTATGCGTATATAATTTAGATTAAGCTCTAAGTAATAGTTTTCCTCCTTGCTGTTCTATTTCTGCTTCTCGCTCGTGAAGTACCAAAGCGTAAATATTATAATCAGCGTTTGGATTAGCGGATAATTCGTAATGAAACGCTAGTTTTGTCACACCATCTTTGATATCCATTTTTTGTTTTGTCAAGTCAAAATAAACAAAGGGAAATAGTGACTCAAAATTTGTTCTATTAAGAAGTGTTCCTCCTTGAAAGTCGTTATTTGCGTAAACATATCCCATTACTTCTCTGAAAACTCTTGCTGGATCTGTAGCTGGTTTAAAGTGAATATCGGGGTATTCATTTCCATTTCCAACCTCGAGATAACAGCGAGATATATTAGCATTATTTGGTAGATTAAAAGTGTTATATAGGAATGGATTTGCTGTTTGCGTATCAATATTAGCTGTGTTAATTCCAAAAACAAAAACATGTCGAGGTTTTGAAATAGCATTTGTAATTCTGAAATGACCATTTTGCTGTTGAGAGTTATTTGATCGCTCTACTACTTCATTAAGATACTTCCATTTATAAGGCTTGAGATAATTTTGCAAATATATTTCTTGTCCTTTTTTGTTAAATGTTATTCTTGGGATAAATAGTTGAAATCTTGTTAGTATAACTCTACAAGCATTTCCACCATTTCGCCAAATAAGATTACCATCTGATTCTATTTCAATATTTAGTTCAATTTTTGTATTGGGAAGAAGTTTATCTTCTAATGATTCGAAAAAAGAATATCTGTTAAGAGGAATTTCACATCGTACTGTTGCTGAATCACCTAGTAAAGCTTTTCTAGCAGAAAAACCTTTGTTATAATTAGCTACAGAAGTTAAAAGTGCTGCCGTTTGCCCATCACCTGCAGCATTTCTTACATTTCCACTGGTAAACTTTCGTCTTTCAGCAGTTCTTGATGTATCAAGATAGTAAAACTCATTTGTGGCAACACTCTCAACATAGGATGGATTATATTCAAGTAAATTTTTAATGTTAACTACATGATTAGCATAGTTGCAACTATAAACATCTCGACCGTTTGCAAGAATTGATAACTTTTCTATAAGAGAATTACTTCCATTTACTATTCCCATTTGATCACCATCAGCATCTATATCAGCTCCAGCAGCCAGCTGATTAACTTTGAAATCTACTGAGAATCGCGCGTTATACCAATCAAACGGAGTTGCCTCTCCTGTATTATCAGCAACAAATCTATGACCTGTTTTAGTTTGATGAGCAGCATTTCCAGGAGCCGCTAAAGCCTGTTCAAGATCAAAAACAACATCTTCATATCGCTCTAAATATTCTGGATTTCTAAAAGACTTCATTTTATTTTAATAATTATATAATTTTTCCTCCACTAAGGATGGCATTAACTCTTCTATTTATATCTTGTTGTGTTATTTTTTTGTTTGGTATTTTTTGAACATTTTTATTAAAAGTAACTTTTTTGGTGGGTGCAGCCTTTTCTTTGGATAGCATTTGTACTATCTTATCACCAGCCTTTTTACCAGCATATTCACCAGTTTTTGTTGCAGCTGCTGTTACAGCTTTTTTAGCTCCTTTTTTAACAGCTGATTTAACTGTTTTTCCAAGTATTTTTGTACCAATCGATTTAAACACATCTGTTATTCCTCCTCCGTAAATATGTTGTCTTGTATATCTACCCAATTCAGGGTCAAGTTTTTTTTTAATCTCTGATTGACGCATCATTTTATTTTAATAGTTATATTACATCGAGTGAAGTATCAAAGTCATAAACCAATCTATACCGTTGAAATTTACTGGTCTTCCAAGTGAGTCTGTAACATAGATTCTCATTTCATCAATGTAATAACTAGAAACAGGACAAAATAAAGGTCTTATTGGTTCAAATGTAAATGGATAAGACCTTGTGAGATTATCAGTTGGTATTACAGCAATAGTATTTGTATTTATTCCATTTACTATGCTATCAGTTATTGCTGTTGTGTTTATATTTAACACATCAATCGAATTTGTGATATTTGGTAGTTTTGTTCCATACTCTGTTTTTGTAATAACTTTCTTTTCAAATCCAATTAAATCTCCAAATTCTGTTCCTCTAAGATCAACTTGATAATCACCATCAAGTGATATGAGAACTCGATAGGTAGATACAATAAAAGTTAGATTGATTGAATATTTTTTTTCACCTTTTGAATCTGTTGTACGATGAGACTTTTGATCCATGTACTGATGAATGTAATCATTTATATCGGAGTAAGAATACATTCCATCTACAAACGTAATTGTTTGCCAGGTGGTACCATCATGTGTGTATTTAATTTTATTATTATCATAATCACTTCTAATATTGTACCAAGAATAAGTCATGGACAGTCGATCAAGAGCAAGTTGGTGTTTTTTATCAGAATTAAGTTTCAGAGATGGATTAAACTTAATAGTAAAATCACCAGGTCTGCTTGTTCCTCTTTTTTCTCTATTTATTGAAGAAATATGAATAGCTCGTTCTTCCATTTATTTAATAGATATATAACTTTTTAGTAAATCATTTAGTTGTTTTTTTGAGATTACTTTCATTTGGTTGAGAAGATGTGCTATTTGAGAAAACTCTGGTATTACACCATTATTACCAGCAAGAATTGAACCACCGAGTAATTCAAGTCTGTCAAGAAGTTGATGTGGGTTGTTAAAGTAAATCATCCCAGAGCCAGATTTTTCTTTATAATACTTAAGATAATTTAAATTTGTCGAATATGTACTTAATGCGTTATAATTACTTATGTTATCAATTGTTTTTTGTTGTGGATTTTTACTTTTTGGTCTAGCTAAAAAATAACCTTCTTTGTTACGATAAAAATCAGCTCTGTTTTTTAACAAATCACTTAAATCAATTAAATCAGTATTAACTTTATCAATTGTATTAGAAATAGTAGTTACATTTTCTTTAAAATAAGAGGAAGGTAAATTAGGATAACCATACGATTGTAGTGCATCTAGTGCTTGTTGATTTAATAAATATCTATCTAGGTCTTCAGGTTTAAATTCTGTTATTTTTGGTGCTTCCTCTGATGTAGGGGTTAAATATTCTGCTTCTTCTGCTACTTCTAATCCTTCTGCTCCTTCTGCTCCTTTTTTATCGTCTTGTAAATTTTTTAATTGTTCAGTTATAGCAAGTCTGTTTTGATTAATTCCTTCTGTAAGAGCAAGTCTGTTTTGATTAAGACCTTGTGTAAGAGCAAGTTGATTAGCTTGAAGTTGTGCTATAGTTGCGTTTTGCTGTTCATCAATACTTTTTTAATAGAATCTTGAGATTTAATAAGAAGTTTAAATGTTTCTTTAAATCCCTCCCTCATATTTTGTTTTTGCCATTTTGTTATTTTTATTATATCTCTCACTTGTTGAGTTAATTCATCAGTTTCAATTTTATTTCGGGCAAATGCTTTGGCTTCTTCTATATCCATTTTATTTAATCATTATATAAATGGAAATACCAAATTATGATAGTACTGGTGATCCGGATAAAAAATATAAACAATTATTTCCTTACATGCCATCAGATACATTTCGAATGTTAATTTGTGGAAATAGTGGAAGTGGAAAAACTAATTTACTGTATCATATGTTGATTAAGCCACTTTTGTACTATGATGAGATTTATCTTTACGCGCGTAATCTGGAACAGGATAAGTATCAAAAGTTAATTCAGAAAATGAGAGAGTTAAGTAATAAGACGGGATATGAAATACTCAATGTTAGTAATGATGAAATAACACCAGTGACAGAAATGGATTACGAAGACAATCAAAAACTTGTTATATTTGATGACTATGTATGTGATAAAAATCAAAGGCAGTTAATAGATTATTTTATCCAAGGACGACATAAAAATTGCTCAGTGATTTATCTAAGTCAATCGTTTTATAAAACTCCAAAGGATATTCGTCTTAATTGTTCTCACTACTGCCTTTACGAATTTCCATCATCTCGAGAAGCAAATCGCATATCATCTGAGTTAGGTGTTAATAAAGAAGATTATAAATCCGCAACTAGAAAACCATATTCATTTTTATACGTTGATAAACCAAAAAAATGTATTGCAAAAAACTTTAATGGTAGTATAATATAATAATAAAAATGGGAATATTTAACGAACAATCTTTTGATAATCCTTTTGCTAAAGGAATCCAGGGAGCTCCAGGAGTTGGATTTAGTCTTACTGCGGATGGAAATTATGATATTAATAGTAAAAAACTCACAAATGTTGGAGCACCTAGTTCTAATACTGATGCTGCTACAAAAAAATATGTTGATGATAATTCCAGTGGAACAGCAACAACATCACGATTGACAGTTGATTCAAACATAGATATGAAAAACAGATATCGTATTACTAATCTTATTACACCACAGGATTCTAAAGATCCAGCAACAAAATATTACGTAGACAACACATTTCTTGATACAGATGGTTCCTACCCAATGAAAGGAAATCTTAATATGGGTAATAATAAAATAGTTGGTCTCATAACTCCAACCTCAAACACAGATGCTGCAACCAAAAAGTATGTAGATGATAATGGAGTTGGTAATATAACAGCTGATATTGATTTGAAAAATAACTACAATATTAATAACAGCAAAACCCGAACATTTAATCAACTAAAAGCGGGTCCTGAATCATTAGTTAGTTATGAAGAAGTGAAAGAAAACTTTATTGGAATTAACGAGGCAGAAGCAATGAAAACTTATTTGGATATGGGAGGCAACCTCATTTACAATGTTAAGACTCCAACTGCAAACGACCAAGCAACAAATAAATCCTATGTTGATACAACAGTATCAAATACAATGAGTTCAGCAGCAACAAAACGCGAACTTGCTGGTTATCTTAAAAAAGATGGTAGTGTTGCAATGACTGGAAATCTAAACATGAATAATAATAGAATAATCAATATACCGGCTCCAACAGGCCCCAAACAACCAACACCATTAGCTTTTACAGATTTTAAATATCTTCATGTTGCTGGAACAAATAAAATGTTGAATAACCTAAACATGGATAACAAAGGTATAATTAATTTGAAACCACCAACATTAAATACAGATGCGGCAACCAAAAAGTATGTGGATGATAATATTGGAAGCCCAGATTTGAGTGATTATTTGGAAAAAGATGGTTCTGTTCCTATGACTGGAGAACTAAATGTTAACAATCATAAAATAATAAATCTTAGCAAGCCAATCCTAAAAAGTGATGCAGCAACCAAAAATTATGTTGACAAACTAAATAGTCGTACTACAATTCAACCAAGTCACTACAATAACCAGTTTGCTTATCTAATGTCGAGTGGGTCTCAATTTACAGATGAGATAGATGATGGAATTAATCCTAGTTTTACTATAACAAAAATAGGAGATCTAACACCAATCAAAGGAAACTTTCACGATTATAATCACAAAGTTATTTACTTGACAATATATAAAAATTCTCAGGGTAGTTATAAATATAAAATGGGGATTAACTTTTACAGGTTAGTTGCAAATACTAATTATACTTTATGCGTAGAAATACTAAACATTAATTACGCACTATGGCATAAAACTAAAATAGATGTTGACAAAGGAACTTCAAAAGGATTAACAATTGAAAATGTTAGTGTAAAAAAATTCTCACACAGATTCACCGATTCACGGGGAAAAGCACAGTTTATGTACTACCATAAAGTAATAGTCAATTTTAAAAAGTTGTCAACGGGAAATAAGTTCTTTTTACACATCCTGGTTAATATTCCTCAAACAGGAACTGATTTGGCTCCGTATCCCAGTCAGTTTAAAGGGTCCTACCTAATTTTTTACGGAATTATGGGTACAGTAAGCAATATCGATCCGGATAAAGTTTACGACTATCACACCGCATTTGATATCAAACCAACAGAAGTTGTTTATAACGTTGATATTAATGCAAATCAAAAAGCAATCAAAAATATTAAACTTGATCAAAATAGTGATAATAATGTTGCAACTATTGGATTAGTAAAAACTTTAACACCACACATTTATAATAATCTTTACAGAGAGATTTTTGAAGAATATTATGATTTCAGCGATGCTAGTATCTATGGAGTAAATCATTTATCATCTGGAGTTATTATTAATTCTTTTAAACCTAACATTACAATACCAAATAAGGATCTAAGTATAATAAGAAAAGATAGTATAAATGTAAATGGTTATACTCTTACATTCAGTCCTTCTAATCATACCTCACAATATTCACTATGTATAGTTTTTGATCATCATAGATATAAAAGTTTTTCTTTAGCTAAAGTAAGAAGAAGTGATAATACAACACTATTATCTTTATATTATGTTGTTCCAACTCATAAAATACATTTAAATGTTAATAATACAAATAGTAGTTTTACTGTATTAAGTGAATACAATGGAAAAACAATTGTTTTATATCTAACAGAAAGTTTTAGCTCAAATGTTACAAAATTTAGATTGAGTGACTATAGTGATACATTAATAGTACTACCAACTGTTCATTATTCTAACGATCAATATTGGAAATTTACAATTGGTGATGGACAACTATATAGAATAATGTCCACTCCAAATTTTTACGACATTGATTCTGTTGAGTATAAAAAATTATTGATTCAAGAAAAGTTAAATGGAAGTCATATGTAATAACCAAAAATAATTATATAAACAATTTAATAAAATGAAAAGAAATAGAAGTTCAATAAAGAGTATTTTTGAATTTAATCATATCAACAAGTCTTTATCAGAAGAGCAAATAGAAACTATATCAGACCTTTATAAACATTATCATAAAAAACATTGGTGTTATAAGAAATCTCATAAATCTTATAAATTTTTAGATAATTTTTTTTCTATTACTACCTTATCTCTTATTGCTGTTGGAACTATAACAGGAGGAATAACATTAAATCCTATTATTCTTGGTATAATAAATGGAGTAGGGATAATTGTTGGTGGAATTGCAAAAAAGAAAGATTTTAAGAAAAAGATAGAATCAACAAAGTTAGCATATACCACATACGAAAAAGTGCTTGTTGAATTAAGATCAGCACTCAGAGGAGATAAGTGGGATGAAGAAGAATTTATACATCGTATTAAAATATTAGATGAAATGATAATTGATCAATGTCCATCAAGTTATGAAAACTTTGTGGAAAAGTATAAAAATAAATTTAATACAAGTAAATAAATTTATCTAAACATATAATAAAAATGAGTCCTGTTATTATTACTGAAGAAAAAGTTATTGAATTGGGTAAATTGTGTTTATCAAATTTGAGAAATTTTGTAAACGATGAATATATGCTAACATTTAATTATGTAAAAAGATTGAGAACATTATTTTTTCTAGCATGTCAAATGATTTTTTATGAACAAAAACAACAAAAATTAAAAGAAAAAAATAATATTCAATCATTATATAATGACTTATATTATAAATTAAATAATAATTGTCTTCTTAAATTAAGTGATAAATTACGTAATAAATTAATTGATGAATTACGTATTAAAATAAGCAATGAAGAAAGTAATGAAGAAAGTAATGAAGAAAGTAATGAAGAAAGTAATGAAGAAAGTGATGAAGTATGGAATAAAGAATTAGAAAAAAAGTTTTATGAAGCTTTAATGATTACCAAAAAATCAAAAATAGGAGATGATTATTCCAAAATTGAAGAAATCTTTAACACTCCAGTGATTGAAAAATATAGTAGAATGGAATTTTCATTAGAAGAAACAGATAGAATATTTGATTTAATAGAGGAAGGAAATAAAAAATGTAATGAATTATGTGAAGATTTATATTATCAAATAAAAGATTTTAAATATTTATATTATGTTTATAATGGTGGTTATTTAAGTTTAAATTGTGATTATATATTTAAATAATTATGATTATAAAATTTCAATATAAAATAATATTGAAATCTAATCCAAATATTTAAATGTATATTTACATCCATCTTTTTTTGATTTTGTTGTTTTAGACTTTTTTCTACAAATCCTTGAAATACTAGAAATATAAATTTTCAATACATTTGAAGCAATTGTAATAGAATTAAATTTTTTTTCCTCCCCTGTTTCAATATTTGTAGAAACAATTGGTTTATTCTTACTCTTTTTAATATTTTTTTCCTTAGTAAGTATTTGTAAATTTTTTATTCGGTTATCATTTTTAATGTTGTTAATGTGGTCAACTTCAAAAAATTGTGGTATTTGCCCTTTGAAAACTTCATAAACAAAACGATGTTGATAGTAAAATTTTGGTTTGGAAAGATTTTTATCACAAAGATTAAAATATAAATAACCGTTACAATTTATCATTTTAATTATTCTTTTAGTTTTTATATTAATAATGCTACCATCTTTGGAAGCTGCGTATTTAGTAAAAACATAATGTTTATAATATTCTTCTCCATCAATTATTATCATGTTATCTAAACTAACAACCATTTTTATATTTTTTTTTTATTCTTTAATCCGTTAATTTAATTTTCTATCTAAACATAAGATAGAAAATGATTAGTACAATTGTAGAATATGTTAATTACTACTTCCCAACTTATAAAACAGAGTTTTACCCTGATAACTTTATTAAAGCTTGTCTTGTTTACCAGTTTCTCTATGCGAAGTATTTCACACAAAAAATGGATATAAAACTAATTATTTATAGATTATTAGGAGATAAATATTCACTCAGATCAAACTCACCAACACTAACCAATCATTTAATATTTACTCTCGCTTTCAAGTCTTTCTGGAAAGATTATAGAGTAGGACGAAGATATGTTTATATATTCAAATCTCCAATAGAAAGTGAAGTAATTGGGTATTTAACTGGTATTGTTTACTGGATCTTTCACAGAGGAGTCTTTGATTGATTTATAACTATTCCACCATCTCTCATATTTCTCAAGAGTTTTTTTGGAAATCTTGAAATAAAGTAGTTCGTACTTTTCAGAACCCATTTCTTGCAAAAGTTTCTTAATCAAATAAAAAATATTTATCATTCTCTTTCTAAAAAATTGTTTATTTAGTATTTCCATAATGTGGTTATCTATTGTCATTAGTTTACTGTACAATTCACACTTTTCATCATCAGTTAAATTTATCATTTCGGAAACTTGATCAACCTTTTTCTCATAGTGATACTTTCTATGATAAATACTCCTCGGCCGAAAATGAAATCGATCGTATTCGTTAAGGTTAAAATAACCAAGAACAGGAGCAATAACTAAACCACACTTCTCACAAATGTGATGACCAAAATCAATAACAAAAATATCATTTTGACAAATACTACATCTAACTTTATTATCTTTATCTTTATCTTTATCTTCTGATTGTAAGTTTTTATAACTTTTTAATATTTTTAAATATTTTTCTATTTCTTCTTCTGTGTAAATCATTTATTTTATATTTTTATTATCTTAAAGCTAATGTGTTTACTTTATCTTTCATAACAGTACGTTTATCATCTTCATTACTCAATGCTATTTTATTTACTTCTTTTGAGTAAATATCATGATTTTCACTTTTTATAGTTTTCATAGTTCTCATTTGTTTTTCACCTGAGAATAAACATTCAACATAATCTTCAAATGATATTTCCTTTTTCACAACACTCTTCTTTACGCCTTTACACTTTTTGGTTAAACAGCCATCCTCTACCTTGAAACTATAAAGCTTTGGACGAAGACCAACAAAGTGTGTAATCTGTTTACCAGCTACTTCATCTTTAAACATTCCTATTACTTTTTTATTAACTCCTGTTTGTATTCCAGATTTATGGTTAGAAGGATAATCAGATGTATCAAACTTGGTTTTTATATCATCGGAGATATCCTTATAAAAATCATCCATATGAATATAATATAAAAGTGAATCTGTATCTGTAAACATTAACTCAGCATTGTTTTTATATTTCTTTCTAATATAGTTGTAATGAAAATCAAACATTAATGTTTTTGACAGATCTAGAATTACTTGCCCAACATATACTGGTTTGTTAAAATAAACTTCTGTCTTTTTCATATGAACTGCAATAAGATTGCGATCAAATATTGTTGCTCTTTCAAAGTTTGGACGACTTGATAATTTTGCAGCTTTCTTACGATTATCCACCAGAATTATATTTTGTCTTTTTCTAATGTTTTCTATTGTTTTTCCAAAAACACTATTATTCATCAATTTAAAAAAGTCTTTCTCAAAACTGTTAGCTGCTGTTTTTCGAAGTTCTGTATTTTTTCTAATATAGGGTTCCATCCAAGAACTTTGATAAAATGATATTCCTCTGTGAACAGCAGTTATTTTCATTCCCATCTCAAGATATTGTCTTAGATTTCGATAATGAACAACATAGTTTTTTCTGGTTTTAAAATGACAAATTAGCTTTTCTACTCCATTAACATTCATTTTCTCAGGTGCTAAAGGATAGTCATTATGTGATTCCCATAATTTTTTAGGATATTTCAAATCCACTTCAAATATATAACCTTTTCTTCCACGATTTGACATACTATGATTTGTTTTTTCCAAAATATCCATCACTGTTTCTTTTGTTAAATTTTTCATCCATTTAAATTCATGTGTTGGGAGATTTTGTGACATTGCCCAACCGTAAAGATTATTAGCATCTAAATATTGAATAAAAGTAGACTCCTCATCAGCATTATAATCACTCATATATTTATTATTCGCTTCTGCGTATCGCTTTGATATGTGTGTTATTCCTCCACGAATACCTCTCTCAATCATCATTAACATATCATAGTCATCTAACAATTGTAATTTTTGTTTTGTTTCTTTGAGACAAGCATCCCAAGCTAGACCGGGTGATGTGTAGTAATGTGCTGGATCTAGTTTGTAGTGGTGAAGACAAGTTTTTCTAAAATTCTCAAATACATCTGCCAAAAGTAGAACATCCGATTTGAGGTAAAGATCGTGATAATCTCTAATTGTCTTACATTCAAAAGTATTCCATACATTAATAGCATGTTGATAATCATCATCTGATATATACTCATCATTTAAGTATGAATAGAATTCTTCTTTTGGAGGTAGTTGTGTTTCAGATAGTTTTTCGATTGAGGAAACATAATCATAAGGATAAACACCTTTACGAGTTAGTAAATCTACATTCTTCTTAAATATTTTTTTTGTATTAAGAAAATGTTCCGGTTGTAAATTTTTAACAAGATTAGCAAGTGATGATTGAAGAAACTTAAGTGAATCTATAAATCGTATTTCAAAATTCAATGAAACCACTTCTCCAGTTTTTCTAGATTTATACTCACCAACCTTAATCTTTTTAGAAAATGAAATATAACTTTCCTCTGTTGATGGAATACAGTCTAATTCACCTGGTAAACAAGCAAGTTGTTTTATAAACAAATGAGCATCATAACCTTGAAGATTATGAAATATAACTGGAAGAATCATTGGTTTACGACATTGAAGATTGCAACTGTTATGGGCAGCCCCACGGTATTGACCGGTAAAATGACAATGATCTCTGACTTTATCATATCCTTTATCAGTTTTTAATTCTTTATTACAAATATGACAGATTTCCGCTTTATTAAAAGATAGATATTCTTCTTTTGTTAAACGAAGAGGTTTTGGTCGACAATAAAATTCATTATATATATTTTTAGTTTCTTCTGCAAGTTTATTTACAAATATTTCAGCTACATTATCATCACTATTAGTTTTTGTGTAAATTGTTGGTTTAAATGTTATATGTGGAAGTATTCCTTTAATGTAAAAACAAAATCCTGATGGTTCGTGCTTTTGGTAGTTGTAAGTATAAGAATCCTCTGGGTTAGGACTGCAATTGGATAATGGTTTAGTAAAGCATTCAAAATCAGCATAAACTACAAAAGGAATTGGTAGTTGTTTATGGTAATTTTTAAAAGCTAACATTGTTTTTGGTTGAGGCATTACTACAGACACTGTTTCATTATTTGAACAATATAAAATATGTTTTTGTAATAATTCTTCTTTAGTGAAATGAGTAAAACATCTCTTACAAATATGAATTGGTTCATTTGTTCTTGAAGTAATTTGAGAACGAAAAAGACGAGAAAAGTTTTTAATTAGTGAATAATGACATTTTCCTTCCTCTTCGTAAAGAAATAAATCTATTGATTTTTGATAATCACGTTTCGCCATTCTGAGTGGATAAAAATTATAATTATCAACTGAAAATACATTTATACCTAGTATACCTGGATTAATAGATTCAAATTTAGTAATGTCTTTAACATTAACTGGAAAAGTAAATCCCTTAGGAATTTTAAGCTCATTCTCATATTGTTTTAGATCTGACAATCGACAATCATTCTTTTCTCTTGGATGAAGATATCGAAGTACAGACCATAAAAAACATTTATCATCTTTATTTCGAATACTAACAATTGCTTTTTTTCTCATAATCCAATCTGGAAGAGGAATATAAGAAGAACCTTTCATCGGATTATAATTAACAGTATGAATTTCAAGTTGATTAACTTCTTTAAAATACCACCCACTACCCATTTGTTGATATATATTTATCTTTTCAATAATTTGTTTAATAGATTTGCTAAGTATTTCTTTTACATCAGTTGATTTAAGATTAATAAATGTATCTGAATTAAAATATGCTTTATTCTGTTCTGTAGAAATTAATTTATAATCATCTTTCATTTTTTCCATTTTTTCCATCATGCAAACAAAAACAAACCTTAATTTAATATTACGATGATTTCTAAGAAAATCTTTAAGAATAGTCTTTTTATTTCTAAAAAATTGAAAAGGAGTAATACCTGCTTCTCCTTTGATAATATATTTTTTAGCAAATTCATCTAAAGCTGATTTCTCTGTTTCAATTCCTTGATCATATTCTTTAATAGCGCGCTCAAGAGCTTTTCGTAAATAAGAAGGAGTATCTTTAGGAATTTTTTTATTTTTTATACATTCCTCAAAATAATCTTCAAATGTTTTTATCTTTTTGGAAGTTGGTTTTGAAACAACTTGAGTTTTCTTTTTGGAAGATGGTTTTGAAACAACTTGGGTTTTCTTTTTTATAACTTTTCCTTTTTTAACTTTTTGTCTAAATTCTTGCAATTTTCTATATTTTTTAATTAATTCTCTCCTTTCTTCTAATTTCTTAAAATCTTTCTTAAGACCTTCTTTTTCTTTCGCTACTATTTGTTTTAATTTATCCAAAGACATATTCAGAAGTTTTTTATCTGAAAAGTTTTGAGAACCATTTACTAGTTGTTGAGACATGACTTATTATATTATGTATATATTTATTTTTTTTAAATCAATTTTATTTTTCTGACTCAAATCAATACTATTCATCTCATAGTACTATACAGTAGTTAGGGAATGATTACATGTATCTCACTTTTTCACATTTTCTGGATCCTGAGCAATGGAGCGACTACTTGAGAACGAATTGAGCAATACGAATGAGCAATGGAGCGACTACTTGAGAACGAATGGAGCAATACGAATGAGCGAAGCGAATGAGTTTTGCGAATGAGTGAACAAGAGAGCGACATATGCGAAATGAGTTTTTGCGAAATGAGTGAACAAGAGAGCTACATATGCGAAGTGATTCAGAAAATGTGAAAAAGTGAGAGACATGGAATCATTCCCTAACTACTCACATTGAGTCTAACACGATGGTGTAGAAAAGTAAGGTAAGGTGCCAAGCAAGCATACTTTCAAAATTAAAAATTAAATCGGGATCTTCAGATTACGGATTTCGTCGTAGATGTCGTTGTGATAGGCCAATAACAACAACAACACACAATGTAACACTTTACGCCAATGATTAACGGCTTAATTTGTAACCACACTTATTCCATACTGTAACATTTTAAGCCAATAACTAACGGCTTAATTTGGAACCACACTTATTACATAGTGTAACATTTTAAGCCAATAACTAACGGCTTATTTTGGAACCACACTTATAACATACTGTAACATTTTAGGCCAATAACTAACGGCTTAATTTGGAACCACACATATAACATACTGTAACATTTTAGGCCAATAACTAACGGCTTATTTTGGAACCACACTTATAACATACTGTAACATTTTAGGCCAATAACTAACGGCTTAATTTGGAACCACACATATAACATACTGCAACATTTTAGGCCAATAACTAACGGCTTATTTTGAAACCACACTTATAACATACTGTAACATTTTAGGCCAATAAGGGGCCGACCATTTAACTCTTGAGGGGGGGGGGGGGGTGGGTGATTTTGAAAAAAAATTTCCTGCAAGCGCTTGTCGGAAGAAAAAAATTGCATGCAGCACAAAGGTAATAGAAAAAAAATTCTTGCGCTGCTGTAAGAAAGAAAAAAAATGTTGCAAAGCTATTTCATCATTCCGGGGGTCTTTAAAAAATCGTAGCAAAACTGCAACCATTCTTTTCCCTTGCTCACTTTGAACTCTGGATTTGATGATGCTGCAAAATTATTGCTTCATATGTGCAATGCATTATTAGCTTATCACAAGCAGTATTATAAAATGGAGGTAATTTTTTTTTATTAAAGAATCAAGTTTTAATAGACAAAGGAAGTTTTTTTTTTTCATTTTTAACAGAAACATTTTTATGTAATTATTTTCTATTCAAATAAATATAATATATTTTTTTAAGTTTTAGTAATGCACCTATCGATGTCTAGCCCCAATTGGGGTAGTGCAGGTATACCCAGGGGCTATTGACAATTGATTTCAAATATTTTTGGTCAATAAATTTCAAATTCCACACCCTCTGCCATTTCAAACCTTAATTCTTATTCAAAACATCCCCTCCCTTGGACAAAGTTCACAGGTCAAATGCCCCACCTATTTCCGTACTCCCTCTGTTTGGGCAAGACATTGATAGGTGCATAAAAAGTAGCTGTATATTTCATGAATAAAAATTGCGCTGCAAGATAAAAATTAACAGCAGCAATGAACATGGCTGAATGCTGCATAGAAGTGGACTGAAAAAAGGCTGATCAAAAATTATTAGAGCTATTTTTCAATTAGACCATGATCAACTAACTTCAATAGAGTACTAAAGTGATGACGTCATAAAAATGAAATTTCTGAAATTATGGGATTTGTCAGGATATTCTGAAAGAACAACGTCTAAGACGCCTACTTGCCAAAGAGTAGCATTTCGGAGCAAATTGCCTCTGAGATATTAGCCCATTTATGCTCTGATGACTCCATACAAATCCTTCTAATTTTGACTTGGGTCTAAACGTTTAGACCCAAGTCAAAATTAAAAGGATTTGTATGGAGTCATCACAGCATAACTGGGCTAATATCTCAGAGGCAATTTGCCCCACAATGCTAGTTTTTGGCAAGTAGGCCTCTTGGATGTTGCTCTTTCAGAATATGCTGGCAAATCCCATAATTTCACAAATTTGATTTTTTATGACGTCACACTTTAGTACTCTATTTTGCTTTCACATTAGTTTTGGATATTTCAGTCTACTTTTAAATTACAACTAATGATTCTAGCAGCAATTACCATGCTGTGAGCATTTCTGAACTGCTTTTTGCTATTTTTGGCTATTTTTTTAATTAAGAAACTAAACATTTTCATATCTGCCTGTGGTGCATCGCTTTATTTTGACGTAATAAAATGAGTGTAAAGAATGACTTTCTGAAAAGATAGCTATACAATAATGATTTTGTATAGCTTACAACATTTTAAGGCTTTGCAGCTCCATATTAGAACTATTACTGCAATGACCACAATGCAAGTGTAAATACATTTTGTATATGTAAACACATGACCCTTTTTTGAGGAAAAAAAAATCCTGCAGAGAAATGAGGAGGAAAAAAAAATATCCTGCAGAGCATTTAGAAGGGAAAAAAATATCCTGCCCACCAGATTGCTAGAAAAAAAAATTCTTGCCGACCAGAAATCACCCACCCCCCCCCCCCCCCCCCTCAAGAGTTAAATGGTCGGCCCCTAACTAACGGCTTATTTTGGAACCACACTTATAACATACTGTAACATTTTAGGCCAATAACTAACGGCTTAATTTGGAACCACACATATAACATACTGTAACATTTTAGGCCAATAACTAACGGCTTAATTTGGAACCACACATATAACATACTGTAACATTTTAGGCCAATAACTAACGGCTTATTTTGAAACCACACTTATAACATACTGTAACATTTTAGGCCAATAACTAACGGCTTAATTTGGAACCACACTTATAACATACTGTAACATTTTAGGCCAATAACTAACGGCTTATTTTGGAACCACACTTATAACATACTGTAACATTTTAGGCCAATAACTAACGGCTTAATTTGGAACCACACATATAACATACTGTAACATTTTAGGCCAATAACTAACGGCTTATTTTGGAACCACACTTATAACATACTGTAACATTTTAGGCCAATAACTAACGGCTTATTTTGAAACCACACTTATAAAATACTGTAACATTTTAGGCCAATAACTAACGGCTTAATTTGGAACCACACATATAACATACTGTAACATTTTAGGCCAATAACTAACGGCTTATTTTGGAACCACACTCATTACACACACTGTAACATTTAAAGCCAGTAACTAACGGCTTAATCTCGAACCACACATATAACATACTGTAACATTTTAAGCCAATAACTAATGGCTTAATTTGTTTGTCGGTATATTTATACTGTAATATTTTAAGCCAGTAACTAATAGCGTACCGACTGTAGTTAGTAGCTTAAAATGTTGCAGTATATATACTGTGATAACAGCATATTAAGCCGTTGTCTAAACGCCCAGAGAATACCAGACTCCATAAAGCATTTTGATGAACAATTCTATTTCAATCAAGTTCAATTTGTTAAAATTTACTGCAGATCCTAGAGGCAAAGGCCCGCATTTTTGTTTGACATTGGACAAAATCACTTTCCGCTTGATGATCGTACAGTAATTCCACAGTCATGATGAATTTCAGTCGAAGTACTACTCGATAACAGCTTGTCTCAACTCTGAAGCATTTGACCTATTTTGTTCGTCACAACGTAGAGCCGGTACGCCCTTTCATGAACTTGTAGCATTTGAATAATACGCAATTAAATGGATCTTAAGCTTTTGAACCGCACAGACGCGAAAATATTGACATACAGTTCGCGATATTACTATTTTCCATTGTTGCTTCGTTCGACTTCTGTCACAGGCGGCCCAAACTCACGTTGCGAGAAAAGGTTGTAATGTAGTTAACGGGTCATTTCTGCCCTTGCACCCGTCGCGTAAGTGCTAATTGTCACCCTAGCAAGGTTTCTAATTTCAAATACAAATTAGTTTGTAGGCGCAACAGTGGTCACAGGCACTAGAGGCTGTGTATAAAAGTGGGACGGGGACAAGGGGACGGGGACGTCGGGACGCGTGTGTGGGGACTTGGGACTTGGGGACGTGAGACGAGGGACTTGAGACATCAAGTATGGGACGTGGGGACGCGGGGACGTCAAATACAGGGACGCAGGGGACGCGGGATGTGAATGATTATTGCAAAAGTCGGAGGTAAATGCGATATCAGTCACTTTGGTGAAGGCAACCCACCCTGCCCTCCTTAGGGTTCCTCCATGCCTGTTTTCAAAGCGAAGACTCGGCGAAGACCCCCAGCATTGACGAAAGTGAAACCGTTGTCCTCTTGCTGATGGAATATTAGAGCCCAAAGCAGGGTAGGGTGGGTTGCAGTCGCCAAAATTTATGTAGAGTAACAGCATTCGATTCCAAATAGATTTTAAATTATAAAGAAATATTTTGTGTAAACATCATGAGGTGTCCAATGTGGTTTTGGAAAATGGAATCTAATGTTGACCATAAATAACACAGAGACATTGCATTTACCTCCTGACTTTTGTAATAATCATTCACATCCCGCGTCCCCCGCGTCCCTGTATTTGACGTCCCCGCGTCCCCACGTCCCATACTTGATGTCTCAAGTCCCTCGTCTCGCGTCCCCAAGTCCCAAGTCCCCACACACGCGTCCCGACGTCCCCGTCCCCTTGTCCCCGTCCCCTTGTCCCCGTCCCACTTTTATACACAGCCCACTTCGTTCTATGAAAGGAGTAACAGCGGTTACGCAATAAAGCCCAAAAAACAGTAAAACGACAAACAGACACCAAAACGCAGTGGAATAGATTGCAGGCAAGACTTTTTTATTCATTTCATTTAAGAAAAAGTAAGGTTTAGCGTTAATTATTTAGCGTTCGCAGATCTCAGTAATATATTTCTCATACAAAGTCTCTTATATTTTCAACGGTCGCCTGTAACGCGACACCGACGCGTCACCTATGTTATGTAAATTACATTACAACCTTTTCTCGCAACGTGAGTTTGGGCCGCCTGTGCTTCTGCCAGCGCAAAACCAGCGGGTTGCATATAAACTAGTAATAGTTGACACTACAGCTGCCTCCGTTCTGTAAATTGTCGGTCAATAGTCACAGTTCTTGCTGGCTGTGTAGCTCTTTGAAATATACCGATTCATAATAAAGATTTTCACACATATTCCATACAATAGGTGAGATAAATACAGGAAATGCAAGGTTCCATGCACAGTTTCAGCTCGATTTACACAGCTTTAATCAAAACATTCTCAGTTTCGAGAATAGCTTATTCTAAACCATAGGAAAAGATTTAATTAGAAGTTGAATTTTTGTTATTTCTCTTTCACTTTTTACATTCAGTTCATTTCATTTGCCGGAAAGTAAGCCTTAGAAATTAATTAAAAGGACGTTTGATCGATCCACGCTCGCGCATTCTAGTCTTATTTGAAACTTCATAACGCAAGGACGTCTGTGAGCAGGGAAAAAGTCAGCACAGAATTTGATTGTCGGCGAATTCACGTAATTGTCCATCAATCTGCTAATGATAAACTAGCCGTTGTTCACTCCTCTTCCTTGTTTGGGGCTGATTCTTATTCCGGTCAAAGAGAGAGAAAGAATTTGAAGAGTGTCTGGCTTCCAATATAAATCAAAGATTTGTGAACTTGGTCTGGCAAACCTCCAAGTGTTTATATATACACAGTTAAACGCACCTTATAACCTCATCTGCGCTTAACGAGTGTCTTTTGACCAGTCCATAACTTTCAAAAAAAATTGCTCCACAGAATGTCACTGCGTAACGCAAAAGAGTATCGAAGTATGACTGCACCATAAATGTCACAAAATCTACCTGAGCGGTCCCTTTGGAATTTTCTGTCTTTACGTCATCCTAACCATTTCGTACTTGCGGGCGCAAACAATAGAAACGTCATCATTACCTACCGATTCCTCGCGGCCCCTGTTCGAGCAAATCGAGATTTTTTTCTATAGATGGTTTTCACAGTGACGTCATCAAACTGTTAAATCAAAACAGCGAGGTTTTACAAACTCTTATTCACACTAGGTTGAAGATAAACAAAAAATAAATCTTTGTACAAGTTTCCATTCCCGTAGCATGTTTCATTTCGTAAATACAGCAATTTGAACTTCCGAGTTTTCACAGTGCGTGACACCAAAACAGGAATGCTGTCTAGTTGAAAAAAGGTCTCTCCTCTTGATTTTCAGCAGTATAACCATTTCAAGTATTAGAAGATATG
>OZ037783.1:28120125-28290125 GCA_964035525.1 Porites cylindrica
TTCCAACTCCAGTGTACAATGTGTGGACGGATTCGACCAAACATGATTATGAAAAGGCACTCTTTGATACAAGAAAGTCAGCTGAAAGACATCCGACTGCTTTAACGACTATGATAATTGAGTGTAGCTACCATGGGTGGAAGAATTTTTTTCAAAGACTAGAGGAGAAAAGAAGCTTAAGAGAAAACAAATAAAAGTCACCACATAACTTCTAGTCAAGTCATCTCCAAGAAGGTGACAAAAAGAAGAAAGCTGATGCATTTTGGAGTAAGCTTAGTTTTGTAAAAGCAGGCCTGTGGTTCACAACCCAGTTGGTGACCTAGAGGGAGGCCAAGAGTCCCTGCCAGGGTAAATTCTGACAAGCGACATGGCCCAAACACGGTGGTCGGTTGCTAGGGCTTTTGCTCCCACACCTCTCAAAACTGAGAGTTTAAGGCCATAGAGAGAGGTAGAATGCATCGAATGTAACAAAACTTGGCAAGGAAGTAAGTTGATAAATTACCTATTTATTGGTGTTTATTTCATCCCATGTGACTTCTATTGTGACGTCATAAATTATGTCCAAATTTGGCATCAGAAAGAAAATTCAGGAAAGAAATGCTAAAAACTTTACATTAGTTTTTTGTATAGAATTCTATGATTTCTGGTGAAAACCCCATCTCAATCGGATGAAAAGGCGCAAAGTTACATTTAATTAAAGAAATTCAAATTTCCCGCCAAATGACCATATATGGTCAAACTTTAGGGGTATTTTAACGCGAAAACAATGAAGGTAATCGCAACAGAGAAAAGACAAATTTGCATAAAAACAAAATTGTAGTTTTTTGAGTTTAGGATGTGTGGTCTATGACGCGTATTTCGTCACGAATTACGTCATTTTGACGTCATAATGACGTAATTTGTGACGAAATACGCGTCATAGCACCACATATGCCGAATTCAAAAAACTACAATTTTGATTTTATGCAGCTTTGTCTTTTTTCCGTTGTAAATACATTCATTGTTTTCGCGTTAAAATACCCCTAAAGTTTGACCATATATGGTCATGAGGCGGGAAATTTAAGTTCTTTAATTACCTGTAACTTCACGCCATTTTATCCGATTGAGATGGGGTTTTCACTGTAAATATTGTTTTTCTGTAACAAAAATGTTTGTAGCATTTTGAACACTGCTTATCAAATTTTTAACGTTGTTACTAAAAATAGGAGTCACTTATGACGTCATACTTTCAAGAAAAGTCAATATACCTTTACAATTGTAAAAATTTAAAGAAAACTTTTCTCCAATTAAGATGTTCTAATGTTTTGCTTCATTTGAGATATAAACTACCCCTCTGTAAGCCAGAAATTGAATTTAAGAACCAAACGGGAGCAAAAGCCCTAGCAACCGACCATCGTGAAAAAGTAGCGACAGCACATAAAATGAAATCGCATCAAGAGACAACCTCCCTCGGCCAACTTGCGACTGTGACGGCGAAGACGACAATAAGCGACAAGCATTTATAAACACCGACACGAGACGTTTTAAAATTCAGTCGGGTGACATGGGACCCCCCCCCCCCCTCCACCCCTGGCAGGGCCTCAGCCAACCCACCTGGTTCAGTCTTTGATTCTAACCGCAATGCATTACTAAGCATGCTAAAAAATATACCGCTGGACATACAGTCTGTATATCTGTAGAAAATTCAGGGCTCAAAATAATGTTCAACAGTCAGGCCAGAAGTGTAGCCTCCCCCGCAGGCGTTTTTAGGGGAGATCGTATTTTCTGCGGGGGAGGCTACCAGAAGTGATAAGTGGCCAAAGAAATTTTTGCTTGGGCAAGTCTCAGTTTCTAGAAGTGGTCAGAGAATTGGAAAAAAGTAAACCAATCCTTGTGTAATCCTCTAGTGAACGTGGTTGTATTTTTAAAAATAGATGACGATTTGGCTGTTGGTCAACATGACCAGTGAGTGGAGTATTTGGTCAGTCAAGACACCATTCTAACCTGATATTGTCTGTTGAGTGGCCATTTTTTTGAGCCCTGAAATCAGGACTGCATGGATAACCAGCCTCGCTGAGCTGTAGGCCGCTGGCCCTTTAGGTCTGAGCCTCAGTTTTTAGCAAAACCAAAAGTAAACTTGGATAATACCTAACTAGTAGCATACAGTCAAGTCCTAAATCTTGTACATCATTTCTGCAAAAGACTACAGGAGATGTTTTACATCTTTCTTAAATGGCAGAGAAGGTAGTGTGGGAATACAGAAAGCCCAAAGTAAGCCCCACTAGACCTTGCGACTATGTTGATGAAAAAGTTGCTTGTCTGACTGTCTTAAATTTAATTTATTATTTTACTACATCATTTTGCTTCACTTGCTGTAGGTTAAGATGACTCAGTCTTAAACTAAACAACAATACATTATTTTGATATTCTGGTACCTAACCAGGGGTTCTCCAAGAAGGAAGTTTTTGAGTTAATGTAATGTGGAAAATAAAATTGAAAATTTATACAGAAAAGGAAAATTTTATTGGTAAGTCTTATTATTTTGATAAGTCCTTCAAGTATTGTTTACTTTTTAAATAATAATGTTCAATTTTAATGCCAGCTGGCACAACAAAATTTGTTCAGTATTTTCAAATTACTCACCAAGTGTAAAATGGAACAAATATTTTTTAAACACAATGTTGTTTTAACTTCCTTGTAAAAAGAAGGCAAAGGGCACAGAAAACAATTTTTATCTCATGATTAAAACAGAATTCCCAAACATCAAACTGATCCCCAGCGGCAAAGAGGGAGGAGAAACGGATGTTTTCACAGACTATATAAAATCATTTTGAAACTGAAACTAAACTAGTTTGGTGTTTTGAATAAAGTCAATGTAATAATTACTTTTAATCACTCTAGTCATTACATACTGCAGTCTGGAACATTTCAAAACTAATGTCACCTTAAAAGTGTAAAGTTATAAGTATCTGGATTTGGGTTTAGCCAAGTGGGCCAGCAAGAAAGTACTAATGAAACATGTAGAGAAGGGCCGCACCAATGAAAACCTTCTGTGTATAAAATGTGGGGACCAAAGTTGAAGTTGACCCTTGGATTTCCTGAATACTAGCGGGCTGCTTCAGCCAGTCCTCTTGATACACGTTTCCCTGTGTTCATTTTCCCTATAACTGAAGGAATATTTTTCTGGGCAAACATTAATTTAACTGGGCCACATTATTTTTTAACATATCATATTTTCCCAGCAAACAGTCCTAATTGCCTTATCAACATTGTGGATTCTTTAAAAAGATCCCTCTAAACTTTTGTCATGTAGTTATCTGGGATTAAGTAAAAGATGGACCAGGCTGTGAAAAAAGCAGTTGTAGTGAAATAAAGTACTCTTGGCCGAAATAGTGAGTTTATGCAACAGGATGGCAGAAAGAAGAGGACGGTAAGACGCTTGAGTGTGACAAACATGACAGGGCCATTACTTGAGTGTTTTGTCGGGAATTCACTTAACATTGATCTTTTTTGCTCTTCTACAAAAAGATCTGTTTAAAGGAATATGTGAAGTTTGGCGGAAGGTTTTTTCAGACAAAATTATTGTCACACTTGTCACACAAGGTTTGCCATCGTCTTTCCTCTCCTGTCCTCCACTGTTGCATAACTTCACAAATATAAAAAACTGCAGACCAGAACAGGATACATCCCCTTAAGCCCCATGGCTAGGTCCAAGACCCAGGTTGAAATAAAGTAAAGATTATTAAAAAAGTAAAAGGAGGACTGTGAGGCTGAGAAGATTAAACGTGAATAAAATACACTGAATAAAAATACTCTGTGCCTTAATATTAAAACTGTAGACCAGAGCGGTTCCTGGTTGCAATACAAACATGGGTGTACTAAAAAAAATTATAGTTTATTGACTGTACAAAGTGCATATTAACTACCCCCATGGGCCGTTCTGCCTTTATGCCTTACAAATCGTAACAGTTCAATACTATTTAGCCGTATACCTCGCTGTTGAGTAACGGTTCATGTACAGAAGGTCTTTCCAAATAGAATGTCATCATTTCTATAAATGATGATGATGGTAGAGCGCGGGCTCACGCGGATTTCACTGAGGCGGTTGCAAAGTGACGTCACTGGTTTGTTGAAGTTTGTGATCCTGCGCGTCGTTTGAAGTGAAAGACATTTTGACTCCCAAATTTGCTCCCAAGGAACTCTCCTTCTTCAGACCTAGTGAAGTCTGCTAGCTGATGCATCACTATGGGTAAGGTTTTTGAATATCCAGTAAAACATCTCATTTCCTTCGACGCTGTGCAATCTTTGTCAATTTATACTGCGTCACAGATGACGGTTAAAGAAATGATCTCCGAAATAGCGAACTATCGAAAGAGATGGGATACAGCAACAAAAGACGGTATCTACGATCGAGAGGTGGTCAGGAAAGTCGAGGAGCAGTTTATAGTCAATTTTATTTTCCGTTCAAACTTAGAGGAGGGACATGGACTTCGCACGCTTGAAGAAACGAAAAGCTTTCTGGGAAGGATTTTTTCTCGAAGAGACTTCCCGCATCCTTTGTCGCTCGAAGAGCAGGAAACTATAAACATGAGAAATGCATATCAAAATTTGTTAGCTAAAATCAAGAGGGAAGAACTAGACAGAGACTACGGACTATTGGAAGCAAGTTTACTAAAAGAGATACATCGTGTTATCTTACAAGACATTCCTCTTCCAAAGGGTTTGACGAAACCTGGAGAAATGAGCAACAAGCCTCGGATGACCGAATTTCGAGGAGAAATTTACTACTATGCGAACCCTGAAGATATGGAAAGCGCAGTTGTCAACTTATTAGACAAGTACAATTTTCTGTTTGATTCTTGCACGAAGGATGGGCTGACAAATTTTGAGGATTTGTGTGATTTTTTCAAAACCTGTGCTTGGATTCTCCTAGAACTTCTTGATCTTCATCCTTTTTCGGATGGAAATGGGAGATTATGTCGAATTCTTTGCAGCTATTCACTGTCAAAACTAAACCCTTTTCCCACGCCAATCTACAGTGTCTGGAATGATTTCCCTAATGATGCCTACATTGAAGCCTTAGTTGAAGGAAGAAATTCACCAGGTAGGAAGTTTTTATTGTGCTTAAAAACAATCTGAGTATCAGGCATTTCAACGTGGCTGAGTGGTTAGAGTGCTGGACTTGCAATTCGGGGACCCCAAGTTCAAGTTCTGTTCTGACCGCTAGCTGGATTTGTTCTTGGTAGTCCCAAATTCAGCCAACTGGTTTGCCTCGCATCAATTGCAATTCTTGACCCGGGTATGTTTGATTAAGGTTACAAGTTTCATGCATTTGCTCTGCCCCACTAGCATTAGTGCTAAAAATACTGCCAAGGGTAACAGAATTGTTATTATTCTGCATAAAGGTTGACAAGAGAAGAGAGAAATGAAAAGGGTAGGGAGCAACGGAAAAGATACACCTGACAGAGATGCTTTTCCTGAAGTTTTCTACCTCTGCAGAATGTATCAGTGTTAGCCAATCAACTTCACCTGTGTTCATGCTGTTATCGGCTTGCTAAACTGTTATGTGCAAACTTAACACAATGAGCCTCTAAAGAGAAGTTTGAGATGTCATAAAGTACACAAGATTTAGAAAGAGCAATTCTTATTTGAGCATTTGACAAAATTAATATGTACAGTGAAGTATACACCAGGAGTTTCAGTAAGCACTGACGGCCGACAAACGTGTCGCCTACTTTGCTCATAGAAGTCAGCTTCGGCTACTTTTTCTAGAAAGGAGAAGCAACTAGTTTGAATAACGTTGTCAACAAAAAAATACATCATAAAATCTGAATGAAAACCTAGTAATATTATGATGTGTTTAATTTTTCAGTCATAAAAAAGTTTGTGAACACTATATTTCAGTCAATTTTTCACAAGTTTCTTTATAGGTGTACACAGAATTTGTTGAAGTGCAAAAGTACATTCATTATATCATTTGTTCATTTCTTGTAGGAATTGATTGTGACTAATACATGTAATATTCAAAAGTTGAATGAAAGCTATATTTTCTTGAATGAAAAACACGCTCTTGTTCTCAATTTTCAGACTGCTGAAAATCGCATTTTAGGGCTTTTTCTAGGGAAGCACATAATTTCCAGACTGCTGACCCACTACCTCTGACCAGAGTAAGACTGCATGTCCTTCCCAAAAATACTCTACAGCTTTCTTGACAACTTTAATCTTAAGGGCCATTAGTCCTTTTTCGTTACCTCGGGCATTTAAGACTGATTCCAGGTACATCAAAATGATCACATAAATGTTTGAAGGTTATGTATACCTCAATGTTCTGATCATTGGGGCTGAGGCCTAGGTATTAAAGAGGCTCAGGAAATTCCAGAGGGGAGATGGATGGAGGAATGTAACCACTTCCATCGGGTTTAATTTTGATTCATGTTTGATCACTAATTTAGCTACAAAACGGCAATAGAAATATACTGGTACTTCATTCTTGGCACACAAGTAACTTGAACTATATCATTTATGACTGTTGCTTTTCATCTTTTTAATCAGGTTTTAGTTCTTCCAAAAGCATTTTGGATGCCATTTGAAAGAAATAAGGGCAACCACAACTCAATTCATGTGTTTGTGTTACTAGTTACCAGTTTCCCTAAAGACATCCATGCTGTTTTAGGGATGTCCCTAATAGCTGGCTGCTGGCTACACTGTAATCTCACTGGCTGAAAAAGACTTAGCCCTTGGCTCAAATTACTCTGGAAAACAAAGACATGGGGTCAATTGAAAGGTGCAGTTAAGTCAAAAATCCAGCTTGACCAAAACAAAGGCTGTTTAGTTTTCCTCAGCTACATCCTTGCAGTATTGTTTTGTGTTACATTAGTCAATCAAAAAGTGAGAGTTTTGCTTCAACAAGCAAGAGGTACAATGTAACAATTTCAGAAATCTACTTAGTTCTGTGTTTGAAATTGTGGCATGTTTATGGTTGTATTCATGCTAACATTATCTCATTGGCTGTATTCCACAGACTCCAATTAGCTTTAATAGTTACATGTACTTAATAACTCTTATAATTATACTTGTTGGTTTCACAGGTAGACATCCGACTGGTTTAACAACTATGATAATTGAGTGTAGCTACCATGGGTGGAAGAATTTTTTTCAAAGACTAGAGGAGAAAAGAAGCTTAAGAGAAAACAAATAAAAGTCACCACATAACTTCTAGTCAAGTCATCTCCAAGAAGGTGACAAAAAGAAGAAAGCTGATGCATTTTGGAGTAAGCTTAGTTTTGTAAAAGCAGGCCTGTGGTTCACAACCCAGTTGGTGACCTAGAGGGAGGCCAAGAGTCCCTGCCAGGGTAAATTCTGACAAGCGACATGGCCCAAAAAGTAGCGACAGCACATAAAATGAAATCGCATCAAGAGACAACCTCCCTCGGCCAACTTGCGACTGTGACGGCGAAGACGACAATAAGCGACAAGCATTTATAAACACCGACACGAGACGTTTTAAAATTCAGTCGGGTGACATGGGACCCCCCCCCCCCCCCCCCCACCCCTGGCAGGGCCTCAGCCAACCCACCTGGTTCAGTCTTTGATTCTAACCGCAATGCATTACTAAGCATGCTAAAAAATATACCGCTGGACATACAGTCTGTATATCTGTAGAAAATTCAGGGCTCAAAATAATGTTCAACAGTCAGGCCAGAAGTGTAGCCTCCCCCGCAGGCGTTTTTAGGGGAGATCGTATTTTCTGCGGGGGAGGCTACCAGAAGTGATAAGTGGCCAAAGAAATTTTTGCTTGGGCAAGTCTCAGTTTCTAGAAGTGGTCAGAGAATTGGAAAAAAGTAAACCAATCCTTGTGTAATCCTCTAGTGAACGTGGTTGTATTTTTAAAAATAGATGACGATTTGGCTGTTGGTCAACATGACCAGTGAGTGGAGTATTTGGTCAGTCAAGACACCATTCTAACCTGATATTGTCTGTTGAGTGGCCATTTTTTTGAGCCCTGAAATCAGGACTGCATGGATAACCAGCCTGGCTGAGCTGTAGGCCGCTGGCCCTTTAGGTCTGAGCCTCAGTTTTTAGCAAAACCAAAAGTAAACTTGGATAATACCTAACTAGTAGCATACAGTCAAGTCCTAAATCTTGTACATCATTTCTGCAAAAGACTACAGGAGATGTTTTACATCTTTCTTAAATGGCAGAGAAGGTAGTGTGGGAATACAGAAAGCCCAAAGTAAGCCCCACTAGACCTTGCGACTATGTTGATGAAAAAGTTGCTTGTCTGACTGTCTTAAATTTAATTTATTATTTTACTACATCATTTTGCTTCACTTGCTGTAGGTTAAGATGACTCAGTCTTAAACTAAACAACAATACATTATTTTGATATTCTGGTACCTAACCAGGGGTTCTCCAAGAAGGAAGTTTTTGAGTTAATGTAATGTGGAAAATAAAATTGAAAATTTATACAGAAAAGGAAAATTTTATTGGTAAGTCTTATTATTTTAATAAGTCCTTCAAGTATTGTTTACTTTTTAAATAATAATGTTCAATTTTAATGCCAGCTGGCACAACAAAATTTGTTCAGTATTTTCAAATTACTCACCAAGTGTAAAATGGAACAAATATTTTTTAAACACAATGTTGTTTTAACTTCCTTGTAAAAAGAAGGCAAAGGGCACAGAAAACAATTTTTATCTCATGATTAAAACAGAATTCCCAAACATCCAACTGATCCCCAGCGGCAAAGAGGGAGGAGAAACGGATGTTTTCACAGACTATATAAAATCATTTTGAAACTGAAACTAAACTAGTTTGGTGTTTTGAATAAAGTCAATGTAATAATTACTTTTAATCACTCTAGTCATTACATACTGCAGTCTAGAACATTTCAAAACTAATGTCACCTTAAAAGTGTAAAGTTATAAGTATCTGGATTTGGGTTTAGCCAAGTGGGCCAGCAAGAGAGTACTAATGAAACATGTAGAGAAGGGACGCACCAATGAAAACCTTCTGTGTATAAAATGTGGGGACCAAAGTTGAAGTTGACCCTTGGATTTCCTGAATACTAGTGGGCTGCTTCAGCCAGTCCTCTTGATACACGTTTCCCTGTGTTCATTTTCCCTATAACTGAAGGAATATTTTTCTGGGCAAACATTAATTTAACTGGGCCACATTATTTTTTAACATATCATATTTTCCCAGCAAACAGTCCTAATTGCCTTATCAGCATTGTGGATTCTTTAAAAAGATCCCTCTAAACTTTTGTCACGTAGTTATCTGGGATTAAGTAAAAGATGGACCAGGCTGTGAAAAAAGCAGTTGTAGTGAAATAAAGTACTCTTCGCCGAAATAGTGAGTTTATGCAACAGGATGGCAGAAAGAAGAGGACGGTAAGACGCTTGAGTGTGACAAACATGACAGGGCTATTACTTGAGTGTTTTGTTGGGAATTCACTTAACATTGATCTTTTTTGCTCTTCTACAAAAAGATCTGTTTAAAGGAATATGTGAAGTTTGGCGGAAGGTTTTTTCAGACAAAATTATTGTCACACTTGTCACACAAGGTTTGCCATCGTCTTTCCTCTCCTGTCCTCCACTGTTGCATAACTTCACAAATATAAAAAACTGCAGACCAGAACAGGATACATCCCCTAGCCCCATGGCTAGGTCCAAGACCCAGGTTGAAATAAAGTAAAGATTATTAAAAAAGTAAAAGGAGGACTGTGAGGCTGAGAAGATTAAACGTGAATAAAATACACTGAATAAAAATACTCTGTGCCTTAATATTAAAACTGTAGACCAGAGCGGTTCCTGGTTGCAATACAAACATGGGTGTACTAAAAAAAATTATAGTTTATTGACTGTACAAAGTGCATATTAACTGCCCCCATGAGCCGTTCTGCCTTTATGCCTTACAAATCGTAACAGTTCAATACTATTTAGCCTCCCTGTTGAGTAACGGTTCATGTACAGAATGTCTTTCCGGGGGGGGGGGGGGGGGCGGGGGTGATGAACTCGTGACGTCACGAGAAATTTATCCCGGGAACTTTAAATGGTTTCATCGAGCGGAATTGTTTCGTGGTATCAAGTGGTAAAAGTCGAGACGTTGCGATGAAACGACCGAAGGTATGTGTTTATCTATTAATGCTATATAGTAAAATCGCAATTTATTCTAGGAAAGAGCATTTTCATCGTAAAAAATCAAGAACTTCCCGAGATCGACCAGATGGTACAACTCATACCGGGGCGTCTTTAGAGACGCATAACTAAAGAGTCCAGCAGAATTTAGTCTCGAGAAAAACAAATGACATTAATATGGCATAGGTCTCTCAATTGGTGATAGAAGTGAGTCATCTAATAAGTTAGCAAAAATGATGAGTGGGATAAAAGTCGCAAACCTCAGGGATGTTTACAAAAATTGCGAAAGTGACGTGACAGGTCACGAAACAGTGTCATGTTGTTCATACTAGACTATCAAATTGTGTAAACAATTTATTAAAACTAAAAAAATGTAAGAAGCAAGTGTTTTTTTTTTATAGAATATGGGCTATAAACTTCAAGGGTTTTGATAGGATCTCCTGTTTGAGTCAAACGTATCAAAATGTTAATAAAGCGTATTGAATCTAATCGTCGCGCGATAACCAAGGATATTATTGTATTATTATAGCTTATTATATTGCAACTTTTCACTATAAATTACGATCATTTTGTCAAAACATTCATTGCTCATGATGGAGATAAGTTCACATTGCCTGTTTTTTCCTTCTTCGTCCCACAAACAAAGGAGAACATGGTTTTTATCCTGTAAATAGTCAAACAGAATCTATCACTAGGGTAAAGTGCCGTGAGCTAAAGTTTTTGATCAACATCAACATTTTTAGGGCTTTATGCAGAGAATCCAGGAGGAGGAGCCGTAGAAAGGATGGGTATGTAGCTTTGCCTTAATCGCTTTACGGAGTTAATAGAAAAAAAAAACTAGAAAAAGCCACGAAAACGGACACTAGTAAGCATTTCAATGGTGTAATGTTGAAAATGTGTTTCCTCGGGCGTCCGCATATTAAAAATGAGGTGGGGGGAATTTCTAAGGATATAAAAAATTGCACGATTTTCATGCGATGAATATCATCATCCTTCTCACACTTTTACAAGATAAAAAGAGACTTTTTTTATGTTACATATTTTCGGTTTTCCTTTTTGTGTAGTTCAATAAAGACACCAAAGTTCAAGAACGACAATATAGTTCAATAACTACACGAGGTCAGAAAATGACACGAGTAGCAATGTATGTTTATTAGGTAATGTCAAGGCAGGGGATCTACTGGGAGTGGGAGTGCAGGGGCATCAGTTTAATTTTCAATCATTGATGCTTTTTAACTTACCTGGACTCCATGCTATTGTCAGTTACATCAAAATTATGACACTGTTGAGTTCCAACAATCTTCGGGGCCTGCTCGTACAGTTTTATAACCCAGCTGATGTAGCTTTGTAGTGATTTCTTGGTAGGCGTAACTTAGTAAAGACAATCGTTTCATGACTATAGGTGTTCCATTATAATGGTGTTTGTGGTTTAACTCACCTATATTAATGTGAAGTTTAGGGAGTAGGTGAGAAAAACCATTATAATATCTGATTTAAGAGATGCTTAACAAATAATTAGGGATTTTAAGTAATAATATTGCCTTTATTCATTTATTTTGTTTCGACTTTTGTATAAATAATAATTTCTTTTTATCTGACTGATTTTATAATTAGGTGCTTCCTTGGTTGGGAATACTCTGCACACGATGAGAAAAAACATGCAGTATATGATGGAGGAGGTGCTGCTTACTGGATTTCTCTAAAGATCTAGTATAATAGATTCCACGAAGAGAGTAGTGCGGTGCAAGAAGTGGAGGATGTTAGATAGAGTGGATTCCATGGAGCAAGAAGAGACCATACAGGATACAAGAAATTAGAAGAGCCAGTTTCCTTTTATTTTATATATACTGAACAAATGTGTTTTCTTTCTTGCATAACAGGTCTGACTTAGACTTGTTTACATTTAAAAACTTTGCACATTGACTTTGATTAAAAGAAACAGTTTGTTATCAATAAAATTTTCTTACACTGACACTTTTCTTTTACTTCTTCTTTTACTTTTTGGTCTCTTCTAGAATTTGGTTAGCCAAGCAGTCTAGCTGCCATTAGTTGCAGTTGGGCAGCTACCCGCTTGGCCTCTATTACTGTGTTTTTAATTTCTTTTGCTTTTTGTCTTAACCTTTCTTCTTTTTTTTTCAACTCTTTCTCTTGTCTTTCAATTTCCTTTCTCCTCTCCTCCATCTCAGTGGCTGCCAGTCAGCTCCTTACGTCTATTTCTTCTTCCAGGGATAGCTGTGAAAATGAGAAACCCACCTATAATAATCTGTCTATTATTGTTAACTTATCTTACCCCTGTCGCTACGATAATAAAATATGATGAGCTCATCCTTCAAAACAAAAAGCATCCTATCTCAACAAACTGTTGAAAGCCTTGTTTCATCAGGTACGGGGAGGGGAGGTGAGGTGAGGTAGGGTAAACGCAAATAAAAATAGCCACAGGGGAAAGGGGCAGGTTTCAGAGAAAAGGCCTGTTTCCATACGTTTTGACATCATTATGGTACCATTCGGCTGAGCCCTATGTGCCTTTTGTTATTTTAAGATGCCTGTTGCTTTCCCAGAAAACCATGAGATTGGGAGTCTTGCCCTATCAGCACTTGGCTAGTGTCACCAGGGGACTTCTGTAAATTATATAAATGAGTTACAGTACTTTCTCATTTCATTTTTGTTTGTATAAAGCTTGTTTTACTCATTTGATATCTGAAAATTTGAGGTACAATCTAGGTTTAAATCTGCACAAATAAAGATATTAATGCAAATGTATATCATCATATCTCTGGGAGTATTCCAAATGTTTCCATCTTTTATTTGAATGGTACTTAGCTCCTCAAACAGACCTGCCAACCCCTGATAAAGGAAAATCTGTAGACTCATGAAAATAAATTGGGAGATTCTACAAAAAGTAGTGAGATTCTATTTTTTCCCAATCAAAATTAAACGACCCCTTTTCCATTAGTGGAATCAACTGTTTATTTTAATATAACCTTGCTTTAGTGTGGTCCCTTATGTAACAAATTAGGTGCCGCTTTTTCTTTAATGACTTTAAGAGGCCAGAAAATAGGTTATCATTGTGACGAAACATACAGCAAAGTCATTTCTTTGGGCTAAGATAACTTCATGGCTAAAATAGTCAAAGCTTATCCAGGCACAAGAATTTCCCCACAAAATTTATGTTTTAATTCAACAAGGTAATATTTCAATTTAGAATATTTCCCAGAAAACCATGAGATTGGGAGTCTTGTCGTGAGACCGTGAGAAAAGTTAAAAAATCGTGTGACTCGAGGCAGAATTGTGAGAGTTGGCAGATCTGCCTCATATGGCATTTTCTATCGAAACCTGTATGCAGTAGGAAGAAACTTTGTATTAAGTGGGCACTACAGCATTCTCTGAGGTGTCTGCTTAAATTGTGCAAGTTTCACTGTACATGCTAGACTCCATTCGCACTAACTATTGATGTGGAACGATATGAAATTGCTTCATCCATAACAGTTGCAGCTGTATGTAAATCTTATTATTATTTTTTTTGCTATTTATGAAAACTTAATGTAAGCTTATAGGTATTACAGAGAAATATCCTTTGCTTCGACAAGATGGTACAACCTTCAAGTGTTAGAAAATATATCTGTCTGATTTTGGAAAAAGGTACCCTACAACAGAAGAGGGTCTGTAACAAATGTGTGTCTTTTCTTTGTTTCCAATATTGACTCAATTTCTAAATTACCAAAAAGGCCTTAGAGTGGCCAAGCTTCTTTCAAGTATGGTAGAAATTGGCTAATGAGCCACACCCCTTCTCCCCCTATTCCCCTCACCCCTGCGTCCGAGGCCCTTGTCCCAACAACTAATATGGGAGGAGTATAACGAACAAAAAGTATGCACAGATTTCTACGCTCTAAAGATTACTTTTATACAGAACAAGAACACTGAAAAAAGTGAACAAATTTCTTAAGAAAACACGATCCGAACAAATCTCGGATTAAGCCGTCTTACGCTATTTAGAAAAAGACGGACAATTATTTTGCGCGCCATTCATAGCGAGGGCCTGGGCTCCACCAGAGTCGAGGCAGTAAGAGACAAAACTGCGGAATCCAACTTCGCTTGAATTGGAAATATCATCAGTCGCCACCATACGAATTTGACAAAAGAAAAGCTTAGAAGAAACATGTCCTCTACGGCGGGGTAAGTTTAATACCATGATAACTGAGTTAGCGGGTGGCTCATCGAATTGGTCCGCGTGTGATGAGCCGCCGCCATTTTATTTTTAGCTGCACGATTCGTGTCTTTTTTTCCTTGATTTGGCGGCGGGGGGGAAGAAATTCTGGGTCAAAATAAGCACCTTTGGGTTTGTCTTGGTGGGTGCGTAGTTGATTTTAGCTAAGATCTCGTCAGTAATCCAAGGTGTGGTGGATAATTTCTTCTCCTTCTTCGGACATTGACAAGTGAATTCAACTCATCAGAAACAACGACAACAACAGCAGCTTGATTTCAGTATTCCCACGTGAGTGCATGGTATTACCTACATTATTCGTTACAAATCTGAAATCAAAACAAAGGCTATGATATGAAAGAACAAGTTTTTGTCTATATTCCATACATGACTGCATGTAAGGAGATGAAAGTCTGCAGATATCAGGATCGACATTGTCAAATACGAAGAGGGTTTTTTCATTGTTGTCAAAATTCTTAAAAAGGGGATGTCCAATCCTAATGTCTCGGTAAAAGTTATATCGAAGACTATGGAAGGGGCAAATGCGAACATTTTCTAGAGTTTTCGGTATTGGGGGGACTTGTGTTGATTATGCTCTTGAAAGCAATCATGAACTTTTGTGACAGTCAATTTGGAATACTGACTAAAATTTTAGTTTCTTGTTACTTCGTATTAGATTATATTGGTGTGAAGTCAGTTCTTCACGTATGGTTAATTGGATATTTTTCATATCTGTTGAGGAGTTGTTATCATTTGAATACAACAACAACAACAAGTTGAGTCGGTATTACCATTTTGTACAGGTGTTACCGATTAAAATAACAGTAATAAACAGCTAAGTTTAAGGGAATGCAGATATGATGGAACGGTCGAATTAGAGCGGTTTTCATTTGAGTGTCGAAAAGTAATTGGTTTTGCGTTTACTACGCTAGGTGATTGGCTTAAAAGATTCGCGCCACTTTTTCATCCAATCAGAAGTAAAACCAAAACCAATTGTAACGCGCTCGCATGCATTTTCCCTCGCTTTGCGTCAGCTACATGTAATTACTTCGAGTTTTGATTGGTTCACTGTATTGTCTGTGTTCTTTGTGATTGGCTAGAGTAATTACTTTGGTTTTGGTTTTACGACACTCAAATGAAAACCGCTCTAACTATGTTTCTTTCGTCTTTCAAATGCTTGAAAGACCAAATTAGCAGCTAGCCTGCTGATATGTGAATCAGTATTGTTAAAAAGAAAACAGACTTTATCGTGGATATTGTGATGTGTAAATAGTGTATTTCGGTTGTTGATTTTAAGAAAAAGAGTCTCTCTCAAATCATGGTATTGATCACAGTGAAATAATATGTGTGCAGTTCATTTTCAACCGAATTTTGGTGGCAATGATCACAGATTCTAAGGTCTTCAGGAGTTTTGAGGATTGTAAGTCTTCCAGTTTCTGTTTCTTAAATTGTGATTTCCCATCGTAAATTTGGAAGCTACACGCCTATGTTCAGGATTCCGGATGTGATCGATGAATTCAGAGTGATTTGTAGAAGGGTTTTTAAAGTTAACTTACTGTTTATGAATACTAAGTTGTGTACTCAAATTGGACCTGATTTATTTTGTTCAGCCATTTTATTCGATATGTTCAAGCAGAGTTTAGCAATGCTGTCAGGTGGTTGATTTTCAAGCTGAATCCGGATTGTAAATGGTTGCTGTCCTCCAAACATGTGTGTATTTGAAATGCCGATAATGTATTGGGATCAGGAGCTGAGTGTAGCGTTTTAAAATGATCGTAAAGTTTATTGGTCGGGTTTTCATCATTATTATAAGACAAGCTGTTTCATTCATTGACTTTAGAGTATCCCAAAATTTGCGGTTATTTTCGTTACTAATAAACTCATTTATTTTAGAGTCAACAAATTGTTGTTTTTTTTGGTTTGATAAGTTTTTTAAAGGTTCTCTTTTGAACATGATGTTCTTTTCTGAGTTCGGTATCCAGAGGATTGCGGGTTTTTTTTTTATGTTAGAGAACTTTTTAAGTGAAGATCTTAAAGTTTTGCAATAATAATCAAACCACTTCTTAGCAATTGGCTTTCTTTTAGATTTCTTTTGGCTACTTAATTTGACTGAACGTTTTGCTGCCTCAGTCATAATGTTTGTGAATTGATTGGTAGCATTTTCAACATCTGTACTGCTTAAATCGAAGTTTGAACTTTCGAAGAGATGTAATAGAGACAGAATATCGTTGGAACGAAAGGCAGCAGTGAATTTTATTGTTGTTATGTTTTCAAGGCACAATAATATTATTTTCTGCTCAAGGTTTAAAATTCACAGGAAAATCTCTGTAAAAGAACATTACCTTAAAAAGTGTTTGTTTATTAAACTGTGATGCTCGAAACACACCTTCTTCAACTCATACCTTCAAGGTCTTAAGAGCTAACCAAAGCATGTTTTTATTAGGTACAAAGGGGACGCTAAAAAATACTTTCTACAAACGTTTGAACACCCGTAATGAAAATTTTGACATCTAAATTGGGGTTTAATATTTTAGTATCTGAACGTAATGTCTGCAACGTGGAATCACCCTTAAGGAGCTTTGTCTTCCTAGATTTGATTAGCTTTTTGTAGTTTTCTGGTGGGTTGTGTGATAGTTTATGCCTTATAGTTTCATCAAGAGGATTGCTTTGTTAACTTTCTTGTTAGAGAGTTCCGTTAAAATCTTTCTCCAAGCGAAACACTCATTATTGAACCATCTTTCTTAATGTTTCTTTTTGTTGCTTTCTTCTGGCCTGTGTAGATTGTCGATATCAGAATGATATAACCCCCAAACTGAAAACACACCATTGCCAAAAAACAGATCTACCTGTCCTTCCCCTCTGCACAAACAATGCACTGCCAACCCGCCTGACAAGCCTCCCTGATTACTTTGCGACGCGCGAAAGGACTTAAGGAACCTGTGGCCTCGACCTCAACAGTTTGCCATCCCCAACCGGCCAGTGGTCTACGAACGACAGCCCGTCAAAGTTGCAACTTCCCATTTGTCTCTCGTGGTACAACTTGAGAGCATTAATTTTTGTTCAACTTTCCTCAAAAAGATCATTCCATTACTTCTCACTACCTCTTCCAGGGTGCAAAGAAAATCATTTTTACAGCTTGCCATTCGGGCAAGCTGAAGCTAGCATTTACTAGCCCAGACGTCATTTCAACTAGCCCCAAAAACTTTTTGTTCTTCTGGTTTTCAAATTCCTCATGAAACATCACTTGCCCGTCGGGCAAGTTGAAAACAGAATTTACTAGCCCGATAGCAAAATCCACTAGCCCCGGGCTATCGGACAGTACTTTCTTTGCACACTGCTCTTCTCTCGACTGCCTATTGACATTGTCAGGAGAAATTTTGTGTTGTTAAAAATCTCTATAATGATAATGATAATGATAGATAGATAATATTTAATAAATCACTCCAATTATAGTTTAAAAAACATTTCGGAGGTGGTCTTGTAGATGACGATGAGGCCCGAGTCTCTTGAAGAGTGACAGTAGATCGAGTCAGTAATATTATTTTATATCCCTGAGAGAGTATGAACAGTGATGGGATGTGTCACTTTCTAGCAGTTGATTTACCGAAGCGAGCAGCAGAAGTCAAGTCATCAAGGTTGTTTAGCGCTTCGATATCAGTAGGATTTGTGATAGATCTCTTCTTGTGTTTGTGATAAGGTGGCAGTGTGACTATATTATGGCTCATTCCACTATCATGGACGCTACATTTGCACGAGTGTGTGTGTGTGTTTTTTTTAAAAAATAACATATATTTGGTTACAACACGTTTAATGACAAGAGCGCTCCATTTGTTTTTGAAGGAGGACAAAGAAAATCGTATAACAGAGCGTTAAAAAGGTTTAACCCAGCTTACCAAGGATGTTCCAAAGTTAAAGTTGTGAAATGAGGTTCATCTTTCCCTTAGATTTTCTCCATTTTGACTAAAAAAAAACATATTAAGTCAGCAAGCGAAATAATGTTTGTGACTCATCTTTAAGCTGATCTTAGAAAAGGTGTTTCCGAAAGAAAAGCCTTTGTCTCAAGCTCTTTTGCAGCATTGCAATGAAAACTGGATACATTTTATACTTGGTCTATTGATTAGAGTATCGTTCAGTTCCACATTTTTCTCAAATCTGAGACACTGTCAGCAGTTAAGAAGTTTCCACAGAGCTCTATCAACCATTTGATCTGTTCACTTTACAAGATGAAAAGACAAGTACACTAACTTGACGTTTTCTGTTGACTATTGTACATTATTATCAATGTTGTCCTTATAATAATTCACTGTTGTCTCCAGTAAGATTCCAAGTGCTCTCTCTAACTCCATAATAATATTCAGCAGTGCTGAATGTACATTGTTATTGCTGTATATCAAATTGATGTTAGAACCAGGCTTTTTTGGCAATAATATCATTGTAGTGAGCTTTCCTGCATTTATTGTTGTCCTAAAGTAATGTTCATCATGAAAGTGACATGCATGAAGTATGACAGATTTAGCATGCAATTTTTTGTGTGTCCTTTTGGAACTGACTGGTTTTATTTTGTCACAGATGTATGTTACTTGGTCAAATGAAAGAGAGAATTTGCGTTATTTTTTTCTATCCAGCTTAGACAACAGCTGTGATAGAAAAAAAGTGCTTTCGATTTCCACGGACGTTTGTTTACCCTCAGTATGGAATGGTGGATCTGCACTTATGTTCCTTATGATTTTCGAAACTTCAGTCCTCATGCATTCTGGCTATGCACCTAAAATCCAAGGGTAATTTATTTCAAAACTGGTCATTTTTTCTGTTTTCATGTGGAATGGACCATATCCAGTCTTGGATGTCCCTGGTACCAACCCCAATTTTTTTCAGTACTGTTCTTTGAGCATGTACAATGTTGGAAGTATTCCTTGTGATCGTTTTCTTTACCCAGCTTAATAATATCCTTCGCTGCACGATTCCTGAATTTTTCGGTAGAGAAACCCTAGCTTAAAACAAGTGCCTTGATTAGACCTGATGAGATTCGAGTCTTGAATTTGATTTTAGCTAAGATCTCTTTAGTAATCCGAGGTCAGGTGGAAAACTTCTTTTCCTTCTTCAACATCCGTTTATAAGGCACTGCAAGTGGTAATCGACGAATTAATTCAACTCATCATAAAATTACCTCTTGTTAGTCAGTGTCTAAGTTACCATAATTTGTCATTTTTCCTCTTGACATCACCTGTTACAATTAGTCCAAAAAAAATATGCAGTTTGGTGGCTTGTTTACTCGGTTATGCGATAGTACTGTTTACTATTTTGTGACGTCCAGTTATCAGATATAACCCCCAAACTGAAAACAGACGATTGCAAAATTAACAGCTCTATCTGCTCGCGTATGTCACTCCTTCCCCTCTGCACAAACAATGCCCTGTCATCCCGCTGACAAGCCATTCAACTCACTTTGTGACGCGCGACAGCAATTGTCGAGCTTGTGGCACCATCCTCAACAGTTTGCCATCTCGAACCGGACAGTGGTCTGCGAACGATAGCCTCTCAAAGTTGCACCTCTCATTCATCTCTGGTGGTACAACTTGTGAGCATTAATTTTGTTCAACTTACTTTCCTCCACTGATCATTCCATTACTTCTCACTACCTCTTCTCTTGACTGCCTATTGACATTGTCAGGAGAGATTTCACGTTGTGAGCAATCTCATTTAATAACAGTAATAGGGCAAGTACCACTGACAATACAAAGTACATTTATCAATATTCTTTCTCTTAAATGCTGGTAAACTAAATGTTGTCAGGTGGAGCCGCTGGTATTCAGTTATAGTTTTTAATGAGAAGTATGCTGTCAAATTTAATGTCACTGTTAATTTCCCTGGTTTTCCTTCCTTCCCTAGGCAAGACGAGGAGGAAGTCATGCACATTCACCCAGTGAGGTACGACAAAATGCATACAATGTTATTAATGACTCAGGTATGAAAGATGTTTTGCAGTTGACACCAAAAAAGTAAATAAATAAATAAAATAAATAATAATAATAATAAATCACTTCAATAGTTTTAAAAAACATTTCGAAAGGTGGTCTTTTAGAGGGAGTTTCACTGTTGATGAGGCCTGAACCTCTTGATCAATAGACAATAGATAGCCAACATTTCCAGTGAGTTTACTTCTTTAGTTGAATGTTAAGCCTACTGGCATGAAAGTGATCACTGAATTTCAATTAACAGAAGTCAGGGTTCGCACTCAAGCAAAAAGGTTGAAAAACAACCTTTTGGCGGATCGCATGCTTACTGCACGTTGTGGTTCAATTTTATCCTTGGTTTAAATTTTTGTTATCTTTTTGTATTTGGGTACACCTCTGATAATGAGCTTAGAACAAAGGCAAATAAAATTTATACCAAGGACAAAATTGAACCAGTCACAACTACATCAGGATTTGGGCTGGTACTCTCGGGGTTAGGGTTAGGACCTCTCTAATTCTGTAGCAATTTATTGACCACAATTTGTGTTAGTCTTAGAACTAGGCATTTCCTTCATGAATGTGTTTTTCCTTGACAACGTAGAATATCTTGTGACGATCTTTGTAAGGTATCACGCTCAAGAGGGTGACTTTGTGGTCAAGTTACCTTATGTTAACTTAATAATTACTTTTGTTGATCTTCTCATAGCTAACATCCACTTTAGCCTGGTTCAAATGAAGTTGATCAGATTGCTATAGTCATTGCTGTTCTTGGTGTTGGAAGTTACATAGGTGAGTGAGTATACAACCATGTTCATGACAGTACAACACGCGCAGGGGTCCTAGGTTCATGGGGCTACCAACACAACAGTCCGCCGTTCGCTCTTGACCTGCGGTAAGGAAATGACGGCCATTAGAAACTTTTAACTCCGTGAATAATTATCAAATCAACCCTTGACATTAACTGGTCATTTGGAACCGTGTGTACGCAAGATTTCAGGAAATTAATTTTATAGTCAATTGGATTAGTTGTTATATGCTCGAAAAGTGTAGGAATTCAGATTCAGGTCTTAGCAACTTTCATAGTTTAAATCTGTGTCAACAAATTAGCAAAATTCTGTCTTTTCTTCAGATGCGACTGCTGCTGCTGTTGTTGTGAGTTGTGCTCTAGCTGTCAAGTGCATCGATCAAGGATGGATCAGGGATAAAGGGCGAATTTGACAACCACCAAAACAACTATGAGTATTATTTTTTAAGTACAATTTGTGAACTATGTGAAATTTTAGTGCAAATTTACATTTTATCTGTCTTTAAGTCAGACTGAATGACAAAAAATGATAATTTTAGTAGCTAAATCAGTTTTGGGAAAAAAATATAATCTCCTCACTACTGAAAGGGTTTTTTTCCTCACAACATTTACTTGAGATGTGACGAAATTAATTTGGAAATTATTTTAAGGATTGGTTATAGCAGGAAAAAAATCTGACTGGTATTGCTTCACACTAGGTCAGCAGGAGATTATATAATATTCTAATAGAACATAAATAAAGTAAATGATCATTTCACAGCTTCATGTTTAGACAAGTAACTACAGGAAAAATTGACATAGCCACAGTCAGCAACACTGATCAGAAAAGTGAATGATCATAACAAATGTGTTTCCCAAAATGTAATGTCTGTCACATTTTTCAGTTAGGTCTGCTATGCAAACTTTTGTTTGTAGAATCATTGGAATACGGTTGCGTGGAATTTGTTTTGGACAGTTGAAAAATTTAATTATTACCATGGTTTGAAGGCATTCCACGGCTTCTTCTGAATTTATATCGTGCACTTGTTAGTCCTTATTTAAGGTCTCGGTAAAGGAAAACGAGTTGCGCACAGGCTACAAAGGCAAGTTATATATCAAATTAAAGCTAAAAGACTAAATTACCTTATGAAAGATTTTATTTCATCCAATTTCAAAAGGCGCTTAAGTTTTTTGCCCTCGAACTCAGAGGTATCGAGTTTACTGCTGAAGCTCCAGCCCTTTTGCGTTGTTAAATATTCACTTCCTTTTTATTGCATCTGATTGACAGATAAAAGACCTAAAAAAGGGTGTGAGGAAATTTGCATATGTCTCGTATTAGCGGAATTATTGCATTTCAAACTAAAAAGTCGAATCTCGAGCATGATTTCCGCAAAGAAACTGACATAAAATGAGTTACAAAGGGAAATCGGAAAATTCCTCACAGTCTTCCGTTACAGTCTTTTTTCTTTCAACAACCAAGCTATTTCTTGTATGACGTCCACGCTAAGACAGCTCCAAAAGTCCCCTCAATAAGTTTGCGAAACTCAGCACAAAACATCACTATAAAACGCGATTATCTGCCAAGGAGTGTTTCTCTATTTCTCTACAACCTAGAAAATGAACCATTGTAATTTTAGTCTATTTTTTCTAATAGCAAAACCCCTATGCTTGAGTCTGTGTGAGGGTTTTTTATTTTTTTATTTTCATTTTTTTCTTAATATGTAATTTAATAACGCCTTTATTTATAATGTTTGTTCTGCCTAGATTAGCACTATGGCTAGTTGCAGGGCATAAAATATTGTAAGCTTATGGATCTTAAATAAAATACATTGTTGTTGGTGATCATGAAAAAGGTACCGTTTATTGTAACGGTAAACTCGTAGAAAGTGAAAAATTTCTGTGTAACAGGGGCGCCCAACGAGAATATAGTTCAAAACCACTTAAACATAGCATTGTTAAACGTGTTTTAGTATTTAAACGGTGGATATGGGCATATTTTTATCCCCTATAAATTTTTCATCTGTTCGAATTTCCTAGCTGAAAGTCTAGTGATGCGAAAATTTTAGGGATCAAAACTTACCTGTTTGAAAATTTCAGCCAGAAAAAAGCCTCCCGAAAATTCTAGGTGACCTTTTTAGGGTAAAAATCCGTTGAAAATGGGCAGTTTTACCATTTTTTAGGTGTTCGAAAATCCTAGGGGAGGCAGGCAAGCAAGAAATTTTACAACAAATGTTCCGGAAATTCTAGACCTCAAATCGTCTTCGGAACAGATATTTTTCCGAAAATTGTCGTTGGGTGCCCCTCGTGTAACTCGATGTAAAAGCAGTCTAGAAGTGTCGAGACTACCAAGAATGTCTTCATTGCTTGAAAAATTTAAAAAGGGTATTTTCCGCGGTGTTTACATTCTGCGGGTTCCCCACCCCCGTCACACCCCCCTCTTGAGCCAATCAAAGAACGCATTCTGCGACATCTACCGCGGACCAAATATCGCTATCACTACAATATGGCTGCTAGTTTCCTGGTAATTTCTACTCTCAATTATTGAACTCATGCTCCTGGAACGAAATGTAGACTCATTCACAGATTTGAATCAAGCCTTCTTTTGTGCGAGGAAGTTTTTGAACTGAATGAATGGAATCGGAACCGGAATTGATGCAATTCCCAATGGTAAGAGCTGTAAATTTCCGCTTCACGGAGCGTTAACAAATGGCACTATCACTTTAATAAGACGGTTATTGACAGCTAGAGATCTAACTACCTTTACAATCATTGCTAACTTTTACACTGTCGAATTAATATTATACAGGAACATGTGCAGCCAGGTAATGAAATTGACGCCCGTAAATTAATCCTTCCGGAATGATTTTTCAAGCGGTATTCAGTCTGGAAGCGGTGAATACCACCCAGAAATAACCCTGACTATGACCTGAAACTAAAACTTTGATCTATGCGGGTTTTTTACGTGCATAAAACTTGTCCAACGCTGACCGCCAACATTATAGTTTCTCAGCTATGATTTCAAACGGGGAAAGATTTTATGGACCCCCAAAGATAAACCAACACAATGTTAATGTAAAACTTTGAGTGGAATTTATTACCTCATTTTCAGTATCTGGCACTTGTTAACAGTGGTAAGGTAGGTGGAAGAAAATGAAATTTCCACAGAACAGCTGCATTGTGCGAATCTCATAGATCATTTTAAGAACAATGCAAGTATCTGCTAAATAATGCAGCTTCGTGGCTTGTCAAAGGTGTATGTCTCTTGTAATAAACAAGAGACGCATATCGGAAGAACCTACATCGCCCAAAACTCCACTTTGAATTATTTATTTTCTGATGAATTTGTAACTAGTCAACTTTCTATTTCACTGGGCCAAGTAAGATCACTCTAGTACTGTGACCAAAACAAAAGGGTTCTTATGATGCATAGTAGATTAATGTACATACAGCAATCAAATTATTTTCTCAGAGTAAATGTGAGCCTTGCAGGTAAATGCACGTCAACTAAGCCACTGGAGAAAAGAGAAAACCCCCAAAAACCCTAGCCTCGAACATCAGGATTTAAAACAACTTAAGGTCAGTGTGCTTATCATTTAGCTGCCCGGACCACATTCCTCAGGTGCATTTCGTGCAGTACAATTTGCAAACTTTGTTCCAAGTGCAAAACAACAACTCAAAATGTTCGAATGTTTAAAGTCTTAAACCTACTCTCTCTGCTCAAACACCTCTCGGTTAACTCTCTGCTCTTCAGGGTCCTCTGACTGAAAATACCATGCCCATTTGCTCTCGCTGTCCGGAATACACCTTTGACGCATGAAGATAAGAGCAGCAAGCTGGCTGTGGTGATCTTGGTGGTAACCAATAGCAGTGGCAAACTTGGACAAGTTACACCACACATCTCCCCATCCTCTCTCCAGCCGCAGGTGTTTCAACCGTGGACAGATCATGACGAGGAAGCCAACATTTGCCAAAAATCGAAGTCTGCTTTTGGAACAGCAGAGCAATTCACAGAATGTTCTGACAAGAACCTGCCTTCGTTCTTCAGCGACATCACCAGAGTTCAAGCACTGAGCAATAAATGGTGCTAAATCCAGCATAACAGCAAGCCGTGTGTTACGTACTTCGCCAAGTGCCGCCAATGAGGCTTTGTCAAGCTTATTCATCAGTGCACACACCTTGCAATCAGCATTCAGACATCTTCCTGTGACCCTGGCGACATCCGCACCCTCGTCTGTGCTGATGCAGTAAGGACAATTTTGATCATTGTTGTCTTGTGAATCACGAACGGCCGATTCCCCTAAGCATGTGCAGTCTGCCTGGCAAGCTCTCCAAAAGTCCTTGATCCTCTCTTGGACTTATTGTGCGCGCTGCTCCTCATAGCTGTTGCGAGCTGCCCTCTGTCGAGCTTCTTCTATTGACTCTCTGCCTTCTTCTGCGAGGGTGCCTCCTCGGGATTTCGCCTCTAGGCGAAATCCCTGCGGGGGCAATTAGCTTCTCAGGAATATTTAGGCCGTGCACGTGACCAGCCGATGTCAGGGCCTTTTCCCGCCCCACCCATTTTTTAAGGGAAAAGCTCTGGGGACGAGTTTGCAAGGTAAGGCTCCTTTAAAACGAGCTTGTTTCTCGCCTTACGCCAATCTTCAAATACTCTAAGGACCCAGCACCCAAGTTTCCTCCGACTGTTATCAGCCGCCCAGCTTCTTCCAAATTCCTCCAATTCGGTTGTCGTAACAGGCCTCCTAAAGCGCTCATCTGAAACAAAATTAAACACCATACATTACTCACTAATAAAAATATCATGGGGCGATTCAATTAAATTGACTTAAAAGGAAAAGAATTAAACGGGCTAATAAAACTTACCCTCGTTCTCCAAACCACCAGCTTTAGGTGAATCTTCGCCAGTATTTAGAGTTCCGTTTTGTTGTGTTATAAAAATCGCCCGTTCATCCTCGTCCGATGTAGAGCCATTGTAGTATACTAGTATACTTCTTCCATGTCTGGTAACAACTGAAGGAAAAAGTTTCGCCGCATATGCAAATACCCCGGTATATCTCGTTGTCTATTGTTTCCGCTTGGTTCGGCGGAAAACAAAGAAGGACAACGAGATCTATTCAAATTATCATTAGCGCCAAACGTGCCGCATTTTTAAAAATTGTTCAGAAGGCCGCTAGTTAGAAAACATCACATACTCGAAAACAAACAACACAAAACACAAACCAACTGTTAAAACAAAGGCGTCTAAATTACAAACTAGAAACGGGACCGCATTTCTCACACTGCACATTGTTTTTGCAGTAGTTCAGAGCCCTACTTGATGAAAAAAATTCAAAACCACAACACGCATACACAAAACGCAATCTTAATGTTCAAACGCTACCGCAAGGCTTCTCAGTCACCAATTCCCAGTTGAGCTACTAATCAACAAGTGCTAATTATTTTCTTTTGTGCGTTCAGGAACAAAGGAGAAGGGGCGCCTGCAATCAGTGATTTAGTGCAGAGAGAGAACAATGGCACTGGGTATTGAATAGTAAATATGTCAGATAGTTACTTCGGCCAACAGCAATATGTGATATATTGCAGTCAGCTTCAGTGCGGCGATCCGCGACGCTGACCAAAAGGATCGAAGCTCTGGGAACAAGAACGGTCCAGTTGTGAATTTGGATTGGATTCACATTTAATGTTAGTCTTTGGGGTAGTTGCAGTCTGGTACAGTTTGAAGCTTTCATCACAAAAGTGAATAATTCTGGTCTATAGTTATGGGGCTCTGCTGTGGACGATTCGCGGACACTGAGAGGAAGCGACTGTTGAAGGATTTGCTCCCATTCCAGGCCTTGGAAGCTCCCACGTGGCGCAAAACGAAAGCTCTTTCAGTCAAGAAGATGATTAAAAGAATAATGAAGTACAGCAAGGAATGGGAAGAAGGAAAAAAGGATAAATATGAATCTGATTTGATTGAAAAAGTCTACCAAGAACTTCTAGTTCAGTTCATATTTCACCAGAATATGGAGGACGAAGTAGGCTTTTCAACCTACGAGGAGACGGATGAATTCCTCAAGAGCTGCCATGCGGGAGGTATCACCTTGAAACGGTCCCTCTCAAAGAGCGAGCAGGAGACACTAAACTTGAGGAAAGCATATGAACACTTACTGGACAAAATTAAAAGAGAAGAAGAATCGAGCGATTATGGACTTTTGGAAAGTAGTCTGCTACAAGACACCCACCGCATACTACTTCAAGGAGTCCGCCTAAAAGATGGCAACACGGAACCCGGAATGTTTAGTAATCAAAGAAGGTGTACCAAATTCGAAGGAGAGCTGTACTGGTATCCGTATCTCCCAAACCCTGGACAGATGGAAAAGGCTATTTCCGAGATACTTGACAGGTGCAACATTCGGTTCGATTGCTGTACCAGAGACGGTCTGAAAGACTTTGAAGACTTTTATAATCTTTTCAAAACATGTGCGTGGATGTTATTTGAACTTCTCGATCTTCATCCCTTTGGGGATGGAAATGGAAGGCTTTGTCGGATTTTATGTAGCTATCTGCTTTCAAAATTTACCCCTTTTCCAACTCCAGTGTACAATGTGTGGACGGATTCGACCAAACATGATTATGAAAAGGCACTCTTTGATACAAGAAAGTCAGCTGAAAGACATCCGACTGCTTTAACGACTATGATAATTGAGTGTAGCTACCATGGGTGGAAGAATTTTTTTCAAAGACTAGAGGAGAAAAGAAGCTTAAGAGAAAACAAATAAAAGTCACCACATAACTTCTAGTCAAGTCATCTCCAAGAAGGTGACAAAAAGAAGAAAGCTGATGCATTTTGGAGTAAGCTTAGTTTTGTAAAAGCAGGCCTGTGGTTCACAACCCAGTTGGTGACCTAGAGGGAGGCCAAGAGTCCCTGCCAGGGTAAATTCTGACAAGCGACATGGCCCAAAAAGTAGCGACAGCACATAAAATGAAATCGCATCAAGAGACAACCTCCCTCGGCCAACTTGCGACTGTGACGGCGAAGACGACAATAAGCGACAAGCATTTATAAACACCGACACGAGACGTTTTAAAATTAGGTCGGGTGACATGGGACCCCCCCCCCCACCCCTGGCAGGGCCTCAGCCAACCCACCTGGTTCAGTCTTTGATTCTAACCGCAATGCATTACTAAGCATGCTAAAAAATATACCGCTGGACATACAGTCTGTATATCTGTAGAAAATTCAGGGCTCAAAATAATGTTCAACAGTCAGGCCAGAAGTGTAGCCTCCCCCGCAGGCGTTTTTAGGGGAGATCGTATTTTCTGCGGGGGAGGCTACCAGAAGTGATAAGTGGCCAAAGAAATTTTTGCTTGGGCAAGTCTCAGTTTCTAGAAGTGGTCAGAGAATTGGAAAAAAGTAAACCAATCCTTGTGTAATCCTCTAGTGAACGTGGTTGTATTTTTAAAAATAGATGACGATTTGGCTGTTGGTCAACATGACCAGTGAGTGGAGTATTTGGTCAGTCAAGACACCATTCTAACCTGATATTGTCTGTTGAGTGGCCATTTTTTTGAGCCCTGAAATCAGGACTGCATGGATAACCAGCCTGGCTGAGCTGTAGGCCGCTGGCCCTTTAGGTCTGAGCCTCAGTTTTTAGCAAAACCAAAAGTAAACTTGGATAATACCTAACTAGTAGCATACAGTCAAGTCCTAAATCTTGTACATCATTTCTGCAAAAGACTACAGGAGATGTTTTACATCTTTCTTAAATGGCAGAGAAGGTAGTGTGGGAATACAGAAAGCCCAAAGAAAGCCCCACTAGACCTTGCGACTATGTTGATGAAAAAGTTGCTTGTCTGACTGTCTTAAATTTAATTTATTATTTTACTACATTATTTTGCATCACTTGCTGTAGGTTAAGATGACTCAGTCTTAAACTAAACAACAATACATTATTTTGATATTCTGGTACCTAACCAGGGGTTCTCCAAGAAGGAAGTTTTTGAGTTAATGTAATGTGGAAAATAAAATTGAAAATTTATACAGAAAAGGAAAATTTTATTGGTAAGTCTTATTATTTTGATAAGTCCTTCAAGTATTGTTTACTTTTTAAATAATAATGTTCAATTTTAATGCCAGCTGGCACAACAAAATTTGTTCAGTATTTTCAAATTACTCACCAAGTGTAAAATGGAACAAATATTTTTTAAACACAATGTTGTTTTAACTTCCTTGTAAAAAGAAGGCAAAGGGCACAGAAAACAATTTTTATCTCATGATTAAAACAGAATTCCCAAACATCAAACTGATCCCCAGCGGCAAAGAGGGAGGAGAAACGGATGTTTTCACAGACTATATAAAATCATTTTGAAACTGAATTACTAAACTAGTTTGGTGTTTTGAATAAAGTCAATGTAATAATTACTTTTAATCACTCTAGTCATTACATACTGCAGTCTGGAACATTTCAAAACTAATGTCACCTTAAAAGTGTAAAGTTATAAGTATCTGGATTTGGGTTTAGCCAAGTGGGCCAGCAAGAGAGTACTAATGAAACATGTAGAGAAGGGACGCACCAATGAAAACCTTCTGTGTATAAAATGTGGGGACCAAAGTTGAAGTTGACCCTTGGATTTCCTGAATACTAGCGGGCTGCTTCAGCCAGTCCTCTTGATACACGTTTCCCTGTGTTCATTTTCCCTATAACTGAAGGAATATTTTTCTGGGCAAACATTAATTTAACTGGGCCACATTATTTTTTAACATATCATATTTTCCCAGCAAACAGTCCTAATTGCCTTATCAACATTGTGAATTCTTTAAAAAGATCCCTCTAAACTTTTGTCACGTAGTTATCTGGGATTAAGTAAAAGATGGACCAGGCTGTGAAAAAAGCAGTTGTAGTGAAATAAAGTACTCTTGGCCGAAATAGTGAGTTTATGCAACAGGATGGCAGAAAGAAGAGGACGGTAAGACGCTTGAGTGTGACAAACATGACAGGGCTATTACTTGAGTGTTTTGTTGGGAATTCACTTAACATTGATCTTTTTTGCTCTTCTACAAAAAGATCTGTTTAAAGGAATATGTGAAGTTTGGCGGAAGGTTTTTTCAGACAAAATTATGTTCACACTTGTCACACAAGGTTTGCCATCGTCTTTCCTCTCCTGTCCTCCACTGTTGCATAACTTCACAAATATAAAAAACTGCAGACCAGAACAGGATACATCCCCTAGCCCCATGGCTAGGTCCAAGACCCAGGTTGAAATAAAGTAAAGATTATTAAAAAAGTAAAAGGAGGACTGTGAGGCTGAGAAGATTAAACGAGAATAAAATACACTGAATAAAAATACTCTGTGCCTTAATATTAAAACTGTAGACCAGAGCGGTTCCTGGTTGCAATACAAACTTGGGTGTACTAAAAAAAATTATAGTTTATTGACTGTACAAAGTGCATATTAACTACCCCCATGGGCCGTTCTGCCTTTATGCCTTACAAATCGTAACAGTTCAATACTATTTAGCCGTATACCTCGCTGTTGAGTAACGGTTCATGTACAGAAGGTCTTTCCAAATAGAATGCCATCATTTCTATAAATGATGATGATGGTAGAGCGCGGGCTCACGCGGATTTCACTGAGGCGGTTGCAAAGTGACGTCACTGGTTTGTTGAAGTTTGTGATCCTGCGCGTCGTTTAAAGTGAAACACATTTTGACTCCCAAATTTGCTCCCAAGGAACTCTCCTTCTTCAGACCTAGTGAAGTCTGCTAGCTGATGCATCACTATGGGTAAGGTTTTTGAATATCCAGTAAAACATCTCATTTCCTTCGACGCTGTGCAATCTTTGTCAATTTATACTGCGTCACAGATGACGGTTAAAGAAATGATCTCCGAAATAGCTAACTATCGAAAGAGATGGGATACAGCAACAAAAGACGGTATCTACGATCGAGAGGTGGTCAGGAAAGTCGAGGAGCAGGTTATAGTCAATTTTATTTTCCGTTCAAACTTAGAGGAGGGACATGGACTTCGCACGCTTGATGAAACGAAAAGCTTTCTGGGAAGGATTTTTTCTCGAAGAGACTTCCCGCATCCTTTGTCGCTCGAAGAGCAGGAAACTATAAACATGAGAAATGCATATCAAAATTTGTTAGCTAAAATCAAGAGGGAAGAACTAGACAGAGACTACGGACTATTGGAAGCAAGTTTACTAAAAGAGATACATCGTGTTATCTTACAAGACATTCCTCTTCCAAAGGGTTTGACGAAACCTGGAGAAATGAGCAACAAGCCTCGGATGACCGAATTTCGAGGAGAAATTTACTACTATGCGAACCCTGAAGATATGGAAAGCGCAGTCGTCAACTTATTAGACAAGTACAATTTTCTGTTTGATTCTTGCACGAAGGATGGGCTGACAAATTTTGAGGATTTGTGTGATTTTTTCAAAACCTGTGCTTGGATTCTCCTAGAACTTCTTGATCTTCATCCTTTTTCGGATGGAAATGGGAGATTATGTCGAATTCTTTGCAGCTATTCACTGTCAAAACTAAACCCTTTTCCCACGCCAATCTACAGTGTCTGGAATGATTTCCCTAATGATGCCTACATTGAAGCCTTAGTTGAAGGAAGAAATTCACCAGGTAGGAAGTTTTTATTGTGCTTAAAAACAATCTGAGTATCAGGCATTTCAACGTGGCTGAGTGGTTAGAGTGCTGGACTTGCAATTCGGGGACCCCAAGTTCAAGTTCTGTTCTGACCGCTAGCTGGATTTGTTCTTGGTAGTCCCAAATTCAGCCAACTGGTTTGCCTCCCATCAATTGCAATTCTTGACCCGGGTATGTTTGATTAAGGTTACAAGTTTCATGCATTTGCTCTGCCCCACTAGCATTAGTGCTAAAAATACTGCCAAGGGTAACAGAATTGTTATTATTCTGCATAAAGGTTGACAAGAGAAGAGAGAAATGAAAAGGGTAGGGAGCAACGGAAAAGATACACCTGACAGAGATGCTTTTCCTGAAGTTTTCTACCTCTGCAGAATGTATCAGTGTTAGCCAATCAACTTCACCTGTGTTCATGCTGTTATCGGCTTGCTAAACTGTTATGTGCAAACTTAACACAAATAAGCCCCTAAAGAGAAGTTTGAGATGTCATAAAGTACACAAGATTTAGAAAGAGCAATTCTTATTTTAGCATTTGACAAAATTAATATGTACAGTGAAGTATACACCAGGAGTTTCAGTAAGCACTGACGGCCGACAAACGTGTCGCCTACTTTGCTCATAGAAGTCAGCTTCGGCTACTTTTTCTAGAAAGGAGAAGCAACTAGTTTGAATAACGTTGTCAACAAAAAAATACATCATAAAATCTGAATGAAAACCTAATAATATTATGATGTGTTTAATTTTTCAGTCATAAAAAAGTTTGTGAACACTATATTTCAGTCAATTTTTCACAAGTTTCTTTATAGGTGTACACAGAATTTGTTGAAGTGCAAAAGTACATTCATTATATCATTTGTTCATTTCCTGTAGGAATTGATTGTGACTGATACATGTAATATTCAAAAGTTGAATGAAAGCTATATTTTCTTGAATGAAAAACACGCTCTTGTTCTCAATTTTCAGACTGCTGAAAATCGCATTTTAGGGCTTTTTCTAGGGAAGCACATAATTTCCAGACTGCTGACCCACTACCTCTGACCAGAGTAAGACTGCATGTCCTTCCCAAAAATACTCTACAGCTTTCTTGACAACTTTAATCTTAAGGGCCATTAGTCCTTTTTCGTTACCTCGGGCATTTAAGACTGATTCCAGGTACATCAAAATGATCACATAAATGTTTGAAGGTTATGTATACCTCAATGTTCTGATCATTGGGGCTGAGGCCTAGGTATTAAAGAGGCTCAGGAAATTCCAGAGGGGAGATGGGTGGAGGAATGTAACCACTTCCATCGGGTTTAATTTTGATTCATGTTTGATCACTAATTTAGCTACAAAACGGCAATAGAAATATACTGGTACTTCATTCTTGGCACACAAGTAACTTGAACTATATCATTTATGACTGTTGCTTTTCATCTTTTTAATCAGGTTTTAGTTCTTCCAAAAGCATTTTGGATGCCATTTGAAAGAAATAAGGGCAACCACAACTCAATTCATGTGTTTGTGTTACTAGTTACCAGTTTCCCTAAAGACATCCATGCTGTTTTAGGGATGTCCCTAATAGCTGGCTGCTGGCTACACTGTAATCTCACTGGCTGAAAAAGACTTAGCCCTTGGCTCAAATTACTCTGGAAAACAAAGACATGGGGTCAATTGAAAGGTGCAGTTAAGTCAAAAATCCAGCTTGACCAAAACAAAGGCTGTTTAGTTTTCCTCAGCTACATCCTTGCAGTATTGTTTTGTGTTACATTAGTCAATCAAAAAGTGAGAGTTTTGCTTCAACAAGCAAGAGGTACAATGTAACAATTTCAGAAATCTACTTAGTTCTGTGTTTGAAATTGTGGCATGTTTATGATTGTATTCATGCTAACATTATCTCATTGGCTGTATTCCACAGACTCCAATTAGCTTTAATAGTTACATGTACTTAATAACTCTTATAATTATACTTGTTGGTTTCACAGGTAGACATCCGACTGCTTTAACGACTATGATAATTGAGTGTAGCTACCATCAGTGGAAGAACTTTTTTGAGGCCTTGGACAAAGAAACATGAACTAAAACATGTGCATGGATGTTATTTGAACTTCTCGATCTTCATCCCTTTGGGGATCGAAATGGAAGGCTTTGCCGGATTTTATGTAGCTATCTGCTTTCGAAATTCGCTGTGGCTATATGGCCGGTAACCGGTCAAGGTTTTCAAAATACTAAATGGCCGGCAGTCCTATATTATCAGTAAATTTCACAAAATCGAAAGATTCTAGCTAATCTAAACTATCATATGTCGATTTAGAAAAGTCAAGCGATCCTGAAATGCTTTACAGATCTCAAGTCTAGTGTTTGGTTTAGGCTGGGCTCAGAGGAGAAAACCATGTTTTGTGACACTTAGAAATTTTTTCAGCTCGACTGCCGGTCAAGGTTTTCAAAACACTAAATGGCCGGCAGTTCTATATTCTCAGTAAATTTCACAAAATCGAAAGATTCCGGCTAATGTAAACTATCATATGTCGATTTAGAAAAGTCAAGCGATCCTGAAATGCTTTACAGATCTCAAGTCTAGTGTTTGGTTTACGCTGAACCATGTTTTCTGACACTTTTCAGCTCGACTGCCGGTCAAGATTTTCAAAACACTAAATGGCCGGCAGTCCCATATTCTCAGTAAATTTCACAAAATCGAAAAATTCAGCCGTTCTGAACTATCATAAGTCGTGATCCTGATCAAAGTCTCTACGCGTTAGTTCCCTTCTGGAGCTGATCTGTGAAATACAATTCAACATTGTCTTGTCGACGTTATGATGAAACAAGCTCAGCTCCAGAAGGGAACTAACGCGTAGAGACTTTTCCCGCCAGTTTTCCGCGGTGGCCGCATGAAAGTTCAAGATGTTATGACGTCAAACGTCGCCTGTCACGCCATGCTTTGGACAGAGAATAGTAACGAACATCCAAAGACTCCGGACCAACAAAAACATGATATAGAAATCCCACAAAACCGGCTGGTTTGATCAGGATGACGATCAGGATCACGATATGGATCATGATAGTTCAGAACGGCTGAATTTTTTCGATTTGTGAAATTTTCTGAGAATATGGGACTGCCGGCCATTTAGTGTTTTGAAAATCTTGACCGGCAGTCGAGCTGAAAAGTGTCAGAAAACATGGTTCAGGGTAAACCAAACACTAGACTTGAGATCTGTAAAGCATTTCAGGATCGCTTGACTTTTCTAAATCGACATATGATAGTTTACATTAGCCGGAATCTTTCGATTTTGTGAAATTTACTGAGAATATAGAACTGCCGGCCATTTAGTGTTTTGAAAACCTTGACCGGCAGTCGAGCTGAAAAAATTTCTAAGTGTCACAAAACATGGTTTTCTCCTCTGAGCCCAGCCTAAACCAAACACTAGACTTGAGATCTGTAAAGCATTTCAGGATCGCTTGACTTTTCTAAATCGACATATGATAGTTTAGATTAGCTAGAATCTTTCGATTTTGTGAAATTTACTGATAATATAGGACTGCCGGCCATTTAGTATTTTGAAAACCTTGACCGGTTACCGGCCATATAGCCACAGCGTTCAAAATTTACCCCTTTTCCAACTCCAGTGTACAATGTGTGGTTGGATTCGACCAAACATGATTATGAAAAGGCACTCTTTGATACAAGAAAGTCAGCTGAAAGACATCCGACTGCTTTAACGACTATGATAATTGAGTGTAGCTACCATGGGTGGAAGAATTTTTTTCAAAGACTAGAGGAGAAAAGAAGCTTAAGGTATCAGCCACCCTTAAAATTGCCATTTTTCCATATTTGAGGTTTCAACGTTTTCAAATAGATATGCTTGAGAGCTTTCTTTTAAAAAAAAATCAGAAGAAAATATTATTTCTGTCGAAAGATATCGGGAGTAAAAGATTTTTTCTCGTTAATTATCTTAATTGATCGTTGACAAGATCTGTCATACCCGTGTCATTTACCAATTAACTTGCCTGTGAACTAGTAACGTGATACCGAGTGCGTGCTTCGACTCAACACGTGCGAATTGTCTTCGCGTTGTTTATAGCCTTTAGTATTCTCTGTGGATATTTAGCGTTTGCTTCGGGGAAAATGCCACCAAAAAAGAAAAGGTCGTGTCCGTTTTCGTCATCGAAACCGAGAGCGAAAAAGAAATCGAAGAGCGAGTTTGACAAAGAATAGGCCGCAAAATTGGCAGAGAACAACAAAGGCTCATTTTATCAGCAAGAGAAGTGGCTCGAGGAGTTGGATATTCAGAAAAGCGAAAATGCTGCAGTTGCTGAGAGTGCAAGTCGCTCCAAAATCCAGCTTGAAGAGCCAGGTGAAGAAAGCCAATCTGCTGATGGAACGTGGAAAACAATAAGCGGTCGAGCTATCGTATCGAGCGAAAAGCTGCTTGAGAAACTGGACGAGTCTGTATCTTGTCGATTTTGCCAGGGAAGAGTCCACGTCATGGAAAATGTAGCGACTAAGCATGGACTTGGTTCTACCTGGAGAATCCAGTGCGAGAATGAAAGCTGTCCGTCGCACAAGACAAATTCTGTTTTTAATTCTTCCGAGAAGTACCCTGCGAGCAGAGGCCCTTCGATCTAGGAAGATCGAAGGGCCTCTGCTCGCAGGGTATCCGAGAAGAGCAGAGCGTTTGAAATCAACCGGGCCTCAGTTCTTGGCCTTCGAGCAACCGGTGGTGGACATTCGGCGGCTTCAAAGTTTTTTAGTTTCCTTGACCTGGCGCCGATCAACAAAAACGCTTGGGCGGATCATACAAAAAAGATCGAAGGAGAGGCAAAACTTTTGCTCGAGAAAGAATTAAACCGTGCTTCTCATGGTGTAAAAGAGTGGAAGTTTTCCAACGAAGAAATAAACTGTTCACTTGAAGAGGTTGATAGCAATAAAAAGTTTGTTCCTGTTACATGATACCTGTCAAAGTCCTATTGTTAGAGAAAATTGATCCCTCTCTGATATCAATCAGAATAAACATTTAGGTGTTATAATCTCATTCCAGGTAGGATGCCGCCAAAAATGTATTTTCTATTTTATCTCCGAACGCAAATTTTGCCGATCGACTCGTACGTTTTGAACTGCAAGTCGGCAGCCTTTCAATCAATTCCGCTAAAATTTGGCCAGAGTGATGCCACATATTTCTTCTACAAAACCGTGTCTGCGAATTTTAATACTCCTTTTCATTTTAAAGCTAGAGCTTTTTTTCCACAGGGAGTGTTGACTAATTGCCTTCCCCAACTTCATTTGCTAATAAAAGAAAAACAAACGTACTTGTCAAAAATCTGAGACACGGTTTTTTAGTTGGAACGTGTTGAGAAGCGAATGCGATGTTAATTGTTTTCTTCCGTTTATTTCCGGCGGGAGTGGAACATGATTTATAGAGACGTGTACTTTTACACAAAGCGTTCCAATTGCGAAACACATTTAAGTAAATCGTTTTTGTTAGTTCAAATCCATAATCTGGAATTATTAAGCTTTTAAAAAATATATGGTTTATAGGGGTTTTTATAAAAACAACTAACGCGACAGCGATCCGCCCGCGGACGGTCCTGAAGGGTGGCTGATACCTTAAGAGAAAACAAATAAAAGTCACCACATAACTTCTAGTCAAGTCATCTCCAAGAAGGTGACAAAAAGAAGAAAGCTGATGCATTTTGGAGTAACAAGCGACATGGCCCAAAAAGTAGCGACAGCACATAAAATGAAATCGCATCAAGAGACAACCTCCCTCGGCCAACTTGCGACTGTGACGGCGAAGACGACAATAAGCGACAAGCATATATAAACACCGACACGAGACGTTTTAAAATCCAGACGGCCGACATGGGACCCCCCCCCCCCCCCCTATCCCTGGCAGGGCCTCAGCCAACCCACCTGGTTCAGTCTTTGATTCTAACCGCAATGCATTACTGAGCATGCTAAAAAATATACCGCTGGACATACAGTCTGTATATCTGTAGAAAATTCAGGGCTCAAAATAATTTTCAACAGTGGCCAGAAGTGTAGCCTCCCCCGCAGGCGTTTTTAGGGGAGATCGTATTTTCTGCAGGGGAGGCTACCAGAAGTGATAAGTGGCCAAAGAAATTTTTGCTTGGGCAAGTCTCAGTTTCTAGAAGTGGTCAGAGAATTGGAAAAAAGTAAACCAATCCTTGTGTAATCCTCTAGTGAACGTGGTTGTATTTTTACAAATAGATGACGATTTGGCTTTTGGTCAACATGACCAGTGAGTGGAGTATTTGGTCAGTCAAGACACCATTCTAACCTGATATTGTCTGTTGAGTGGCCATTTTTTTGAGCCCTGAAATCAGGACTGCATGGATAACCAGCCTGGCTGAGCTGTAGGCCACTGGCCCTTTAGGTCTGAGCCTCAGTTTTTAGCAAAACCAAAAGTAAACTTGGATAATACCTAACTAGTAGCATACAGTCAAGTCCTAAATCTTGTACATCATTTCTGCAAAAGACTACAGGAGATGTTTTACATCTTTCTTAAATGGCAGAGAAGGTAGTGTGGGAATACAGAAAGCCCAAAGAAAGCCCCACTAGACCTTGCGACTATGTTGATGAAAAAGTTGCTTGTCTGACTGTCTTAAATTTAATTTATTATTTTACTACATTATTTTGCATCACTTGCTGTAGGTTAAGATGACTCAGTCTTAAACTAAACAACAATACATTATTTTGATATTCTGGTACCTAACCGGGGCTTCTCCAAGAAGGAAGTTTTTGAGTTAATGTAATGTGGAAATTACATTCAAAATTTATACAGAAAAGGAAAGTTTTATTGGTAAGTCTTATTATTTTAATAAGTCCTTCAAGTATTGTTTACTTTTTAAATAACAATGTTCAATTTTAATGCCAGCTGGCACAACAAAATTTGTTCAGTATTTTCAAATTACTCACCAAGTGTAAAATGGAACAAATATTTTTTAAACACAATGTTGTTTTAACTTCCTCGTAAAAAGAAGGCAAAGGGCACAGAAAACAATTTTTATCTCATGATTAAAACAGAATTCCCAAACATCAAACTGATCCCCAGCGGCAAAGAGGGAGGAGAAACGGATGTTTTCACAGACTATATAAAATCATTTTGAAACTGAAACTAAACTAGTTTGGTGTTTTGAATAAAGTCAATGTAATAATTACTTTTAATCACTCTAGTCATTACATACTGCAGTCTGGAACATTTCAAAACTAATGTCACCTTAAAAGTGTAAAGTTATAAGTATCTGGATTTGGGTTTAGCCAAGTGGGCCAGCAAGAGAGTACTAATGAAACATGTAGAGAAGGGACGCACCAATGAAAACCTTCTGTGTATAAAATGTGGGGACCAAAGTTGAAGTTGACCCTTGGATTTCCTGAATACTAGCGGGCTGCTTCAGCCAGTCCTCTTGATACACGTTTCCCTGTGTTCATTTTCCCTATAACTGAAGGAATATTTTTCTGGGCAAACATTAATTTAACTGGGCCACATTATTTTTTAACATATCATATTTTCCCAGCAAACAGTCCTAATTGCCTTATCAACATTGTGGATTCTTTAAAAAGATCCCTCTAAACTTTTGTCATGTAGTTATCTGGGATTAAGTAAAAGATGGACCAGGCTGTGAAAAAAGCAGTTGTAGTGAAATAAAGTACTCTTGGCCGAAATAGTGAGTTTATGCAACAGGATGGCAGAAAGAAGAGGACGGTAAGACGCTTGAGTGTGACAAACATGACAGGGCCATTACTTGAGTGTTTTGTTGGGAATTCACTTAACATTGATCTTTTTTGCTCTTCTACAAAAAGATCTGTTTAAAGGAATATGTGAAGTTTGGCGGAAGGTTTTTTCAGACAAAATTATTGTCACACTTTTCACACAAGGTTTGCCATCGTCTTTCCTCTCCTGTCCTCCACTGTTGCATAACTTCACAAATATAAAAAACTGCAGACCAGAACAGGATACATCCCCTAGCCCCATGGCTAGGTCCAAGACCCAGGTTGAAATAAAGTAAAGATTATTAAAAAAGTAAAAGGAGGACTGTGAGGCTGAGAAGATTAAACGTGAATAAAATACACTGAATAAAAATACTCTGTGCCTTAATATTAAAACTGTAGACCAGAGCGGTTCCTGGTTGCAATACAAACATGGGTGTACTAAAAAAAATTATAGTTTATTGACTGTACAAAGTGCATATTAACTACCCCCATGGGCCGTTCTGCCTTTATGCCTTACAAATCGTAACAGTTTAATATTATTTAGCCGTATACCTCGCTGTTGAGTAACGGTTCATGTACAGAAGGTCTTTCCAAATAGAATGCCATCATTTCTGTAAATGATGATGATGGTAGAGCGCGGGCTCACGCGGATTTCACTGAGGCGGTTGCAAAGTGACGTCACTGGTTTGTTGAAGTTTGTGATCCTGCGCGTCGTTTGAAGTGAAACACCAGCCTAGTCCCTAGCCGTTCTCGGCGCGGTCAATCCTGGACTCTACCGTCAGCTGTAACGTCACCAAGAGATACACTCCCAGACTTCGCTCGGGCTATGGGGCAAGAGAGAACGCCTAGGGACTAGGCTGGTGAAACACATTTTGACTCCCAAATTTGCTCTCAAGGAACTCTCCTTCTTCAGACCTAGTGAAGTCTGCTAGCTGATGCATCACTATGGGTAAGGTTTTTGAATATCCAGTAAAACATCTCATTTCCTTCGACGCTGTGCAACCTCTGCGTCACAGATGACGGTTAAAGAAATGATCTCCGAAATAGCTAACTATCGAAAGAGATGGGATACAGCAACAAAAGACGGTATCTGCGATCGAGAGGTGGTCAGGAAAGTCGAGGAGCAGTTTATAGTCAATTTTATTTTCCGTTCAAACTTAGAGGAGGGACATGGACTTCGCACGCTTGATGAAACGAAAAGCTTTCTGGGAAGAATTTTTTCTCGAAGAGACTTCCCGCATCCTTTGTCGCTCGAAGAGCAGGAAACTATAAACATGAGAAATGCATATCAAAATTTGTTAGCTAAAATCAAGAGGGAAGAACTAGACAGAGACTACGGACTATTGGAAGCAAGTTTACTAAAAGAGATACATCGTGTCATCTTACAAGACATTCCTCTTCCAAAGGGTTTGACGAAACCTGGAGAAATGAGCAACAAGCCTCGGATGACCGAATTTCGAGGAGAAATTTACTACTATGCGAACCCTGAAGATATGGAAAGCGCAGTTGTCAACTTATTAGACAAGTACAATTTTCTGTTTGATTCTTGCACGAAGGATGGGCTGACAAATTTTGAGGATTTGTGTGATTTTTTCAAAACCTGTGCTTGGATTCTCCTAGAACTTCTTGATCTTCATCCTTTTTCGGATGGAAATGGGAGATTATGTCGAATTCTTTGCAGCTATTCACTGTCAAAACTAAACCCTTTTCCCACGCCAATCTACAGTGTCTGGAATGATTTCCCTAATGATGCCTACATTGAAGCCTTAGTTGAAGGAAGAAATTCACCAGGTAGGAAGTTTTTATTGTGCTTAAAAACAATCTGAGTATCAGGCATTTCAACGTGGTTAGAGTGGTTAGAGTGCTGGACTTGCAATTCGGGGACCCCAAGTTCAAGTCCTGTTCTGACCGCTAGCTGGATTTGTTCTTGGTAGTCCCAAATTCAGCCAACTGGTTTGCCTCCCATCAATTTTGCGATTCTTAACCCGGGTATGTTTGATTAAGGTTACAAGTTTCATGCATTTGCTCTGCCCCACTAGCATTAGTGCTAAAAATACTGCCAAGGGTAACAGAATTGTTATTATTCTGCATAAAGGTTGACAAGAGAAGAGAGAAATGAAAAGGGTAGGGAGCTTTTACTGAAGTTTTCTACCTCTGCAGAATGTATCAGTGTTAGCCAATCAACTTCACCTGTGTTCATGCTGTTATCGGCTTGCTAAACTGTTATGTGCAAACTTAACACAAATGAGCCTCTAAAGAGAAGTTTAAGATGTCATAAAGTACACAAGATTTAGAAAGAGCAATTCTTATTTGAGCATTTGACAAAATTAATATGTACAGTGAAGTATACACCAGGGGTTTCAGTAAGCACTGACGGCCGACAAACGTGTCGCCTACTTTGCTCATAGAAGTCAGCTTCGGCTACTTTTTCTAGAAAGGAGAAGCAACCAGTTTGAATAATGTTGTCAACAAAAAAATACATCATAAAATTGGAATGAAAACCTAATACCCCCCTAATATATGATGTGTTTAATTTTTCTACTCATGTATTCAATAATTTCTTTTTGAGGTGAGATTTTACTTTTCAAGTAACTAGGGCCATCAAATTAACAGTCAGTGCGAGAGACTGACATTTTTTAGTAGCCTGGTTTTCATAAAACCAGTTATCAGGTATATATCTCCAGGGAATCACCATCCAAATGCCTCTTTCACTGTAAAAAATAAAAATGTTAGTAGGAATTGACAGTTAAGATGCAGAAAGGTCAATAATTGGAGATATCTACCTGGAGTTTTGATAACCGGGTTGCCTGAAATCTTAAGTCAAGTCCAGCACATTGCAGGTAATCTTTCAAAACTTAATTTGCTTAAAGCCCTGATACTTTTAGTGTAAAAATAACAATCTCACTCTTCAGGACTAACCACCCTCACCTCTTAACCATGGGCTCCAAATAACTTCTGGAATTGACAGAAATCGGTGCAAAATCCAGAAAATTTGCACGAGGGGGGCAACAACCCGGACCGTAGGGACGGGCTGTTGGCCCAGCTAATATTTTTGGAGGGGGGCTTGCGTCAAACTAAGTGTCATGTTGTTGAACAGCCATGGGGCTATCATGTGGTATGGATTAGGGGTAGCCTGGTGAAATTCCAGGGGAGTGGGGTTGTTGAAAAGTTTGATGTGTTTTTGCACTCTTATGCAGTTTGTTTGTGCTGTTTGCATGCAAGCAATGACCCCCTCTGTACTGTGTGTGCAGACTAAAAAGTCTTGCATGTATCTCATGATGTGTGTCTCATCACCACTTTGTTGTTAATTCTGACATGTATTGTTTATCAATAGGGAGGAGTTGTTTGTAATGGTCGGATCCAGAAAGGTTGCAAGAGCATCTTTTATACACCATTCTAAAGGAGACAGTAAGTATCAGTGTAGCCCATAAGACACAAAGAATATTTATTATCTACAAAAGTTGCTAGTTGCTAGTCTTACAACCAAATTGTTCAGTCCAGATAGCTAGTCTGTCATACTTTGTTTCTGAACGAATACCATAGGACCTTTAGCCTGCATAGCTGACAGGATTGTTAATATTGTCATTTAATGATGATGTCAATTTCAGCTGATAGATATGGCAAGCCAAACATGACAAAAGTGGTATGAGTTTTAAATCATATGTCGAGTTTCAGTAATCGATGTATGAGGTTGGGAAATCACTATACGAGAATTAGAAATCATAATTCGAGAATGAAAAGACACTATACGAGAATGAGAAATCACCATTCGAGAATGTAATCGATTTGTGAGATCAGGAAATTACTATACGAGAATGAGAAATCACCATTCGAAAAAGAGCGATGCAGCAACATGAAAGCCAAACATGACAAAAGTGGTATGAGTTCCAACCAACCTTTCGAGCTTCTGTAATCAATGTGACTAGCCACTAGCGACAGCGCGTCACCCAAACCGAAAATGAACTGGAAACTAATCAAAACACTCGAAAGGGGTTGGTTAGGGTTAGGGTTAGGGTTAGGGTTATAGATTTAAATCAAACTGTCCTTCGTCACCAAATCCTCGGTGGTGTAGAGGTTAGAGTGATGCACTCCAGATCGAATGCTCCGAGTTCGAATTCTACTCATTCAACCCTGAATTGTTTTTTTCCTTAAAAATTGAAGACACTTAAACTTTTATGAACATTTCATCAAGAAATTTCATATAAAAAAAGTGAAATGTCTTGTGAAATGGCTTGGGTGACGCGCTGTCGCTAGTGGCTTGTATGAATGTGTGAGAATTTTAATCACCGTTCGAGATTATCGATTAGGTTTTCTCGAGCCAGCGAGTAAGTACCGCTCAGCGGTTCACGTTCTGCGTTGATCAAACAAAATGGCCGACAGGATAGCCGATCAGTTAAGCTTGGACGATGTAAGAGAGTTTCTGATTTCTCTAAGCAACACCATCGGTAGAACTGTTACAGTTTATAATGCTTCTGACCTAGTAGGATTAGAAATCTGTGAAAGAAGGTTTGATGAACATACAAGGCAGGGGTGTAGCCAGCATTTTTCAAAGGGGGGGTCACAGAGGCTACTCACCGGATTGTCATGTCGTATTATCGCGGCATGAAGGCCCATATTAACTAAAGACAAGAGCCGTTGACGAAAATACTTTACAAAAAAACACATTTTAAAAAAGTAGGCTTTTCAACAATGGCTTTTACGGCCAAGATATTGTCATGGCGTTTTCGCCAACTGAATATTGTAGGTTGTTTGCTCAAAAGAAGGCCTACCAAGGGGGGGTCACGGGCACCCCAGGACCCCCCCTAGCTACGCCCCTGCAAGGGTACCTGTCGCTATGTCGCTGTCACAAAGTGTTGCAGGTGATTCATCATTGGGAGATTTGTTTGGAGTTTTGGTAGATTCCCTAGCTGTATTATTGAGACATCTCTCTAACATTCTGATTACGTAGCAATAAAAGGGGGTGGTAGGCCTACACGACTTTTACCTCATGCCAAAATGCTGCTTGTTCCAATAAAGTTGTTTTTATCTGCTGGGTAGATTATGTTCTGGAAGGTTCTGCATTTATACTTAGCAAATGTGATTTTAGCCGCATGTTTCACACTGAGAGGTCATGACATGCACATCGATTGACTGTAGTTATTGTATTCTGGTCGGCAGGATTTGCCCTCTAATGCAAGCGCATTTTCTTTGACCTCTTTTGAAGCGTAAAGCTTTTTTATTACGGCTGACTAAGGGTTCCAATTTTCTCTAAAGTGCTTTCTGGATCTGATCTAAGCGATTTCCTTTAGTCCGTGAGTGTAATGTTTTTCTGCAATGCTGTATCACGCTGGGCCCAGCTCGTCAGTTTTCTTTGCAGAATGTTAAATTATCACGGTAGTGACTTACAGATCCAAAATTATAAGATTGAACTGCAGCTTAAACTGAAGCTACATAAACGTACTATGGAAAATTGAATTGTGACTAAGTAAACTCCAGCTTAGTGTTTTTCTAAAGATGGTGTACTTCATTTATGACTGCTGTAGTGTACCGGGATATAGATTCTTATAGTGTACCGATATGAAGTACCTACCCAACGCAGAACGTGAACCGCTGAGCGGTACGTACTCGCTGGCTCGAGAAAACCTAATCGATAATCTCGAACGGTGATTAAAATTCTCACACATTGATTACAGAAGCTCGAAAGGTTGGTTGGAACTCATACCACTTTTGTCATTTTTGGCTTTCATGTTGCTGCATCGCTCTTTTTCGAATGGTGATTTCTCATTCTCGTATAGTAATTTCCTGATCTCACAAATCAATTACATTCTCGAATGGTGATTTCTCATTCTCGTATAGTGTCTTTTCATTCTCGAATTATGATTTCTAATTCTCGTATAGTGATTTCCCAACCTCATACATCGATTACTGAAACTCGACATATGATTTAAAACTCATACCACTTTTGTCATGTTTGGCTTGCCATAGATAGACATTAACTCCAGTGTGGGGAATAACAGGGTTGACTAATCTTCTCCAAATGTTGGAAGTCTCATCAGTGGCAGATATATTTCTGATGGATTAAAAGGGTGGGGGCACAGTACGTGGTCTCAATAATATTATAAATTATACTCACTCTGATTTAGTCCATTCTTGGCATGTTTGTTTTAGGGGAGTTTGGGTATTGGTAATCAGAATAAATTTTTATCATATCATCATCATCATTATTGTCATATTTATCAGTTACAACAAGGTGTGTTCATGAAAATGTTTTTAATTCCAGGTGATTACTTGAAGCTTGTTCTTCAGGGAAGCTACATGAGTAATGCTGACAAAATCAAACTAAGTGGGCCTAACAAGGATAAATTTCTTCAAGACATCAAGGTACGTAACTGGATGATCAAACGTTATTTATTGAGTATCTGTAGGCTATCAAAATCAAATTCACACCCAAATATTCAATCAACTTTTTAGTCTTCCATGTTTCTGTCAGTGGTAATGGCCTATCCACTAGTACAGCTAATTAAGCTTGTCTCTAAACAATAATCAATAAACAATTATTGATTTCAATATTCCTGGTCATTTTTTTGTGGCTTTTCTTTTCATCAAGGCAACACTACTGAAAGTTGCAAAACTTCAGAACACAAATTTTTCTTTCAATCAATATCCTGATTCTCTAGCTCCCTGGTATCTATCCATCGATTGTGCCCGACTATCTTGGTTCTCTTTTCACTAAATATAATCCACCTTATAATTTGAGGAACTCTGAAAACAAACTAGCTGTTCCATTGCCCCGCACCAATTTCTTGAAAAATAGCTTTAGCTATAATGGTGCGGTTATCTGGAACAGCTTGTCCCCTGAATTTCGGCAAGCGAAATCACTTAGATCTTTTCGCAATGGTTGTCGCGATTTCTTCGACTGAATCGATAAAACGCACACGGTATCTATGTAAAGCAGAATTTCTTTATTTTCTCTATTTTTACTATTTAAATTTTTGGATCATGTTTATATAGATTAAAGTAGTTTGTAATTTTTATTGTTATTTTATCTGATAGATTTACCGTGTCTAAATAAAAATAAAGTTCAAGTTCAAGTTCAATCGATCAATCGATCAATCATTTATTCACACCTTCTCTGTTACCATGTTTTCTCAAATAACATGCTCTAACTACACACTCTTCCAACATGCAACCCATATAAGCCTCCATTTGGCTCTGATTAAGGGTTAAAACTTTGAAAGCCAAAAAACATTTTCTAATTTTTATTCTAATTTTATTGGCCAGATAACCAGGTCCTCTCAAAGATGAAATCCACAGAGCCAACTAAGGCATCTCGAAAAAAGAAAAGCACAAAATATGCAAGAGCATCTGCCAGCTTTGATGATTCTGATCCAGATTATCTGGATAATCTGGCCATGTCAAAGACAACTTTAACAGAGCCAGCTGCAACTTCCTCTCAAAAGGGAAAGAAAACCAAAAAAAGGGCCAGACTATCTGCCAGCCTTGATGATTCTGATCCCGATTATCCGGATAGCCAGGTCTTGTCGAAGACACCTTTAACAGAACCAGCTGCAACTTCCTCCCAAAAGGGAAAGAAAACCAAAAAAAGGGCCAGACCATCTGCCAGCCTTGATGATTCTGATCTGGATTATCTGGATAGCCAGGTCTTGTCTGCTGATTCTGATCCAGATTATCTGGATAGCCAGGTCTTGTCAAAGACAATTTTATCAGAGCCAGCTGTACAGAGTACCCCAGTATCAGAGCGAGCTATACAGAGCACCCCGGTATCTGTACCTGCACCAGTACCCCCAAAAAGATACAAGGGTTATGTGTATGTTCCAGTAGAGGAACTTGTTTCAAACGAAACTCAACCAACAAACACTAATCCTGAAAATGGAAAGCCACAACGGCAGCGCCGACTACCAAAAAAGTGTTTGGAATTTGTTTATGACTAACATTTATTTCAAGTTTCAAACCAAATTGTCAAGTTATCATTAGCATATTTTTCATGTTGACTTTCTACTCCTATTTTTGTTTACAATTATCGGTCATGCATGATTCTTCACATTCAAGCTATATAGTAGCCCATTATCATGTGACCATATAGATATATATAAATTGTTACATTATAAACTTGGAAATTTCCATTTCATTTGCATTTGTATTCCATATGTGAACAACATATTACATATACTGTGTCATTCAGTTCATGCAATATGATGCACTTTCAGGTAATTAAATTGAACTTATTAATACACATTGATGTCTCTTTATTGATAAAACTTAAAATGTCACATTTTATTTGTAATTCAATAGATATGAAATGTGCCTATATGTACTGTGTAGCTTGCAACTAATTCAAGTTAATGCATGTTAATGCATGCTGTTCAGGTATGTACATACATATGATTGAATATAATATTGTCTAAATAATTATGTGTGCTGTTCTGATCTGCATGTGGTCTGTATACATTTGTATACACTTTGTGTACACTGTATGCATGGCCATGGGCCTGCTAGGCTTTGCATGAATCTGATGACATGCCAGCTGGTGCAAACATACACGAATATGTAACATTTTCTTGATTTTTGAAAATGTTAAATGTTTCACATACTTTTTTCCATAATTTTAATTTTCTGTGGATGTTTTTGTATATTTCACATGTTAAATTCACATGATCGATCGTGCGTGATTTCACAGCACACATTTCACACAATTTCACACACATTTCACAGTTTCACATATCTTTTTCACAGCATTTGATGATGTGAAAAGGAGGACATCATTTCACATGGTTTTCACATGGTGATTTCACATTATTTTTCACAGATGTGTGAACTTGTATGTGAAAAATCAAATGAAAATTTCACATGTACTTCACATGCATTTCACATCATTTCTTCCAGTAGCGATCTGTCGGTTGTAAACATTTACTCTGTCGGTTGTTAAACATAAACTCTGTCAGTTGTATGTACTACTCTGTCGGTTGTAAACATTTACTCTGTCGGTTGTACGCACTACTCTGTCGGTTGTATGTACTACTCTGTCGGTTGTAAACATTTACTGACTGTCGGCCAGTTCTACGCACTACTCTGTCGGTTCTACCCACTACTCTGTCAAAAAAGGCCAGTGACGCCATCAGAATCTGATGATTATGGAATAATACTGAAGATAAAAGAAATACTAACACAAGAACACCAATATATGGCAATACTCTGTCAGTTGTAAATATTTACTCTGTCGGTTGTACGCACTACAACTGACAGAGTAGTGGGTACAACCGACAGAGTACTGCGTAGAACTGGCCGACAGTCAGTAAATGTATACAACCGACAGAGTAGTGCGTACAACCAACAGAATAAATGTTTACAACCGACAGAGTAGTACATATAACTGACAGAGTTTATGTTTAACAATTAACCGTCAGAGTACCACGCGCCATACCGTGGTTTACATTGACTGGTGCATAAATGCCGCAAGGCTGCATAGGGATTACCAGAAAAAGAAAACAAAAAGCTTGCCTTTGCGTCGAACCGACAGTGTAATGTAATGTGTTGGAGTTATGTGAAAGATCTGTAATAACCTTACGTACTAAAACATAATAACTAACAAACAAACTATAGCTGAAGCGAACACTTTTCATATATAATCGTAATCGTAATCGATGGCCTAACCAAGGGGGGTCTGGGGGCTTGCTCCCCCAGAAAATGTTTTAATTTAGGGTCTCGGAAATGCCATTTCCAGCGTTTTCCGCAGGATATTTTCTGTAAAAATATGTTCAGTTGTTTATTTTACCCATCTCCAGTGTTGTGGGTAATAAGGTACAGTGTTTAAGGAAAAAAAGGCCAGTGGCGCCATCAGAATCTGGTGATTATGGAATAATACTGAAGATAAAAGGAATACTAACACAAGAACACCAATATATGGCGAAAATTATATCAGTCATTCCTCGTTTCTCGCGGCTTCACCGCTTATCGTTCGCGCGCACTCGCATTGTACCGTGTCCAAAAGAAAAATAAGAGACCGTACTCGCAGTCAAAACCTTAAGGACGCCTTTTCGGTGATCTCGATCTGGACAGAACCATATGATAAAGACAAGACGGTAAGAAATTGATTGTTTGAATATCATCGAGTATAAAATCTTTTAAATCATTCAATAAGCTGATTAAAAGAGCGGTACGTTTGTACTGACCTGCTATGATTGTGCACTAAACGTCAATTTTCAGGTGACCAGGAACGCGAGCTGGAAATATTGCCAAGAATGACAAAAAGACCTACTGTCGATGACGATTTCTCTTCATTCTCTGACTTCTTTTTTGTCCATTGTTCAAAATCGAATGAAGAAGCGGATTTTAGAAAAGCGACCCAATCATACGAAAATACGGTGGGCCTAAACTGTAGACACACGACACATGAAACTTAGAGGGGAACAAAAGGTCAAACATCTCTAGTGATTGACATGCAACTTTGCAGGCTGTCAATTACGTGGTATCGAATCGGCTGTAGGGAAAGAACGCTGATTTTCAGGAGTTTTATTTCGGGGTTTGCCGCTTTGGATTTCACTGATTTCGCGCGGATTCCAATGTTTACGATTGGCAGAAAAGTTGAAATTGTTTCTTTCGTCATCCGTTTTCATTTAGCAGCTATGAGTTATTCATTATTGCGAGGCTAGATGGTGTTATTCATAATTCCCGATTTTCTGACTCCAAATATTCATTATTCAGTTTCATTTAAACCCCGTTATTCATTATTCATTATTCAGCTTCCACCCCCGATGGGCATAGAGTGAAATTTGTCGACTCGGTAGAAAAGTAGAAGCACGCGGTTGTCGAGCTCCTGGGGTAGGGGGGGGGGGGGGGCGGGGGTTACCCCTTATACGCAGGGAATCGAATTACTTTAAATGTTGTCTATTTTCAACAGACGGCTCGTCAAAAATAACATGCAAATTCGGAGTGAAATTATATCCAAGTTTAGTAACGCATTGAAATTTTTAAGCAACAACTAAGGACATTTTGTTAATTACGCGCTTACTCAAGTGGATTTTGCCTGGAATTCCTTCAATTTACGCTTAGCTAACTTGAAGTAATTTTTGTTTCCCTTCAGATCATTTCTCCACAAACTTCCCTGATGACACGCCCCTTCCCTGTTTCGTTCCTCCAGGGTGACTAACAGCACAAGGTTAACTGAGATGGAAATGTTCCCACTGTAAAGTATGAAGGCCCGTTCTGGTCAAAATTGCATGATTAATTTTTCTCTCTTGATGAATTAATTTGATGAATACCTGCTCTTAATATTTTGTCTGTTTGTAATAATTTTCGTGTTCTTTTTAACTTTTCCATGCGTCACAATTATTTTTTCCTCACCAGGAATTAATTTTTTTATGTGCCGTCTTTATTATTACGCTTCTTTGAAATTATTTTTGTCCATTACACAAATTATTTTACGGTTGCGGATTAGTTTTTTGTCTGCTATAATAATTTTTTTTTGATAATTAATTGATTTTGTCCTACGCAACTCGTATAATGATAATTTAATTTTTTCCATTCGAGAATTATTTTTTCCTTAGTCATAATTATTTTTTCGTAGTTTTGGCAAATGTCCCATAAGCCTCTGAGGTAATGCACCTAAAACAAACATGGCGGCTCGTACTCGTCGGTCACGCCCAGTGGTGTTACGAGAGAGAAATGAACGTGGTTTCGCGCTTTTCTTACAGAACCTAAAAAGCGTTCTTAATCTGTTGTCGATTGTTCTTTTTTGTAAGAAAATTATTGGTGATTCTTTTAAAATTTATTGAAGTTATAGTTGGTTTCGTATAAGATTCCATTTTTTCATTCAAGCTTCCTTTATAGTAGATACTGAGGGCTGGTATTGTGTCACGAATGGCAATATTTCTTTTTCCTCGTTGTTGTTTTGTTTATGTCACCCAATACAATGAAGAAAAACCATATTTAAAGTGATTTAATTTTTATTTACTAATAAACATTGCAATATGAATAGTACTGAAGGTGGACTGTACTGTGATTCAAATGAGACTTTGAACTCTTTCTTTTCTTCCTGAATTTGAGCCCAGTTAAAACGGATACAGTATTAATGAATTAATGAATTTTAAAAAAAGGGACTTTGATAATCAACGGCGGGTTTACGATGTCGAGTCGTGGTTGCGTTTCCGTTTCCGTCCGGGTGTCATGCCTGACAGCCGAGCAAAACGCGCCTCTTTTTTATACATTTACATCAAGATGCAATTGGTGCCGGCGTTTTTGGCATACCCCTTCTTGACCAACCACTTGTTGTTCGAATCCCTAGTGCCACTAGCGCGATACTCGCGTTTGTAGTCGGCCACCCGTCGTTTCATCTTTTTTTCTTTGGCCTTGGAAGGAATCTTCCACATCTCCTTGTCTGTCAACAACTGAAAACTGTGTTCGGGTGGACGTCACGGGACGCGGTCGGCTGGTGGTGGTTGTGGTGCCTCTCTCTTCTTTTTCAACATTTTCTCATTGGTGACGGGACGTGTTCGGGTGGACGTCACGGGTCGTGTTTGGGTGGCGGTGGTGACGGGTTGGGTGGTGGTGGTGGCCGGGGCGGTGCCGGTGCCTGCCACAGGCGGTAGACTGAAGAGATTCACCGCCTCGTCCACATTGACTGGGTAAGTCAGATTGAAATCCTCAATCTCTTGATCCAATTGGGCTCGATCGACCGGTCGGGTCAATTCGGTCACCATGTCCGTCATGCTGCTGTACAGTTGTTTTGTATTTTCTACACTTTATGTCTTCCTGGTCCACTTAGTTTTGTCTATGCTTTGAGCAGACATTTCTTTCTGACATTTCATAAATGCTAAAAGCTATGCCTGAAAAGAAACCTCTGCTCGCAGGGTAAGCTTTGTCTCAATCAGCCTGAAGGAAATATTCTCCCAGACTTTTAAGTGTCTACTTGTGATCTCTGAGCTAACAAATGGATTGTTTCTGCAGTCATCCTGGCATTGTATGATTCATTTGATTGGTCATCCTCCCATTCAGAGAACAGCTGCGTAGAACGTTCGAAGATGATAAGGAGCACGTTATTTTCATCGACAATGTCCATTGTTTGGTTCATGTTACGCGATGGTGGAACGTGCATTTGTGTTTTACAAAAAGTAAAACTGTACAGCTGCGTAATATGTTCGAACGTGATGAGCATCACGTTCTTTTCATCGACAATGCCCACAACGTACTAGACTATCCAGATACTAAAGGTGTATTGCAGTATTTTTTAAAGCGAACCAGGACGAAGGAGGTAAAATAATAAATACTATAACAATTCATTTTCATTTGTGTTTAATTTTCCAATCATTGACTACAAAAGAATTCATGTTATGCTGGCTTGTGTAAGGAGCGAAACATGCATCGACAAAATTCGGGTAAAATATTTTTATTTCAATAAGTAAATGTGAAGTGCAACTTGTGTTTTTGCTAATATGAATTTTTTAGCAAATTTTGTCTCGCCGTTTCAAAAATATGGCTGACTTGTCATGCCATCAATAAATACTTGCACAAAGTTGCCTCTAAACTCACTTACTGGGGCAAATGCATCCAATACAATGAAATGCATGCTGAAACTATCAATAATTCAGTGACTGAATGTCGTTTAAAATTTTACGTTCTTGTCCAACACGCAGCAAGTACAACTATAACATCACATCCTATGGACTCTTCCATTGAAATACACTTGACTCCGGGGATCCAAGGAACCCGTGCAACTTAATGTCCACGTGTCTAGCTCGTGTGTCTTTTAAACTAATAATCAAAGCTACTATTCTGGATTAAGGAGCAAAACCAGAGCAACGGATTGTTTAAAGACCCCCCTCCCCCGCCTCTCCACCCTATCTTTCCTAGAAGCTAATTAACAAGTTCATGTGTATTCTTATCGTTGACAGATTAACATACTAAAGATATGATCAAGTGCACTTTACATCTTAAAATCCAAAATAAATTAGAACAATAACTGTAAAATGCAAATTATAATGAATTATACTGAAATCCAAATAGATAATAGGTAAAATAAGGGACGACTGACTGAAGAACTTGCCAAAATATTTTTGAACTTATAGTTTAGTTTTAAAACGGTGTACTCGTGTAAGTAACCTGGGTCATTCACAGCATGGTGTAGAGCATGAAACATCTATCAGGACCCCCAAATATTCTAGAGTGTTTTGTTCCAAAGCTGTAGCGATAAAATGTAGATATTTTGGCTTGGATGAGCGGCGGAATTTTGCTCCAGAACTTGGTGTAGCGCTGGTTTCTTCTTGTTACTTCGGCGGAGCGCGAAGTAAAGGATTCGCGACGCTCAGGAATGTATCAAAGTTACAATTTTTTGACAAGATTGGGCATGCACAGTCTGTAGGTTTTCGGTTTTATTCGGCTATTTGACAAAGTGAGAGCCGAATTAGTTCGAGATATCTGGAGATTACTTCGATTTCTTTGATTTATTCTTTAACTTTTTCGAGGAAGAAAGAATTTTTATTATTGGCTTCCCTGGGGTTTGAACCGACTCACCTGTGTGACCCGTCAGATCAGAGGAGACTCTAAGTTGAGGGATTAGCCGATTGCGCTACTGCGACCCAAGGTAGTTCGGGATATGAAAAATAGTTATAAAATTATGCACTAGTTTCGGGACAAGATTAGGCGTGCAAGTTCTCGACTTTTCGGCTTGTTTCGGCTATTTCACGAAATGAAACCGGACTACTTTGTGATATCGTGAGATCACTTCGAGTTTAGTCTTAAATTTACTCGAGGAATAAATTATTACGTGGCCGCGCAGAGACACGAAAACATTTCACGAGTGAGCCCTCCCTTCGAACTGCTTTATGGTGAATTTAAAATTACAAAATGCGGGACAAAGACATTTTGTACGTAGTAAAATTGCTTTCATGCGTTGCGTGACTTTCTCGAACGTTCTCTACTTTTTTGGATTATTCATGAATAATTAATTAGGGCATGTTTACATTTCTACATGAGTCAGCAGATTTGCATCAGTTACTGAAATCATAAAATATGTCGAAAAGCTACTACTATTCGCCCGTTTAGTATTTTCTAGAACCTTATGTCAAACGGTATACAAGTTCTAAGCGAGGTCGAGCTAAGTTTTTTCCCCACGAGCTGGACTGCTGTGTTTAGTCAAGTGTGACGAAGGCTGATTTTCAAGTTCTGTGTTTACAAGTTGGCGGAAGCCGTAAGATATCTGAAGTTCAAGTGAGAGTTTATTATTGGTAGAGGCTGTTTAGTTGTACTTAAGTTCAAGTCAAGTTTGTGTTGGCGGATGCTGTGTTTTAAAGCTCTGAAAAGGCTATGTTCCTTTGGTATTAAACTTCCTTGTGTTAATCCGACATTCCTGCGTGTTGATAGTCAGTGAATAATTATCCTCAAAACATTCGAACTCGTAACAGCCAATTCCATGCTCAACGTAATTGACTCCTTAAACATGCCTTACATATCTTTAATCAGTACATGAGAGACTGCTGTGCTGTTTTTGAAGCCTGATGTGACTAAGAAAAATAGAGAATTCCTTTTTCACTGTTTGTTTTGTTAGACTTGTTATTCACCGCCACTAACCTCATATTTGAGTTAGGTCTAAACGCTTAGACCCAAGTCAAATTTAGACGGATTTGTATGGAGTCATAGAGCATAACTGGGCTAATATCTCGGAGACAATTTGTCCCGAAATGCTAGTTTTTGCTCTTTTCAGAATATCCTGACAAATCCCATAATTTCACAGATTAACACCTTACTCTTACCATATTTGATTTCTTACTATTCCTCCGCATTTACAATTAATCAGTTCCACAACCACGACGCCGAAGTGTACGCTCCGTAGCGTCTTGTTTGGTTCATGTTACGCGATGGTGGAACGTGCATTTGTGTTCGGGGTTCGAAAAAAATGGGAATATTTTGGTCTTAAAATGAAGAAAATAGAAACAGATTTCACTGCTTTACTAGTATTGCCTGAAGGCTGTTTCGCTTCTCTTGGAGATGAAAAAGAAATCAGCAAGTAACGTTTATTTTGCTTGAAGTTGAGCTTGAAGCAATGTGTTTGGGGTGGAACATATTTTGATTTAGCTCTAAAGCGGCTAAGTTAAGTGAGTTGAAATGACTTGTACATAAACTGTGTGGTATGAGAACTCTTTAGAATTTTTTGTGGGATGAAATCATTTTTCGTTGTGTAGGATGATTTTCCTTTACCGTACCTGAATAAACTAAGCAACTCATGTTTGTATGTGACCATGCAAGCCCTCGAAAGTCGTACTTGGCATTCAAAGGAGTTTCGTTGTAGGCCTAGTAGTGCAAGAAAAATTTCAGTTGTGTACTCGTGTAAGTAACATGGGTCATTCACAGCATGGTGTAGAGCAGTATTACCATCCACGTCTTGAAGATTCACTTTTGCTCCATTCTCAATAAGCATGGCTACCTTTTTGACATACAGAGAATACTTACGTTGCAGGTATCCAACGGTTAGTAACAATTCCCGTGATTCTTTTTTCAAAGACAAGAACTTTATATATGGTCGCTCTTTGTCCAATCAGCGGATAGAGGCATGGTGGTCGCAGTTGCGCAGGAGATGTGCAAACTGGTGGATGGAACATTTTAAACAGTTAGGGAAGGTGGACTGTACTGTGATTCAAATGAGACTTGAAGAGCTCTTTCTTTTCTTCCTGGAACAAATAAGGCTCATCTTCTTCAGATAATTGTTCCTGAGGTGGCTCTTCTTCAAAACCCATAACATTTACACCACCTTTCTTACAAGGTTATGCGGTGACTGCCACCCAAAAATGGGTTTTCTGATAAGTTGTTCATTATTACAATTACAAAAAAAGTTGTTTATTATGTCCATTCTGCACAGTGCACAATCCAATTACCCCTTGTGCATGTTGTGTGCATCACTGTCTTTTATTTGACAATCTTTCCTATAGGATCTTGAAATGGGAACAATTCCAAACAGTAAAACGAGTTTTGCAATGCGTAGAACGTTCGAAGATGATAAGCATTACGTTCTTTTCATCGACAATGTCCATAACTTACTAAACTATCCAGCGACTAAAGATGCATTGCAGTATTTCTTTAAAGCGAACCAGGACGAAGGAGGTAAAATAATAAATACTACAACAATTCATTTTCCATTTGTGTTTAATTTTCCAATCATTGTGTAAGGAGTGAAACATGCATCGACAAAATTCGGGTAAAATATTTTTATTTCAATAAGTAAATGTGAAGTGCAACTTGTGTTTTTGCTAATGTGAATTTTTTAGCAATTTTATCTCGCCGTTTCAAAAATATGGCTACATGATTTTTTAAACTGACTTATCATGCCATCAATAAATATTTGCACAAAGTTGCCTCTAAACTCACTTACTGGGGCAAATGCATCCAATACAATGAAGAAAAACCATATTTAAAATGATTCAATTTTTATTTACTATAATAATGAAGGTGGACTGTACTGTGATTTAAATGAGACTTTGAAGAACTTTCTTTTCTTCCTTAATTTGAGCCCAGTTGAAACGGATACAGTATTAATGAATTAAACGAATTAATGAATTAATGAGCAAAACGCGCCTCTTTTTTATACATTTACATCAAGATGCAATTGGTGCTGGCTTTTTTGGCATACCCCTTCTTGACCAACCACATGTTGTACGAATCCCTAGTGCCACTAGCGCGATACTCGCGTTTGTAGTCGGCCACCCGTCGTTTCATCTTTTTTTCTTTGGCCTTGGAAGGAATCTTCCACATCTCCTTGTCTGTCAACAACTGAAAACTGTGTTCGGGTGGACGTCACGGGACGCGGTCGGCTGGTGGTGGTTGTGGTGCCTCTCTCTTCTTTTTCAACATTTTCTCATTGGTGACGGGACGTGTTCGGGTGGACGTCACGGGTCGTGTTTGGGTGGCGGTGGTGACGGGTTGGGTGGTGGTGGTGGCCGGGGCGGTGCCGGTGCCTGCCACAGGCGGTAGACTGAAGAGATTCACCGCCTCGTCCACATTGACTGGGTAAGTCAGATTGAAATCCTCAATCTCTTGATCCAATTGGGCTTGATCGACCGGTCGGGTCAATTCGGTCACCATGTCCGTCATGCTGCTGTACAGTTGTTTTGTATTTTCTACACTTTATGTCTTCCTGGTCCACTTAGTTTTGTCTATGCTTTGAGCAGACATTTCTTTCTGACATTTCATAAATGCTAAAAGCTATGCCTGAAAAGAAACCTCTGCTCGCAGGGTAAGCTTTGTCTCAATCAGCCTGAAGGAAATATTCTCCCAGACTTTTAAGTGTCTACTTGTGATCTCTGAGCTAACAAATGGATTGTTTCTGCAGTCATCCTGGCATTGTATGATTCATTTGATTGGTCATCTTCCCATTCAGAGAACAGCTGCGTAGAACGTTCGAAGATGATAAGGAGCACGTTCTTTTCATCGACAATGTCCATTGTTTGGTTCATGTTACGCGATGGTGGAACGTGCATTTGTGTTTTACAAAAAGTAAAACTGTACAGCTGCGTAATATGTTCGAACGTGATGAGCATCACGTTCTTTTCATCGACAATGCCCACAACGTACTAGACTATCCAGATACTAAAGGTGTATTGCAGTATTTTTTAAAGCGAACCAGGACGAAGGAGGTAAAATAATAAATACTATAACAATTCATTTTCATTTGTGTTTAATTTTCCAATCATTGACTACAAAAGAATTCATGTTATGCTGGCTTGTGTAAGGAGCGAAACATGCATCGACAAAATTCGGGTAAAATATTGTTATTTCAATAAGTAAATGTGAAGTGCAACTTGTGTTTTTGCTAATATGAATTGTTTAGCAAATTTTATCTCGCCGTTTCAAAAATATGGCTGACTTGTCATGCCATCAATAAATATTTGCACAAAGTTGCCTCTAAACTCACTTACTGGGGCAAATGCATCCAATACAATGAAATGCATGCTGAAACTATCAATAATTCAGTGACTGAATGTCGTTTAAAATTTTACGTTCTTGTCCAACACGCAGCAAGTACAACTATAACATCACATCCTATGGACTCTTCCATTGAAATACACTTGACTCCGGGGATCCAAGGAACCCGTGCAACTTAATGTCCACGTGTCTAGCTCGTGTGTCTTTTTAACTAATAATCAAAGCTACTATTCTGGATTAAGGAGCAAAACCAGAGCAACGGATTGTTTAAAGACCCCCCTCCCCCGCCTCTCCACCCTATCTTTCCTAGAAGCTAATTAACAAGTTCATGTGTATTCTTATCGTTGACAGATTAACATACTAAAGATATGATCAAGTGCGCTTTACATCTTAAAATCCAAAATAAATTAGAACAATAATTGTAAAAGGCAAATTATGATGAATTACACTGAAATACAAATAGATAATAGGTAAAATAAGGGACGACTGACTGAAGAACTTGCCAAAATATTTTTGAACTTATAGTTTAGTTTTAAAACGGTGTACTCGTGTAAGTAACCTGGGTCATTCACAGCATGGTGTAGAGCATGAAACATCTATCAGGACCCCCAAATATTCTAGAGTGTTTTGTTCCAAAGCTGTAGCGATAAAATGTAGATATTTTGGCTTGGATGAGCGGCGGAATTTTGCTCCAGAACTTGGTGTAGCGCTGGTTTCTTCTTGTTTGGTTCATGTTACGCGATGGTGGAACGTGCATTTGTGTTCGGGGTTCGAAAAAAATGGGAATATTTTGGTCTTAAAATGAAGAAAATAGAAACAGATTTCACTGCTTTACTAGTATTGCCTGAAGGCTGTTTCGCTTCTCTTGGAGATGAAAAAGAAATCAGCAAGTAACGTTTATTTTGCTTGAAGTTGAGCTTGAAGCAATGTGTTTGGGGTGGAACATATTTTGATTTAGCTCTAAAGCGGCTAAGTTAAGTGAGTTGAAATGACTTGTACATAAACTGTGTGGTATGAGAACTCTTTAGAATTTTTTGTGGGATGAAATCATTTTTCGTTGTGTAGGATGATTTTCCTTTACCGTACCTGAATAAACTAAGCAACTCATGTTTGTATGTGACCATGCAAGCCCTCGAAAGTCGTACTTGGCATTCAAAGGAGTTTCGTTGTAGGCCTAGTAGTGCAAGAAAAATTTCAGTTGTGTACTCGTGTAAGTAACATGGGTCATTCACAGCATGGTGTAGAGCAGTATTACCATCCACGTCTTGAAGATTCACTTTTGCTCCATTCTCAATAAGCATGGCTACCTTTTTGACATACAGAGAATACTTACGTTGCAGGTATCCAACGGTTAGTAACAATTCCCGTGATTCTTTTTTCAAAGACAAGAACTTTATATATGGTCGCTCTTTGTCCAATCAGCGGATAGAGGCATGGTGGTCGCAGTTGCGCAGGAGATGTGCAAACTGGTGGATGGAACATTTTAAACAGTTAGGGAAGGTGGACTGTACTGTGATTCAAATGAGACTTGAAGAGCTCTTTCTTTTCTTCCTGGAACAAATAAGGCTCATCTTCTTCAGATAATTGTTCCTGAGGTGGCTCTTCTTCAAAACCCATAACATTTACACCACCTTTCTTACAAGGTTATGCGGTGACTGCCACCCAAAAATGGGTTTTCTGATAAGTTGTTCATTATTACAATTACAAAAAAAGTTGTTTATTATGTCCATTCTGCACAGTGCACAATCCAATTACCCCTTGTGCATGTTGTGTGCATCACTGTCTTTTATTTGACAATCTTTCCTATAGGATCTTGAAATGGGAACAATTCCAAACAGTAAAACGAGTTTTGCAATGCGTAGAACGTTCGAAGATGATAAGTATCACGTTCTTTTCATCGACAATGTCCATAACTTACTAAACTATCCAGCGACTAAAGATGCATTGCAGTATTTCTTTAAAGCGAACCAGGACGAAGGAGGTAAAATAATAAATGCTACAACAATTCATTTTCCATTTGTGTTTAATTTTCCAATCATTGTGTAAGGAGTGAAACATGCATCGACAAAATTCGGGTAAAATATTTTTATTTCAATAAGTAAATGTGAAGTGCAACTTGTGTTTTTGCTAATGCGAATTTTTTAGCAATTTTATCTCGCCGTTTCAAAAATATGGCTACATGATTTTTTAAACTGACTTATCATGCCATCAATAAATATTTGCACAAAGTTGCCTCTAAACTCACTTACTGGGGCAAATGCATCCAATACAATGAAGAAAAACCATATTTAAAATGATTCAATTTTTATTTACTATAATACTGAAGGTGGACTGTACTGTGATTCAAATGAGAGTTTGAAGAACTCTTTCTTTTCTTCCTTAATTTGAGCCCAGTTGAAACGGATACAGTATTTATGAATTACACGAATTAATGAGCAAAACGCGTCTCTTTTTTATACATTTACATCAAGATGCAATTGGTGCTGGCTTTTTTGGCATACCCCTTCTTGACCAACCACATGTTGTACGAATCCCTAGTGCCACTAGCGCGATACTCGCGTTTGTAGTCGGCCACCCGTCGTTTCATCTTTTTTTCTTTGGCCTTGGAAGGAATCTTCCACATGTCCTTGTCTGTCAACAACTTAAAACTGTGTTCGGGTGGACGTCACGGGACGCGGTCGGCTGGTGGTGGTTGTGGTGCCTCTCTCTTCCTTTTCAACATTTTCTCATTGGTGACGGGACGTGTTCGGGTGGACGTCACGGGTCGTGTTTGGGTGGCGGTGGTGACGGGTTGGGTGGTGGTGGTGGCCGGGGCGGTGCCGGTGCCTGCCACAGGCGGTAGACTGAAGAGATTCACCGCCTCGTCCACATTGACTGGGTAAGTCAGATTGAAATCCTCAATCTCTTGATCCAATTGGGCTCGATCGACCGGTCGGGTCAATTCGGTCACCATGTCCGTCATGCTGCTGTACAGTTGTTTTGTATTTTCTACACTTTATGTCTTCCTGGTCCACTTAGTTTTGTCTATGCTTTGAGCAGACATTTCTTTCTGACATTTCATAAATGCTAAAAGCTATGCCTGAAAAGAAACCTCTGCTCGCAGGTTAAGCTTTGTCTCAATCAGCCTGAAGGAAATATTCTCCCAGACTTTTAAGTGTGTCTACTTGTGATCTCTGAGCTAACAAATGGATTGTTTCTGCAGTCATCCTGGCATTGTATGATTCATTTGATTGGTCATCCTCCCATTCAGAGAACAGCTGCGTAGAACGTTCGAAGATAATAAGGAGCACGTTCTTTTCATCGACAATGTCCATTGTTTGGTTCATGTTACGCGATGGTGGAACGTGCAAACCCTTACTAATCAGATGATAACTTCGTCATTCACGTGGTTTACTCGTTTCTATTTACTCCTTTAGTTTCGTGCCAAGTAAACTAAGGTGTGGTACTTGCGTGAAACAGAGTAGTGTAACCCTGGCTTGGAAACTAATCCACTAAAAGTTTAATTAGGAGACAACCGAGATGTCTTTTGGACAGGAAAAAGTTGCATAACTTGGTGACAAATAGTTTGAAGTACATGTACTGTTTTTTCAATACATGTTCATTCTTCCTGGCAATAGTTCTTCATGTACTAGCAGTTTCTTTGTCCAAGGCCTCAAAAAAGTTCTTCCACTGATAATAACTACACTGTACTATCATTGTTGTAAGGGCACAAGGATGTCTACCTGTGAAACCAACAAGTATAATTATAAGAGTTATTAAATACATGTAACTGTTAAAGCTAATTGGAGTCTGTGGAACACAGCCAATGAGATAATGTTAGCATGAATACAATCATCAACATGCCACAATTTCAAACACAGAACTAAGTATATTTCTGAAATTGTTACATTGTACCTCTTGCTTGCTTGTAGATGGTCTCTCAGTGGTGGTTTCATGAGGTTCTCCATCGGATGGGTCTGGTGAAGAATCTTCAGATTCTTCTGAATCAGTTTCTAGTGCTGTATTATCTGGTTTAGAATCTGTCTCTTCCTCAGTAGTACTTTCATTATCAGTGGGAATTTCATCCAACATGAAAAGCACTTCATCATGACCATCTGTTCTGGATGTTCTGAAGCTACTGAAGACTTTCCATGAAGAGTGTGCCATTGCAGTATTGCTTATTCCTGTATAGACAGTATTTATTTCATTTATAATATTATTAGAACTGGTTTAAAAATTCAAAGTCTTACTTTCAACATTTCATTTACAATGAATGTATTTATTTTGTTTTACCAATAATGTTAGCTGTGTTTCTTCAAAAACAAAAACAAAAATTCAGACCAGAATATGGGTGCCAGTGACACACGACGGGATATTTGAGTCCCGAACTAACATTACGATCCTTCGATACTGAATTTAGAAGTGCAGAACCAAAACGATTTTTCATCTTATTTACAAACAGGAGTACTCTTACGTTATTTTTCGGCCTATCAGTCAAAAAAAAAAACGCTTGGCGCGAGAGTACAAAATCGTAAAGTCCAGTTGGGTTGATAGTGGCCGGGCTGGGCAAGAGGCGAGGTAATCTTTTCGTTCATGACACCATTAACATCATTAGAAGGCATGTTGTCAAAAACAGGCATGGAATAAGAAAAAGACAGCAGCCCAAGTAGCAGCTGAAAAAGTGACTGCACAGATAACATCATTAGAAGGCTACATGCACAGTGTGCATTTTTGTAGAGGGTATTCCTAAATCCTTCTCTCTTAGTACCTCTAGTGGTTTACCCGATGCATCCTGCTGACTCTTTCAGGTCCAATGGAAGAGAAATAGGGGAGGATATAATAAAGGCACTCTTAGTCTATCAGCCTGAATCTCTCTATACCCTTAACACAAATGACTGCTTAGTAGAATCAGTAGACCATCGTTCTGCAAATCCTTACTATTCAGATGATAACTTCGTCATTCACGTGATTTACTCTTTTCTATTTACTCCTTTAGTTTCGTGCTAATTAAACTAAGGTGTGGTACTTGCGTGAAACAGAGTAGTGTAACCCTGGTTTGGAAACTAATCCACTAAAAATAAATTAGGAGACAACCGAGATGTCTTTTGGACAGGAAAAAGTTGCATAACTTGGTGACAAATATTTGGAAGTACATGTACTGTTTTTTCAATACATGTTCATTCTTCCGGGCAATAGTTCTTCATGTACTAGCAGTTTCTTTGTCCAAGGCCTCAAAAACGTTCTTCCACTGATAATAACTACACTGTACTATCATTGTTGTAAGGGCACAAGGATGTCTACCTGTGAAACCAACAAGTATAATTATAAGAGTTATTAAGTACATGTAACTATTAAAGCTAATTGTAGTCTGTGGAACACAGCCAATGAGATAATGTTAGCATGAATACAATCATAAACATGCCACAATTTAGAACACAGAACTAAGTAGATTTCTAAAATTGTTACATTGTACCTCTTGCTTGCTTGTAGATGGTCCCTCGCTGGTGTTTCATGAGGCTCTCCATCGGATGGCTCTGGTGAAGAATCTTCAGGTTCTTCTAAATCCGTTTCTAGTGCTGTATTATGTGGTTCAGAATCTGGCTCTTCCTCAGTAGTACTTTTATTATCAGTGGGAATTTCATCCAACATGAAAAGCACTTCATCATGATCATCTGTCCTGGATGTTGTGAAGCTACTGAAGACTTTCCATGAAGAGTGTGCCATTGCAGTATTGCTTCTTCCTGTATAGACAGTATTTATTTCATTTATAATATTATCAGAACTGGTTAAAAAATTGGAACTCTTACTTTCAACATTTCATTTACAATGAATGTATTTATTTTGTTTTACCAATAATGTTAGCTGTGTTTCTTCAAAAACAAAAACAAAATTCAGACCAGAATATGGGTGCCAGTGACACACGACGGGACATTTGAGTCCCGAACTAACATTACGATCCTTCGATACTGAATTTAGAAGTGCAGAACCAAAAAGATTTTTCATCTTATTTACAAACAGGAGTACTCTTACGTTACGTTTCGGCCTATCAGTTTAAAAAAAAAAAAGCCTGGCGTGAGAGTACAAAATCGTAAAGTCCAGTTGGGTTGAAAGTGGCCGGGATGGGAAAGCTGCAAGGTAATCTTTTCGTTCATGACACCATTAACATCATTAGAAGGCATGTTGTCAAAAACAGGCATGGAATAAGAAAAAGACAGCAGCCCAAGTAGCAGCTGAAAAAGTGACTGCACAGATAACATCATTAGAAGGCTACATGCACAGTGTGCATTTTTGTAGAGGGTATTCCTAAATCCTTCTCTCTTAGTACCTCTAGTGGCTTACCCGAAGCATCCTCCTGACTCTTTCAGGTCCAATCTAAGAGAAATACGGAAGGATACAATACCAGCCTGAATCTCTCTATACCCTTAACACAAATGACTGCTCAGTAGAATCATTAGACCATCGTTCTTCAAATCCTTATTAATCAGATGATAACTTCGTCATTCACGTGGTTTACTCCTTTCTATTTACTCCTTTAGTTTCGTGCCAATTAAACTAAGGTGTGGTACTTGCGTGAAACAGAGTAGTGTAACCCTGGATTGGAAACTAATCCACTAAAAATTTAATTAGGAGACAACCGAGATGTCTTTTGGACAGGAAAAAGTTGCATAACTTGGTGACAAATAGTTTGAGGTACATGTACTGTTTTTTCAATACATGTTCATTCTTCCTGGCAATAGTTCTTCATGTACTAGCAGTTTCTTTGTCCAAGGCCTCAAAAACGTTCTTCCAGTGATAATAACTACACTGTACTATCATTGTTGTAAGGGCACAAGGATTTCTACCTGTGAAACCAACAAGTATAATTATAAGAGTTATTAAATACTTGTAACTATTAAAGCTAATTGTAGTCTGTGGAACACAGCCAATGAGATAATGTTAGCATGAATACAATCATAAACATGCCACAATTTAGAACACAGAACTAAGTAGATTTCTAAAATTGTTACATTGTACCTCTTGCTTGCTTGTAGATGGTCCCTCGCTGGTGTTTCATGAGGCTCTCCATCGGATGGCTCTGGTGAAGAATCTTCAGGTTCTTCTAAATCCGTTTCTAGTGCTGTATTATGTGGTTCAGAATCTGGCTCTTCCTCAGTAGTACTTTTATTATCAGTGGGAATTTCATCCAACATGAAAAGCACTTCATCATGATCATCTGTCCTGGATGTTGTGAAGCTACTGAAGACTTTCCATGAAGAGTGTGCCATTGCAGTATTGCTTCTTCCTGTATAGACAGTATTTATTTCATTTATAATATTATCAGAACTGGTTAAAAAATTGGAACTCTTACTTTCAACATTTCATTTACAATGAATGTATTTATTTTGTTTTACCAATAATGTTAGCTGTGTTTCTTCAAAAACAAAAACAAAATTCAGACCAGAATATGGGTGCCAGTGACACACGACGGGACATTTGAGTCCCGAACTAACATTACGATCCTTCGATACTGAATTTAGAAGTGCAGAACCAAAAAGATTTTTCATCTTATTTACAAACAGGAGTACTCTTACGTTACGTTTCGGCCTATCAGTTTAAAAAAAAAAAAAGCCTGGCGTGAGAGTACAAAATCGTAAAGTCCAGTTGGGTTGAAAGTGGCCGGGATGGGAAAGCTGCAAGGTAATCTTTTCGTTCATGACACCATTAACATCATTAGAAGGCATGTTGTCAAAAACAGGCATGGAATAAGAAAAAGACAGCAGCCCAAATAGCAGCTGAAAAAGTGACTGCACAGATAACATCATTAGAAGGCTACATGCACAGTGTGCATTTTTGTAGAGGGTATTCCTAAATCCTTCTCTCTTAGTTCCTCTAGTGGTTTACCCGATGCATCCTCCTGACTCTTTCAGGTCCAATGGAAGAGAAATAGGGGAGGATATAATAAAGGCACTCTTAGTCTACCAGCCTGAATCTCTCTATATTCTTAACACAAATGACTGCTCAGTAGAATCATTAGACCATCGTTCTGCAAACACTTCTAATCAGATGATAACTTCGTCATTCACGTGGTTTACTCCTTTCTATTTACTCCTTTAGTTTCGTGCCAATTAAACTAAGGTGTGGTACTTGCATGAAACAGAGTAGTGTAACCCTGGCTTGCAAGCTAATCCACTAAAAATTTAATTAGGAGACAACCGAGATGTCTTTTGGACAGGAAAAAGTTGCATAACTTGGTGACAAATATTTGGAAGTACATGTACTGTTTTTTCAATACATGTTCATTCTTCCGGGCAATAGTTCTTCATGTACTAGCAGTTTCTTTGTCCAAGGCCTCAAAAAAGTTCTTCCACTAATAATAACTACACTGTACTATCATTGTTGTAAGGGCACAAGGATGTCTACCTGTAAAACCAACAAGTATAATTATAAGAGTTATTAAATACATGTAACTGTTAAAGCTAATTGGAGTCTGTGGAACACAGCCAATGAGATAATGTTAGCATGAATACAATCATCAACTTGCCACAATTTCAAACACAGAACTAAGTAGATTTCTGAAATTGTTACATTGTACCTCTTGCTTGCTTGTAGATGGTCTGTTACTGGTGGTTTCATGAAGTTCTCCATCGGATGGCTCTGGTGAAGAATCTTTAGATTCTTCTGAATCAGTTTCTAGTGCTGTATTATCTGGTTCAGAATCTGGCTCTTCCTCAGTAGTAATTTTCATTATCAGTGGGAATTTCATCCAACATGAAAAGCACTTCATCATGACCATCTGTTCTGGATGTTCTGAAGCTACTGAAGACCTTCCATGAAGAGTATGCCATTGCAGTATTGTTTCTCCCTGTATAGACAGTATTTATTTTATTTATAATATTATTAGAACTGGTTTAAAAATTCAAAGTCTTACTTTCAACATTTCATTTACAATGAATGTATTTATTTTGTTTTACCAATAATGTTAGCTGTGTTTCTTCAAATACAAGAAAAGAATTCAGACCAGAATATGGGTGCCAGTGACACACGACGGAATATTTGAGTCCCGAACTAACATTACGATCCTTCGATACTGAATTTAGAAGAGCAGAACCAAAACGATTTTTCATCTTATTTACAAACAGGAGTACTCTTACGTTATGTTTCGGCCTATCAGTTAAAAAAAAAAAGCTTAGCGTGAGAGTACAAAATCGTAAAGTCCAGTTGGGTTGATAGTGGCCGGGCTGGGCAAGCTGCAAGGTAATCTTTTCGTTCATGACACCATTAACATCATTAGAAGGCATGTTGTCAAAAACAGGCATGGAATAAGAAAAAGACAGCAGCCCAAGTAGCAGCTGAAAAAGTGACTGCACAGATAACATCATTAGAAGGCTACATGCACAGTGTGCATTTTTGTAGAGGGTATTCCTAAATCCTTCTCTCTTAGTACGTCTAGTGGTTTACCCGATGCATCCTGCTGACTCTTTTAGGTCCAATGGAAGAGAAATAGGGGAGGATATAATAAAGGCACTCTTAGTTTATCAGCCTGAATCTCTCTATACCCTTAACACAAATGACTGCTTAGTAGAATCAGTAGACCATCGTTCTGCAAATCCTTACTATTCAGATGATAACTTCGTCATTCACGTGGTTTACTCTTTTCTATTTACTTTTTTAGTTTCGTGCTAATTAAACTAAGGTGTGGTACTTGCGTGAAACAGAGTAGTGTAACCCTGGTTTGGAAACTAATCCACTAAAAATAAATTAGGAGACAACCGAGATGTCTTTTGGACAGGAAAAAGTTGCATAACTTGGTGACAAATATTTGGAAGTACATGTACTGTTTTTTCAATACATGTTCATTCTTCCGGGCAATAGTTCTTCATGTACTAGCAGTTTCTTTGTCCAAGGCCTCAAAAAAGTTCTTCCACTGATAATAACTACACTGTACTATCGTTGTTGTAAGGGCACAAGGATGTCTACCTGTGAAACCAACAAGTATAATTATAAGAGTTATTAAGTACATGTAACTGTTAAAGCTAATTGGAGTCTGTGGAACACAGCCAATCAGATAATGTTAGCATGAATAGAATTATAAACATGCCACAATTTAGGACACAGAACTAAGTAGATTTCTGAAATTATTACATTGTACCTCTTGCTTGCTTTTAGATGGTCTCTCACTGGTGGTTTCATGAGGTTCTCCATCGGATGGGTCTGGTAAAGAATCTTCAGATTCTTCTGAATCAGTTTCTAGTGCGGTATTATCTGGTTCAGAATCTGGCTCTTCCTCAGTAGTACTTTCATTATCAGAGGGAATTTCATCCAACATGAAAAGCACTTCATCATGATCATCTGTTCTGGATGTTCTGAGGCTATTGAAGACTTTCCATGAAGAGTGTGCCATTGCAGTATTGCTTCTTCCTGTATAGACAGTATTTATTTCATTTATAATATTATTAGAACTCGTTTAAAAATTCACAGTCTTACTTTCAACATTTCATTTACAATGAATGTATTTATTTTGTTTTACCAATAATGTTAGCTGTGTTTCTTAAGAAACAAAAACAAAATTTAGACCAGAATATGGGTGCCAGTGACACACGACGGGACATTTGAGTCCCGAACGAACATTACGATCCTTCGATACTGAATTTAGAAGTGCAGAACCAAAAAGATTTTCCATCTTATTTACAAACAGGAGTACTCTTACGTTATGTTTCGGCCTATCAGTTAAAAAAAAAAAAAGCTTGGCGTGAGAGTACAAAATCCTAAAGTCCAGTTGGGTTGAAAGTGTCCGGGATGGGAAAGCTGCGAGGTAATCTTTTCCTTCATGACACCATTAACATCATTAGAAGGCATGTTGTCAAAAACAGGCATGGACTAAGAAAAAGACAGCAGCCCAAGTAGCAGCTGAAAAAGTGACTGCACAGATAACATCATTACAAGGCTACATGCACAGTGTGCATTTTTGTAGAGGGTATTCCTAAAGCCTTCTCTTCTAGTACCTCTAGTGGTTTACACGATGCATCCTCCTGACTCTTTCAGGTCCAATCGAAGAGAAATACGGAAGGATATAATAAAGGCACTCTTAGTCTACCAGCCTGAATCTCTTTATACCCTTGACACAAATGACTGCTCAGTAGAATCATTAGACCATCGTTCTGCAAACCGTTACTAATCAGATGATAACTTCGTCATTCACGTGGTTTACTCCTTTCTATTTACTCCTTTAGTTTCGTGCCAATTAAACTAAGGTGTGGTACTTGCATGAAACAGAGTAGTGTAACCCTGGCTTGGTAACTAATCCACTAAAAATTTAATTAGGAGACAACCGAGATGTCTTTTGGACAGGGAAAAGTTGCATAACTTGGTGCCAAGTATTTTGAGGTGCATGTACTGTTTTTTCAATACATGTTCATTCTTCCTGGCAATAGTTCTTCATGTACTAGCAGTTTCTTTGTCCAAGGCCTCAAAAACGTTCCTCCACTGATAATAACTACACTGTACTATCATTGTTGTAAGGGCACAAGGATTTCTACCTGTGAAACCAACAAGTATAATTATAAGAGTTATTAAGTACATGTAACTATTAAAGCTAATTGGAGTCTGTGGAACACAGCCAATGAGATAATGTTAGCATGAATACAATCATAAACATGCCACAATTTAGGACACAGAACTAAGTAGATTTCTGAAATTGTTACATTGTACCTCTTGCTTGCTTGTAGATGGTCCCTCGCTGGTGTTTCATGAGGCTCTCCATCGGATGGGTCTGGTGAAGAATCTTCACGTTCTTCTAAATCTGTTTCTAGTTCTGTATTATGTGGTTCAGAATCTGGCTCTTCCTCAGTAGTACTTTTATTATCAATGGGAATTTCATCCAACATGAAAAGCACTTCATCATGATCATCTGTTCTGGATGTTGTGAAGCTACTGAAGACTTTCCATGAAGAGTGTGCCATTGCAGTATTGCTTCTTCCTGTATAGACAGTATTTATTTCATTTATAATATTATTACAACTCGTTTAAAAATTCAGTCTTACTTTCGACATTTCATTTACAATGAATGTATTTATTTTGTTTTACCAATAATGTTAGCTGTGTTTCTTCAAAAACAAAAACAAAATTCAGACCAGAATATGGGTGCCAGTGACACACGACGGGACATTTGAGTCCCGAACTAACATTACGATCCTTCGATACTGAATTTAGAAGTGCAGAACCAAAAAGATTTTTCATCTTATTTACAAACAGGAGTACTCTTACGTTACGTTTCGGCCTATCAGTTTAAAAAAAAAGGCTTGGCGTGAGAGTACAAAATCGTAAAATCCAGTTGGGTTGAAAGTGGCCGGGATGGGAAAGCTGCGACGTAATTTTTTCGTTCATGACACCATTAACATCATTAGAAGGCATGATGTCAAAAACAGGCATGGACTAAGAAAAAGACAGCAGCCCAAGTAGCAGCTGAAAAAGTGACTGCACAGATAACATCATTAGAAGGCTACATGCACAGTGTGCATTTTTGTAGAGGGTATTCCTAAATCCTTCTCTCTTAGTACCTCTAGTGGTTTACCCGATGCATCCTCCTGACTCTTTCAGGTCCAATCGAAGAGAAATACGGGAGTATATAATAAAGGCACTCTTAGTCTACCAGCCTGATTCTCTCTATACCCTTAACACAAATGACTGCTTAGTAGAATCATTAGACCATCGTTGTGCAAACCCTTACTAATCAGATGATAACTTCGTCATTCACGTGGTTCACTCTTTTCTATTTACGCCTTTAGTTTCGTGCCAATTAAACTAAGGTGTGGTACTTGCGTGAAACAGAGTAGTGTAACCCTGGCTTGGAAACTAATCCACTAAAAGTTTAATTAGGAGACAACCGAGATGTCTTTTGGACAGGAAAAAGTTGCATAACTTGGTGGCAAATATTTTGAGGTAAATGTACTGTTTTTTCAATACATGTTCATTCCTCCTGGCAATTGTTCTTCATGTACTAGCAGTTTCTCTGTTTAAGGCCTCAAAAACGTTCTTCCACTGATAATAACTACACTGTACTATCATTGTTGTAAGGGCACAAGGATTTCTACCTGTGAAACCAACAAGTATAATTATAAGAGTTATTAAGTACATGTAACTGTTAAAGCTAATTGGAATCTGTGGAACACAGCCAATCAGATAATGTTAGCATGAATAGAATCATAAACATGCCACCATTTCAAACACAGAACTAAGTAGATTTCTGAAATTGTTACATTGTACCTCTTGCTTGCTTCTAGATGGTCTCTTACTGGTGGTTTCGTGAGGCTCTCCATCGGATGGGTCTGGTGAAGAATCTTCAGATTCTTCTGAATCAGTTTCTAGTGCTGTATTATCTTGTTCAGAATCTGGCTCTTCCTCAGTAGTACTTTCATTATCAGTGGGAATTTCATCCAACATGAAAAGCACTTCATCATGGTCATCTGTTCTGGATGTTCTTTAGCTACTGAAGACTTTCCATGAAGAGTGTGCCATTGCAGTATTGCTTCTTCCTGTATAGACAGTATTTATTTCATTTATAATATTATTAGAACTGGTTTAAAAATTCAAAGTCTTACTTTCAACATTTCATTTACAATGAATGTATTTATTTTGTTTTACCAATAATGTTAGCTGTGTTTCTTCAAAAACAAAACAAAAAATTCAGACCAGAATATGGGTGCCAGTGACACACGACGGGACATTTGAGTCCCGAACTAACATTACGATCCTTCGATACTGAATTTAGAAGTGCAGAGCCAAAAAGATTTTTCATCTTATTTACAAACAGGAGTACTCTTACGTTACGTTTCGGCCTATCAGTTTTTTTAAAAAAAAAGCTTAGCGTGAGAGTACAACATCCTAAAGTCCAGTTGGGTTGAAAGTGGCCGGGATGGGAAAGCTGCGAGGTAATCTTTTCCTTCATGACACAATTAACATCATTAGAAGGCATGTTGTGAAAAACAGGCATTGACTAAGAAAAAGACAGCAGCCCAAGTAGCAGCTGAAAAAGTGACTGCACAGATAACATCATTAGAAGGCTACATGCACAGTGTGCATTTTTGTAGAGGGTATTCCTAAATCCTTCTCTCTTAGTACCTCTAGTGGTTTACCCGATGCATCCTCCTGACTCTTTCAGGTCCAATCGAAGAGAAATACGGGAGGATATAATAAAGGCACTCTTAGTCTACCAGCCTGAATCTCTCTATACGCTTAACACAAATGACTGCTCAGTAGAATCATTAGACCATCGTTCTCCAAATCCTTATTAATCAGATGATAACTTCGTCATTCACGTGGTTTACTCCTTTGTATTTACTCCTTTAGTTTCGTGCCAATTAAACTAAGGTGTGGTTCTTGCGTGAAACAGAGTAGTGTAACCTGGGCTTGGAAACTAATCCACTAAAAATTTAATTAGGAGACAACCGAGATGTCTTTTGGACAGGAAAAAGTTGCATAACTTGGTGACAAATATTTGGAAGTACATGTACTGTTTTTTCAATACATGTTCATTCTTCCTGGCAATAGTTCTTCATGTACTAGCAGTTTCTTTGTCTAAGGCCTCAAAAAAGTTCTTCCACTGATAATAACTACACTGTACTATCATTGTTGTAAGGGCACAAGGATGTCTACCTGTGAAACCAACAAGTATAATTATAAGAGTTATTAAGTACATGTAACTATTAAAGCTAATTGGAGTCTGTGGAACACAGCCAATGAGATAATGTTAGCATGAATACAATCATAAACATGCCACAATTTCAAACACAGAAATAATTAGATTTCTGATATTGTTACATTGTACCTCTTGCTTGCTTGTAGATGGTCCCTCGCTGGTGGTTTCATGAGGCTCTCCATCGGATGGCTCTGGTGAAGAATCTTTAGATTCTTCTGAATCAGTTTCTAGTGCTGTATTATCTGGTTCAGAATCTGGCTCTTCCTTAGTAGTACTTTCATTATCAGTGGGAATTTCATCCAACATGAAAAGCACTTCATCATAATCATCTGTTCTGGATGTTCTGAAGCTATTGAAGGCTTTCCATGAAGAGTGTGCCACTGCAGTATTGCTTCTTCCTGTATAAACAGTATTTATTTCATTTATAATATTATTACAACTCGTTTAAAAATTCAGTCTTACTTTCGACATTTCATTTACAATGAATGTATTTATTTTGTTTGACCAATAATGTTAGCTGTGTTTCTTCAAAAACAAAAACAAAATTCAGACCAGAATATGGGTGCCAGTGACACACGACGGGACATTTGAGTCCCGAACTAACATTACGATCCTTCGATACTGAATTTAGAAGTGCAGAACCAAAAAGATTTTTCATCTTATTTACAAACAGGAGTACTCTTACGTTATGTTTCGGCCTATCAGTTAAAAAAAAAAAAAGCTTGGCGTGAGAGTACAAAATCCTAAAGTCCAGTTGGGTTGAAAGTGGCCGGGATGGGAAAGCTGCGAGGTAATCTTTTCGTTCATGACACCATTAACATCATTAGAAGGTATGTTGTCAAAAACAGGCATGGATGCAAATAAATTGACACAAGACCAAATAAAAAAGATGCAGCTGATTTAGGAGAGATGGGGAGTGGACCAAAAGATAAGTTGACGGTTGCACGAGTCAGGTCCTTGCTTGAAGTTGCACAATGGAAATGGAGGAAAAGGGAGGAAACAGCCAAATAGCATGCATTTGATTTTTCAGAAGGTATTTACAGTGTACATGCACAGTGTGCATTTTTGTAGAGGGTATTCCTAAATTAAAAAAAGAAGTGTTTCCACGGTGTTCCGACAGTGTCAAAAAAAAGATGTTTCCACGGTGTTTCGACGGCGTCAAAAAAGAAGTGTTTTCATGGTGTTCCAACGGTGTGTCAAAAAAGAAGTGTTTTTTACGAAAGCCGAGGAGGGACTTCAGACTTTCACAGTTCGGACTTAGGACTCAAAATTTTAGATCTCAGTTAACAGCTTGTTATGATCCAGGTTAAACCTACATAGCTGCGCTGCTTCGAAGAAGTGAATATGGAGGAAGAGGTAAGCGGATTTAAGTAATATTGTCTCCTGACGCTCGATTGGCTTGCTGTTTTTATACCCCCGGTCAATCAATGTTTATAAAGCGCAGGTAGGAATTTCATCCAACATGAAAAGCACTTCATCATGACCATCTGTTCTGGATGTTCTGAAGCTACTGAAGACTTTCCATGAAGAGTGTGCCATTGCAGTATTGCTTATTCCTGTATAGACAGTATTTATTTCATTTATAATATTATTAGAACTGGTTTAAAAATTCAAAGTCTTACTTTCAACATTTCATTTACAATGAATGTATTTATTTTGTTTTACCAATAATGTTAGCTGTGTTTCTTCCAAAACAACAAAAAAAATTCAGCCCAGAATATGGGTGCCAGTGACACACGACGGGACATTTGAGTCCCGAACTAACATTACGATCCTTCGATACTGACAGTGGCCAACAGTGGCCAACAGTGGCCAACAGTGGCCAGAAGTGTAGCCTCCCCCGCAGGCGTTTTTAGGGGAGATCGTATTTTCTGCAGGGGAGGCTACCAGAAGTGATAAGTGGCCAAAGAAATTTTTGCTTGGGCAAGTCTCAGTTTCTAGAAGTGGTCAGAGAATTGGAAAAAAGTAAACCAATCCTTGTGTAATCCTCTAGTGAACGTGGTTGTATTTTTACAAATAGATGACGATTTGGCTTTTGGTCAACATGACCAGTGAGTGGAGTATTTGGTCAGTCAAGACACCATTCTAACCTGATATTGTCTGTTGAGTGGCCATTTTTTTGAGCCCTGAAATCAGGACTGCATGGATAACCAGCCTGGCTGAGCTGTAGGCCACTGGCCCTTTAGGTCTGAGCCTCAGTTTTTAGCAAAACCAAAAGTAAACTTGGATAATACCTAACTAGTAGCATACAGTCAAGTCCTAAATCTTGTACATCATTTCTGCAAAAGACTACAGGAGATGTTTTACATCTTTCTTAAATGGCAGAGAAGGTAGTGTGGGAATACAGAAAGCCCAAAGAAAGCCCCACTAGACCTTGCGACTATGTTGATGAAAAAGTTGCTTGTCTGACTGTCTTAAATTTAATTTATTATTTTACTACATTATTTTGCATCACTTGCTGTAGGTTAAGATGACTCAGTCTTAAACTAAACAACAATACATTATTTTGATATTCTGGTACCTAACCGGGGCTTCTCCAAGAAGGAAGTTTTTGAGTTAATGTAATGTGGAAATTACATTCAAAATTTATACAGAAAAGGAAAGTTTTATTGGTAAGTCTTATTATTTTAATAAGTCCTTCAAGTATTGTTTACTTTTTAAATAACAATGTTCAATTTTAATGCCAGCTGGCACAACAAAATTTGTTCAGTATTTTCAAATTACTCACCAAGTGTAAAATGGAACAAATATTTTTTAAACACAATGTTGTTTTAACTTCCTCGTAAAAAGAAGGCAAAGGGCACAGAAAACAATTTTTATCTCATGATTAAAACAGAATTCCCAAACATCAAACTGATCCCCAGCGGCAAAGAGGGAGGAGAAACGGATGTTTTCACAGACTATATAAAATCATTTTGAAACTGAAACTAAACTAGTTTGGTGTTTTGAATAAAGTCAATGTAATAATTACTTTTAATCACTCTAGTCATTACATACTGCAGTCTGGAACATTTCAAAACTAATGTCACCTTAAAAGTGTAAAGTTATAAGTATCTGGATTTGGGTTTAGCCAAGTGGGCCAGCAAGAGAGTACTAATGAAACATGTAGAGAAGGGACGCACCAATGAAAACCTTCTGTGTATAAAATGTGGGGACCAAAGTTGAAGTTGACCCTTGGATTTCCTGAATACTAGCGGGCTGCTTCAGCCAGTCCTCTTGATACACGTTTCCCTGTGTTCATTTTCCCTATAACTGAAGGAATATTTTTCTGGGCAAACATTAATTTAACTGGGCCACATTATTTTTTAACATATCATATTTTCCCAGCAAACAGTCCTAATTGCCTTATCAACATTGTGGATTCTTTAAAAAGATCCCTCTAAACTTTTGTCATGTAGTTATCTGGGATTAAGTAAAAGATGGACCAGGCTGTGAAAAAAGCAGTTGTAGTGAAATAAAGTACTCTTGGCCGAAATAGTGAGTTTATGCAACAGGATGGCAGAAAGAAGAGGACGGTAAGACGCTTGAGTGTGACAAACATGACAGGGCCATTACTTGAGTGTTTTGTTGGTAATTCACTTAACATTGATCTTTTTTGCTCTTCTACAAAAAGATCTGTTTAAAGGAATATGTGAAGTTTGGCGGAAGGTTTTTTCAGACAAAATTATTGTCACACTTTTCACACAAGGTTTGCCATCGTCTTTCCTCTCCTGTCCTCCACTGTTGCATAACTTCACAAATATAAAAAACTGCAGACCAGAACAGGATACATCCCCTAGCCCCATGGCTAGGTCCAAGACCCAGGTTGAAATAAAGTAAAGATTATTAAAAAAGTAAAAGGAGGACTGTGAGGCTGAGAAGATTAAACGTGAATAAAATACACTGAATAAAAATACTCTGTGCCTTAATATTAAAACTGTAGACCAGAGCGGTTCCTGGTTGCAATACAAACATGGGTGTACTAAAAAAAATTATAGTTTATTGACTGTACAAAGTGCATATTAACTACCCCCATGGGCCGTTCTGCCTTTATGCCTTACAAATCGTAACAGTTTAATATTATTTAGCCGTATACCTCGCTGTTGAGTAACGGTTCATGTACAGAAGGTCTTTCCAAATAGAATGCCATCATTTCTGTAAATGATGATGATGGTAGAGCGCGGGCTCACGCGGATTTCACTGAGGCGGTTGCAAAGTGACGTCACTGGTTTGTTGAAGTTTGTGATCCTGCGCGTCGTTTGAAGTGAAACACCAGCCTAGTCCCTAGCCGTTCTCGGCGCGGTCAATCCTGGACTCTACCGTCAGCTGTAACGTCACCAAGAGATACACTCCCAGACTTCGCTCGGGCTATGGGGCAAGAGAGAACGCCTAGGGACTAGGCTGGTGAAACACATTTTGACTCCCAAATTTGCTCTCAAGGAACTCTCCTTCTTCAGACCTAGTGAAGTCTGCTAGCTGATGCATCACTATGGGTAAGGTTTTTGAATATCCAGTAAAACATCTCATTTCCTTCGACGCTGTGCAACCTCTGCGTCACAGATGACGGTTAAAGAAATGATCTCCGAAATAGCTAACTATCGAAAGAGATGGGATACAGCAACAAAAGACGGTATCTGCGATCGAGAGGTGGTCAGGAAAGTCGAGGAGCAGTTTATAGTCAATTTTATTTTCCGTTCAAACTTAGAGGAGGGACATGGACTTCGCACGCTTGATGAAACGAAAAGCTTTCTGGGAAGAATTTTTTCTCGAAGAGACTTCCCGCATCCTTTGTCGCTCGAAGAGCAGGAAACTATAAACATGAGAAATGCATATCAAAATTTGTTAGCTAAAATCAAGAGGGAAGAACTAGACAGAGACTACGGACTATTGGAAGCAAGTTTACTAAAAGAGATACATCGTGTCATCTTACAAGACATTCCTCTTCCAAAGGGTTTGACGAAACCTGGAGAAATGAGCAACAAGCCTCGGATGACCGAATTTCGAGGAGAAATTTACTACTATGCGAACCCTGAAGATATGGAAAGCGCAGTTGTCAACTTATTAGACAAGTACAATTTTCTGTTTGATTCTTGCACGAAGGATGGGCTGACAAATTTTGAGGATTTGTGTGATTTTTTCAAAACCTGTGCTTGGATTCTCCTAGAACTTCTTGATCTTCATCCTTTTTCGGATGGAAATGGGAGATTATGTCGAATTCTTTGCAGCTATTCACTGTCAAAACTAAACCCTTTTCCCACGCCAATCTACAGTGTCTGGAATGATTTCCCTAATGATGCCTACATTGAAGCCTTAGTTGAAGGAAGAAATTCACCAGGTAGGAAGTTTTTATTGTGCTTAAAAACAATCTGAGTATCAGGCATTTCAACGTGGTTAGAGTGGTTAGAGTGCTGGACTTGCAATTCGGGGACCCCAAGTTCAAGTCCTGTTCTGACCGCTAGCTGGATTTGTTCTTGGTAGTCCCAAATTCAGCCAACTGGTTTGCCTCCCATCAATTTTGCGATTCTTAACCCGGGTATGTTTGATTAAGGTTACAAGTTTCATGCATTTGCTCTGCCCCACTAGCATTAGTGCTAAAAATACTGCCAAGGGTAACAGAATTGTTATTATTCTGCATAAAGGTTGACAAGAGAAGAGAGAAATGAAAAGGGTAGGGAGCTTTTACTGAAGTTTTCTACCTCTGCAGAATGTATCAGTGTTAGCCAATCAACTTCACCTGTGTTCATGCTGTTATCGGCTTGCTAAACTGTTATGTGCAAACTTAACACAAATGAGCCTCTAAAGAGAAGTTTAAGATGTCATAAAGTACACAAGATTTAGAAAGAGCAATTCTTATTTGAGCATTTGACAAAATTAATATGTACAGTGAAGTATACACCAGGGGTTTCAGTAAGCACTGACGGCCGACAAACGTGTCGCCTACTTTGCTCATAGAAGTCAGCTTCGGCTACTTTTTCTAGAAAGGAGAAGCAACCAGTTTGAATAATGTTGTCAACAAAAAAATACATCATAAAATTGGAATGAAAACCTAATACCCCCCTAATATATGATGTGTTTAATTTTTCTACTCATGTATTCAATAATTTCTTTTTGAGGTGAGATTTTACTTTTCAAGTAACTAGGGCCATCAAATTAACAGTCAGTGCGAGAGACTGACATTTTTTAGTAGCCTGGTTTTCATAAAACCAGTTATCAGGTATATATCTCCAGGGAATCACCATCCAAATGCCTCTTTCACTGTAAAAAATAAAAATGTTAGTAGGAATTGACAGTTAAGATGCAGAAAGGTCAATAATTGGAGATATCTACCTGGAGTTTTGATAACCGGGTTGCCTGAAATCTTAAGTCAAGTCCAGCACATTGCAGGTAATCTTTCAAAACTTAATTTGCTTAAAGCCCTGATACTTTTAGTGTAAAAATAACAATCTCACTCTTCAGGACTAACCACCCTCACCTCTTAACCATGGGCTCCAAATAACTTCTGGAATTGACAGAAATCGGTGCAAAATCCAGAAAATTTGCACGAGGGGGGCAACAACCCGGACCGTAGGGACGGGCTGTTGGCCCAGCTAATATTTTTGGAGGGGGGCTTGCGTCAAACTAAGTGTCATGTTGTTGAACAGCCATGGGGCTATCATGTGGTATGGATTAGGGGTAGCCTGGTGAAATTCCAGGGGAGTGGGGTTGTTGAAAAGTTTGATGTGTTTTTGCACTCTTATGCAGTTTGTTTGTGCTGTTTGCATGCAAGCAATGACCCCCTCTGTACTGTGTGTGCAGACTAAAAAGTCTCGCATGTATCTCATGATGTGTGTCTCATCACCACTTTGTTGTTAATTCTGACATGTATTGTTTATCAATAGGGAGGAGTTGTTTGTAATGGTCGGATCCAGAAAGGTTGCAAGAGCATCTTTTATACACCATTCTAAAGGAGACAGTAAGTATCAGTGTAGCCCATAAGACACAAAGAATATTTATTATCTACAAAAGTTGCTAGTTGCTAGTCTTACAACCAAATTGTTCAGTCCAGATAGCTAGTCTGTCATACTTTGTTTCTGAACGAATACCATAGGACCTTTAGCCTGCATAGCTGACAGGATTGTTAATATTGTCATTTAATGATGATGTCAATTTCAGCTGATAGATATGGCAAGCCAAACATGACAAAAGTGGTATGAGTTTTAAATCATATGTCGAGTTTCAGTAATCGATGTATGAGGTTGGGAAATCACTATACGAGAATTAGAAATCATAATTCGAGAATGAAAAGACACTATACGAGAATGAGAAATCACCATTCGAGAATGTAATCGATTTGTGAGATCAGGAAATTACTATACGAGAATGAGAAATCACCATTCGAAAAAGAGCGATGCAGCAACATGAAAGCCAAACATGACAAAAGTGGTATGAGTTCCAACCAACCTTTCGAGCTTCTGTAATCAATGTGACTAGCCACTAGCGACAGCGCGTCACCCAAACCGAAAATGAACTGGAAACTAATCAAAACACTCGAAAGGGGTTGGTTAGGGTTAGGGTTAGGGTTAGGGTTATAGATTTAAATCAAACTGTCCTTTGTCACCAAATCCTCGGTGGTGTAGAGGTTAGAGTGATGCACTCCAGATCGAATGCTCCGAGTTCGAATTCTACTCATTCAACCCTGAATTGTTTTTTTCCTTAAAAATTGAAGACACTTAAACTTTTATGAACATTTCATCAAGAAATTTCATATAAAAAAAGTGAAATGTCTTGTGAAATGGCTTGGGTGACGCGCTGTCGCTAGTGGCTTGTATGAATGTGTGAGAATTTTAATCACCGTTCGAGATTATCGATTAGGTTTTCTCGAGCCAGCGAGTAAGTACCGCTCAGCGGTTCACGTTCTGCGTTGATCAAACAAAATGGCCGACAGGATAGCCGATCAGTTAAGCTTGGACGATGTAAGAGAGTTTCTGATTTCTCTAAGCAACACCATCGGTAGAACTGTTACAGTTTATAATGCTTCTGACCTAGTAGGATTAGAAATCTGTGAAAGAAGGTTTGATGAACATACAAGGCAGGGGCGTAGCCAGCATTTTTCAAAGGGGGGGTCACAGAGGCTACTCACCGGATTGTCATGTCGTATTATCGCGGCATGAAGGCCCATATTAACTAAAGACAAGAGCCGTTGACGAAAATACTTTACAAAAAAACACATTTTAAAAAAGTAGGCTTTTCAACAATGGCTTTTACGGCCAAGATATTGTCATGGCGTTTTCGCCAACTGAATATTGTAGGTTGTTTGCTCAAAAGAAGGCCTACCAAGGGGGGGTCACGGGCACCCCAGGACCCCCCCTAGCTACGCCCCTGCAAGGGTACCTGTCGCTATGTCGCTGTCACAAAGTGTTGCAGGTGATTCATCATTGGGAGATTTGTTTGGAGTTTTGGTAGATTCCCTAGCTGTATTATTGAGACATCTCTCTAACATTCTGATTACGTAGCAATAAAAGGGGGTGGTAGGCCTACACGACTTTTACCTCATGCCAAAATGCTGCTTATTCCAATAAAGTTGTTTTTATCTGCTGGGTAGATTATGTTCTGGAAGGTTCTGCATTTATACTTAGCAAATGTGATTTTAGCCGCATGTTTCACACTGAGAGGTCATGACATGCACATCGATTGACTGTAGTTATTGTATTCTGGTCGGCAGGATTTGCCCTCTAATGCAAGCGCATTTTCTTTGACCTCTTTTGAAGCGTAAAGCTTTTTTATTACGGCTGACTAAGGGTTCCAATTTTCTCTAAAGTGCTTTCTGGATCTGATCTAAGCGATTTCCTTTAGTCCGTGAGTGTAATGTTTTTCTGCAATGCTGTATCACGCTGGGCCCAGCTCGTCAGTTTTCTTTGCAGAATGTTAAATTATCACGGTAGTGACTTACAGATCCAAAATTATAAGATTGAACTGCAGCTTAAACTGAAGCTACATAAACGTACTATGGAAAATTGAATTGTGACTAAGTAAACTCCAGCTTAGTGTTTTTCTAAAGATGGTGTACTTCATTTATGACTGCTGTAGTGTACCGGGATATAGATTCTTATAGTGTACCGATATGAAGTACCTACCCAACGCAGAACGTGAACCGCTGAGCGGTACGTACTCGCTGGCTCGAGAAAACCTAATCGATAATCTCGAACGGTGATTAAAATTCTCACACATTGATTACAGAAGCTCGAAAGGTTGGTTGGAACTCATACCACTTTTGTCATTTTTGGCTTTCATGTTGCTGCATCGCTCTTTTTCGAATGGTGATTTCTCATTCTCGTATAGTAATTTCCTGATCTCACAAATCAATTACATTCTCGAATGGTGATTTCTCATTCTCGTATAGTGTCTTTTCATTCTCGAATTATGATTTCTAATTCTCGTATAGTGATTTCCCAACCTCATACATCGATTACTGAAACTCGACATATGATTTAAAACTCATACCACTTTTGTCATGTTTGGCTTGCCATAGATAGACATTAACTCCAGTGTGGGGAATAACAGGGTTGACTAATCTTCTCCAAATGTTGGAAGTCTCATCAGTGGCAGATATATTTCTGATGGATTAAAAGGGTGGGGGCACAGTACGTGGTCTCAATAATATTATAAATTATACTCACTCTGATTTAGTCCATTCTTGGCATGTTTGTTTTAGGGGAGTTTGGGTATTGGTAATCAGAATAAATTTTTATCATATCATCATCATCATTATTGTCATATTTATCAGTTACAACAAGGTGTGTTCATGAAAATGTTTTTAATTCCAGGTGATTACTTGAAGCTTGTTCTTCAGGGAAGCTACATGAGTAATGCTGACAAAATCAAACTAAGTGGGCCTAACAAGGATAAATTTCTTCAAGACATCAAGGTACGTAACTGGATGATCAAACGTTATTTATTGAGTATCTGTAGGCTATCAAAATCAAATTCACACCCAAATATTCAATCAACTTTTTAGTCTTCCATGTTTCTGTCAGTGGTAATGGCCTATCCACTAGTACAGCTAATTAAGCTTGTCTCTAAACAATAATCAATAAACAATTATTGATTTCAATATTCCTGGTCATTTTTTTGTGGCTTTTCTTTTCATCAAGGCAACACTACTGAAAGTTGCAAAACTTCAGAACACAAATTTTTCTTTCAATCAATATCCTGATTCTCTAGCTCCCTGGTATCTATCCATCGATTGTGCCCGACTATCTTGGTTCTCTTTTCACTAAATATAATCCACCTTATAATTTGAGGAACTCTGAAAACAAACTAGCTGTTCCATTGCCCCGCACCAATTTCTTGAAAAATAGCTTTAGCTATAATGGTGCGGTTATCTGGAACAGCTTGTCCCCTGAATTGCGGCAAGCGAAATCACTTAGATCTTTTCGCAATGGTTGTCGCGATTTCTTCGACTGAATCGATAAAACGCACACGGTATCTATGTAAAGCAGAATTTCTTTATTTTCTCTATTTTTACTATTTAAATTTTTGGATCATGTTTATATAGATTAAAGTAGTTTGTAATTTTTATTGTTATTTTATCTGATAGATTTACCGTGTCTAAATAAAAATAAAGTTCAAGTTCAAGTTCAATCGATCAATCGATCAATCATTTATTCACACCTTCTCTGTTACCATGTTTTCTCAAATAACATGCTCTAACTACACACTCTTCCAACATGCAACCCATATAAGCCTCCATTTGGCTCTGATTAAGGGTTAAAACTTTGAAAGCCAAAAAACATTTTCTAATTTTTATTCTAATTTTATTGGCCAGATAACCAGGTCCTCTCAAAGATGAAATCCACAGAGCCAACTAAGGCATCTCGAAAAAAGAAAAGCACAAAATATGCAAGAGCATCTGCCAGCTTTGATGATTCTGATCCAGATTATCTGGATAATCTGGCCATGTCGAAGACAACTTTAACAGAGCCAGCTGCAACTTCCTCTCAAAAGGGAAAGAAAACCAAAAAAAGGGCCAGACTATCTGCCAGCCTTGATGATTCTGATCCCGATTATCCGGATAGCCAGGTCTTGTCGAAGACACCTTTAACAGAACCAGCTGCAACTTCCTCCCAAAAGGGAAAGAAAACCAAAAAAAGGGCCAGACCATCTGCCAGCCTTGATGATTCTGATCTGGATTATCTGGATAGCCAGGTCTTGTCTGCTGATTCTGATCCAGATTATCTGGATAGCCAGGTCTTGTCAAAGACAATTTTATCAGAGCCAGCTGTACAGAGTACCCCAGTATCAGAGCGAGCTATACAGAGCACCCCGGTATCTGTACCTGCACCAGTACCCCCAAAAAGATACAAGGGTTATGTGTATGTTCCAGTAGAGGAACTTGTTTCAAACGAAACTCAACCAACAAACACTAATCCTGAAAATGGAAAGCCACAACGGCAGCGCCGACTACCAAAAAAGTGTTTGGAATTTGTTTATGACTAACATTTATTTCAAGTTTCAAACCAAATTGTCAAGTTATCATTAGCATATTTTTCATGTTGACTTTCTACTCCTATTTTTGTTTACAATTATCGGTCATGCATGATTCTTCACATTCAAGCTATATAGTAGCCCATTATCATGTGACCATATAGATATATATAAATTGTTACATTATAAACTTGGAAATTTCCATTTCATTTGCATTTGTATTCCATATGTGAACAACATATTACATATACTGTGTCATTCAGTTCATGCAATATGATGCACTTTCAGGTAATTAAATTGAACTTATTAATACACATTGATGTCTCTTTATTGATAAAACTTAAAATGTCACATTTTATTTGTAATTCAATAGATATGAAATGTGCCTATATGTACTGTGTAGCTTGCAACTAATTCAAGTTAATGCATGTTAATGCATGCTGTTCAGGTATGTACATACATATGATTGAATATAATATTGTCTAAATAATTATGTGTGCTGTTCTGATCTGCATGTGGTCTGTATACATTTGTATACACTTTGTGTACACTGTATGCATGGCCATGGGCCTGCTAGGCTTTGCATGAATCTGATGACATGCCAGCTGGTGCAAACATACACGAATATGTAACATTTTCTTGATTTTTGAAAATGTTAAATGTTTCACATACTTTTTTCCATAATTTTAATTTTCTGTGGATGTTTTTGTATATTTCACATGTTAAATTCACATGATCGATCGTGCGTGATTTCACAGCACACATTTCACACAATTTCACACACATTTCACAGTTTCACATATCTTTTTCACAGCATTTGATGATGTGAAAAGGAGGACATCATTTCACATGGTTTTCACATGGTGATTTCACATTATTTTTCACAGATGTGTGAACTTGTATGTGAAAAATCAAATGAAAATTTCACATGTACTTCACATGCATTTCACATCATTTCTTCCAGTAGCGATCTGTCGGTTGTAAACATTTACTCTGTCGGTTGTTAAACATAAACTCTGTCAGTTGTATGTACTACTCTGTCGGTTGTAAACATTTACTCTGTCGGTTGTACGCACTACTCTGTCGGTTGTATGTACTACTCTGTCGGTTGTAAACATTTACTGACTGTCGGCCAGTTCTACGCACTACTCTGTCGGTTCTACCCACTACTCTGTCAAAAAAGGCCAGTGACGCCATCAGAATCTGATGATTATGGAATAATACTGAAGATAAAAGAAATACTAACACAAGAACACCAATATATGGCAATACTCTGTCAGTTGTAAATATTTACTCTGTCGGTTGTACGCACTACAACTGACAGAGTAGTGGGTACAACCGACAGAGTACTGCGTAGAACTGGCCGACAGTCAGTAAATGTATACAACCGACAGAGTAGTGCGTACAACCAACAGAATAAATGTTTACAACCGACAGAGTAGTACATATAACTGACAGAGTTTATGTTTAACAATTAACCGTCAGAGTACCACGCGCCATACCGTGGTTTACATTGACTGGTGCATAAATGCCGCAAGGCTGCATAGGGATTACCAGAAAAAGAAAACAAAAAGCTTGCCTTTGCGTCGAACCGACAGTGTAATGTAATGTGTTGGAGTTATGTGAAAGATCTGTAATAACCTTACGTACTAAAACATAATAACTAACAAACAAACTATAGCTGAAGCGAACACTTTTCATATATAATCGTAATCGTAATCGATGGCCTAACCAAGGGGGGTCTGGGGGCTTGCTCCCCCAGAAAATGTTTTAATTTAGGGTCTCGGAAATGCCATTTCCAGCGTTTTCCGCAGGATATTTTCTGTAAAAATATGTTCAGTTGTTTATTTTACCCATCTCCAGTGTTGTGGGTAATAAGGTACAGTGTTTAAGGAAAAAAAGGCCAGTGGCGCCATCAGAATCTGGTGATTATGGAATAATACTGAAGATAAAAGGAATACTAACACAAGAACACCAATATATGGCGAAAATTATATCAGTCATTCCTCGTTTCTCGCGGCTTCACCGCTTATCGTTCGCGCGCACTCGCATTGTACCGTGTCCAAAAGAAAAATAAGAGACCGTACTCGCAGTCAAAACCTTAAGGACGCCTTTTCGGTGATCTCGATCTGGACAGAACCATATGATAAAGACAAGACGGTAAGAAATTGATTGTTTGAATATCATCGAGTATAAAATCTTTTAAATCATTCAATAAGCTGATTAAAAGAGCGGTACGTTTGTACTGACCTGCTATGATTGTGCACTAAACGTCAATTTTCAGGTGACCAGGAACGCGAGCTGGAAATATTGCCAAGAATGACAAAAAGACCTACTGTCGATGACGATTTCTCTTCATTCTCTGACTTCTTTTTTGTCCATTGTTCAAAATCGAATGAAGAAGCGGATTTTAGAAAAGCGACCCAATCATACGAAAATACGGTGGGCCTAAACTGTAGACACACGACACATGAAACTTAGAGGGGAACAAAAGGTCAAACATCTCTAGTGATTGACATGCAACTTTGCAGGCTGTCAATTACGTGGTATCGAATCGGCTGTAGGGAAAGAACGCTGATTTTCAGGAGTTTTATTTCGGGGTTTGCCGCTTTGGATTTCACTGATTTCGCGCGGATTCCAATGTTTACGATTGGCAGAAAAGTTGAAATTGTTTCTTTCGTCATCCGTTTTCATTTAGCAGCTATGAGTTATTCATTATTGCGAGGCTAGATGGTGTTATTCATAATTCCCGATTTTCTGACTCCAAATATTCATTATTCAGTTTCATTTAAACCCCGTTATTCATTATTCATTATTCAGCTTCCACCCCCGATGGGCATAGAGTGAAATTTGTCGACTCGGTAGAAAAGTAGAAGCACGCGGTTGTCGAGCTCCTGGGGTAGGGGGGGGGGGGGGCGGGGGTTACCCCTTATACGCAGGGAATCGAATTACTTTAAATGTTGTCTATTTTCAACAGACGGCTCGTCAAAAATAACATGCAAATTCGGAGTGAAATTATATCCAAGTTTAGTAACGCATTGAAATTTTTAAGCAACAACTAAGGACATTTTGTTAATTACGCGCTTACTCAAGTGGATTTTGCCTGGAATTCCTTCAATTTACGCTTAGCTAACTTGAAGTAATTTTTGTTTCCCTTCAGATCATTTCTCCACAAACTTCCCTGATGACACGCCCCTTCCCTGTTTCGTTCCTCCAGGGTGACTAACAGCACAAGGTTAACTGAGATGGAAATGTTCCCACTGTAAAGTATGAAGGCCCGTTCTGGTCAAAATTGCATGATTAATTTTTCTCTCTTGATGAATTAATTTGATGAATACCTGCTCTTAATATTTTGTCTGTTTGTAATAATTTTCGTGTTCTTTTTAACTTTTCCATGCGTCACAATTATTTTTTCCTCACCAGGAATTAATTTTTTTATGTGCCGTCTTTATTATTACGCTTCTTTGAAATTATTTTTGTCCATTACACAAATTATTTTACGGTTGCGGATTAGTTTTTTGTCTGCTATAATAATTTTTTTTTGATAATTAATTGATTTTGTCCTACGCAACTCGTATAATGATAATTTAATTTTTTCCATTCGAGAATTATTTTTTCCTTAGTCATAATTATTTTTTCGTAGTTTTGGCAAATGTCCCATAAGCCTCTGAGGTAATGCACCTAAAACAAACATGGCGGCTCGTACTCGTCGGTCACGCCCAGTGGTGTTACGAGAGAGAAATGAACGTGGTTTCGCGCTTTTCTTACAGAACCTAAAAAGCGTTCTTAATCTGTTGTCGATTGTTCTTTTTTGTAAGAAAATTATTGGTGATTCTTTTAAAATTTATTGAAGTTATAGTTGGTTTCGTATAAGATTCCATTTTTTCATTCAAGCTTCCTTTATAGTAGATACTGAGGGCTGGTATTGTGTCACGAATGGCAATATTTCTTTTTCCTCGTTGTTGTTTTGTTTATGTCACCCAATACAATGAAGAAAAACCATATTTAAAGTGATTTAATTTTTATTTACTAATAAACATTGCAATATGAATAGTACTGAAGGTGGACTGTACTGTGATTCAAATGAGACTTTGAACTCTTTCTTTTCTTCCTGAATTTGAGCCCAGTTAAAACGGATACAGTATTAATGAATTAATGAATTTTAAAAAAAGGGACTTTGATAATCAACGGCGGGTTTACGATGTCGAGTCGTGGTTGCGTTTCCGTTTCCGTCCGGGTGTCATGCCTGACAGCCGAGCAAAACGCGCCTCTTTTTTATACATTTACATCAAGATGCAATTGGTGCCGGCGTTTTTGGCATACCCCTTCTTGACCAACCACTTGTTGTTCGAATCCCTAGTGCCACTAGCGCGATACTCGCGTTTGTAGTCGGCCACCCGTCGTTTCATCTTTTTTTCTTTGGCCTTGGAAGGAATCTTCCACATCTCCTTGTCTGTCAACAACTGAAAACTGTGTTCGGGTGGACGTCACGGGACGCGGTCGGCTGGTGGTGGTTGTGGTGCCTCTCTCTTCTTTTTCAACATTTTCTCATTGGTGACGGGACGTGTTCGGGTGGACGTCACGGGTCGTGTTTGGGTGGCGGTGGTGACGGGTTGGGTGGTGGTGGTGGCCGGGGCGGTGCCGGTGCCTGCCACAGGCGGTAGACTGAAGAGATTCACCGCCTCGTCCACATTGACTGGGTAAGTCAGATTGAAATCCTCAATCTCTTGATCCAATTGGGCTCGATCGACCGGTCGGGTCAATTCGGTCACCATGTCCGTCATGCTGCTGTACAGTTGTTTTGTATTTTCTACACTTTATGTCTTCCTGGTCCACTTAGTTTTGTCTATGCTTTGAGCAGACATTTCTTTCTGACATTTCATAAATGCTAAAAGCTATGCCTGAAAAGAAACCTCTGCTCGCAGGGTAAGCTTTGTCTCAATCAGCCTGAAGGAAATATTCTCCCAGACTTTTAAGTGTATACTTGTGATCTCTGAGCTAACAAATGGATTGTTTCTGCAGTCATCCTGGCATTGTATGATTCATTTGATTGGTCATCCTCCCATTCAGAGAACAGCTGCGTAGAACGTTCGAAGATGATAAGGAGCACGTTATTTTCATCGACAATGTCCATTGTTTGGTTCATGTTACGCGATGGTGGAACGTGCATTTGTGTTTTACAAAAAGTAAAACTGTACAGCTGCGTAATATGTTCGAACGTGATGAGCATCACGTTCTTTTCATCGACAATGCCCACAACGTACTAGACTATCCAGATACTAAAGGTGTATTGCAGTATTTTTTAAAGCGAACCAGGACGAAGGAGGTAAAATAATAAATACTATAACAATTCATTTTCATTTGTGTTTAATTTTCCAATCATTGACTACAAAAGAATTCATGTTATGCTGGCTTGTGTAAGGAGCGAAACATGCATCGACAAAATTCGGGTAAAATATTTTTATTTCAATAAGTAAATGTGAAGTGCAACTTGTGTTTTTGCTAATATGAATTTTTTAGCAAATTTTGTCTCGCCGTTTCAAAAATATGGCTGACTTGTCATGCCATCAATAAATACTTGCACAAAGTTGCCTCTAAACTCACTTACTGGGGCAAATGCATCCAATACCATGAAATGCATGCTGAAACTATCAATAATTCAGTGACTGAATGTCGTTTAAAATTTTACGTTCTTGTCCAACACGCAGCAAGTACAACTATAACATCACATCCTATGGACTCTTCCATTGAAATACACTTGACTCCGGGGATCCAAGGAACCCGTGCAACTTAATGTCCACGTGTCTAGCTCGTGTGTCTTTTTAACTAATAATCAAAGCTACTATTCTGGATTAAGGAGCAAAACCAGAGCAACGGATTGTTTAAAGACCCCCCTCCCCCGCCTCTCCACCCTATCTTTCCTAGAAGCTAATTAACAAGTTCATGTGTATTCTTATCGTTGACAGATTAACATACTAAAGATATGATCAAGTGCACTTTACATCTTAAAATCCAAAATAAATTAGAACAATAACTGTAAAATGCAAATTATAATGAATTATACTGAAATCCAAATAGATAATAGGTAAAATAAGGGACGACTGACTGAAGAACTTGCCAAAATATTTTTGAACTTATAGTTTAGTTTTAAAACGGTGTACTCGTGTAAGTAACCTGGGTCATTCACAGCATGGTGTAGAGCATGAAACATCTATCAGGACCCCCAAATATTCTAGAGTGTTTTGTTCCAAAGCTGTAGCGATAAAATGTAGATATTTTGGCTTGGATGAGCGGCGGAATTTTGCTCCAGAACTTGGTGTAGCGCTGGTTTCTTCTTGTTACTTCGGCGGAGCGCGAAGTAAAGGATTCGCGACGCTCAGGAATGTATCAAAGTTACAATTTTTTGACAAGATTGGGCATGCACAGTCTGTAGGTTTTCGGTTTTATTCGGCTATTTGACAAAGTGAGAGCCGAATTAGTTCGAGATATCTGGAGATTACTTCGATTTCTTTGATTTATTCTTTAACTTTTTCGAGGAAGAAAGAATTTTTATTATTGGCTTCCCTGGGGTTTGAACCGACTCACCTGTGTGACCCGTCAGATCAGAGGAGACTCTAAGTTGAGGGATTAGCCGATTGCGCTACTGCGACCCAAGGTAGTTCGGGATATGAAAAATAGTTATAAAATTATGCACTAGTTTCGGGACAAGATTAGGCGTGCAAGTTCTCGACTTTTCGGCTTGTTTCGGCTATTTCACGAAATGAAACCGGACTACTTTGTGATATCGTGAGATCACTTCGAGTTTAGTCTTAAATTTACTCGAGGAATAAATTATTACGTGGCCGCGCAGAGACACGAAAACATTTCACGAGTGAGCCCTCCCTTCGAACTGCTTTATGGTGAATTTAAAATTACAAAATGCGGGACAAAGACATTTTGTACGTAGTAAAATTGCTTTCATGCGTTGCGTGACTTTCTCGAACGTTCTCTACTTTTTTGGATTATTCATGAATAATTAATTAGGGCATGTTTACATTTCTACATGAGTCAGCAGATTTGCATCAGTTACTGAAATCATAAAATATGTCGAAAAGCTACTACTATTCGCCCGTTTAGTATTTTCTAGAACCTTATGTCAAACGGTATACAAGTTCTAAGCGAGGTCGAGCTAAGTTTTTTCCCCACGAGCTGGACTGCTGTGTTTAGTCAAGTGTGACGAAGGCTGATTTTCAAGTTCTGTGTTTACAAGTTGGCGGAAGCCGTAAGATATCTGAAGTTCAAGTGAGAGTTTATTATTGGTAGAGGCTGTTTAGTTGTACTTAAGTTCAAGTCAAGTTTGTGTTGGCGGATGCTGTGTTTTAAAGCTCTGAAAAGGCTATGTTCCTTTGGTATTAAACTTCCTTGTGTTAATCCGACATTCCTGCGTGTTGATAGTCAGTGAATAATTATCCTCAAAACATTCGAACTCGTAACAGCCAATTCCATGCTCAACGTAATTGACTCCTTAAACATGCCTTACATATCTTTAATCAGTACATGAGAGACTGCTGTGCTGTTTTTGAAGCCTGATGTGACTAAGAAAAATAGAGAATTCCTTTTTCACTGTTTGTTTTGTTAGACTTGTTATTCACCGCCACTAACCTCATATTTGAGTTAGGTCTAAACGCTTAGACGCAAGTCAAATTTAGACGGATTTGTATGGAGTCATAGAGCATAACTGGGCTAATATCTCGGAGACAATTTGTCCCGAAATGCTAGTTTTTGCTCTTTTCAGAATATCCTGACAAATCCCATAATTTCACAGATTAACACCTTACTCTTACCATATTTGATTTCTTACTATTCCTCCGCATTTACAATTAATCAGTTCCACAACCACGACGCCGAAGTGTACGCTCCGTAGCGTCTTGTTTGGTTCATGTTACGCGATGGTGGAACGTGCATTTGTGTTCGGGGTTCGAAAAAAATGGGAATATTTTGGTCTTAAAATGAAGAAAATAGAAACAGATTTCACTGCTTTACTAGTATTGCCTGAAGGCTGTTTCGCTTCTCTTGGAGATGAAAAAGAAATCAGCAAGTAACGTTTATTTTGCTTGAAGTTGAGCTTGAAGCAATGTGTTTGGGGTGGAACATATTTTGATTTAGCTCTAAAGCGGCTAAGTTAAGTGAGTTGAAATGACTTGTACATAAACTGTGTGGTATGAGAACTCTTTAGAATTTTTTGTGGGATGAAATCATTTTTCGTTGTGTAGGATGATTTTCCTTTACCGTACCTGAATAAACTAAGCAACTCATGTTTGTATGTGACCATGCAAGCCCTCGAAAGTCGTACTTGGCATTCAAAGGAGTTTCGTTGTAGGCCTAGTAGTGCAAGAAAAATTTCAGTTGTGTACTCGTGTAAGTAACATGGGTCATTCACAGCATGGTGTAGAGCAGTATTACCATCCACGTCTTGAAGATTCACTTTTGCTCCATTCTCAATAAGCATGGCTACCTTTTTGACATACAGAGAATACTTACGTTGCAGGTATCCAACGGTTAGTAACAATTCCCGTGATTCTTTTTTCAAAGACAAGAACTTTATATATGGTCGCTCTTTGTCCAATCAGCGGATAGAGGCATGGTGGTCGCAGTTGCGCAGGAGATGTGCAAACTGGTGGATGGAACATTTTAAACAGTTAGGGAAGGTGGACTGTACTGTGATTCAAATGAGACTTGAAGAGCTCTTTCTTTTCTTCCTGGAACAAATAAGGCTCATCTTCTTCAGATAATTGTTCCTGAGGTGGCTCTTCTTCAAAACCCATAACATTTACACCACCTTTCTTACAAGGTTATGCGGTGACTGCCACCCAAAAATGGGTTTTCTGATAAGTTGTTCATTATTACAATTACAAAAAAAGTTGTTTATTATGTCCATTCTGCACAGTGCACAATCCAATTACCCCTTGTGCATGTTGTGTGCATCACTGTCTTTTATTTGACAATCTTTCCTATAGGATCTTGAAATGGGAACAATTCCAAACAGTAAAACGAGTTTTGCAATGCGTAGAACGTTCGAAGATGATAAGCATTACGTTCTTTTCATCGACAATGTCCATAACTTACTAAACTATCCAGCGACTAAAGATGCATTGCAGTATTTCTTTAAAGCGAACCAGGACGAAGGAGGTAAAATAATAAATACTACAACAATTCATTTTCCATTTGTGTTTAATTTTCCAATCATTGTGTAAGGAGTGAAACATGCATCGACAAAATTCGGGTAAAATATTTTTATTTCAATAAGTAAATGTGAAGTGCAACTTGTGTTTTTGCTAATGTGAATTTTTTAGCAATTTTATCTCGCCGTTTCAAAAATATGGCTACATGATTTTTTAAACTGACTTATCATGCCATCAATAAATATTTGCACAAAGTTGCCTCTAAACTCACTTACTGGGGCAAATGCATCCAATACAATGAAGAAAAACCATATTTAAAATGATTCAATTTTTATTTACTATAATAATGAAGGTGGACTGTACTGTGATTTAAATGAGACTTTGAAGAACTTTCTTTTCTTCCTTAATTTGAGCCCAGTTGAAACGGATACAGTATTAATGAATTAAACGAATTAATGAATTAATGAGCAAAACGCGCCTCTTTTTTATACATTTACATCAAGATGCAATTGGTGCTGGCTTTTTTGGCATACCCCTTCTTGACCAACCACATGTTGTACGAATCCCTAGTGCCACTAGCGCGATACTCGCGTTTGTAGTCGGCCACCCGTCGTTTCATCTTTTTTTCTTTGGCCTTGGAAGGAATCTTCCACATCTCCTTGTCTGTCAACAACTGAAAACTGTGTTCGGGTGGACGTCACGGGACGCGGTCGGCTGGTGGTGGTTGTGGTGCCTCTCTCTTCTTTTTCAACATTTTCTCATTGGTGACGAGACGTGTTCGGGTGGACGTCACGGGTCGTGTTTGGGTGGCGGTGGTGACGGGTTGGGTGGTGGTGGTGGCCGGGGCGGTGCCGGTGCCTGCCACAGGCGGTAGACTGAAGAGATTCACCGCCTCGTCCACATTGACTGGGTAAGTCAGATTGAAATCCTCAATCTCTTGATCCAATTGGGCTTGATCGACCGGTCGGGTCAATTCGGTCACCATGTCCGTCATGCTGCTGTACAGTTGTTTTGTATTTTCTACACTTTATGTCTTCCTGGTCCACTTAGTTTTGTCTATGCTTTGAGCAGACATTTCTTTCTGACATTTCATAAATGCTAAAAGCTATGCCTGAAAAGAAACCTCTGCTCGCAGGGTAAGCTTTGTCTCAATCAGCCTGAAGGAAATATTCTCCCAGACTTTTAAGTGTCTACTTGTGATCTCTGAGCTAACAAATGGATTGTTTCTGCAGTCATCCTGGCATTGTATGATTCATTTGATTGGTCATCTTCCCATTCAGAGAACAGCTGCGTAGAACGTTCGAAGATAATAAGGAGCACGTTCTTTTCATCGACAATGTCCATTGTTTGGTTCATGTTACGCGATGGTGGAACGTGCATTTGTGTTTTACAAAAAGTAAAACTGTACAGCTGCGTAATATGTTCGAACGTGATGAGCATCACGTTCTTTTCATCGACAATGCCCACAACGTACTAGACTATCCAGATACTAAAGGTGTATTGCAGTATTTTTTAAAGCGAACCAGGACGAAGGAGGTAAAATAATAAATACTATAACAATTCATTTTCATTTGTGTTTAATTTTCCAATCATTGACTACAAAAGAATTCATGTTATGCTGGCTTGTGTAAGGAGCGAAACATGCATCGACAAAATTCGGGTAAAATATTGTTATTTCAATAAGTAAATGTGAAGTGCAACTTGTGTTTTTGCTAATATGAATTGTTTAGCAAATTTTATCTCGCCGTTTCAAAAATATGGCTGACTTGTCATGCCATCAATAAATATTTGCACAAAGTTGCCTCTAAACTCACTTACTGGGGCAAATGCATCCAATACAATGAAATGCATGCTGAAACTATCAATAATTCAGTGACTGAATGTCGTTTAAAATTTTACGTTCTTGTCCAACACGCAGCAAGTACAACTATAACATCACATCCTATGGACTCTTCCATTGAAATACACTTGACTCCGGGGATCCAAGGAACCCGTGCAACTTAATGTCCACGTGTCTAGCTCGTGTGTCTTTTTAACTAATAATCAAAGCTACTATTCTGGATTAAGGAGCAAAACCAGAGCAACGGATTGTTTAAAGACCCCCCTCCCCCGCCTCTCCACCCTATCTTTCCTAGAAGCTAATTAACAAGTTCATGTGTATTCTTATCGTTGACAGATTAACATACTAAAGATATGATCAAGTGCACTTTACATCTTAAAATCCAAAATAAATTAGAACAATAACTGTAAAATGCAAATTATAATGAATTATACTGAAATCCAAATAGATAATAGGTAAAATAAGGGACGACTGACTGAAGAACTTGCCAAAATATTTTTGAACTTATAGTTTAGTTTTAAAACGGTGTACTCGTGTAAGTAACCTGGGTCATTCACAGCATGGTGTAGAGCATGAAACATCTATCAGGACCCCCAAATATTCTAGAGTGTTTTGTTCCAAAGCTGTAGCGATAAAATGTAGATATTTTGGCTTGGATGAGCGGCGGAATTTTGCTCCAGAACTTGGTGTAGCGCTGGTTTCTTCTTGTTTGGTTCATGTTACGCGATGGTGGAACGTGCATTTGTGTTCGGGGTTCGAAAAAAATGGGAATATTTTGGTCTTAAAATGAAGAAAATAGAAACAGATTTCACTGCTTTACTAGTATTGCCTGAAGGCTGTTTCGCTTCTCTTGGAGATGAAAAAGAAATCAGCAAGTAACGTTTATTTTGCTTGAAGTTGAGCTTGAAGCAATGTGTTTGGGGTGGAACATATTTTGATTTAGCTCTAAAGCGGCTAAGTTAAGTGAGTTGAAATGACTTGTACATAAACTGTGTGGTATGAGAACTCTTTAGAATTTTTTGTGGGATGAAATCATTTTTCGTTGTGTAGGATGATTTTCCTTTACCGTACCTGAATAAACTAAGCAACTCATGTTTGTATGTGACCATGCAAGCCCTCGAAAGTCGTACTTGGCATTCAAAGGAGTTTCGTTGTAGGCCTAGTAGTGCAAGAAAAATTTCAGTTGTGTACTCGTGTAAGTAACATGGGTCATTCACAGCATGGTGTAGAGCAGTATTACCATCCACGTCTTGAAGATTCACTTTTGCTCCATTCTCAATAAGCATGGCTACCTTTTTGACATACAGAGAATACTTACGTTGCAGGTATCCAACGGTTAGTAACAATTCCCGTGATTCTTTTTTCAAAGACAAGAACTTTATATATGGTCGCTCTTTGTCCAATCAGCGGATAGAGGCATGGTGGTCGCAGTTGCGCAGGAGATGTGCAAACTGGTGGATGGAACATTTTAAACAGTTAGGGAAGGTGGACTGTACTGTGATTCAAATGAGACTTGAAGAGCTCTTTCTTTTCTTCCTGGAACAAATAAGGCTCATCTTCTTCAGATAATTGTTCCTGAGGTGGCTCTTCTTCAAAACCCATAACATTTACACCACCTTTCTTACAAGGTTATGCGGTGACTGCCACCCAAAAATGGGTTTTCTGATAAGTTGTTCATTATTACAATTACAAAAAAAGTTGTTTATTATGTCCATTCTGCACAGTGCACAATCCAATTACCCCTTGTGCATGTTGTGTGCATCACTGTCTTTTATTTGACAATCTTTCCTATAGGATCTTGAAATGGGAACAATTCCAAACAGTAAAACGAGTTTTGCAATGCGTAGAACGTTCGAAGATGATAAGTATCACGTTCTTTTCATCGACAATGTCCATAACTTACTAAACTATCCAGCGACTAAAGATGCATTGCAGTATTTCTTTAAAGCGAACCAGGACGAAGGAGGTAAAATAATAAATGCTACAACAATTCATTTTCCATTTGTGTTTAATTTTCCAATCATTGTGTAAGGAGTGAAACATGCATCGACAAAATTCGGGTAAAATATTTTTATTTCAATAAGTAAATGTGAAGTGCAACTTGTGTTTTTGCTAATGTGAATTTTTTAGCAATTTTATCTCGCCGTTTCAAAAATATGGCTACATGATTTTTTAAACTGACTTATCATGCCATCAATAAATATTTGCACAAAGTTGCCTCTAAACTCACTTACTGGGGCAAATGCATCCAATACAATGAAGAAAAACCATATTTAAAATGATTCAATTTTTATTTACTATAATAATGAAGGTGGACTGTACTGTGATTTAAATGAGACTTTGAAGAACTTTCTTTTCTTCCTTAATTTGAGCCCAGTTGAAACGGATACAGTATTAATGAATTAAACGAATTAATGAATTAATGAGCAAAACGCGCCTCTTTTTTATACATTTACATCAAGATGCAATTGGTGCTGGCTTTTTTGGCATACCCCTTCTTGACCAACCACATGTTGTACGAATCCCTAGTGCCACTAGCGCGATACTCGCGTTTGTAGTCGGCCACCCGTCGTTTCATCTTTTTTTCTTTGGCCTTGGAAGGAATCTTCCACATGTCCTTGTCTGTCAACAACTTAAAACTGTGTTCGGGTGGACGTCACGGGACGCGGTCGGCTGGTGGTGGTTGTGGTGCCTCTCTCTTCCTTTTCAACATTTTCTCATTGGTGACGGGACGTGTTCGGGTGGACGTCACGGGTCGTGTTTGGGTGGCGGTGGTGACGGGTTGGGTGGTGGTGGTGGCCGGGGCGGTGCCGGTGCCTGCCACAGGCGGTAGACTGAAGAGATTCACCGCCTCGTCCACATTGACTGGGTAAGTCAGATTGAAATCCTCAATCTCTTGATCCAATTGGGCTCGATCGACCGGTCGGGTCAATTCGGTCACCATGTCCGTCATGCTGCTGTACAGTTGTTTTGTATTTTCTACACTTTATGTCTTCCTGGTCCACTTAGTTTTGTCTATGCTTTGAGCAGACATTTCTTTCTGACATTTCATAAATGCTAAAAGCTATGCCTGAAAAGAAACCTCTGCTCGCAGGTTAAGCTTTGTCTCAATCAGCCTGAAGGAAATATTCTCCCAGACTTTTAAGTGTGTCTACTTGTGATCTCTGAGCTAACAAATGGATTGTTTCTGCAGTCATCCTGGCATTGTATGATTCATTTGATTGGTCATCCTCCCATTCAGAGAACAGCTGCGTAGAACGTTCGAAGATAATAAGGAGCACGTTCTTTTCATCGACAATGTCCATTGTTTGGTTCATGTTACGCGATGGTGGAACGTGCAAACCCTTACTAATCAGATGATAACTTCGTCATTCACGTGGTTTACTCGTTTCTATTTACTCCTTTAGTTTCGTGCCAAGTAAACTAAGGTGTGGTACTTGCGTGAAACAGAGTAGTGTAACCCTGGCTTGGAAACTAATCCACTAAAAGTTTAATTAGGAGACAACCGAGATGTCTTTTGGACAGGAAAAAGTTGCATAACTTGGTGACAAATAGTTTGAAGTACATGTACTGTTTTTTCAATACATGTTCATTCTTCCTGGCAATAGTTCTTCATGTACTAGCAGTTTCTTTGTCCAAGGCCTCAAAAAAGTTCTTCCACTGATAATAACTACACTGTACTATCATTGTTGTAAGGGCACAAGGATGTCTACCTGTGAAACCAACAAGTATAATTATAAGAGTTATTAAATACATGTAACTGTTAAAGCTAATTGTAGTCTGTGGAACACAGCCAATGAGATAATGTTAGCATGAATACAATCATCAACATGCCACAATTTCAAACACAGAACTAAGTATATTTCTGAAATTGTTACATTGTACCTCTTGCTTGCTTGTAGATGGTCTCTCAGTGGTGGTTTCATGAGGTTCTCCATCGGATGGGTCTGGTGAAGAATCTTCAGATTCTTCTGAATCAGTTTCTAGTGCTGTATTATCTGGTTTAGAATCTGTCTCTTCCTCAGTAGTACTTTCATTATCAGTGGGAATTTCATCCAACATGAAAAGCACTTCATCATGACCATCTGTTCTGGATGTTCTGAAGCTACTGAAGACTTTCCATGAAGAGTGTGCCATTGCAGTATTGCTTATTCCTGTATAGACAGTATTTATTTCATTTATAATATTATTAGAACTGGTTTAAAAATTCAAAGTCTTACTTTCAACATTTCATTTACAATGAATGTATTTATTTTGTTTTACCAATAATGTTAGCTGTGTTTCTTCAAAAACAAAAACAAAAATTCAGACCAGAATATGGGTGCCAGTGACACACGACGGGATATTTGAGTCCCGAACTAACATTACGATCCTTCGATACTGAATTTAGAAGTGCAGAACCAAAACGATTTTTCATCTTATTTACAAACAGGAGTACTCTTACGTTATTTTTCGGCCTATCAGTCAAAAAAAAAAACGCTTGGCGCGAGAGTACAAAATCGTAAAGTCCAGTTGGGTTGATAGTGGCCGGGCTGGGCAAGAGGCGAGGTAATCTTTTCGTTCATGACACCATTAACATCATTAGAAGGCATGTTGTCAAAAACAGGCATGGAATAAGAAAAAGACAGCAGCCCAAGTAGCAGCTGAAAAAGTGACTGCACAGATAACATCATTAGAAGGCTACATGCACAGTGTGCATTTTTGTAGAGGGTATTCCTAAATCCTTCTCTCTTAGTACCTCTAGTGGTTTACCCGATGCATCCTGCTGACTCTTTCAGGTCCAATGGAAGAGAAATAGGGGAGGATATAATAAAGGCACTCTTAGTCTATCAGCCTGAATCTCTCTATACCCTTAACACAAATGACTGCTTAGTAGAATCAGTAGACCATCGTTCTGCAAATCCTTACTATTCAGATGATAACTTCGTCATTCACGTGATTTACTCTTTTCTATTTACTCCTTTAGTTTCGTGCTAATTAAACTAAGGTGTGGTACTTGCGTGAAACAGAGTAGTGTAACCCTGGTTTGGAAACTAATCCACTAAAAATAAATTAGGAGACAACCGAGATGTCTTTTGGACAGGAAAAAGTTGCATAACTTGGTGACAAATATTTGGAAGTACATGTACTGTTTTTTCAATACATGTTCATTCTTCCGGGCAATAGTTCTTCATGTACTAGCAGTTTCTTTGTCCAAGGCCTCAAAAACGTTCTTCCACTGATAATAACTACACTGTACTATCATTGTTGTAAGGGCACAAGGATGTCTACCTGTGAAACCAACAAGTATAATTATAAGAGTTATTAAGTACATGTAACTATTAAAGCTAATTGTAGTCTGTGGAACACAGCCAATGAGATAATGTTAGCATGAATACAATCATAAACATGCCACAATTTAGAACACAGAACTAAGTAGATTTCTAAAATTGTTACATTGTACCTCTTGCTTGCTTGTAGATGGTCCCTCGCTGGTGTTTCATGAGGCTCTCCATCGGATGGCTCTGGTGAAGAATCTTCAGGTTCTTCTAAATCCGTTTCTAGTGCTGTATTATGTGGTTCAGAATCTGGCTCTTCCTCAGTAGTACTTTTATTATCAGTGGGAATTTCATCCAACATGAAAAGCACTTCATCATGATCATCTGTCCTGGATGTTGTGAAGCTACTGAAGACTTTCCATGAAGAGTGTGCCATTGCAGTATTGCTTCTTCCTGTATAGACAGTATTTATTTCATTTATAATATTATCAGAACTGGTTAAAAAATTGGAACTCTTACTTTCAACATTTCATTTACAATGAATGTATTTATTTTGTTTTACCAATAATGTTAGCTGTGTTTCTTCAAAAACAAAAACAAAATTCAGACCAGAATATGGGTGCCAGTGACACACGACGGGACATTTGAGTCCCGAACTAACATTACGATCCTTCGATACTGAATTTAGAAGTGCAGAACCAAAAAGATTTTTCATCTTATTTACAAACAGGAGTACTCTTACGTTACGTTTCGGCCTATCAGTTTAAAAAAAAAAAAGCCTGGCGTGAGAGTACAAAATCGTAAAGTCCAGTTGGGTTGAAAGTGGCCGGGATGGGAAAGCTGCAAGGTAATCTTTTCGTTCATGACACCATTAACATCATTAGAAGGCATGTTGTCAAAAACAGGCATGGAATAAGAAAAAGACAGCAGCCCAAGTAGCAGCTGAAAAAGTGACTGCACAGATAACATCATTAGAAGGCTACATGCACAGTGTGCATTTTTGTAGAGGGTATTCCTAAATCCTTCTCTCTTAGTACCTCTAGTGGCTTACCCGAAGCATCCTCCTGACTCTTTCAGGTCCAATCTAAGAGAAATACGGAAGGATACAATACCAGCCTGAATCTCTCTATACCCTTAACACAAATGACTGCTCAGTAGAATCATTAGACCATCGTTCTTCAAATCCTTATTAATCAGATGATAACTTCGTCATTCACGTGGTTTACTCCTTTCTATTTACTCCTTTAGTTTCGTGCCAATTAAACTAAGGTGTGGTACTTGCGTGAAACAGAGTAGTGTAACCCTGGATTGGAAACTAATCCACTAAAAATTTAATTAGGAGACAACCGAGATGTCTTTTGGACAGGAAAAAGTTGCATAACTTGGTGACAAATAGTTTGAGGTACATGTACTGTTTTTTCAATACATGTTCATTCTTCCTGGCAATAGTTCTTCATGTACTAGCAGTTTCTTTGTCCAAGGCCTCAAAAACGTTCTTCCAGTGATAATAACTACACTGTACTATCATTGTTGTAAGGGCACAAGGATTTCTACCTGTGAAACCAACAAGTATAATTATAAGAGTTATTAAATACTTGTAACTATTAAAGCTAATTGTAGTCTGTGGAACACAGCCAATGAGATAATGTTAGCATGAATACAATCATAAACATGCCACAATTTAGAACACAGAACTAAGTAGATTTCTAAAATTGTTACATTGTACCTCTTGCTTGCTTGTAGATGGTCCCTCGCTGGTGTTTCATGAGGCTCTCCATCGGATGGCTCTGGTGAAGAATCTTCAGGTTCTTCTAAATCCGTTTCTAGTGCTGTATTATGTGGTTCAGAATCTGGCTCTTCCTCAGTAGTACTTTTATTATCAGTGGGAATTTCATCCAACATGAAAAGCACTTCATCATGATCATCTGTCCTGGATGTTGTGAAGCTACTGAAGACTTTCCATGAAGAGTGTGCCATTGCAGTATTGCTTCTTCCTGTATAGACAGTATTTATTTCATTTATAATATTATCAGAACTGGTTAAAAAATTGGAACTCTTACTTTCAACATTTCATTTACAATGAATGTATTTATTTTGTTTTACCAATAATGTTAGCTGTGTTTCTTCAAAAACAAAAACAAAATTCAGACCAGAATATGGGTGCCAGTGACACACGACGGGACATTTGAGTCCCGAACTAACATTACGATCCTTCGATACTGAATTTAGAAGTGCAGAACCAAAAAGATTTTTCATCTTATTTACAAACAGGAGTACTCTTACGTTACGTTTCGGCCTATCAGTTTAAAAAAAAAAAAAGCCTGGCGTGAGAGTACAAAATCGTAAAGTCCAGTTGGGTTGAAAGTGGCCGGGATGGGAAAGCTGCAAGGTAATCTTTTCGTTCATGACACCATTAACATCATTAGAAGGCATGTTGTCAAAAACAGGCATGGAATAAGAAAAAGACAGCAGCCCAAATAGCAGCTGAAAAAGTGACTGCACAGATAACATCATTAGAAGGCTACATGCACAGTGTGCATTTTTGTAGAGGGTATTCCTAAATCCTTCTCTCTTAGTTCCTCTAGTGGTTTACCCGATGCATCCTCCTGACTCTTTCAGGTCCAATGGAAGAGAAATAGGGGAGGATATAATAAAGGCACTCTTAGTCTACCAGCCTGAATCTCTCTATATTCTTAACACAAATGACTGCTCAGTAGAATCATTAGACCATCGTTCTGCAAACACTTCTAATCAGATGATAACTTCGTCATTCACGTGGTTTACTCCTTTCTATTTACTCCTTTAGTTTCGTGCCAATTAAACTAAGGTGTGGTACTTGCATGAAACAGAGTAGTGTAACCCTGGCTTGCAAGCTAATCCACTAAAAATTTAATTAGGAGACAACCGAGATGTCTTTTGGACAGGAAAAAGTTGCATAACTTGGTGACAAATATTTGGAAGTACATGTACTGTTTTTTCAATACATGTTCATTCTTCCGGGCAATAGTTCTTCATGTACTAGCAGTTTCTTTGTCCAAGGCCTCAAAAAAGTTCTTCCACTAATAATAACTACACTGTACTATCATTGTTGTAAGGGCACAAGGATGTCTACCTGTAAAACCAACAAGTATAATTATAAGAGTTATTAAATACATGTAACTGTTAAAGCTAATTGGAGTCTGTGGAACACAGCCAATGAGATAATGTTAGCATGAATACAATCATCAACTTGCCACAATTTCAAACACAGAACTAAGTAGATTTCTGAAATTGTTACATTGTACCTCTTGCTTGCTTGTAGATGGTCTGTTACTGGTGGTTTCATGAAGTTCTCCATCGGATGGCTCTGGTGAAGAATCTTTAGATTCTTCTGAATCAGTTTCTAGTGCTGTATTATCTGGTTCAGAATCTGGCTCTTCCTCAGTAGTAATTTTCATTATCAGTGGGAATTTCATCCAACATGAAAAGCACTTCATCATGACCATCTGTTCTGGATGTTCTGAAGCTACTGAAGACTTTCCATGAAGAGTATGCCATTGCAGTATTGTTTCTCCCTGTATAGACAGTATTTATTTTATTTATAATATTATTAGAACTGGTTTAAAAATTCAAAGTCTTACTTTCAACATTTCATTTACAATGAATGTATTTATTTTGTTTTACCAATAATGTTAGCTGTGTTTCTTCAAATACAAGAAAAGAATTCAGACCAGAATATGGGTGCCAGTGACACACGACGGAATATTTGAGTCCCGAACTAACATTACGATCCTTCGATACTGAATTTAGAAGAGCAGAACCAAAACGATTTTTCATCTTATTTACAAACAGGAGTACTCTTACGTTATGTTTCGGCCTATCAGTTAAAAAAAAAAGCTTAGCGTGAGAGTACAAAATCGTAAAGTCCAGTTGGGTTGATAGTGGCCGGGCTGGGCAAGCTGCAAGGTAATCTTTTCGTTCATGACACCATTAACATCATTAGAAGGCATGTTGTCAAAAACAGGCATGGAATAAGAAAAAGACAGCAGCCCAAGTAGCAGCTGAAAAAGTGACTGCACAGATAACATCATTAGAAGGCTACATGCACAGTGTGCATTTTTGTAGAGGGTATTCCTAAATCCTTCTCTCTTAGTACGTCTAGTGGTTTACCCGATGCATCCTGCTGACTCTTTTAGGTCCAATGGAAGAGAAATAGGGGAGGATATAATAAAGGCACTCTTAGTCTATCAGCCTGAATCTCTCTATACCCTTAACACAAATGACTGCTTAGTAGAATCAGTAGACCATCGTTCTGCAAATCCTTACTATTCAGATGATAACTTCGTCATTCACGTGGTTTACTCTTTTCTATTTACTTTTTTAGTTTCGTGCTAATTAAACTAAGGTGTGGTACTTGCGTGAAACAGAGTAGTGTAACCCTGGTTTGGAAACTAATCCACTAAAAATAAATTAGGAGACAACCGAGATGTCTTTTGGACAGGAAAAAGTTGCATAACTTGGTGACAAATATTTGGAAGTACATGTACTGTTTTTTCAATACATGTTCATTCTTCCGGGCAATAGTTCTTCATGTACTAGCAGTTTCTTTGTCCAAGGCCTCAAAAAAGTTCTTCCACTGATAATAACTACACTGTACTATCGTTGTTGTAAGGGCACAAGGATGTCTACCTGTGAAACCAACAAGTATAATTATAAGAGTTATTAAGTACATGTAACTGTTAAAGCTAATTGGAGTCTGTGGAACACAGCCAATCAGATAATGTTAGCATGAATAGAATTATAAACATGCCACAATTTAGGACACAGAACTAAGTAGATTTCTGAAATTATTACATTGTACCTCTTGCTTGCTTTTAGATGGTCTCTCACTGGTGGTTTCATGAGGTTCTCCATCGGATGGGTCTGGTAAAGAATCTTCAGATTCTTCTGAATCAGTTTCTAGTGCGGTATTATCTGGTTCAGAATCTGGCTCTTCCTCAGTAGTACTTTCATTATCAGAGGGAATTTCATCCAACATGAAAAGCACTTCATCATGATCATCTGTTCTGGATGTTCTGAGGCTATTGAAGACTTTCCATGAAGAGTGTGCCATTGCAGTATTGCTTCTTCCTGTATAGACAGTATTTATTTCATTTATAATATTATTAGAACTCGTTTAAAAATTCAAAGTCTTACTTTCAACATTTCATTTACAATGAATGTATTTATTTTGTTTTACCAATAATGTTAGCTGTGTTTCTTAAAAAACAAAAACAAAATTTAGACCAGAATATGGGTGCCAGTGACACACGACGGGACATTTGAGTCCCGAACGAACATTACGATCCTTCGATACTGAATTTAGAAGTGCAGAACCAAAAAGATTTTCCATCTTATTTACAAACAGGAGTACTCTTACGTTATGTTTCGGCCTATCAGTTAAAAAAAAAAAAAGCTTGGCGTGAGAGTACAAAATCCTAAAGTCCAGTTGGGTTGAAAGTGTCCGGGATGGGAAAGCTGCGAGGTAATCTTTTCCTTCATGACACCATTAACATCATTAGAAGGCATGTTGTCAAAAACAGGCATGGACTAAGAAAAAGACAGCAGCCCAAGTAGCAGCTGAAAAAGTGACTGCACAGATAACATCATTACAAGGCTACATGCACAGTGTGCATTTTTGTAGAGGGTATTCCTAAAGCCTTCTCTTCTAGTACCTCTAGTGGTTTACACGATGCATCCTCCTGACTCTTTCAGGTCCAATCGAAGAGAAATACGGAAGGATATAATAAAGGCACTCTTAGTCTACCAGCCTGAATCTCTTTATACCCTTGACACAAATGACTGCTCAGTAGAATCATTAGACCATCGTTCTGCAAACCGTTACTAATCAGATGATAACTTCGTCATTCACGTGGTTTACTCCTTTCTATTTACTCCTTTAGTTTCGTGCCAATTAAACTAAGGTGTGGTACTTGCATGAAACAGAGTAGTGTAACCCTGGCTTGGTAACTAATCCACTAAAAATTTAATTAGGAGACAACCGAGATGTCTTTTGGACAGGGAAAAGTTGCATAACTTGGTGCCAAGTATTTTGAGGTGCATGTACTGTTTTTTCAATACATGTTCATTCTTCCTGGCAATAGTTCTTCATGTACTAGCAGTTTCTTTGTCCAAGGCCTCAAAAACGTTCCTCCACTGATAATAACTACACTGTACTATCATTGTTGTAAGGGCACAAGGATTTCTACCTGTGAAACCAACAAGTATAATTATAAGAGTTATTAAGTACATGTAACTATTAAAGCTAATTGGAGTCTGTGGAACACAGCCAATGAGATAATGTTAGCATGAATACAATCATAAACATGCCACAATTTAGGACACAGAACTAAGTAGATTTCTGAAATTGTTACATTGTACCTCTTGCTTGCTTGTAGATGGTCCCTCGCTGGTGTTTCATGAGGCTCTCCATCGGATGGGTCTGGTGAAGAATCTTCACGTTCTTCTAAATCTGTTTCTAGTTCTGTATTATGTGGTTCAGAATCTGGCTCTTCCTCAGTAGTACTTTTATTATCAATGGGAATTTCATCCAACATGAAAAGCACTTCATCATGATCATCTGTTCTGGATGTTGTGAAGCTACTGAAGACTTTCCATGAAGAGTGTGCCATTGCAGTATTGCTTCTTCCTGTATAGACAGTATTTATTTCATTTATAATATTATTACAACTCGTTTAAAAATTCAGTCTTACTTTCGACATTTCATTTACAATGAATGTATTTATTTTGTTTTACCAATAATGTTAGCTGTGTTTCTTCAAAAACAAAAAAAAAATTCAGACCAGAATATGGGTGCCAGTGACACACGACGGGACATTTGAGTCCCGAACTAACATTACGATCCTTCGATACTGAATTTAGAAGTGCAGAACCAAAAAGATTTTTCATCTTATTTACAAACAGGAGTACTCTTACGTTACGTTTCGGCCTATCAGTTTAAAAAAAAAGGCTTGGCGTGAGAGTACAAAATCGTAAAATCCAGTTGGGTTGAAAGTGGCCGGGATGGGAAAGCTGCGACGTAATTTTTTCGTTCATGACACCATTAACATCATTAGAAGGCATGATGTCAAAAACAGGCATGGACTAAGAAAAAGACAGCAGCCCAAGTAGCAGCTGAAAAAGTGACTGCACAGATAACATCATTAGAAGGCTACATGCACAGTGTGCATTTTTGTAGAGGGTATTCCTAAATCCTTCTCTCTTAGTACCTCTAGTGGTTTACCCGATGCATCCTCCTGACTCTTTCAGGTCCAATCGAAGAGAAATACGGGAGTATATAATAAAGGCACTCTTAGTCTACCAGCCTGATTCTCTCTATACCCTTAACACAAATGACTGCTTAGTAGAATCATTAGACCATCGTTGTGCAAACCCTTACTAATCAGATGATAACTTCGTCATTCACGTGGTTCACTCTTTTCTATTTACGCCTTTAGTTTCGTGCCAATTAAACTAAGGTGTGGTACTTGCGTGAAACAGAGTAGTGTAACCCTGGCTTGGAAACTAATCCACTAAAAGTTTAATTAGGAGACAACCGAGATGTCTTTTGGACAGGAAAAAGTTGCATAACTTGGTGGCAAATATTTTGAGGTAAATGTACTGTTTTTTCAATACATGGTCATTCCTCCTGGCAATTGTTCTTCATGTACTAGCAGTTTCTCTGTTTAAGGCCTCAAAAACGTTCTTCCACTGATAATAACTACACTGTACTATCATTGTTGTAAGGGCACAAGGATTTCTACCTGTGAAACCAACAAGTATAATTATAAGAGTTATTAAGTACATGTAACTGTTAAAGCTAATTGGAATCTGTGGAACACAGCCAATCAGATAATGTTAGCATGAATAGAATCATAAACATGCCACCATTTCAAACACAGAACTAAGTAGATTTCTGAAATTGTTACATTGTACCTCTTGCTTGCTTGTAGATGGTCCCTCGCTGGTGTTTCATGAGGCTGTCCATCGGATGGGTCTGGTGAAGAATCTTCAGATTCTTCTGAATCAGTTTCTAGTGCTGTATTATCTTGTTCAGAATCTGGCTCTTCCTCAGTAGTACTTTCATTATCAGTGGGAATTTCATCCAACATGAAAAGCACTTCATCATGGTCATCTGTTCTGGATGTTCTTTAGCTACTGAAGACTTTCCATGAAGAGTGTGCCATTGCAGTATTGCTTCTTCCTGTATAGACAGTATTTATTTCATTTATAATATTATTAGAACTGGTTTAAAAATTCAAAGTCTTACTTTCAACATTTCATTTACAATGAATGTATTTATTTTGTTTTACCAATAATGTTAGCTGTGTTTCTTCAAAAACAAAACAAAAAATTCAGACCAGAATATGGGTGCCAGTGACACACGACGGGACATTTGAGTCCCGAACTAACATTACGATCCTTCGATACTGAATTTAGAAGTGCAGAACCAAAAAGATTTTTCATCTTATTTACAAACAGGAGTACTCTTACGTTACGTTTCGGCCTATCAGTTTTTTTAAAAAAAAAGCTTAGCGTGAGAGTACAACATCCTAAAGTCCAGTTGGGTTGAAAGTGGCCGGGATGGGAAAGCTGCGAGGTAATCTTTTCCTTCATGACACAATTAACATCATTAGAAGGCATGTTGTGAAAAACAGGCATTGACTAAGAAAAAGACAGCAGCCCAAGTAGCAGCTGAAAAAGTGACTGCACAGATAACATCATTAGAAGGCTACATGCACAGTGTGCATTTTTGTAGAGGGTATTCCTAAATCCTTCTCTCTTAGTACCTCTAGTGGTTTACCCGATGCATCCTCCTGACTCTTTCAGGTCCAATCGAAGAGAAATACGGGAGGATATAATAAAGGCACTCTTAGTCTACCAGCCTGAATCTCTCTATACGCTTAACACAAATGACTGCTCAGTAGAATCATTAGACCATCGTTCTCCAAATCCTTATTAATCAGATGATAACTTCGTCATTCACGTGGTTTACTCCTTTGTATTTACTCCTTTAGTTTCGTGCCAATTAAACTAAGGTGTGGTTCTTGCGTGAAACAGAGTAGTGTAACCTGGGCTTGGAAACTAATCCACTAAAAATTTAATTAGGAGACAACCGAGATGTCTTTTGGACAGGAAAAAGTTGCATAACTTGGTGACAAATATTTGGAAGTACATGTACTGTTTTTTCAATACATGTTCATTCTTCCTGGCAATAGTTCTTCATGTACTAGCAGTTTCTTTGTCTAAGGCCTCAAAAAAGTTCTTCCACTGATAATAACTACACTGTACTATCATTGTTGTAAGGGCACAAGGATGTCTACCTGTGAAACCAACAAGTATAATTATAAGAGTTATTAAGTACATGTAACTATTAAAGCTAATTGGAGTCTGTGGAACACAGCCAATGAGATAATGTTAGCATGAATACAATCATAAACATGCCACAATTTCAAACACAGAAATAATTAGATTTCTGATATTGTTACATTGTACCTCTTGCTTGCTTGTAGATGGTCCCTCGCTGGTGGTTTCATGAGGCTCTCCATCGGATGGCTCTGGTGAAGAATCTTTAGATTCTTCTGAATCAGTTTCTAGTGCTGTATTATCTGGTTCAGAATCTGGCTCTTCCTTAGTAGTACTTTCATTATCAGTGGGAATTTCATCCAACATGAAAAGCACTTCATCATAATCATCTGTTCTGGATGTTCTGAAGCTATTGAAGGCTTTCCATGAAGAGTGTGCCACTGCAGTATTGCTTCTTCCTGTATAAACAGTATTTATTTCATTTATAATATTATTACAACTCGTTTAAAAATTCAGTCTTACTTTCGACATTTCATTTACAATGAATGTATTTATTTTGTTTGACCAATAATGTTAGCTGTGTTTCTTCAAAAACAAAAACAAAATTCAGACCAGAATATGGGTGCCAGTGACACACGACGGGACATTTGAGTCCCGAACTAACATTACGATCCTTCGATACTGAATTTAGAAGTGCAGAACCAAAAAGATTTTTCATCTTATTTACAAACAGGAGTACTCTTACGTTATGTTTCGGCCTATCAGTTAAAAAAAAAAAAAGCTTGGCGTGAGAGTACAAAATCCTAAAGTCCAGTTGGGTTGAAAGTGGCCGGGATGGGAAAGCTGCGAGGTAATCTTTTCGTTCATGACACCATTAACATCATTAGAAGGTATGTTGTCAAAAACAGGCATGGATGCAAATAAATTGACACAAGACCAAATAAAAAAGATGCAGCTGATTTAGGAGAGATGGGGAGTGGACCAAAAGATAAGTTGACGGTTGCACGAGTCAGGTCCTTGCTTGAAGTTGCACAATGGAAATGGAGGAAAAGGGAGGAAACAGCCAAATAGCATGCATTTGATTTTTCAGAAGGTATTTACAGTGTACATGCACAGTGTGCATTTTTGTAGAGGGTATTCCTAAATTAAAAAAAGAAGTGTTTCCACGGTGTTCCGACAGTGTCAAAAAAAAGATGTTTCCACGGTGTTTCGACGGCGTCAAAAAAGAAGTGTTTTCATGGTGTTCCAACGGTGTGTCAAAAAAGAAGTGTTTTTTACGAAAGCCGAGGAGGGACTTCAGACTTTCACAGTTCGGACTTAGGACTCAAAATTTTAGATCTCAGTTAACAGCTTGTTATGATCCAGGTTAAACCTACATAGCTGCGCTGCTTCGAAGAAGTGAATATGGAGGAAGAGGTAAGCGGATTTAAGTAATATTGTCTCCTGACGCTCGATTGGCTTGCTGTTTTTATACCCCCGGTCAATCAATGTTTATAAAGCGCAGGTAGGAATTTCATCCAACATGAAAAGCACTTCATCATGACCATCTGTTCTGGATGTTCTGAAGCTACTGAAGACTTTCCATGAAGAGTGTGCCATTGCAGTATTGCTTATTCCTGTATAGACAGTATTTATTTCATTTATAATATTATTAGAACTGGTTTAAAAATTCAAAGTCTTACTTTCAACATTTCATTTACAATGAATGTATTTATTTTGTTTTACCAATAATGTTAGCTGTGTTTCTTCCAAAACAACAAAAAAAATTCAGCCCAGAATATGGGTGCCAGTGACACACGACGGGACATTTGAGTCCCGAACTAACATTACGATCCTTCGATACTGACAGTGGCCAACAGTGGCCAACAGTGGCCAACAGTGGCCAGAAGTGTAGCCTCCCCCGCAGGCGTTTTTAGGGGAGATCGTATTTTCTGCAGGGGAGGCTACCAGAAGTGATAAGTGGCCAAAGAAATTTTTGCTTGGGCAAGTCTCAGTTTCTAGAAGTGGTCAGAGAATTGGAAAAAAGTAAACCAATCCTTGTGTAATCCTCTAGTGAACGTGGTTGTATTTTTACAAATAGATGACGATTTGGCTTTTGGTCAACATGACCAGTGAGTGGAGTATTTGGTCAGTCAAGACACCATTCTAACCTGATATTGTCTGTTGAGTGGCCATTTTTTTGAGCCCTGAAATCAGGACTGCATGGATAACCAGCCTGGCTGAGCTGTAGGCCACTGGCCCTTTAGGTCTGAGCCTCAGTTTTTAGCAAAACCAAAAGTAAACTTGGATAATACCTAACTAGTAGCATACAGTCAAGTCCTAAATCTTGTACATCATTTCTGCAAAAGACTACAGGAGATGTTTTACATCTTTCTTAAATGGCAGAGAAGGTAGTGTGGGAATACAGAAAGCCCAAAGAAAGCCCCACTAGACCTTGCGACTATGTTGATGAAAAAGTTGCTTGTCTGACTGTCTTAAATTTAATTTATTATTTTACTACATTATTTTGCATCACTTGCTGTAGGTTAAGATGACTCAGTCTTAAACTAAACAACAATACATTATTTTGATATTCTGGTACCTAACCGGGGCTTCTCCAAGAAGGAAGTTTTTGAGTTAATGTAATGTGGAAATTACATTCAAAATTTATACAGAAAAGGAAAGTTTTATTGGTAAGTCTTATTATTTTAATAAGTCCTTCAAGTATTGTTTACTTTTTAAATAACAATGTTCAATTTTAATGCCAGCTGGCACAACAAAATTTGTTCAGTATTTTCAAATTACTCACCAAGTGTAAAATGGAACAAATATTTTTTAAACACAATGTTGTTTTAACTTCCTCGTAAAAAGAAGGCAAAGGGCACAGAAAACAATTTTTATCTCATGATTAAAACAGAATTCCCAAACATCAAACTGATCCCCAGCGGCAAAGAGGGAGGAGAAACGGATGTTTTCACAGACTATATAAAATCATTTTGAAACTGAAACTAAACTAGTTTGGTGTTTTGAATAAAGTCAATGTAATAATTACTTTTAATCACTCTAGTCATTACATACTGCAGTCTGGAACATTTCAAAACTAATGTCACCTTAAAAGTGTAAAGTTATAAGTATCTGGATTTGGGTTTAGCCAAGTGGGCCAGCAAGAGAGTACTAATGAAACATGTAGAGAAGGGACGCACCAATGAAAACCTTCTGTGTATAAAATGTGGGGACCAAAGTTGAAGTTGACCCTTGGATTTCCTGAATACTAGCGGGCTGCTTCAGCCAGTCCTCTTGATACACGTTTCCCTGTGTTCATTTTCCCTATAACTGAAGGAATATTTTTCTGGGCAAACATTAATTTAACTGGGCCACATTATTTTTTAACATATCATATTTTCCCAGCAAACAGTCCTAATTGCCTTATCAACATTGTGGATTCTTTAAAAAGATCCCTCTAAACTTTTGTCATGTAGTTATCTGGGATTAAGTAAAAGATGGACCAGGCTGTGAAAAAAGCAGTTGTAGTGAAATAAAGTACTCTTGGCCGAAATAGTGAGTTTATGCAACAGGATGGCAGAAAGAAGAGGACGGTAAGACGCTTGAGTGTGACAAACATGACAGGGCCATTACTTGAGTGTTTTGTTGGTAATTCACTTAACATTGATCTTTTTTGCTCTTCTACAAAAAGATCTGTTTAAAGGAATATGTGAAGTTTGGCGGAAGGTTTTTTCAGACAAAATTATTGTCACACTTTTCACACAAGGTTTGCCATCGTCTTTCCTCTCCTGTCCTCCACTGTTGCATAACTTCACAAATATAAAAAACTGCAGACCAGAACAGGATACATCCCCTAGCCCCATGGCTAGGTCCAAGACCCAGGTTGAAATAAAGTAAAGATTATTAAAAAAGTAAAAGGAGGACTGTGAGGCTGAGAAGATTAAACGTGAATAAAATACACTGAATAAAAATACTCTGTGCCTTAATATTAAAACTGTAGACCAGAGCGGTTCCTGGTTGCAATACAAACATGGGTGTACTAAAAAAAATTATAGTTTATTGACTGTACAAAGTGCATATTAACTACCCCCATGGGCCGTTCTGCCTTTATGCCTTACAAATCGTAACAGTTTAATATTATTTAGCCGTATACCTCGCTGTTGAGTAACGGTTCATGTACAGAAGGTCTTTCCAAATAGAATGCCATCATTTCTGTAAATGATGATGATGGTAGAGCGCGGGCTCACGCGGATTTCACTGAGGCGGTTGCAAAGTGACGTCACTGGTTTGTTGAAGTTTGTGATCCTGCGCGTCGTTTGAAGTGAAACACCAGCCTAGTCCCTAGCCGTTCTCGGCGCGGTCAATCCTGGACTCTACCGTCAGCTGTAACGTCACCAAGAGATACACTCCCAGACTTCGCTCGGGCTATGGGGCAAGAGAGAACGCCTAGGGACTAGGCTGGTGAAACACATTTTGACTCCCAAATTTGCTCTCAAGGAACTCTCCTTCTTCAGACCTAGTGAAGTCTGCTAGCTGATGCATCACTATGGGTAAGGTTTTTGAATATCCAGTAAAACATCTCATTTCCTTCGACGCTGTGCAACCTCTGCGTCACAGATGACGGTTAAAGAAATGATCTCCGAAATAGCTAACTATCGAAAGAGATGGGATACAGCAACAAAAGACGGTATCTGCGATCGAGAGGTGGTCAGGAAAGTCGAGGAGCAGTTTATAGTCAATTTTATTTTCCGTTCAAACTTAGAGGAGGGACATGGACTTCGCACGCTTGATGAAACGAAAAGCTTTCTGGGAAGAATTTTTTCTCGAAGAGACTTCCCGCATCCTTTGTCGCTCGAAGAGCAGGAAACTATAAACATGAGAAATGCATATCAAAATTTGTTAGCTAAAATCAAGAGGGAAGAACTAGACAGAGACTACGGACTATTGGAAGCAAGTTTACTAAAAGAGATACATCGTGTCATCTTACAAGACATTCCTCTTCCAAAGGGTTTGACGAAACCTGGAGAAATGAGCAACAAGCCTCGGATGACCGAATTTCGAGGAGAAATTTACTACTATGCGAACCCTGAAGATATGGAAAGCGCAGTTGTCAACTTATTAGACAAGTACAATTTTCTGTTTGATTCTTGCACGAAGGATGGGCTGACAAATTTTGAGGATTTGTGTGATTTTTTCAAAACCTGTGCTTGGATTCTCCTAGAACTTCTTGATCTTCATCCTTTTTCGGATGGAAATGGGAGATTATGTCGAATTCTTTGCAGCTATTCACTGTCAAAACTAAACCCTTTTCCCACGCCAATCTACAGTGTCTGGAATGATTTCCCTAATGATGCCTACATTGAAGCCTTAGTTGAAGGAAGAAATTCACCAGGTAGGAAGTTTTTATTGTGCTTAAAAACAATCTGAGTATCAGGCATTTCAACGTGGTTAGAGTGGTTAGAGTGCTGGACTTGCAATTCGGGGACCCCAAGTTCAAGTCCTGTTCTGACCGCTAGCTGGATTTGTTCTTGGTAGTCCCAAATTCAGCCAACTGGTTTGCCTCCCATCAATTTTGCGATTCTTAACCCGGGTATGTTTGATTAAGGTTACAAGTTTCATGCATTTGCTCTGCCCCACTAGCATTAGTGCTAAAAATACTGCCAAGGGTAACAGAATTGTTATTATTCTGCATAAAGGTTGACAAGAGAAGAGAGAAATGAAAAGGGTAGGGAGCTTTTACTGAAGTTTTCTACCTCTGCAGAATGTATCAGTGTTAGCCAATCAACTTCACCTGTGTTCATGCTGTTATCGGCTTGCTAAACTGTTATGTGCAAACTTAACACAAATGAGCCTCTAAAGAGAAGTTTAAGATGTCATAAAGTACACAAGATTTAGAAAGAGCAATTCTTATTTGAGCATTTGACAAAATTAATATGTACAGTGAAGTATACACCAGGGGTTTCAGTAAGCACTGACGGCCGACAAACGTGTCGCCTACTTTGCTCATAGAAGTCAGCTTCGGCTACTTTTTCTAGAAAGGAGAAGCAACCAGTTTGAATAATGTTGTCAACAAAAAAATACATCATAAAATTGGAATGAAAACCTAATACCCCCCTAATATATGATGTGTTTAATTTTTCTACTCATGTATTCAATAATTTCTTTTTGAGGTGAGATTTTACTTTTCAAGTAACTAGGGCCATCAAATTAACAGTCAGTGCGAGAGACTGACATTTTTTAGTAGCCTGGTTTTCATAAAACCAGTTATCAGGTATATATCTCCAGGGAATCACCATCCAAATGCCTCTTTCACTGTAAAAAATAAAAATGTTAGTAGGAATTGACAGTTAAGATGCAGAAAGGTCAGTAATTGGAGATATCTACCTGGAGTTTTGATAACCGGGTTGCCTGAAATCTTAAGTCAAGTCCAGCACATTGCAGGTAATCTTTCAAAACTTAATTTGCTTAAAGCCCTGATACTTTTAGTGTAAAAATAACAATCTCACTCTTCAGGACTAACCACCCTCACCTCTTAACCATGGGCTCCAAATAACTTCTGGAATTGACAGAAATCGGTGCAAAATCCAGAAAATTTGCACGAGGGGGGCAACAACCCGGACCGTAGGGACGGGCTGTTGGCCCAGCTAATATTTTTGGAGGGGGGCTTGCGTCAAACTAAGTGTCATGTTGTTGAACAGCCATGGGGCTATCATGTGGTATGGATTAGGGGTAGCCTGGTGAAATTCCAGGGGAGTGGGGTTGTTGAAAAGTTTGATGTGTTTTTGCACTCTTATGCAGTTTGTTTGTGCTGTTTGCATGCAAGCAATGACCCCCTCTGTACTGTGTGTGCAGACTAAAAAGTCTCGCATGTATCTCATGATGTGTGTCTCATCACCACTTTGTTGTTAATTCTGACATGTATTGTTTATCAATAGGGAGGAGTTGTTTGTAATGGTCGGATCCAGAAAGGTTGCAAGAGCATCTTTTATACACCATTCTAAAGGAGACAGTAAGTATCAGTGTAGCCCATAAGACACAAAGAATATTTATTATCTACAAAAGTTGCTAGTTGCTAGTCTTACAACCAAATTGTTCAGTCCAGATAGCTAGTCTGTCATACTTTGTTTCTGAACGAATACCATAGGACCTTTAGCCTGCATAGCTGACAGGATTGTTAATATTGTCATTTAATGATGATGTCAATTTCAGCTGATAGATATGGCAAGCCAAACATGACAAAAGTGGTATGAGTTTTAAATCATATGTCGAGTTTCAGTAATCGATGTATGAGGTTGGGAAATCACTATACGAGAATTAGAAATCATAATTCGAGAATGAAAAGACACTATACGAGAATGAGAAATCACCATTCGAGAATGTAATCGATTTGTGAGATCAGGAAATTACTATACGAGAATGAGAAATCACCATTCGAAAAAGAGCGATGCAGCAACATGAAAGCCAAACATGACAAAAGTGGTATGAGTTCCAACCAACCTTTCGAGCTTCTGTAATCAATGTGACTAGCCACTAGCGACAGCGCGTCACCCAAACCGAAAATGAACTGGAAACTAATCAAAACACTCGAAAGGGGTTGGTTAGGGTTAGGGTTAGGGTTAGGGTTATAGATTTAAATCAAACTGTCCTTTGTCACCAAATCCTCGGTGGTGTAGAGGTTAGAGTGATGCACTCCAGATCGAATGCTCCGAGTTCGAATTCTACTCATTCAACCCTGAATTGTTTTTTTCCTTAAAAATTGAAGACACTTAAACTTTTATGAACATTTCATCAAGAAATTTCATATAAAAAAAGTGAAATGTCTTGTGAAATGGCTTGGGTGACGCGCTGTCGCTAGTGGCTTGTATGAATGTGTGAGAATTTTAATCACCGTTCGAGATTATCGATTAGGTTTTCTCGAGCCAGCGAGTAAGTACCGCTCAGCGGTTCACGTTCTGCGTTGATCAAACAAAATGGCCGACAGGATAGCCGATCAGTTAAGCTTGGACGATGTAAGAGAGTTTCTGATTTCTCTAAGCAACACCATCGGTAGAACTGTTACAGTTTATAATGCTTCTGACCTAGTAGGATTAGAAATCTGTGAAAGAAGGTTTGATGAACATACAAGGCAGGGGCGTAGCCAGCATTTTTCAAAGGGGGGGTCACAGAGGCTACTCACCGGATTGTCATGTCGTATTATCGCGGCATGAAGGCCCATATTAACTAAAGACAAGAGCCGTTGACGAAAATACTTTACAAAAAAACACATTTTAAAAAAGTAGGCTTTTCAACAATGGCTTTTACGGCCAAGATATTGTCATGGCGTTTTCGCCAACTGAATATTGTAGGTTGTTTGCTCAAAAGAAGGCCTACCAAGGGGGGGTCACGGGCACCCCAGGACCCCCCCTAGCTACGCCCCTGCAAGGGTACCTGTCGCTATGTCGCTGTCACAAAGTGTTGCAGGTGATTCATCATTGGGAGATTTGTTTGGAGTTTTGGTAGATTCCCTAGCTGTATTATTGAGACATCTCTCTAACATTCTGATTACGTAGCAATAAAAGGGGGTGGTAGGCCTACACGACTTTTACCTCATGCCAAAATGCTGCTTATTCCAATAAAGTTGTTTTTATCTGCTGGGTAGATTATGTTCTGGAAGGTTCTGCATTTATACTTAGCAAATGTGATTTTAGCCGCATGTTTCACACTGAGAGGTCATGACATGCACATCGATTGACTGTAGTTATTGTATTCTGGTCGGCAGGATTTGCCCTCTAATGCAAGCGCATTTTCTTTGACCTCTTTTGAAGCGTAAAGCTTTTTTATTACGGCTGACTAAGGGTTCCAATTTTCTCTAAAGTGCTTTCTGGATCTGATCTAAGCGATTTCCTTTAGTCCGTGAGTGTAATGTTTTTCTGCAATGCTGTATCACGCTGGGCCCAGCTCGTCAGTTTTCTTTGCAGAATGTTAAATTATCACGGTAGTGACTTACAGATCCAAAATTATAAGATTGAACTGCAGCTTAAACTGAAGCTACATAAACGTACTATGGAAAATTGAATTGTGACTAAGTAAACTCCAGCTTAGTGTTTTTCTAAAGATGGTGTACTTCATTTATGACTGCTGTAGTGTACCGGGATATAGATTCTTATAGTGTACCGATATGAAGTACCTACCCAACGCAGAACGTGAACCGCTGAGCGGTACGTACTCGCTGGCTCGAGAAAACCTAATCGATAATCTCGAACGGTGATTAAAATTCTCACACATTGATTACAGAAGCTCGAAAGGTTGGTTGGAACTCATACCACTTTTGTCATTTTTGGCTTTCATGTTGCTGCATCGCTCTTTTTCGAATGGTGATTTCTCATTCTCGTATAGTAATTTCCTGATCTCACAAATCAATTACATTCTCGAATGGTGATTTCTCATTCTCGTATAGTGTCTTTTCATTCTCGAATTATGATTTCTAATTCTCGTATAGTGATTTCCCAACCTCATACATCGATTACTGAAACTCGACATATGATTTAAAACTCATACCACTTTTGTCATGTTTGGCTTGCCATAGATAGACATTAACTCCAGTGTGGGGAATAACAGGGTTGACTAATCTTCTCCAAATGTTGGAAGTCTCATCAGTGGCAGATATATTTCTGATGGATTAAAAGGGTGGGGGCACAGTACGTGGTCTCAATAATATTATAAATTATACTCACTCTGATTTAGTCCATTCTTGGCATGTTTGTTTTAGGGGAGTTTGGGTATTGGTAATCAGAATAAATTTTTATCATATCATCATCATCATTATTGTCATATTTATCAGTTACAACAAGGTGTGTTCATGAAAATGTTTTTAATTCCAGGTGATTACTTGAAGCTTGTTCTTCAGGGAAGCTACATGAGTAATGCTGACAAAATCAAACTAAGTGGGCCTAACAAGGATAAATTTCTTCAAGACATCAAGGTACGTAACTGGATGATCAAACGTTATTTATTGAGTATCTGTAGGCTATCAAAATCAAATTCACACCCAAATATTCAATCAACTTTTTAGTCTTCCATGTTTCTGTCAGTGGTAATGGCCTATCCACTAGTACAGCTAATTAAGCTTGTCTCTAAACAATAATCAATAAACAATTATTGATTTCAATATTCCTGGTCATTTTTTTGTGGCTTTTCTTTTCATCAAGGCAACACTACTGAAAGTTGCAAAACTTCAGAACACAAATTTTTCTTTCAATCAATATCCTGATTCTCTAGCTCCCTGGTATCTATCCATCGATTGTGCCCGACTATCTTGGTTCTCTTTTCACTAAATATAATCCACCTTATAATTTGAGGAACTCTGAAAACAAACTAGCTGTTCCATTGCCCCGCACCAATTTCTTGAAAAATAGCTTTAGCTATAATGGTGCGGTTATCTGGAACAGCTTGTCCCCTGAATTGCGGCAAGCGAAATCACTTAGATCTTTTCGCAATGGTTGTCGCGATTTCTTCGACTGAATCGATAAAACGCACACGGTATCTATGTAAAGCAGAATTTCTTTATTTTCTCTATTTTTACTATTTAAATTTTTGGATCATGTTTATATAGATTAAAGTAGTTTGTAATTTTTATTGTTATTTTATCTGATAGATTTACCGTGTCTAAATAAAAATAAAGTTCAAGTTCAAGTTCAATCGATCAATCGATCAATCATTTATTCACACCTTCTCTGTTACCATGTTTTCTCAAATAACATGCTCTAACTACACACTCTTCCAACATGCAACCCATATAAGCCTCCATTTGGCTCTGATTAAGGGTTAAAACTTTGAAAGCCAAAAAACATTTTCTAATTTTTATTCTAATTTTATTGGCCAGATAACCAGGTCCTCTCAAAGATGAAATCCACAGAGCCAACTAAGGCATCTCGAAAAAAGAAAAGCACAAAATATGCAAGAGCATCTGCCAGCTTTGATGATTCTGATCCAGATTATCTGGATAATCTGGCCATGTCGAAGACAACTTTAACAGAGCCAGCTGCAACTTCCTCTCAAAAGGGAAAGAAAACCAAAAAAAGGGCCAGACTATCTGCCAGCCTTGATGATTCTGATCCCGATTATCCGGATAGCCAGGTCTTGTCGAAGACACCTTTAACAGAACCAGCTGCAACTTCCTCCCAAAAGGGAAAGAAAACCAAAAAAAGGGCCAGACCATCTGCCAGCCTTGATGATTCTGATCTGGATTATCTGGATAGCCAGGTCTTGTCTGCTGATTCTGATCCAGATTATCTGGATAGCCAGGTCTTGTCAAAGACAATTTTATCAGAGCCAGCTGTACAGAGTACCCCAGTATCAGAGCGAGCTATACAGAGCACCCCGGTATCTGTACCTGCACCAGTACCCCCAAAAAGATACAAGGGTTATGTGTATGTTCCAGTAGAGGAACTTGTTTCAAACGAAACTCAACCAACAAACACTAATCCTGAAAATGGAAAGCCACAACGGCAGCGCCGACTACCAAAAAAGTGTTTGGAATTTGTTTATGACTAACATTTATTTCAAGTTTCAAACCAAATTGTCAAGTTATCATTAGCATATTTTTCATGTTGACTTTCTACTCCTATTTTTGTTTACAATTATCGGTCATGCATGATTCTTCACATTCAAGCTATATAGTAGCCCATTATCATGTGACCATATAGATATATATAAATTGTTACATTATAAACTTGGAAATTTCCATTTCATTTGCATTTGTATTCCATATGTGAACAACATATTACATATACTGTGTCATTCAGTTCATGCAATATGATGCACTTTCAGGTAATTAAATTGAACTTATTAATACACATTGATGTCTCTTTATTGATAAAACTTAAAATGTCACATTTTATTTGTAATTCAATAGATATGAAATGTGCCTATATGTACTGTGTAGCTTGCAACTAATTCAAGTTAATGCATGTTAATGCATGCTGTTCAGGTATGTACATACATATGATTGAATATAATATTGTCTAAATAATTATGTGTGCTGTTCTGATCTGCATGTGGTCTGTATACATTTGTATACACTTTGTGTACACTGTATGCATGGCCATGGGCCTGCTAGGCTTTGCATGAATCTGATGACATGCCAGCTGGTGCAAACATACACGAATATGTAACATTTTCTTGATTTTTGAAAATGTTAAATGTTTCACATACTTTTTTCCATAATTTTAATTTTCTGTGGATGTTTTTGTATATTTCACATGTTAAATTCACATGATCGATCGTGCGTGATTTCACAGCACACATTTCACACAATTTCACACACATTTCACAGTTTCACATATCTTTTTCACAGCATTTGATGATGTGAAAAGGAGGACATCATTTCACATGGTTTTCACATGGTGATTTCACATTATTTTTCACAGATGTGTGAACTTGTATGTGAAAAATCAAATGAAAATTTCACATGTACTTCACATGCATTTCACATCATTTCTTCCAGTAGCGATCTGTCGGTTGTAAACATTTACTCTGTCGGTTGTTAAACATAAACTCTGTCAGTTGTATGTACTACTCTGTCGGTTGTAAACATTTACTCTGTCGGTTGTACGCACTACTCTGTCGGTTGTATGTACTACTCTGTCGGTTGTAAACATTTACTGACTGTCGGCCAGTTCTACGCACTACTCTGTCGGTTCTACCCACTACTCTGTCAAAAAAGGCCAGTGACGCCATCAGAATCTGATGATTATGGAATAATACTGAAGATAAAAGAAATACTAACACAAGAACACCAATATATGGCAATACTCTGTCAGTTGTAAATATTTACTCTGTCGGTTGTACGCACTACAACTGACAGAGTAGTGGGTACAACCGACAGAGTACTGCGTAGAACTGGCCGACAGTCAGTAAATGTATACAACCGACAGAGTAGTGCGTACAACCAACAGAATAAATGTTTACAACCGACAGAGTAGTACATATAACTGACAGAGTTTATGTTTAACAATTAACCGTCAGAGTACCACGCGCCATACCGTGGTTTACATTGACTGGTGCATAAATGCCGCAAGGCTGCATAGGGATTACCAGAAAAAGAAAACAAAAAGCTTGCCTTTGCGTCGAACCGACAGTGTAATGTAATGTGTTGGAGTTATGTGAAAGATCTGTAATAACCTTACGTACTAAAACATAATAACTAACAAACAAACTATAGCTGAAGCGAACACTTTTCATATATAATCGTAATCGTAATCGATGGCCTAACCAAGGGGGGTCTGGGGGCTTGCTCCCCCAGAAAATGTTTTAATTTAGGGTCTCGGAAATGCCATTTCCAGCGTTTTCCGCAGGATATTTTCTGTAAAAATATGTTCAGTTGTTTATTTTACCCATCTCCAGTGTTGTGGGTAATAAGGTACAGTGTTTAAGGAAAAAAAGGCCAGTGGCGCCATCAGAATCTGGTGATTATGGAATAATACTGAAGATAAAAGGAATACTAACACAAGAACACCAATATATGGCGAAAATTATATCAGTCATTCCTCGTTTCTCGCGGCTTCACCGCTTATCGTTCGCGCGCACTCGCATTGTACCGTGTCCAAAAGAAAAATAAGAGACCGTACTCGCAGTCAAAACCTTAAGGACGCCTTTTCGGTGATCTCGATCTGGACAGAACCATATGATAAAGACAAGACGGTAAGAAATTGATTGTTTGAATATCATCGAGTATAAAATCTTTTAAATCATTCAATAAGCTGATTAAAAGAGCGGTACGTTTGTACTGACCTGCTATGATTGTGCACTAAACGTCAATTTTCAGGTGACCAGGAACGCGAGCTGGAAATATTGCCAAGAATGACAAAAAGACCTACTGTCGATGACGATTTCTCTTCATTCTCTGACTTCTTTTTTGTCCATTGTTCAAAATCGAATGAAGAAGCGGATTTTAGAAAAGCGACCCAATCATACGAAAATACGGTGGGCCTAAACTGTAGACACACGACACATGAAACTTAGAGGGGAACAAAAGGTCAAACATCTCTAGTGATTGACATGCAACTTTGCAGGCTGTCAATTACGTGGTATCGAATCGGCTGTAGGGAAAGAACGCTGATTTTCAGGAGTTTTATTTCGGGGTTTGCCGCTTTGGATTTCACTGATTTCGCGCGGATTCCAATGTTTACGATTGGCAGAAAAGTTGAAATTGTTTCTTTCGTCATCCGTTTTCATTTAGCAGCTATGAGTTATTCATTATTGCGAGGCTAGATGGTGTTATTCATAATTCCCGATTTTCTGACTCCAAATATTCATTATTCAGTTTCATTTAAACCCCGTTATTCATTATTCATTATTCAGCTTCCACCCCCGATGGGCATAGAGTGAAATTTGTCGACTCGGTAGAAAAGTAGAAGCACGCGGTTGTCGAGCTCCTGGGGTAGGGGGGGGGGGGGGGCGGGGGTTACCCCTTATACGCAGGGAATCGAATTACTTTAAATGTTGTCTATTTTCAACAGACGGCTCGTCAAAAATAACATGCAAATTCGGAGTGAAATTATATCCAAGTTTAGTAACGCATTGAAATTTTTAAGCAACAACTAAGGACATTTTGTTAATTACGCGCTTACTCAAGTGGATTTTGCCTGGAATTCCTTCAATTTACGCTTAGCTAACTTGAAGTAATTTTTGTTTCCCTTCAGATCATTTCTCCACAAACTTCCCTGATGACACGCCCCTTCCCTGTTTCGTTCCTCCAGGGTGACTAACAGCACAAGGTTAACTGAGATGGAAATGTTCCCACTGTAAAGTATGAAGGCCCGTTCTGGTCAAAATTGCATGATTAATTTTTCTCTCTTGATGAATTAATTTGATGAATACCTGCTCTTAATATTTTGTCTGTTTGTAATAATTTTCGTGTTCTTTTTAACTTTTCCATGCGTCACAATTATTTTTTCCTCACCAGGAATTAATTTTTTTATGTGCCGTCTTTATTATTACGCTTCTTTGAAATTATTTTTGTCCATTACACAAATTATTTTACGGTTGCGGATTAGTTTTTTGTCTGCTATAATAATTTTTTTTTGATAATTAATTGATTTTGTCCTACGCAACTCGTATAATGATAATTTAATTTTTTCCATTCGAGAATTATTTTTTCCTTAGTCATAATTATTTTTTCGTAGTTTTGGCAAATGTCCCATAAGCCTCTGAGGTAATGCACCTAAAACAAACATGGCGGCTCGTACTCGTCGGTCACGCCCAGTGGTGTTACGAGAGAGAAATGAACGTGGTTTCGCGCTTTTCTTACAGAACCTAAAAAGCGTTCTTAATCTGTTGTCGATTGTTCTTTTTTGTAAGAAAATTATTGGTGATTCTTTTAAAATTTATTGAAGTTATAGTTGGTTTCGTATAAGATTCCATTTTTTCATTCAAGCTTCCTTTATAGTAGATACTGAGGGCTGGTATTGTGTCACGAATGGCAATATTTCTTTTTCCTCGTTGTTGTTTTGTTTATGTCACCCAATACAATGAAGAAAAACCATATTTAAAGTGATTTAATTTTTATTTACTAATAAACATTGCAATATGAATAGTACTGAAGGTGGACTGTACTGTGATTCAAATGAGACTTTGAACTCTTTCTTTTCTTCCTGAATTTGAGCCCAGTTAAAACGGATACAGTATTAATGAATTAATGAATTTTAAAAAAAGGGACTTTGATAATCAACGGCGGGTTTACGATGTCGAGTCGTGGTTGCGTTTCCGTTTCCGTCCGGGTGTCATGCCTGACAGCCGAGCAAAACGCGCCTCTTTTTTATACATTTACATCAAGATGCAATTGGTGCCGGCGTTTTTGGCATACCCCTTCTTGACCAACCACTTGTTGTTCGAATCCCTAGTGCCACTAGCGCGATACTCGCGTTTGTAGTCGGCCACCCGTCGTTTCATCTTTTTTTCTTTGGCCTTGGAAGGAATCTTCCACATCTCCTTGTCTGTCAACAACTGAAAACTGTGTTCGGGTGGACGTCACGGGACGCGGTCGGCTGGTGGTGGTTGTGGTGCCTCTCTCTTCTTTTTCAACATTTTCTCATTGGTGACGGGACGTGTTCGGGTGGACGTCACGGGTCGTGTTTGGGTGGCGGTGGTGACGGGTTGGGTGGTGGTGGTGGCCGGGGCGGTGCCGGTGCCTGCCACAGGCGGTAGACTGAAGAGATTCACCGCCTCGTCCACATTGACTGGGTAAGTCAGATTGAAATCCTCAATCTCTTGATCCAATTGGGCTCGATCGACCGGTCGGGTCAATTCGGTCACCATGTCCGTCATGCTGCTGTACAGTTGTTTTGTATTTTCTACACTTTATGTCTTCCTGGTCCACTTAGTTTTGTCTATGCTTTGAGCAGACATTTCTTTCTGACATTTCATAAATGCTAAAAGCTATGCCTGAAAAGAAACCTCTGCTCGCAGGGTAAGCTTTGTCTCAATCAGCCTGAAGGAAATATTCTCCCAGACTTTTAAGTGTCTACTTGTGATCTCTGAGCTAACAAATGGATTGTTTCTGCAGTCATCCTGGCATTGTATGATTCATTTGATTGGTCATCCTCCCATTCAGAGAACAGCTGCGTAGAACGTTCGAAGATGATAAGGAGCACGTTATTTTCATCGACAATGTCCATTGTTTGGTTCATGTTACGCGATGGTGGAACGTGCATTTGTGTTTTACAAAAAGTAAAACTGTACAGCTGCGTAATATGTTCGAACGTGATGAGCATCACGTTCTTTTCATCGACAATGCCCACAACGTACTAGACTATCCAGATACTAAAGGTGTATTGCAGTATTTTTTAAAGCGAACCAGGACGAAGGAGGTAAAATAATAAATACTATAACAATTCATTTTCATTTGTGTTTAATTTTCCAATCATTGACTACAAAAGAATTCATGTTATGCTGGCTTGTGTAAGGAGCGAAACATGCATCGACAAAATTCGGGTAAAATATTTTTATTTCAATAAGTAAATGTGAAGTGCAACTTGTGTTTTTGCTAATATGAATTTTTTAGCAAATTTTGTCTCGCCGTTTCAAAAATATGGCTGACTTGTCATGCCATCAATAAATATTTGCACAAAGTTGCCTCTAAACTCACTTACTGGGGCAAATGCATCCAATACAATGAAATGCATGCTGAAACTATCAATAATTCAGTGACTGAATGTCGTTTAAAATTTTACGTTCTTGTCCAACACGCAGCAAGTACAACTATAACATCACATCCTATGGACTCTTCCATTGAAATACACTTGACTCCGGGGATCCAAGGAACCCGTGCAACTTAATGTCCACGTGTCTAGCTCGTGTGTCTTTTAAACTAATAATCAAAGCTACTATTCTGGATTAAGGAGCAAAACCAGAGCAACGGATTGTTTAAAGACCCCCCTCCCCCGCCTCTCCACCCTATCTTTCCTAGAAGCTAATTAACAAGTTCATGTGTATTCTTATCGTTGACAGATTAACATACTAAAGATATGATCAAGTGCACTTTACATCTTAAAATCCAAAATAAATTAGAACAATAACTGTAAAATGCAAATTATAATGAATTATACTGAAATACAAATAGATAATAGGTAAAATAAGGGACGACTGACTGAAGAACTTGCCAAAATATTTTTGAACTTATAGTTTAGTTTTAAAACGGTGTACTCGTGTAAGTAACCTGGGTCATTCACAGCATGGTGTAGAGCATGAAACATCTATCAGGACCCCCAAATATTCTAGAGTGTTTTGTTCCAAAGCTGTAGCGATAAAATGTAGATATTTTGGCTTGGATGAGCGGCGGAATTTTGCTCCAGAACTTGGTGTAGCGCTGGTTTCTTCTTGTTACTTCGGCGGAGCGCGAAGTAAAGGATTCGCGACGCTCAGGAATGTATCAAAGTTACAATTTTTTGACAAGATTGGGCATGCACAGTCTGTAGGTTTTCGGTTTTATTCGGCTATTTGACAAAGTGAGAGCCGAATTAGTTCGAGATATCTGGAGATTACTTCGATTTCTTTGATTTATTCTTTAACTTTTTCGAGGAAGAAAGAATTTTTATTATTGGCTTCCCTGGGGTTTGAACCGACTCACCTGTGTGACCCGTCAGATCAGAGGAGACTCTAAGTTGAGGGATTAGCCGATTGCGCTACTGCGACCCAAGGTAGTTCGGGATATGAAAAATAGTTATAAAATTATGCACTAGTTTCGGGACAAGATTAGGCGTGCAAGTTCTCGACTTTTCGGCTTGTTTCGGCTATTTCACGAAATGAAACCGGACTACTTTGTGATATCGTGAGATCACTTCGAGTTTAGTCTTAAATTTACTCGAGGAATAAATTATTACGTGGCCGCGCAGAGACACGAAAACATTTCACGAGTGAGCCCTCCCTTCGAACTGCTTTATGGTGAATTTAAAATTACAAAATGCGGGACAAAGACATTTTGTACGTAGTAAAATTGCTTTCATGCGTTGCGTGACTTTCTCGAACGTTCTCTACTTTTTTGGATTATTCATGAATAATTAATTAGGGCATGTTTACATTTCTACATGAGTCAGCAGATTTGCATCAGTTACTGAAATCATAAAATATGTCGAAAAGCTACTACTATTCGCCCGTTTAGTATTTTCTAGAACCTTATGTCAAACGGTATACAAGTTCTAAGCGAGGTCGAGCTAAGTTTTTTCCCCACGAGCTGGACTGCTGTGTTTAGTCAAGTGTGACGAAGGCTGATTTTCAAGTTCTGTGTTTACAAGTTGGCGGAAGCCGTAAGATATCTGAAGTTCAAGTGAGAGTTTATTATTGGTAGAGGCTGTTTAGTTGTACTTAAGTTCAAGTCAAGTTTGTGTTGGCGGATGCTGTGTTTTAAAGCTCTGAAAAGGCTATGTTCCTTTGGTATTAAACTTCCTTGTGTTAATCCGACATTCCTGCGTGTTGATAGTCAGTGAATAATTATCCTCAAAACATTCGAACTCGTAACAGCCAATTCCATGCTCAACGTAATTGACTCCTTAAACATGCCTTACATATCTTTAATCAGTACATGAGAGACTGCTGTGCTGTTTTTGAAGCCTGATGTGACTAAGAAAAATAGAGAATTCCTTTTTCACTGTTTGTTTTGTTAGACTTGTTATTCACCGCCACTAACCTCATATTTGAGTTAGGTCTAAACGCTTAGACGCAAGTCAAATTTAGACGGATTTGTATGGAGTCATAGAGCATAACTGGGCTAATATCTCGGAGACAATTTGTCCCGAAATGCTAGTTTTTGCTCTTTTCAGAATATCCTGACAAATCCCATAATTTCACAGATTAACACCTTACTCTTACCATATTTGATTTCTTACTATTCCTCCGCATTTACAATTAATCAGTTCCACAACCACGACGCCGAAGTGTACGCTCCGTAGCGTCTTGTTTGGTTCATGTTACGCGATGGTGGAACGTGCATTTGTGTTCGGGGTTCGAAAAAAATGGGAATATTTTGGTCTTAAAATGAAGAAAATAGAAACAGATTTCACTGCTTTACTAGTATTGCCTGAAGGCTGTTTCGCTTCTCTTGGAGATGAAAAAGAAATCAGCAAGTAACGTTTATTTTGCTTGAAGTTGAGCTTGAAGCAATGTGTTTGGGGTGGAACATATTTTGATTTAGCTCTAAAGCGGCTAAGTTAAGTGAGTTGAAATGACTTGTACATAAACTGTGTGGTATGAGAACTCTTTAGAATTTTTTGTGGGATGAAATCATTTTTCGTTGTGTAGGATGATTTTCCTTTACCGTACCTGAATAAACTAAGCAACTCATGTTTGTATGTGACCATGCAAGCCCTCGAAAGTCGTACTTGGCATTCAAAGGAGTTTCGTTGTAGGCCTAGTAGTGCAAGAAAAATTTCAGTTGTGTACTCGTGTAAGTAACATGGGTCATTCACAGCATGGTGTAGAGCAGTATTACCATCCACGTCTTGAAGATTCACTTTTGCTCCATTCTCAATAAGCATGGCTACCTTTTTGACATACAGAGAATACTTACGTTGCAGGTATCCAACGGTTAGTAACAATTCCCGTGATTCTTTTTTCAAAGACAAGAACTTTATATATGGTCGCTCTTTGTCCAATCAGCGGATAGAGGCATGGTGGTCGCAGTTGCGCAGGAGATGTGCAAACTGGTGGATGGAACATTTTAAACAGTTAGGGAAGGTGGACTGTACTGTGATTCAAATGAGACTTGAAGAGCTCTTTCTTTTCTTCCTGGAACAAATAAGGCTCATCTTCTTCAGATAATTGTTCCTGAGGTGGCTCTTCTTCAAAACCCATAACATTTACACCACCTTTCTTACAAGGTTATGCGGTGACTGCCACCCAAAAATGGGTTTTCTGATAAGTTGTTCATTATTACAATTACAAAAAAAGTTGTTTATTATGTCCATTCTGCACAGTGCACAATCCAATTACCCCTTGTGCATGTTGTGTGCATCACTGTCTTTTATTTGACAATCTTTCCTATAGGATCTTGAAATGGGAACAATTCCAAACAGTAAAACGAGTTTTGCAATGCGTAGAACGTTCGAAGATGATAAGTATCACGTTCTTTTCATCGACAATGTCCATAACTTACTAAACTATCCAGCGACTAAAGATGCATTGCAGTATTTCTTTAAAGCGAACCAGGACGAAGGAGGTAAAATAATAAATGCTACAACAATTCATTTTCCATTTGTGTTTAATTTTCCAATCATTGTGTAAGGAGTGAAACATGCATCGACAAAATTCGGGTAAAATATTTTTATTTCAATAAGTAAATGTGAAGTGCAACTTGTGTTTTTGCTAATGTGAATTTTTTAGCAATTTTATCTCGCCGTTTCAAAAATATGGCTACATGATTTTTTAAACTGACTTATCATGCCATCAATAAATATTTGCACAAAGTTGCCTCTAAACTCACTTACTGGGGCAAATGCATCCAATACAATGAAGAAAAACCATATTTAAAATGATTCAATTTTTATTTACTATAATACTGAAGGTGGACTGTACTGTGATTCAAATGAGAGTTTGAAGAACTCTTTCTTTTCTTCCTTAATTTGAGCCCAGTTGAAACGGATACAGTATTTATGAATTACACGAATTAATGAGCAAAACGCGTCTCTTTTTTATACATTTACATCAAGATGCAATTGGTGCTGGCTTTTTTGGCATACCCCTTCTTGACCAACCACATGTTGTACGAATCCCTAGTGCCACTAGCGCGATACTCGCGTTTGTAGTCGGCCACCCGTCGTTTCATCTTTTTTTCTTTGGCCTTGGAAGGAATCTTCCACATGTCCTTGTCTGTCAACAACTTAAAACTGTGTTCGGGTGGACGTCACGGGACGCGGTCGGCTGGTGGTGGTTGTGGTGCCTCTCTCTTCCTTTTCAACATTTTCTCATTGGTGACGGGACGTGTTCGGGTGGACGTCACGGGTCGTGTTTGGGTGGCGGTGGTGACGGGTTGGGTGGTGGTGGTGGCCGGGGCGGTGCCGGTGCCTGCCACAGGCGGTAGACTGAAGAGATTCACCGCCTCGTCCACATTGACTGGGTAAGTCAGATTGAAATCCTCAATCTCTTGATCCAATTGGGCTCGATCGACCGGTCGGGTCAATTCGGTCACCATGTCCGTCATGCTGCTGTACAGTTGTTTTGTATTTTCTACACTTTATGTCTTCCTGGTCCACTTAGTTTTGTCTATGCTTTGAGCAGACATTTCTTTCTGACATTTCATAAATGCTAAAAGCTATGCCTGAAAAGAAACCTCTGCTCGCAGGTTAAGCTTTGTCTCAATCAGCCTGAAGGAAATATTCTCCCAGACTTTTAAGTGTGTCTACTTGTGATCTCTGAGCTAACAAATGGATTGTTTCTGCAGTCATCCTGGCATTGTATGATTCATTTGATTGGTCATCCTCCCATTCAGAGAACAGCTGCGTAGAACGTTCGAAGATAATAAGGAGCACGTTCTTTTCATCGACAATGTCCATTGTTTGGTTCATGTTACGCGATGGTGGAACGTGCAAACCCTTACTAATCAGATGATAACTTCGTCATTCACGTGGTTTACTCGTTTCTATTTACTCCTTTAGTTTCGTGCCAAGTAAACTAAGGTGTGGTACTTGCGTGAAACAGAGTAGTGTAACCCTGGCTTGGAAACTAATCCACTAAAAATGTAATTAGGAGACAACCGAGATGTCTTTTGGACAGGAAAAAGTTGCATAACTTGGTGACAAATAGTTTGAAGTACATGTACTGTTTTTTCAATACATGTTCATTCTTCCTGGCAATAGTTCTTCATGTACTAGCAGTTTCTTTGTCCAAGGCCTCAAAAAAGTTCTTCCACTGATAATAACTACACTGTACTATCATTGTTGTAAGGGCACAAGGATGTCTACCTGTGAAACCAACAAGTATAATTATAAGAGTTATTAAATACATGTAACTGTTAAAGCTAATTGGAGTCTGTGGAACACAGCCAATGAGATAATGTTAGCATGAATACAATCATCAACATGCCACAATTTCAAACACAGAACTAAGTATATTTCTGAAATTGTTACATTGTACCTCTTGCTTGCTTGTAGATGGTCTCTCAGTGGTGGTTTCATGAGGTTCTCCATCGGATGGGTCTGGTGAAGAATCTTCAGATTCTTCTGAATCAGTTTCTAGTGCTGTATTATCTGGTTTAGAATCTGTCTCTTCCTCAGTAGTACTTTCATTATCAGTGGGAATTTCATCCAACATGAAAAGCACTTCATCATGACCATCTGTTCTGGATGTTCTGAAGCTACTGAAGACTTTCCATGAAGAGTGTGCCATTGCAGTATTGCTTATTCCTGTATAGACAGTATTTATTTCATTTATAATATTATTAGAACTGGTTTAAAAATTCAAAGTCTTACTTTCAACATTTCATTTACAATGAATGTATTTATTTTGTTTTACCAATAATGTTAGCTGTGTTTCTTCAAAAACAAAAACAAAAATTCAGACCAGAATATGGGTGCCAGTGACACACGACGGGATATTTGAGTCCCGAACTAACATTACGATCCTTCGATACTGAATTTAGAAGTGCAGAACCAAAACGATTTTTCATCTTATTTACAAACAGGAGTACTCTTACGTTATTTTTCGGCCTATCAGTCAAAAAAAAAAACGCTTGGCGCGAGAGTACAAAATCGTAAAGTCCAGTTGGGTTGATAGTGGCCGGGCTGGGCAAGAGGCGAGGTAATCTTTTCGTTCATGACACCATTAACATCATTAGAAGGCATGTTGTCAAAAACAGGCATGGAATAAGAAAAAGACAGCAGCCCAAGTAGCAGCTGAAAAAGTGACTGCACAGATAACATCATTAGAAGGCTACATGCACAGTGTGCATTTTTGTAGAGGGTATTCCTAAATCCTTCTCTCTTAGTACCTCTAGTGGTTTACCCGATGCATCCTGCTGACTCTTTCAGGTCCAATGGAAGAGAAATAGGGGAGGATATAATAAAGGCACTCTTAGTCTATCAGCCTGAATCTCTCTATACCCTTAACACAAATGACTGCTTAGTAGAATCAGTAGACCATCGTTCTGCAAATCCTTACTATTCAGATGATAACTTCGTCATTCACGTGATTTACTCTTTTCTATTTACTCCTTTAGTTTCGTGCTAATTAAACTAAGGTGTGGTACTTGCGTGAAACAGAGTAGTGTAACCCTGGTTTGGAAACTAATCCACTAAAAATAAATTAGGAGACAACCGAGATGTCTTTTGGACAGGAAAAAGTTGCATAACCTGGTGACAAATATTTGGAAGTACATGTACTGTTTTTTCAATACATGTTCATTCTTCCGGGCAATAGTTCTTCATGTACTAGCAGTTTCTTTGTCCAAGGCCTCAAAAACGTTCTTCCACTGATAATAACTACACTGTACTATCATTGTTGTAAGGGCACAAGGATTTCTACCTGTGAAACCAACAAGTATAATTATAAGAGTTATTAAGTACATGTAACTATTAAAGCTAATTGTAGTCTGTGGAACACAGCCAATGAGATAATGTTAGCATGAATACAATCATAAACATGCCACAATTTAGAACACAGAACTAAGTAGATTTCTAAAATTGTTACATTGTACCTCTTGCTTGCTTGTAGATGGTCCCTCGCTGGTGTTTCATGAGGCTCTCCATCGGATGGCTCTGGTGAAGAATCTTCAGGTTCTTCTAAATCCGTTTCTAGTGCTGTATTATGTGGTTCAGAATCTGGCTCTTCCTCAGTAGTACTTTTATTATCAGTGGGAATTTCATCCAACATGAAAAGCACTTCATCATGATCATCTGTCCTGGATGTTGTGAAGCTACTGAAGACTTTCCATGAAGAGTGTGCCATTGCAGTATTGCTTCTTCCTGTATAGACAGTATTTATTTCATTTATAATATTATCAGAACTGGTTAAAAAATTGGAACTCTTACTTTCAACATTTCATTTACAATGAATGTATTTATTTTGTTTTACCAATAATGTTAGCTGTGTTTCTTCAAAAACAAAAACAAAATTCAGACCAGAATATGGGTGCCAGTGACACACGACGGGACATTTGAGTCCCGAACTAACATTACGATCCTTCGATACTGAATTTAGAAGTGCAGAACCAAAAAGATTTTTCATCTTATTTACAAACAGGAGTACTCTTACGTTACGTTTCGGCCTATCAGTTTAAAAAAAAAAAAGCCTGGCGTGAGAGTACAAAATCGTAAAGTCCAGTTGGGTTGAAAGTGGCCGGGATGGGAAAGCTGCAAGGTAATCTTTTCGTTCATGACACCATTAACATCATTAGAAGGCATGTTGTCAAAAACAGGCATGGAATAAGAAAAAGACAGCAGCCCAAGTAGCAGCTGAAAAAGTGACTGCACAGATAACATCATTAGAAGGCTACATGCACAGTGTGCATTTTTGTAGAGGGTATTCCTAAATACTTCTCTCTTAGTACCTCTAGTGGTTTACCCGATGCATCCTCCTGACTCTTTCAGGTCCAATCTAAGAGAAATACGGAAGGATACAATACCAGCCTGAATCTCTCTATACCCTTAACACAAATGACTGCTCAGTAGAATCATTAGACCATCGTTCTTCAAATCCTTATTAATCAGATGATAACTTCGTCATTCACGTGGTTTACTCCTTTCTATTTACTCCTTTAGTTTCGTGCCAATTAAACTAAGGTGTGGTACTTGCGTGAAACAGAGTAGTGTAACCCTGGATTGGAAACTAATCCACTAAAAATTTAATTAGGAGACAACCGAGATGTCTTTTGGACAGGAAAAAGTTGCATAACTTGGTGACAAATAGTTTGAGGTACATGTACTGTTTTTTCAATACATGTTCATTCTTCCTGGCAATAGTTCTTCATGTACTAGCAGTTTCTTTGTTTAAGGCCTCAAAAACGTTCTTCCAGTGATAATAACTACACTGTACTATCATTGTTGTAAGGGCACAAGGATTTCTACCTGTGAAACCAACAAGTATAATTATAAGAGTTATTAAATACTTGTAACTATTAAAGCTAATTGTAGTCTGTGGAACACAGCCAATGAGATAATGTTAGCATGAATACAATCATAAACATGCCACAATTTAGAACACAGAACTAAGTAGATTTCTAAAATTGTTACATTGTACCTCTTGCTTGCTTGTAGATGGTCCCTCGCTGGTGTTTCATGAGGCTCTCCATCGGATGGCTCTGGTGAAGAATCTTCAGGTTCTTCTAAATCCGTTTCTAGTGCTGTATTATGTGGTTCAGAATCTGGCTCTTCCTCAGTAGTACTTTTATTATCAGTGGGAATTTCATCCAACATGAAAAGCACTTCATCATGATCATCTGTCCTGGATGTTGTGAAGCTACTGAAGACTTTCCATGAAGAGTGTGCCATTGCAGTATTGCTTCTTCCTGTATAGACAGTATTTATTTCATTTATAATATTATCAGAACTGGTTAAAAAATTGGAACTCTTACTTTCAACATTTCATTTACAATGAATGTATTTATTTTGTTTTACCAATAATGTTAGCTGTGTTTCTTCAAAAACAAAAACAAAATTCAGACCAGAATATGGGTGCCAGTGACACACGACGGGACATTTGAGTCCCGAACTAACATTACGATCCTTCGATACTGAATTTAGAAGTGCAGAACCAAAAAGATTTTTCATCTTATTTACAAACAGGAGTACTCTTACGTTACGTTTCGGCCTATCAGTTAAAAAAAAAAAAAGCCTGGCGTGAGAGTACAAAATCGTAAAGTCCAGTTGGGTTGAAAGTGGCCGGGATGGGAAAGCTGCAAGGTAATCTTTTCGTTCATGACACCATTAACATCATTAGAAGGCATGTTGTCAAAAACAGGCATGGAATAAGAAAAAGACAGCAGCCCAAATAGCAGCTGAAAAAGTGACTGCACAGATAACATCATTAGAAGGCTACATGCACAGTGTGCATTTTTGTAGAGGGTATTCCTAAATCCTTCTCTCTTAGTTCCTCTAGTGGTTTACCCGATGCATCCTCCTGACTCTTTCAGGTCCAATGGAAGAGAAATAGGGGAGGATATAATAAAGGCACTCTTAGTCTACCAGCCTGAATCTCTCTATATTCTTAACACAAATGACTGCTCAGTAGAATCATTAGACCATCGTTCTGCAAACACTTCTAATCAGATGATAACTTCGTCATTCACGTGGTTTACTCCTTTCTATTTACTCCTTTAGTTTCGTGCCAATTAAACTAAGGTGTGGTACTTGCATGAAACAGAGTAGTGTAACCCTGGCTTGCAAGCTAATCCACTAAAAATTTAATTAGGAGACAACCGAGATGTCTTTTGGACAGGAAAAAGTTGCATAACTTGGTGACAAATATTTGGAAGTACATGTACTGTTTTTTCAATACATGTTCATTCTTCCGGGCAATAGTTCTTCATGTACTAGCAGTTTCTTTGTCCAAGGCCTCAAAAAAGTTCTTCCACTAATAATAACTACACTGTACTATCATTGTTGTAAGGGCACAAGGATGTCTACCTGTAAAACCAACAAGTATAATTATAAGAGTTATTAAATACATGTAACTGTTAAAGCTAATTGGAGTCTGAGGAACACAGCCAATGAGATAATGTTAGCATGAATACAATCATCAACTTGCCACAATTTCAAACACAGAACTAAGTAGATTTCTGAAATTGTTACATTGTACCTCTTGCTTGCTTATAGATGGTCTGTTACTGGTGGTTTCATGAAGTTCTCCATCGGATGGCTCTGGTGAAGAATCTTTAGATTCTTCTGAATCAGTTTCTAGTGCTGTATTATCTGGTTCAGAATCTGGCTCTTCCTCAGTAGTAATTTTCATTATCAGTGGGAATTTCATCCAACATGAAAAGCACTTCATCATGACCATCTGTTCTGGATGTTCTGAAGCTACTGAAGACTTTCCATGAAGAGTATGCCATTGCAGTATTGTTTCTCCCTGTATAGACAGTATTTATTTTATTTATAATATTATTAGAACTGGTTTAAAAATTCAAAGTCTTACTTTCAACATTTCATTTACAATGAATGTATTTATTTTGTTTTACCAATAATGTTAGCTGTGTTTCTTCAAATACAAGAAAAGAATTCAGACCAGAATATGGGTGCCAGTGACACACGACGGAATATTTGAGTCCCGAACTAACATTACGATCCTTCGATACTGAATTTAGAAGAGCAGAACCAAAACGATTTTTCATCTTATTTACAAACAGGAGTACTCTTACGTTATGTTTCGGCCTATCAGTTAAAAAAAAAAAAGCTTAGCGTGAGAGTACAAAATCCTAAAGTCCAGTTGGGTTGATAGTGGCCGGGCTGGGCAAGCTGCAAGGTAATCTTTTCGTTCATGACACCATTAACATCATTAGAAGGCATGTTGTCAAAAACAGGCATGGAATAAGAAAAAGACAGCAGCCCAAGTAGCAGCTGAAAAAGTGACTGCACAGATAACATCATTAGAAGGCTACATGCACAGTGTGCATTTTTGTAGAGGGTATTCCTAAATCCTTCTCTCTTAGTACGTCTAGTGGTTTACCCGATGCATCCTGCTGACTCTTTTAGGTCCAATGGAAGAGAAATAGGGGAGGATATAATAAAGGCACTCTTAGTTTATCAGCCTGAATCTCTCTATACCCTTAACACAAATGACTGCTTAGTAGAATCAGTAGACCATCGTTCTGCAAATCCTTACTATTCAGATGATAACTTCGTCATTCACGTGGTTTACTCTTTTCTATTTACTTTTTTAGTTTCGTGCTAATTAAACTAAGGTGTGGTACTTGCGTGAAACAGAGTAGTGTAACCCTGGTTTGGAAACTAATCCACTAAAAATAAATTAGGAGACAACCGAGATGTCTTTTGGACAGGAAAAAGTTGCATAACTTGGTGACAAATATTTGGAAGTACATGTACTGTTTTTTCAATACATGTTCATTCTTCCGGGCAATAGTTCTTCATGTACTAGCAGTTTCTTTGTCCAAGGCCTCAAAAAAGTTCTTCCACTGATAATAACTACACTGTACTATCGTTGTTGTAAGGGCACAAGGATGTCTACCTGTGAAACCAACAAGTATAATTATAAGAGTTATTAAGTACATGTAACTGTTAAAGCTAATTGGAGTCTGTGGAACACAGCCAATCAGATAATGTTAGCATGAATAGAATTATAAACATGCCACAATTTAGGACACAGAACTAAGTAGATTTCTGAAATTATTACATTGTACCTCTTGCTTGCTTTTAGATGGTCTCTCACTGGTGGTTTCATGAGGTTCTCCATCGGATGGGTCTGGTAAAGAATCTTCAGATTCTTCTGAATCAGTTTCTAGTGCGGTATTATCTGGTTCAGAATCTGGCTCTTCCTCAGTAGTACTTTCATTATCAGAGGGAATTTCATCCAACATGAAAAGCACTTCATCATGATCATCTGTTCTGGATGTTCTGAGGCTATTGAAGACTTTCCATGAAGAGTGTGCCATTGCAGTATTGCTTCTTCCTGTATAGACAGTATTTATTTCATTTATAATATTATTAGAACTCGTTTAAAAATTCACAGTCTTACTTTCAACATTTCATTTACAATGAATGTATTTATTTTGTTTTACCAATAATGTTAGCTGTGTTTCTTAAAAAACAAAAACAAAATTTAGACCAGAATATGGGTGCCAGTGACACACGACGGGACATTTGAGTCCCGAACGAACATTACGATCCTTCGATACTGAATTTAGAAGTGCAGAACCAAAAAGATTTTCCATCTTATTTACAAACAGGAGTACTCTTACGTTATGTTTCGGCCTATCAGTTAAAAAAAAAAAAAGCTTGGCGTGAGAGTACAAAATCCTAAAGTCCAGTTGGGTTGAAAGTGGCCGGGATGGGAAAGCTGCGAGGTAATCTTTTCCTTCATGACACCATTAACATCATTAGAAGGCATGTTGTCAAAAACAGGCATGGACTAAGAAAAAGACAGCAGCCCAAGTAGCAGCTGAAAAAGTGACTGCACAGATAACATCATTACAAGGCTACATGCACAGTGTGCATTTTTGTAGAGGGTATTCCTAAAGCCTTCTCTTCTAGTACCTCTAGTGGTTTACACGATGCATCCTCCTGACTCTTTCAGGTCCAATCGAAGAGAAATACGGGAGGATATAATAAAGGCACTCTTAGTCTACCAGCCTGAATCTCTTTATACCCTTGACACAAATGACTGCTCAGTAGAATCATTAGACCATCGTTCTGCAAACCGTTACTAATCAGATGATAACTTCGTCATTCACGTGGTTTACTCCTTTCTATTTACTCCTTTAGTTTCGTGCCAATTAAACTAAGGTGTGGTACTTGCATGAAACAGAGTAGTGTAACCCTGGCTTGGTAACTAATCCACTAAAAATTTAATTAGGAGACAACCGAGATGTCTTTTGGACAGGGAAAAGTTGCATAACTTGGTGCCAAGTATTTTGAGGTGCATGTACTGATTTTTCAATACATGTTCATTCTTCCTGGCAATAGTTCTTCATGTACTAGCAGTTTCTTTGTCCAAGGCCTCAAAAACGTTCCTCCACTGATAATAACTACACTGTACTATCATTGTTGTAAGGGCACAAGGATTTCTACCTGTGAAACCAACAAGTATAATTATAAGAGTTATTAAGTACATGTAACTATTAAAGCTAATTGGAGTCTGTGGAACACAGCCAATGAGATAATGTTAGCATGAATACAATCATAAACATGCCACAATTTAGGACACAGAACTAAGTAGATTTCTGAAATTGTTACATTGTACCTCTTGCTTGCTTGTAGATGGTCCCTCGCTGGTGTTTCATGAGGCTCTCCATCGGATGGGTCTGGTGAAGAATCTTCACGTTCTTCTAAATCTGTTTCTAGTTCTGTATTATGTGGTTCAGAATCTGGCTCTTCCTCAGTAGTACTTTTATTATCAATGGGAATTTCATCCAACATGAAAAGCACTTCATCATGATCATCTGTTCTGGATGTTGTGAAGCTACTGAAGACTTTCCATGAAGAGTGTGCCATTGCAGTATTGCTTCTTCCTGTATAGACAGTATTTATTTCATTTATAATATTATTACAACTCGTTTAAAAATTCAGTCTTACTTTCGACATTTCATTTACAATGAATGTATTTATTTTGTTTTACCAATAATGTTAGCTGTGTTTCTTCAAAAACAAAAAAAAAATTCAGACCAGAATATGGGTGCCAGTGACACACGACGGGACATTTGAGTCCCGAACTAACATTACGATCCTTCGATACTGAATTTAGAAGTGCAGAACCAAAAAGATTTTTCATCTTATTTACAAACAGGAGTACTCTTACGTTACGTTTCGGCCTATCAGTTTAAAAAAAAAGGCTTGGCGTGAGAGTACAAAATCGTAAAATCCAGTTGGGTTGAAAGTGGCCGGGATGGGAAAGCTGCGACGTAATTTTTTCGTTCATGACACCATTAACATCATTAGAAGGCATGATGTCAAAAACAGGCATTGACTAAGAAAAAGACAGCAGCCCAAGTAGCAGCTGAAAAAGTGACTGCACAGATAACATCATTAGAAGGCTACATGCACAGTGTGCATTTTTGTAGAGGGTATTCCTAAATCCTTCTCTCTTAGTACCTCTAGTGGTTTACCCGATGCATCCTCCTGACTCTTTCAGGTCCAATCGAAGAGAAATACGGGAGTATATAATAAAGGCACTCTTAGTCTACCAGCCTGATTCTCTCTATACCCTTAACACAAATGACTGCTTAGTAGAATCATTAGACCATCGTTGTGCAAACCCTTACTAATCAGATGATAACTTCGTCATTCACGTGGTTCACTCTTTTCTATTTACGCCTTTAGTTTCGTGCCAATTAAACTAAGGTGTGGTACTTGCGTGAAACAGAGTAGTGTAACCCTGGCTTGGAAACTAATCCACTAAAAGTTTAATTAGGAGACAACCGAGATGTCTTTTGGACAGGAAAAAGTTGCATAACTTGGTGGCAAATATTTTGAGGTAAATGTACTGTTTTTTCAATACATGTTCATTCCTCCTGGCAATTGTTCTTCATGTACTAGCAGTTTCTCTGTTTAAGGCCTCAAAAACGTTCTTCCACTGATAATAACTACACTGTACTATCATTGTTGTAAGGGCACAAGGATTTCTACCTGTGAAACCAACAAGTATAATTATAAGAGTTATTAAGTACATGTAACTGTTAAAGCTAATTGGAATCTGTGGAACACAGCCAATCAGATAATGTTAGCATGAATAGAATCATAAACATGCCACCATTTCAAACACAGAACTAAGTAGATTTCTGAAATTGTTACATTGTACCTCTTGCTTGCTTCTAGATGGTCTCTTACTGGTGGTTTCGTGAGGCTCTCCATCGGATGGGTCTGGTGAAGAATCTTCAGATTCTTCTGAATCAGTTTCTAGTGCTGTATTATCTTGTTCAGAATCTGGCTCTTCCTCAGTAGTACTTTCATTATCAGTGGGAATTTCATCCAACATGAAAAGCACTTCATCATGGTCATCTGTTCTGGATGTTCTTTAGCTACTAAAGACTTTCCATGAAGAGTGTGCCATTGCAGTATTGCTTCTTCCTGTATAGACAGTATTTATTTCATTTATAATATTATTAGAACTGGTTTAAAAATTCAAAGTCTTACTTTCAACATTTCATTTACAATGAATGTATTTATTTTGTTTTACCAATAATGTTAGCTGTGTTTCTTCAAAAACAAAACAAAAAATTCAGACCAGAATATGGGTGCCAGTGACACACGACGGGACATTTGAGTCCCGAACTAACATTACGATCCTTCGATACTGAATTTAGAAGTGCAGAACCAAAAAGATTTTTCATCTTATTTACAAACAGGAGTACTCTTACGTTACGTTTCGGCCTATCAGTTTTTTTAAAAAAAAAGCTTAGCGTGAGAGTACAACATCCTAAAGTCCAGTTGGGTTGAAAGTGGCCGGGATGGGAAAGCTGCGAGGTAATCTTTTCCTTCATGACACAATTAACATCATTAGAAGGCATGTTGTGAAAAACAGGCATTGACTAAGAAAAAGACAGCAGCCCAAGTAGCAGCTGAAAAAGTGACTGCACAGATAACATCATTAGAAGGCTACATGCACAGTGTGCATTTTTGTAGAGGGTATTCCTAAATCCTTCTCTCTTAGTACCTCTAGTGGTTTACCCGATGCATCCTCCTGACTCTTTCAGGTCCAATCGAAGAGAAATACGGGAGGATATAATAAAGGCACTCTTAGTCTACCAGCCTGAATCTCTCTATACGCTTAACACAAATGACTGCTCAGTAGAATCATTAGACCATCGTTCTCCAAATCCTTATTAATCAGATGATAACTTCGTCATTCACGTGGTTTACTCCTTTGTATTTACTCCTTTAGTTTCGTGCCAATTAAACTAAGGTGTGGTTCTTGCGTGAAACAGAGTAGTGTAACCTGGGCTTGGAAACTAATCCACTAAAAATTTAATTAGGAGACAACCGAGATGTCTTTTGGACAGGAAAAAGTTGCATAACTTGGTGACAAATATTTGGAAGTACATGTACTGTTTTTTCAATACATGTTCATTCTTCCTGGCAATAGTTCTTCATGTACTAGCAGTTTCTTTGTCTAAGGCCTCAAAAAAGTTCTTCCACTGATAATAACTACACTGTACTATCATTGTTGTAAGGGCACAAGGATGTCTACCTGTGAAACCAACAAGTATAATTATAAGAGTTATTAAGTACATGTAACTATTAAAGCTAATTGGAGTCTGTGGAACACAGCCAATGAGATAATGTTAGCATGAATACAATCATAAACATGCCACAATTTCAAACACAGAAATAATTAGATTTCTGATATTGTTACATTGTACCTCTTGCTTGCTTGTAGATGGTCCCTCGCTGGTGGTTTCATGAGGCTCTCCATCGGATGGCTCTGGTGAAGAATCTTTAGATTCTTCTGAATCAGTTTCTAGTGCTGTATTATCTGGTTCAGAATCTGGCTCTTCCTTAGTAGTACTTTCATTATCAGTGGGAATTTCATCCAACATGAAAAGCACTTCATCATAATCATCTGTTCTGGATGTTCTGAAGCTATTGAAGGCTTTCCATGAAGAGTGTGCCACTGCAGTATTGCTTCTTCCTGTATAAACAGTATTTATTTCATTTATAATATTATTACAACTCGTTTAAAAATTCAGTCTTACTTTCGACATTTCATTTACAATGAATGTATTTATTTTGTTTTACCAATAATGTTAGCTGTGTTTCTTCAAAAACAAAAACAAAATTCAGACCAGAATATGGGTGCCAGTGACACACGACGGGACATTTGAGTCCCGAACTAACATTACGATCCTTCGATACTGAATTTAGAAGTGCAGAACCAAAAAGATTTTTCATCTTATTTACAAACAGGAGTACTCTTACGTTATGTTTCGGCCTATCAGTTAAAAAAAAAAAAAGCTTGGCGTGAGAGTACAAAATCCTAAAGTCCAGTTGGGTTGAAAGTGGCCGGGATGGGAAAGCTGCGAGGTAATCTTTTCGTTCATGACACCATTAACATCATTAGAAGGTATGTTGTCAAAAACAGGCATGGATGCAAATAAATTGACACAAGACCAAATAAAAAAGATGCAGCTGATTTAGGAGAGATGGGGAGTGGACCAAAAGATAAGTTGACGGTTGCACGAGTCAGGTCCTTGCTTGAAGTTGCACAATGGAAATGGAGGAAAAGGGAGGAAACAGCCAAATAGCATGCATTTGATTTTTCAGAAGGTATTTACAGTGTACATGCACAGTGTGCATTTTTGTAGAGGGTATTCCTAAATTAAAAAAAGAAGTGTTTCCACGGTGTTCCGACAGTGTCAAAAAAAAAGATGTTTCCACGGTGTTTCGACGGCGTCAAAAAAGAAGTGTTTTCATGGTGTTCCAACGGTGTGTCAAAAAAGAAGTGTTTTTTACGAAAGCCGAGGAGGGACTTCAGACTTTCACAGTTCGGACTTAGGACTCAAAATTTTAGATCTCAGTTAACAGCTTGTTATGATCCAGGTTAAACCTACATAGCTGCGCTGCTTCGAAGAAGTGAATATGGAGGAAGAGGTAAGCGGATTTAAGTAATATTGTCTCCTGACGCTCGATTGGCTTGCTGTTTTTATACCCCCGGTCAATCAATGTTTATAAAGCGCAGGTAGGAATTTCATCCAACATGAAAAGCACTTCATCATGATCATCTGTTCTGGATGTTGTGAAGCTACTGAAGACTTTCCATGAAGAGTGTGCCATTGCAGTATTGCTTATTCCTGTATAGACAGTATTTATTTCATTTATAATATTATTAGAACTGGTTTAAAAATTCAAAGTCTTACTTTGAACATTTCATTTACAATGAATGTATTTATTTTGTTTTACCAATAATGTTAGCTGTGTTTCTTCCAAAACAACAAAAAAAATTCAGACCAGAATATGGGTGCCAGTGACACACGACGGGACATTTGAGTCCCGAACTAACATTACGATCCTTCGATACTGAATTTAGAAGTGCAGAACCAAAAAGATTTTTCATCTTATTTACAAACAGGAGTACTCTTACGTTGCGTTTCGGCTTATCACTGTAGAAAAAAAAAAAGCTTAGCGTGAGAGTACAAAATCCTAAAGTCCAGTTGGGTTGAAAGTAGCCGGGATGGGAAAGCTGCGAGGTAATTTTTTCGTTCATGACACCATTAACATCATTAGAAGGCATGTTGTCAAAAACAGGCATGGAATAAGAAAAAGACAGCAGCCCAAGTAGCAGCTGAAAAAGTGACTGCACAGATAACATCATTAGAAGGCTACATGCACAGTGTGCATTTTTGTAGAGGGTATTCCTAAATCCTTCTCTCTTAGTACCTCTAGTGGTTTACCCGATGCATCCTCCTGACTCTTTCAGGTCCAATCGAAGAGAAATAGGGGAGGATATAATAAAGGCACTCTTAGTCTACCAGCCTGAATCTCTCTATACCCTTAACACAAATGACTGCTCAGTAGAATCATTAGAGCATCGTTCTTCAAACCCTTACTAATCAGATGATAACTTCGTCATTCACGTGGTTTACTCCTTTCTATTTACTCCTTTAGTTTCGTGCCAATTAAACTAAGGTGTGGTACTTGCATGAAACAGAGTAGTGTAACCCTGGCTTGGAAACTAATCCACTAAAAATTTAATTAGGAGACAACCGAGATGTCTTTTGGACAGGAAAAAGTTGCATAACTTGGTGGCAAATATTTTGAGGTACATGTACTGTGTTTTCAATACATGTTTATCCTTCCTGGCAATAGTTCTTCATGTACTAGCAGTTTCTTTGTCCAAGGCCTCAAAAACGTTCTTCCACTGATAATATATAGATTTAGCCACAGCTAAAAGCGAAGCTCCCATTGATAAATTTATAACTTAAATCAAACAATAGTTTTGTATTCCACAAAAATTAATCAGTTAACTTAAGGGCACATTCATGTGACTTTTGAGGGAAAAGCTAAGTGATTTTGGAGTGAAACAAATCTTGTATCGAGTTGACATGGCCTTATATTATATGTACACCCAAAACATAGTCTTCGGTCACATTTAAGAACAATAATGGCTCTTGATCACAGTAGTTAAGGCGTGGAAAACAAATTCTTGGAAAACAAATCAGACCGGATTTTTTACGTTCGACAAGTTTACAACTTCTTGCCAATAAATCTGGGTGTGTGCAAACCAACCTTTTATTTTTTTTTTGTACACCACATCTGAGAAGAAAGAGTACTATGAGGCGCTGTTTTTATCATACAGACCTCGTACAAAATGCACTATTTCACGATTTTTCATGACAAACTGCATTCATTACTCAGGACCATCGAAGCACGCGTGGACTTTTAGCGAAACCGTTCAAAAAATTTCCAAAATCACGTATACGGCCAGCCGGTTCTAACATTTGACAAGCGCCAAATTTGCGAAGAAATTTTAAAAGAGTTACGCTTCAACGTGATAGAGAATTTATTGAGTCTATTTTTTATCAACGGTTTTATAACGATGTGTAATCTTAAAAAGTGTTTGATACACTTGGCATTTTGAGTACTCCTGCAAACGATGTTTATGAGCGGCTGAAAACAAACGGCAAAGCGATGAAAATTACACTTTTGAGACTACCAACAATCAATAAAGACAAATAATTCGGTAGAACATTTACAGAGACAAGAATTTTCATTCACGAAAACAAATGAGTATTTAAGTGTCTCTAAGAATCCTCAAGTCTTTACTAGTAAGCTTAAAGATTAAGTTTATGTTTTAAGCCGCCGGTTTCCCGGTGTTTGCTGTTTCCAAAGATGAACTTAAGACAAGAAAATCGCTCAAAGCTTTCTTTCTACAGCCAAAATTATAACTAAATATTTTTTGGTATGTTTTTTCTTTCTATTTACGGTGAATTAATATCGACTAAAGGCTTTTTAAAGTTCTGTAAGCTTAAGCTTTTATCAAACGTCATACTAGGTCAGATCAGTGTCTCAGTCAAATCTTAATACAAATTAACCGTGCATAAACTAGCTTCATAAACTGCGCCGCTGGACTTCATGAAATTATATTTAAATACACTAACTACTCAGGCTTACCGTATTTCGAGATGCAGCTCCTGAAAGCTATCAAGTAAGGCAAGGATTGCTTGAGCCTTTATAATTCTCGTGCGCATCCAGCAAGGTAAAAAACAAAAACGATGCCATCCAAAATCGGATTATCGGCTTTGACAAGCGACGCATTTCTCAACCAAAAACCCAATAAACAAACTAGCCATGAATAAGAGAACATTCTTGATAGCAGCTGTATTTCATTTTGTACATCCAGTGGAAAAAGACAGTTAAAAACATCACATGTTGACTCAAAACTCTGTCAGCTTCAGCTGTCAAAGTAAACAACTTTCAAGATGCTACATAAATTCTACGCATGAACTCACCTGTCAAATTTTAACCAATCAGAGCATAAAAATTGGACGTGGAGCGTGACCAACACGTGGCCATGGTAAGAAAAGGTCTTCCCCGCCTGTATTTTTAAAAAACTGGCTGAATTTTTGCGTCTGAGGTCAGTTTGAAATCAAAATCGTAATAGTGCGAGGCGATAGTGACATAAACACAACATATTTGATATGAATTTTAAAAAACGTAAACGTGAGCCTGCGATCATTTGAAAACAAGTAAATTGTCAGCGGATAACTTCAAAAAATATTCGACCTTGATGGGTCGAGACCTGAGCCCGCAATACGGTCAGGTGATGCTGGTCAGCGGATACCCTGTTTTGACAGCTGTCAATTGATGACAACATTGATGTGCAATCAGCTTTCTCCTGGGCTCCCAAAGTAGCTAGAAAATGTGAGATTAAACATTGGTATGCCTGTGGTGCGGACGGACGGTCGGTCGCTCGGTCGCTCGGTCGCTCGGTCACGTGATTACCAAATTTTCTAGGATGGGTAGATTTATTTACCCATGGTGCTCCGCTGCGCGCTTCGCGCGCGGAGCTCCGCTAATAACTACACTTTACTATCCTTGTTGTAAGGGCACAAGGATGTCTACCTGTGAAACCAACAAGTATAATTATAAGAGTTATTAAGTACATGTAACTATTAAAGCTAATTGGAGTCTGTGGAACACAGCCAATCAGATAATGTTAGCATGAATACAATCATAAACATGCCACAATTTCAAACACAGAACTAAGTAGATTTCTGAAATTGTTACATTGTACCTCTTGCTTGCTTGTAGATGGTCTCTTACTGGTGGTTTCATGAGACTCTCCATCGGATGGCTCTGGTGAAGAATCTTCAGGTTCTTCTGAATCAGTTTCTAGTGCTGTATTATCTGGTTCAGAATCTGGCTCTTCCTCAGTAGTACTTTCATTATCAGTGGGAATTTCATCCAACATGAAAAGCAATTCATCATGATCATCTGTTCTGGATGTTCTGAAGCTACTGAAGACTTTCCATGAAGAGTATGCCATTGCAGTATTGTTTCTCCCTGTATAGACAGTATTTATTTTATTTATAATATTATTAGAACTGGTTTAAAAATTCAAAGTCTTACTTTCAACATTTCATTTACAATGAATGTATTTATTTTGTTTTACCAATAATGTTAGCTGTGTTTCTTCAAATACAAGAAAAAAATTCAGACCAGAATATGGGTGCCAGTGACACACGACGGGACATTTGAGTCCCGAACTAACATTACGATCCTTCGATACTGAATTTAGAAGTGCAGAATCAAAAAGATTTTTCATCTTATTTACAAACAGGAGTGCTCTTACGTTACGTTTCGGCCTATCAGTTTAAAAAAAAAAAAAAAGCTTGGCGTGAGAGTACAAAATCCTAAAGTCCAGTTGGGTTGAGAGTGGCCGGGATGGGAAAGCTGCGAGGTAATCTTTTCGTTCATGACACCATTAACATCATTAGAAGGCATGTTGTCAAAAACAGGCATAGACTAAGAAAAAGACAGCAGCCCAAGTGGCAGCTGAAAAAGTGACTGCACAGATAACATTATTAGAAGGCTACATGCACAGTGTGCATTTTTGTAGAGGGTATTCCTAAATCCTTCTCTCTTAGTACCTCTAGTGGTTTACCCGATGCATCCTCCTGACTCTTTCAGGTCCAATCGAAGAGAAATACGGGAGGATATAATAAAGGCACTCTTAGTCTACCAGCCTGAATCTCTCTATACGCTTAACACAAATGACTGCTCAGTAGAATCATTAGACCATCGTTCTTCAAATCCTTATTAATCAGATGATAACTTCGTCATTCACGTGGTTTACTCCTTTCTATTTACTCCTTTAGTCTCGTGCCAATTAAACTAAGGTGTGGTACTTGCGTGAAACAGAGTAGTGTAACCCTGGCTTGGAAACTAATTCACTAAAAATTTAATTAGGAGACAACCGAGATGTCTTTGGACAGGAAAAAGTTGCATAACTTGGTGACAAATATTTGGAAGTACATGTACTGTTTTTTCAATACATGTTCATTCTTCCTGGCAATAGTTCTTCATGTACTAGCAGTTTCTTTGTCCAAGGCCTCAAAAACGTTCTTCCACTGATAATAACTGCACTGTACTATCATTGTTGTAAGGGCACAAGGATGTCTACCTGTGAAACCAACAAGTATAATTATAAGAGTTATTAAATACTTGTAACTATTAAAGCTAATTGGAGTCTGTGGAACACAGCCAATGAGATAATGTTAGCATGAATAGAATCATAAACATGCCACAATTAAGGACACAGAACTAAGTAGATTTCTGAAATTGTTACATTGTACCTCTTGCTTGCTTGTAGATGGTCCCTCGCTGGTGGTTTCATGAGGCTCTCCATCGGATGGCTGTGGTGAAGAATCTTCAGATTCTTCTGAATCAGTTTTTAGTGCTGTATTATCTGTTCAGAATCTGGCTCTTCCTCAGTAGTACTTTCATTATCAGTGGGAATTTCATCCAACATGAAAAGCACTTCATCATGATCATCTGTTCTGGATGTTCTGAAGCTATTGAAGGCTTTCCATGAAGAGTGTGCCATTGCAGTATTGCTTCTTCCTGTATAGACAGTATTTATTTCATTTATAATATTATTAGAACTGGTTTAAAAATTCAAAGTCTTACTTTCAACATTTCATTTAAAATGAATGTATTTATTTTGTTGTACCAATAATGTTAGCTGTGTTTTTTCAAAAACAACAAAAAAAATTCAGACCAGAATATGGGTGCCAGTGACACACGACGGGACATTTGAGTCCCGAACTAACATTACGATCCTTCGATACTGAATTTAGAAGTGCAGAACCAAAACGATTTTTCATCTTATTTACAAACAGGAGTGCTCTTACGTTACGTTTCGGCCTATCAGTTAAAAAAAAAAAAAGCTTAGCGTGAGAGTACAAAATCCTAAAGTCCAGTTGGGTTGAAAGTGGCTGGGCTGGGAAAGCTGCGAGGTAATCTTTTTGTTCATGACACCAATAACATCATTAGAAGGCATGATGTCAAAAACAGGCATGGACTAAGAAAAAGACAGCAGCCCAAGTAGCAGCTTAAAAAGTGACTGCACAGATAACATCATTAGAAGGCTACATGCACAGTGTGCATTTTTGTAGAGGGTATTCCTAAATCCTTCTCTCTTAGTACCTCTAGTGGTTTACCCGATGCATCCTCCTGACTCTTTTAGGTCCAATCGAAGAGAAATACGGGAATGAGGGGCGTCTCACGTGCTTTCCTAAGACAATCAGCAATCGCGATCATATCCAAGTGTTTCAATTGGGATAAGTAACATATGTGAAACAGAGTGGCTATTGCTGAGAAAGTGTTAAATTGTCAGAACGGCGGTAATATACTACTGGATTGTTTTTAAAAACATTTTTACGACGTTCTGAGGAGTAGAGGACGTGGGAATGTTTGTGAATAATGTGCGCGACATTAGGCAATGTAAGGTTATATTTAATAACAAAAGGAATGGTTTCAGTCCGTGTAGGAGGTTTGTCTTTAGTGTCTTTAAGTGCGTCAGCACAAGGAACGTCTGAGGTACGCTGTATTTGTCTGGTGAGAAAGGCTTTGTCGTGGCCAGGATTGTTAAGGTAGTTAATAAGTGCATTAGTACGCTGTATGTAACTGTCATGGCCGTAACAGATGCGGGGAAGGCGAAGTGCAAGGCTGTAACAAATAGAGCGTTTAGTGTGATGAGGTAACAAGATGAAATGAGAAGATACTGGTGTTTTGCCCCTGTCAGTAGGTTTAGTATAAAGTCAGTTTCTATGAATCCATCCTTGACTGAAACCATGACATCAAGGAAAGGGATATTGTTAAATGAGTTTGTGCATGTAAATTTTATAGAGGAGTGTGAGTTGTCATTAAAGTAATCGACAAATACCTCCAGTTTCTCCAGACCTTCAGTTCAGATCATGAAGATATCGTCGATGAATCTGAGCCATAAATATGGTTTATAGGATGCGCGAAGAAGAGCGTTGTGTTCGAATTTGCCAAGAAATAGGTTGGCATACGACGGACCCATTCTGGTGCCCATGGCTGTACAGCGTTTTTAAAGATAATGCTGAGAGTTAAAAGAAAAGTTCGTGTAAAGTTGTATATTCGTAGTTTTTCCTAATAAACTTTTATATCAAGCCATTTTTTCGGTAAGAAGGACGCTGAAAACCTTGCATTGCGTGACCAAAGGCTCTGCGTGGCGGCGCACTTGTTTGCTGAGGAGATAAACACAGAGTCGGATTTGGTTGGAGAATATTTGGCCACCAAAGGTGACGAACTTTATTTTCAAGATCTGCCAATATATAATAAACTAAATATCTCTTCAGCAAAGGTGGGGGAAAAAACCGTCACCCACTAAGACAAGAAAGAGAAACACACTAGGAATTAATTTGCAGGCTGGCAGAAGGGGAGGTGGTGGAAAATGCTGAAAATTGGTTCAAACCAGCGATGTGAACAACGTGATGGTGAGCGATCGAAAGGGGGCGAGCACATGGAAAAGCGCCCCTAAGAATGATGTAGTCCGGAACGCCCTAAATTCTGATTGGCTGGAAATAAGATAGGCTTGGAACCTGCCGCCTTGGCCTGCAAACCGTTATCAAATGCCTTGCCATAAAACCCCATTATGATGTCGTCATAACGGTGTCTTTGATGAAGACTGTTTTTGGCCACTCGAAATATTGTATACCTCAGCCTTTTTCACGTTGTTTGATCAGTCTTTGCAGTAGTCTTTTAGACTTTAATTCTATTTATCTTTCTCGACTGGTCACGATCTTGTTTGATCCAACGTTGAGCTACATTGATCATTCACGGTGTTTGCAGTGGTTTTTCAAGCCTTAGTTTACATTATAATGTGGATGTCAGTTATCAAGTTAAAGGGGCTATGTCAGCTGGAGAGCATGCGCTCTGAGGTTATGCAAATTACTTTCAACTGTCAAAATTCTATTGTTTTTAACGCGTGACTTTCTACGTCTCTGTCACATCCAAGGCTCCGAATTTAGAGAGGTTAACAAGCGAAATGGGTTTAGATAAGGGATATTTCGATAGAATTTACGAAACGTTTCTTCTCTGGTTATGCTAGATCAAGAATAAAACTGTGACGACAATTTTACTTGTAGTTTTGAGGTAAAAACGCATGCCATTCATAAAATTAAATAGAGCGCAAACAAACATTCAACAACAACATATTGTCTTATTATCGGGCAAAATTGTTCGATCGTGCCGAATCACTGCGACGTCGAGAAAAACAGAACCAAGCATCATTGGTATACTACTCCACTGTAAGCAGTCCGTTGATAAAAAGGGAAAGTAAACTCTGTTATTTTCCAAAAATATGCTCGAACACAAACAGTTAAAAAACATGGCATTTACACAATCTAACTCGTACTAAGCTGCCTCTCTAAGTCCGTTGAGAACAATCTGGACGAGCAAACGGTCGTGTTTATCTTTGCCGTGAATCCAGATAAATACAAGAAGGAATCTAGCCGAATTTTGTAATGTTTCCTTCGCCAGGAGTTTAGTTTCGTCACGAAACTCATGGCCTGATGCTCTTGTAATCGTTTACAAAAAACGGCCGCCGCCAAGTCGATAGTCGCTTCATTATATGTCCACATACTTTGAGCACAAGAAAAATCCAAGAGCCAGCAGCCTCTAAAATAACTCAATAGAAAGGTTCTGTGAACTATAGGGAGGATTCCATCAAAGATTCCATCACTCATTGTGGAGTAGCCGTCATAAACTCTGCCATTACAACGGCCGCTGATAAGAGGACACAGTAAATCCACGTAAAAACATTCCACAGGCAAACAATTTCAAAATAACGCCAAAAAATTATTCTGTAATCACCATAGAACGATTCTTAATACAAAACTTCGCTAACTATCAAACGATGGCTGAGATTTAGACAGATAAACACAGCCTTCCAAAATCTCCGACACATCTTGAAAAAGTCGGCCCGACTTTTTCAAGTTTGTTTTCATTGGCTCGCGCATGCGTGTGGGGTGAGATAGCCCCTTTAAACACAGGTTACAGGCTCCCATACTAGCCAGAAAATGTGATATTTCACAATGGTTTCCCTGTGGTGGTGATGGACGGGCGGACGGACGTACCGTGCCAAAATTTCTCGGATGCAAAGTTAACCAAATTTTCTTACCCATGGTGCTCCTCTCGCGCGTGAAGCTTGGAGCGCGGGCAATAAACTTTTCACAAGGGTTCATGCAGAGGTGAAGACTGGATACATTGAGTACGGTGCCTAACTGACTACATTTATAATGTAGTGGAAAATCTCTTGTTCATATATTCAATATAAAGAATATTTTAATCACCTGCAATACAGGCTAGATAAGCACTCTCGTTGTTACCACAGTAGCTCGACCACCCACTACGATGACACATTGTTAACGACGTCTCAGTGCCCACACATCCTTGGCTTTTGAACCATACTTTCGATTGATTTGAATTATACTTGCCGACAGTTGTTGTCATAGTTCTAAAAAACAACACTCCTGGAAAAATCCAAGCTGACGACAGACTATGTTGGCATGCTTCAGATCTTAGTAGCTGTCACCGCACACTGGCCCCCAGGTTCCATTGTAAAACACTTCCACTCGGCCAATACCAAGAGGTTCCATGTTGTTAGCACCAACTAAACGAGCTGTAATTTTGTAAAACAAATTATTTTCAAAATTAGATTTATAGTTTGGCTTCGAATCGAAAAGAATGGGAACCTCTCCTGCCGTTGATGGAACTCTAACTATCACCACATTTCACCGACAACAATTATCACCAATGTAGCTTTTTCTTATTTGTTTCTTCAGGTGACGCTTGCCTAGTGTCTAGTGTTTAGTATTTAGTGTTAGTGCATAGCGATGTAGGTGTGTTGTGCGTTGTGGTTTTTTTTAGCGTAGTAATGATGTAGTGATATCAATAGTGGTAGCATTAATGCCTCGTTTCCTCGGCTTTCTCTTATTATATGTTATGTTTTTTTTCTCTTATTTATGTATTTTTTCTCCATTTTTTCTTCAGTTTATTTTATTTTATTTTATTAGTTATTTTTTTAACTGTTGTAAAAAAATCTGTAATAATAATAATAATAATAATAATAAACCTGGCAACAGATTACAAACAAAAAAAATGTTGTTAGCACCAACTAAACGAGCTGTAATTTTGTAAAGCAAATTATTTTCAAAATTAGATTTATAGTTTGGCTTCGAATCGAAAAACGTAAGAAAAATTAAATGCTATGTGTTTTCTCCTGACAAACGTCAGATGCCCTTTTTGCTTGGCTCTTTTAAGAGCAAACTGGGCATACATGAAACTTAAAAGTTTCATGTATGCTCAGTTTGTACATTTCAAAGGTTTCTTATGGATGCTCTTCTTGGCTTGCTTTCTGCACGTATATGCTATATGCACAGGTAACGCAGGCTCTTCTTAGGAGAAGGAGTGCAGTTAATAGAAGTCTTTTGCGTTGCTGGGGGTGTTGGGGGGGAGGGGGGGAGTTGTATGCTTGCGTATCAAGACAAATCAAAGACTCGCTGGGAGAGTTCCCGTCCTTTTCAACAGATATTTGACCTTATTATTATCGGTATTGAATACAAAAACATTCAGGTATATATTACCCTTTGGTTTGCACTTTACACCAGCTTCTCTTTTTCCTTTACAGTTGTGTGATCCTACTGAACTGTCATAGCCGCACAAGAGGAGAGAAGATTCATGTCCAGAACATTGCATGTTAATCAGCTATGCCCCCACTCCTTTTCACTTTTTCTCCTGAAGTGTAAAATTAGCTGACAATGATCCCTCAAAATCCATCATTCTGCAAGCCACATCTGCATCTTGTTTATTCCAGTGATCAGCACACACCCAGTGCCAGACGTCTCTGTAGTAAACTTGCACTAAATCTTCACTGTGTGACTGCTTATGTACTAAACGTGCTGGTCAGATAGAATAAGAAAGAAATGTAAAAAGAATGATTAAATTAAGAATTCACTAAGACACAAAACTGTAGGATAACAACTTGGAAGCACTGGATCGCACCAGTTCTAACAAATGTAACTTTTCAGGTTAGGAATCTATGGCATTGCTAACAAAAGGGAAAATGAAAGGCCATTTTAACTATAAAATATAAAGGACCTGCAGAATTGCAAACTACACCAGCATCTTCATCATGGCCACAGCTATGAAAGTTTCCTCTCCAGTCAGTGTGTTTGCATTCAATTAATGAGCTCTCACTTCCTATGCACCGAACGTAACTCATCCATATCTTTCCTGTTCCTTCTCCGAAGGCCGCTGACTTAAATGCTTTTAAAGCTCGTTCAAACCCCAGCTGTCGACAAACTACGTTAGCGTCAGCAAGATCCCAGCTGTCACACACACTGTTCCCCAGGTTCCATTGATATAAATTTCCACGCGGCCCTTGTGATGAGTAACGTCACCACCGTCTCGCAACCGGACATCTGAAAAATTTTATTTCATTGATAGATATAGGCTATGTTAATTTGAGCTTAGCTTTAGAATGTTAGGTTTACTTTGTTTTATTTATTAATAATTACTTCAAGGAACGAGCAGTCTGTACGTATCAGACGGGTCACGTGATGTAAGCGAAAAACTGTCTCGGTTACTTCACCTCTCAGTGAAATTTGTTTGACTAAATCTAACACTTCGTACCCTCACTAATCAGAAAAGTACGATTGTTCCCCTACGCTTTTCCACATTTCCACTTCGATACGATCTGGATAATAGGATGATAGTCCCCGCAGACTTGATTCACTGTCAGCAACCACTAGTTGTAAGTAGAAGAGAATGGTGTATCAGAGGAAACGACATGTACATTACGAGACAAACGATAATTTTCTAGTCTTTTGCTTTGTCTAAAACAATCAGAACAATAAAAACTATCATTTTTTTCCCAAGCTTCTACTTTTAGTTATTGGTACTTAATTTCGCTGGTACCTAATTTCGCAAAGTTTCGCAACACTCAGACGTTAATTAAACACGGTTGTGCAACGGTAGTCAAGAGTACTCAACTACCAGACAATTTTTAACCGATCCAATAAAGGAAAACGTCGGAAACGTCTTAGCCTCTAATTGGACACAATCTACTCGTTATCCTGAACAAACAACCCAAACAAAACATAGCCAAGCTGATAATATAACGGCCATGAAAACAAACCCCCAAAAGGTATACTTTTAAAAGGCTCCCGACAAACTAAATTTCCGAATGTAAATGACAGATAACAAATTAAAAGCAGAGTGATTACATGTTTTTGTCGTCATTTGTGATTGTGGACCGCGCGCTTCAGGATTGTGAAAGCAACGCAGGTATGTGAGATGAAATTAAATTTTGTACCTTAAAGAACTTCTTGCCTTCTTAGACATATAATAGAAACAATCTACTTCATAGATCAGAAGGATATTGAATATTTGTACAAATATATATTCACGCTTAACTGAATCGTATGAATTGCACATTAGTTTTGACACGACTCATTAAATTGTCCCTAGGATTAGTGGGATTGCGACAAAATTGATCTCTTAAAAAAATTGCGCAGTGTATCTACTTTGATTTCACGCTTATGCGTTCCACTTTAGCGAGAATTTATAGAACTCGAGTTTTCATTTGTACTTCTGCATTTCCAGGAAGAATTTTTCCTCATATGAACACCCTTTCTGGGTCTTTTTGTATTTAAAAATTTGTCAGACTATAATTCTGATATGCATCGAAACTCTAAAAACACCACATTAAAACCAAAGAAACCACTCCCGCAAGAAAAAAAAAGTACAGCTTTGTTTCGAGCCGCTCCATTATAAGTGCGTATGTTTGGCTTCCGATTCTATAACTAGGACAAATCGAAATTGGTCGAAATATTAATTGGCACGCAACTTTAAACAATTAGGCCATCTTTTCCTAATGTTATGCATCAGTCAATTGAAACCCCGGCCCCCCGACCCCCGGGACATAGCGGGGGTTTAACGCGGCTATAGCCGGGATTTAACGCACTTTTAACAGCCCGTTGTCCCCGGGGGGCGGTGGGTTTAACAAAATGTCTGTTACCCGGGCTGTGGAGCGGTGATTTAACAGCACGTGCGATCACCGGAAGCGGGGACAACAGCCGGGGGATTTAACACGAAGGACTGAACCGAATTTTTGTCTTCGAAGATAACGTAGGTGGAGAGAGAGGTTCGTACGTTTTTAATTCTTTGATATCGGTTTACTTTTTAGCCATCCTTTGCAAATGATGTTCAAGCATTTTCGTCCTATAAAATCGAGATTTGTTTCAAATAAATGCATTATTTTAAATCGACCTATGATATTTACGAGCCGTTTGAGATATCGACTATTTGGCGTCCTATCAGATATAAGGTGGGTCGTTAACAACGTTTTTGGTGTCAAGAAGAATAGATACGCAGAACAAGTACCATGCACCCGAGTCACTGAGGTATGACTAACATGTTATACGGTGAACCAACTGTGTTTATTTTAAAAATACATCGATGCATTTATGTAAAACCAAATGTAATTCTTACCGGCTAGTTTTCGTTAACGCCCAACACACTGTCACCTTGTACATCAAATCGCGTCTATTAATCAAAAAAGCCCAATTTTCGCAGTAATTGACGATTACAGAAGAAAACAATATTAATAGTGGAACCTGGAGTCCTTAGTGATAGAACCGAAAACAGGTAAAGTTTAACCTTTGCAACGTGTCCTTGACAAACGATGCTGATTTGAGTTGCGGCTTCTTCATTTGGTTCCCGGTGTATGACATTTGCAGACTGCAGACTGCAGACTGCAGACTGCAGACCGCAGACCGCAGACCGCAGACCGCAGACTGCAGACCGCAGACTGCAGACTGCATGAGGCAGCAAGACTGTAAATTGAATGAAACCAAAAATATCGTAATAAAGGTGGCATCATCATCAACATTACCTTGTTCCGAGAAGTACATGTAAGGCCTAGAAGCGAAGTTTATATTTTTCACGCAAATTACACCGACCTCATTCCTGAAGGAGTTGTTGGCTGTTCTTCTGGTATTGAATTAGAGCAGAATAATATCTGCCGATCACAAACTCGCTCATGAATCCATAGCAACAGGCTAGCAATTTAGCCTGCACCACAGACGAAACTAAACTCTGGTTATATAAGTCTGTCTGTGAAACAGCGCCGGAATCCTTATTCGACGGGGGCCCCACCTGTGTACTAGGATTTGAGTATGAGCAATGATTGGCCTGTTAAAAAAGCCATTGTCGATTTGCCTATTTAGAAATTGAAAATGCGCTTCCGCGGTAATTCGTCGAGTCCAGGTAGGATCTGTTCGGTTTAGATTATTTAGCATATCGTTAAATACTACTACGATGAAATACGTCGTTTAAAAGGTGTTAAATGTCCGTCATCTATCCTAGTTGTTTTTGTCGACGTAACTGTAGTGAGCACGAAGTGCTCGCAATCTAAAAACTCTTTTTTACAGAAGACTACTATTTAGACAGGCATTATTGGGCATTGCTACTTGTCACTATCAATTCACAATAATCAAAAAACAATAAAGAATCAGCGCAATTATTGATATATGGATGAGTCAATAAAGAGTCGCGTCTGTGAAGAATAGCCAACAGCATCTTGGATATGAGGCCAATGTAACTTTACACAAAAATATCAACCTTATTCCCAGGCTACTTTCTCACTTCACACGATGTTATACGTTTGATGGTGTCACCTTTATTAGGAAGATTTTTGGTGTCTTCTAATTTGCAATCTGCAGTCTGTGGTCGATCTGTGGTCTGTGGTCCGCGGTCTGCAGTCTGCAAACTGCAAAATATCGTAATAAAGGTGGCATCATCATCAACATTACCTTGTTCCGAGAAGTACATGTAAGGCCTAGAAGCTAATTGTTGGCTGTTCTTCTCGTATTGAATTAGAGCAGAATAATGTCTGCCGATGTCACAAACTCGCTCATGAATCCATAGCAACAGGCTAGCAATTTAGCATGCACCACAGACCAATCTAAACTCTGGTTATATAAGTCTATCAGTGAAACAGCGCCGGAATCCGTATTCTACGGGGCCCCCACCTGTGTACTAGGATTTGAGTATGAGCAATGGTTGGCCTGTTAAAAAAAGCCATTGTCGATTTGCCTATTTAGAAATTCAAAATGCACTTCCGGTAATTCGTCAAGTTCAGGTAGGATCTGTTCGGTTTAGATCATTTAGCATATCCTTAAATACTGCTATTAAGATGAAATTCGTCATTTAATAGGTGTTAAATGTCCGTCATCTATCCTAGTTGTTTTTGTCAACGTAACTGTAGTGAGCACGAAGTGCTCGCAATCTTAAAACTCTTTTTTACAGAAGACTACTATTTAGACAGGCATTAGTGGGCATTGCTACTTGTCATTATCAATTCACAATAATCAAAGAAGAATAAAGAATCAACGTAATTAGTGATATGCCGGGTGAGTCAATAAAGAGTCGCGTCTGTGAAGAATAGCCAACAGCATCTTGGAAATGAGGCCAATGTAACTTTGCGCAAAAATATCAACCTTGTTCCCAGGCTACTTTCTCAATTTCACACAATGTTATATTTTTGATGGTGTCACCTTTATTAGGAATATTTTTGGTGTCTTTCAATTTACAATATGCAATCTGTGGTCTGCAGTCTGCGGTCTGCAGTCTGCAAATGTCATACACCGCCCGTTGTGCCAGGCTTTTAACAGGTCTCTTGGCCCCGGGGCCGGGGAAATAACCCATCTTTTAACACTGGATAAATGTTAAATTCCCGGCTATCTCCCGGGGGTCGGGGGGCCGTAGTTTCAATTGACTGATGCATTAAAACTCTTGTATTGTCGAAACATCATCAAAAACAGATCATCGCGCTATATTTTTCTCTTTGAGTCCTTTATAGTATAAGAAACTTTATTCAATTTTAGCTCTGTTTTGAGCCGAAATCGAAAATTTGGAACTTGCCATGACACAAACGCTCGTTCATAGAAGTTGATGTGCTATCATCCTATAAAGTCTTCACAAAATTTCCTTCAAGTTGGTAAATCAATGACTCCTTGTATTTCCTTTTTGATATTTTTACCTTCTTTTAACGTTTTGAAAGGTCATTTTTATGTTTCCTTCAATTAAGAGGTAGTTCCTAACTTTTGAATTTTGATAAATTTCTTGACGCAGTTCCTTTAGGGTTTTCATCACCACTCTCATTTCCAACGTCAGGAGGTCTCAGTTAAAGTCACTTGGAAGGTAGTGAAATGGTCCTTACAAGTACCATGGAAAGATTCCTTTTTCTCACTGCATTCGCCTTTCTCCCAATCTGTGCATCTGCGACCGTCTACTACGTCGATGGAAGCAATGGCAATGACTTTAACCGTGGAGACAGCATTCAAAATGCATTTGAGTCCATCAAAGCCTGCGTTGACGCCCTCAATGGGCCTGGTGACGAGTGCCACATTCGCGCTGGTCGATATCATCAACCTGTGTTTCAGATATCTGGCAAGCAAGGTTCCCAGTCCCAACCGATTGTCATCCGGGGTTATCAAGACGAAGTTCCTGTTATTGACGGAACAATCCCGTTGGCTCCTAAACTGGCTGGCAACTTGATCCAAAGACTGGAATTTTCAGGAGCAGTTATTTTGAAATGTTTAATTGCTAAATCGGACGAGTAAATTTTTAACTGTCTTAGCTATGGTAGTCAGAAAATTTTTAAAATGCAGTGTGCGTGTTTGAATACTCCTAAGGCGTAATATTGATACCCTAAAAGATATTTTAATGATAAGGAAGGTAAAATAATTTACGGTTTGAGACACAGCCCTAATGAACATAAAGCGCCACTGGAACTGGAGACTATGCTCCGAATTATTTATTTATTTAATATTTATCAAGGGAGGATAAAACCAAGTCTCAATGAGCCCTCCAGTCCTGGAATTAAAAAACAAGAATCATTAAATCAAAATAATGGCGATGATGATGATGATGATGATGATATTGATGATGATATTGATGATAAAAATAATGATTCTTTTAAACGACGCTGATGATGATGATGATAACGCCTTTAACAACATTCTTGTGACCGCGGTTTTGTATGAAGTTAGGTGTTATACAACTCAAGCCCTGGTAAAAATCTTCGTGTCCTACCATCAATAACAGCGCTTCTGTTTTAAAACGAAAATTAAACCGCCAGTGTTAAACAGTTCGCACAATTAGTTCCTTAAGTTTGTCCTCAACAGCGTCGATGATTTTACTGCTCCAAAAACGTCTTGTCTTTCTTGTGTTTGAAAGAACTCAGAGTAAGGAAACCTATACACTTGCAAGTTATTGCACATATTGTATTCTATTCTTACAACATCAATCTTAAAATGTTGTCTTGCAGTGCTAAGATAGATCAGGACGTTTGGCAACTTTTCGTCGATGGTGAAATGATGACTAACGCCCGATGGCCAAACGCACTGTGGTCAGACAAAAAGTCTGACAAAAGTTCCAAGCGAGGAAAAATGGTCGACAGTGGTCAGAAAGATTTAGCTGGAAGTGGTATCAACGCTGAGGGGGCTATGGCAATTCTTAACATCGGAAGTTTCAACACTTTCACTGCTGCTGTTAAGAGCCATTCCCCAGGGCAGAATTTCTTCACTTATGATGACAAATTCGGTGATATCAAGTTCAAGCCAGGCCATAATCAATACTTTCTTGAAGACAAACTGGACTTCCTTGATAATGCTGGCGAGTGGTTTTACGATAAAGGCTCCAAGAAAGTGTACGTGAAGACATTGAATGGAATGTCTCCTGAAGGCAGAATAAGAGGAAAGGTGACGAAAAGCCCCTGCGTTTAACGTATATAGAGAGGGGAGGGGGCAGACCAGAAAGGGGCGAGCCATGGAGCTTAGGTACCGTCCACGCTAATAAGTTTTCGTTTGAAAACGCATACATTTCGATGCGTTCAGGCCTTCCCTCCACACTAATGCGCTGAGCGTTTTAATGGAAAACACATCGATTTGACAACGTTTTTGAAAGTGGATCAAAAAGAAAACCCATAGATTCGCATCAGTGAGGAAGGTCGAAAACGCATCAAAATGGTACTGTGGACGCGAATCGATCGACGCGTTTTCGATGACAACGAAAACGCATTAGTGTGGACAGGACCTTAGTGAACAACCTACCGGTAGAGCAAGGGCAGAGACGAGGAACTGATGTTCACAGCTTAAATAAAACAAGTGTTTGAAATGAAGGCGCCATTCAGCTTTGGCGAGCCCTGTTTGTCTTATCAAATTAAGTAGGAAGAAAACAAATTTTCTTTTTTTTTTTACTCACCCTGAAGCAACACGCAGTTTCTCAAAAACTAACCCTATTTTTATTATATTATTTTCTAGGTCCAAACGTATGCATTCACCATCACAAAATGCAAGCATGTTCACTTTAAACAAATGACCTTTTTCGGTACCACTCTGAAGGCGCGGCCAACGAGGAAATGGGACGTTATTGACGGGCTCCTTTTCGACACCATTAATTTCAAGTTCCCCTCGTATTCTATGCGCATGCTCGGTTTAACCAATCCTCCTCTCTGTACAGTCATTGAGGCAAGTCGCGGGAAAAGCTTTCAGCTAATTAACAGCACCTTCTTTGGAAGCGATGGAATGGCTCTTAGGTATAGTGGTAAAGGCGTTCTACTGCAGAATAGTTTATTTGAGTACAATGACTGGTCCGTAGCTATTATGACACACAAGAGTGGAGGGTTTGGAACTGTGATCTCCAATGGGTATGAAGACAAGTTTACTCGTAATACGCTACGTTTCAATGGCGCCAGCAGTGGTTGCCGTCCATCAGGAAGGAATCCCATTGTTAAGTTGAACCATGTTCATCACCAGTGCTGGGGGATACTGCCACACGATGGCGCCGGAGTGCAGTTCCAAATCGGTGCGCAAACCAATGCTGTTTCACAACAGAACTGGGTTCACTCCAGTCCAAAGTATGGGCTCCACTTTGTCGGGCAGCCTCCGAGGGTTGGACGATACGGTACCATGAAGGAAAATGTTGTGTGGAAATGTGGAGGAATCATGGTGAAAGGGGATTATCACAAGGTCTTCAACAACCTCGCTTTCGAGAAAAGAAATGAAAAAAGCGGCGACAGACAAGGTGACGGCTGCGCCTTGTGCGTCCTGAAATTTGTGCGCTCCAATCCGACAGAAATTAATCGAAACTCAGAGGTCGTCAAAAATGCTGCTGACGTAGCAAATGGCGGGAAAAGAAGGAGCCCATGTGGTACTTATCCCTCAGCTGGAAAAACCGTGACCGTGAGCATTGGTAAGGTACGACCAGAAGTCATGGACGCAGATAACTTGGACTTCCGACCCCGTAATGGATCAGCATATGTTGAGCATTAGGCCGGTTCATACTTGTACAATCCCCAAAGTAAATATTACTGGATTCCTGGGCGGCAGTTGTACAAGGCTAGCACCCCTGTCCCTCCTGATGTTAGTAAAACTGTAAAGGTGAGGGACTAGTACATCATTTAAGCTAAAGCTTCTCTTTTTCATTTTTTTATTTTTATTTTTTCAGTTCGAAGAGAATTCGAAGACTGTAATCTCGTAGAATAAAGATTGCTTACAGAACATCTCACTTGCTCACATTACCTCGCAAGATACGCTACTCGCTATAAAGATGGGATGTACAAATTGAATAAATGTGTGACTTAGAGAAGTGCAAATAATTTATATAAAATAATTTGTATAAATATTTGAATTGCTCTGCTCCTTCTTTATTAGACCGATAGGGATGCTGTCATGTGGCTGAACGCCTATGGCGTATCCACTCACCATGTGTACTGTGGTACAAACAAGGCGAATGTTGCCGAAGCGACTTCAAAGTCACCCGAGCATCAAGCGAAGATCACCGACGATGGCAATGTGTATTACTTGACGAAAAATCTCCAGTCGGGTATTACCTACCGCTGGCGAGTGGATGCTGAAATTGAAGAAAAGATTATTTACAGAGGCGACGTGTGGTCTTTTCAGACAGTGTGAGCACGTTTTATCCATATAAAAAGTTTGGATAGCATCACTATTAGTGTCACGCTATGTTGAATGTATTTTTTCCTCTAATACAGAGGTAGAAAATGATTTGGATATGTCAGACTTATGTCTAAGCCTAAAGTCAATTGTAAACCGTATTAAGTGAAACTTGGAATAAACTAGATGTCTTGATCTTTCGTGACGTTACAGATCAAGATCCCCAGATACTTTTTGTAATTGACTGAGGTATAATGGACGAGCTCACTGGAGCTAAAAATGTCTCCATAATCGTACTCGACGGTCACCCTCAAAGACCATTTTATGTGACCGGGATGGTCCTTGATCCCTGATCGAATTGGAATTTGGAAATGTTGATTTTTTTTTTGTGGAAGGTACAAGACAATACTGAAAAAACCTGACTGATAGAAATATTCTCCAAAGCAGGGGCTGAGAAAACAACAAATAGATTTTCGAGAGAGCGAAAATTGAACCCGAACAATGATCAAAAGGATAGAACTGAGAGGTAACACCTCGTCCCGTTTGTCTGCAAAATTTTCTACATTTCTGATAGCAGTTTCCTCTAAATCTTTTTTGCTAAAATTGCGAAAAGAATTTGCCAGCAAATTTTTGCAAGCAAGATCGATCATGGACATAATTGCCCGTTGCTGGTTCGCCCGCGCCACCGTGCAGCTATATCATGGAGCTGATTAGTATTCTGATGTTATACTAATGCAGAATTCTAATTGGTTGCTTTGAGACAAAGAGCATAGCGAGGCTCCAAAACTCGAAATAGCTTTGTCCTTCAGAGGTCCGACAGCTATGCTATGCTGATGAGGCCTAAAAGATGGGCGAAACAGCAGTCCATGGCTGCCATTGCCTGGGTGATGTGGCTGTGTATGCGTTAGGTACTGGCCAGGCTCTGGTTTAGTGTACGTGCATGTGTCAATTGCTGTTGTTTATAATGTTATAGTTAGAAATTACTTGTTAGTCAGCTCACACTCTTCTCACTGAGCGCCAATTCTTCTCGTCCGCCTACATCTCAGTAATTGACAAAGTTCTTGCCTTAACTGAGGGTTAAATATTCCATATATCACGGGATTCACGGAGCTGCTATAACCAACTAGGTAGGTGTACGTCATGTACACCTCTCGAGGCATCCAATATTTGCCCGTGAACATGCTAACTCCATCGATTACGATGAGCGGTGATCAGCAACATGTGAACGCCAGGACTATGGCAAATAAGAGTTTCGTGATTTTCGTCTCATGCACTTGCATGTTGAGAGACATTCGGCCGGCTTAACTTGTCGCACTCGTAAATACAAATGAATTTTCCAGGGTGGAAGAAAAATCCGTCGTTGAACATTAAAGATATCGGGAATGGCGTTGACACTAAAAACGCTGGAATCAGAAAGAGACATATGTTCTTCTTGGAGTATATTTTGGGATGCAATGACGGCCGAGTCACTTTAAAATAACGAGCGATGGCTGTAAGAGTCATTGTTACAAGAGAAAATGTACCGAACACCGTGAAAGTAAATCCTTGAAAATTGCACGCGGTTTTGTTAAAGGGCCAACGTCCTGTAAGTAAAATAGCAAGTGTGAAAGGAAAGCCCAACGCGGCAATGAGAACATCTGATAAAGCTAAACACGGGATGACTTCGAAGGTGAGGGTGCTTAAATATCGTCCAACAAACTAGCAAATTTCCACCGATGGCTGATAGAAGATTAATAATCGTTACTGTTGATTCAAGCGCAACTGAAAGGCGGCTTCTGCCTGCCAGCCTCTTCCCCAAATCTAACCTTCCTTGTGCATCCATTTACACCGTGAATAGCGTTTAATACTCAGTGTTTTAAGGGGAGCGCGATTCAGTTTATTCTTACTGCAGTTGCACCTGCATGCGGCTACCCATCCGGGCTAAACATACAAACTCTGATCTAATAGGCAAATGACTTCCTGTTGTATTAAAACTCAGTATGGAAAGAGTCTGTTTAAAATAGCCTCAGTCAAAGATAAATTAATTTAAACGTTCTTTTTATTTTAATATTTGGTGACATGATCTTACTTATCTCGTAAAGTTTAATAGATTAGTGTTGAAAATAAGTTTGCCTTCTCCGATTTTATACCTATAAACGTTGGCAAAATCTATGAAATTGATCTTTAAAATTCAGCATAAGTTTCTCAAGCAGCTGTGTGCAGCTGCAGTTTTAGTGTAGAAACCACAGTTACTCAGAGGCTACGTTCCTATGACACCGTACCAATTTTCGACCGGTGCGTTTAGTGCGTACACAGGGCGCTTTCCATTTAGCAAGAAATTCCGGATATTCCGGTTAGGATGTAAGTGGATCTTACTTTTATTGGGCATTCCACTGGAAAATTCCCGGAATTAACTGGAAATTTGAAAAGGTAGTCCTGTTTACCCGTTGGAAACTTTTTGATGGAAATGCATGTTCCATTTTGTTTTTGCAAGGAATCACCAGTTCCAGGCTATTCAAGGCGATATCTTTGTCACCATCTTGAATTTTGGTGACAAGAACATAAACGAATGGAACTAGTGTCAAATGGAAAACGTTCTTCACTCGATGGGCCTTTCTATGGAAGTTTCTCAAAGTTTTTGGTAGATGGAAGCACCCACAGAATCACTCTAACCGTATGGAAATTTAGACAACCAGTCATTCAAAAATTTGAACGCCAAAATCGAAGTCAAATTCTTAGCCGGTACGGTCAAAAATGTCTTACACACTCTTGAAGACTGTGTTCTAACCCTGATTAGGCCAAAAATACCGAAAAAAAAAACTCAAAAAACTGAAAAGACAATAAGTAAAATGATATTGGGTCAGGAATCAGGGTCATAAATAAGGTCTCTTTTCCTAAACAGGGCAGCGAAATGAACAATTTTTGTTTTAATCAGGATCAGTGTATGGTGCACCTTTTTTTCATTAGTTTCGAATTTCTGGTAACCCATCATTTTTTTGACGTTCTCGTCTCCCTTTTGTTACTACTTACTGAAAAGGGGCCCTGGGCTTTATCTGCGAGTGTAGACGGGCCTGGAACGAGCACAAACTTGAAAAGACTTTGTGTCTCTGCAAGCTATAACTTACATTATACAGCCTCTTTCTTCGGCTCCTGCAACAAGGCATGATAGTGACACTGCCTTCCTAGATCCGACTGGCTTGAAATTTCAAACTGGAAATTCCAAAGCCATACTTGTATTGTCAATATTCCATTTTAGTAGTCACATCTAAATCAAATACCTTTTAAAATAACATATTTCAATCGCATAATCAGCGGTTATCTTTTTGTATTAATTCGCCTTACGTTTACCTATGAATTGACATAACTGTAACTTGTAAATCCACACCCCTCAGGGCTTTTCAGGGATAACTTACAACACTGGTTGGGGACTTTTGCCAGTACTGCTTATGGTGCAGTTTACAAGCAGTGAGGGAAGAAGTAAAGAAGTCCCCTATGTGAAAGTGAATTTGAGATAGACCACCACACCGGGGACTTCGTCACCTACTCTTTGGTGCATGTATGGGTTTTTTTATAAACGTCCCACATAATATATATATTAGGGAGCTTAGGCAAAGGCGTTTCTGAGCGACGTACGTCAACCGGAAGTGATGCCTTTCCCTTTATTATATGACTTGACGTTACCAAATTTGTATTGCTAAGTGTCCTTATTCTTATAAAGACAATTTTGCCGAAAATTCAGGCTAAACCACTGCCCATGAATGAGAAAGGTCCACTTAACTTCCGGTTGACGTGCGTCGCTCAAAAACGTCTTTGCTTAAGTTCCCCATTATAAGTGCAAGGGTCTCAGTTCACCATCCGTGGACAAGGTCATATTGACCATGGACTGTGATTGATAAAAAACATGAGTTCCTGGGTGATAAAAGTTAACTAAACATAACTGGTAATGGTAAAAGTGCCTTTAGACTCGATCTTCTCCAAAAAGCAAAAATTGAGGTATAATATACATATAATGTTGGAATAGAAAAATGCCTGTTAATCGGGCTTGATAGATCATGATCATCGTTAACATTGCGGTTTAGTTTTAACATAATCATTTTACTCTTTCACGAGTATGCTTCTGTAACTGAGTCTGGTACCGTGCTCTTTGACAAGGAACCGTCGCATAAGCGTAGTGTAAGGCCTGCAAAAAAAGAATTGCGAAAGGACCTGTGTTAGGGTTATAACGTGTAAGCGACAAACAGAAGTTCTATCACAGCTTTAATTTTTAAATTTTTAAATTACAATTCCTTCTGAGCTGGATTAATTTTTGCCGAGTAACGCCTGAGGGAGGGTACATCAGTACGCCAATGATCACCCAGGAATCGATCCTGCGATTGTTGCCCACCCCCACCCCTCCTCTGGCAACGTTCCCCTCCTTATCGGGGCACATAAGCAGTTGGGTCGTGCAAAGACTGCTTCGAGGTGACTAGCAATGGCCATTGAAGGATCCCTACCCGTGTACGAACCTGTCCTGTCTCCTCATAGCCTTGATATTCCTTTTTCCCCAAATGAGATGCATCTAGGGTTTCAGTAGAGAGACTCTTGTACCGCTGCACTTCATGATAATGACTATCCGCAGGAGTCACAGAACAGAGCCCAGAGTACAGAGGTGTCTCGTTCTCTCTTGAAATGTTAGCAGCATTGTTTTAGCAGCATTGTTCTCCTCAAAAATCTCAATGTCTTCCTCAGTATCTTCACTGGTATTTTGCTTTTTTGCATATAAATGATACCAGAGCCTCCAAGTTACAAACCCTGTGCCCACAAAACAGACGAAAAGCAAAATGCTCAATCCAATCAGGATGGCTTTACGAAGAATATGCGTTTGTGCCTTTGTGCCTCCTGAAAAATAAACAAACAAAAACAAAGAGGGCTCAAAAACTAACAGAGTTAAGTAAACTATATATTCAAGGCACGAAGGGTCAGCAGAACACCTAAAACCAGAAAACCAGGAGCCCATAACCTGGAGCGAGCAACTTCCATGTACCCGATCGTGTCACGGCGTTTTCACCGACCAGTTTATTTTTAGAACGATTTTGACGCGAATTTAGAATATCTTTCAGGTGGCGGTTCGGGTGGTTCAGGGGCGTATGGGTAAAACTATGATGTAAAACGAACCTGCGTAACTGCACATAACACCAGCATCTTTACCATGGCCACAATGAAAGTGTCTTCCCCAGCCATTGTGGCTGCACTCTTTTAGTGAACTCTCCATTCCTGTACACCGCACGTTACTCATCCATATTTTTCCTGCTCCTTCTCCGAAGGCCGCTAACTTAGATGCTTCTAAAGCGCCTTCAAATCCCAGTTGGCGACAAACTACCGAAGCGTCTGCCAGATCCCAGCCGTTATCACACACTGTTCCCCAGGCTCCATTGTAATAAACTTCCACGCGA
>OZ037783.1:28292625-28312625 GCA_964035525.1 Porites cylindrica
GCGATCGACCACTGAGCACATCATTTTTTACGGATGCAAATTGGGTGATTCTACATGACGCAGAACCATCATTGGCATTGACGACATTACTTTTTTGGTAATTTCCGAGCAGGCTTGTCCCAAGTAGGAATCGCCAGTCTATCGAAGGCGATTTAACCTCCCGTACGCCACCACTAATCTCGGAGTAATACGCTCATGGGAAGTTGTACGGTAGTTAAGAGTTCAAATTTTCAGTTGTGTTTGACAGTTCAAACATTTACAGTTCATGTTTAAAAAGGGTAGAAATAGGCAACAATATCTATAAACAGTCCTCAAAATACACGTTAATTAAACTCCATTGCCGGGGCCAGAAAGAAAAAGGATCCGACTTAGGTAATGAGTAATATCCATGCTATAATTCTCTTCCTACACTGTAATTTTCAGGGAGTTATAATAACTCCTCTAGTGGAGCTAATTTAACTCCTTACAGTGGAGTTATTTTTCGTGGAATTATTTTAACTCCAAAAAGGAGTTTAAAGAACTCTTTTTCAGGAGTAAAAGTGACCCCAGATAGTGAGGAGTTAAAATAACCCCCCAAAAGGAGTTATCCTGTACCTAAAATTTTTACTCCACTTTCAGAGTTAAATTAACTCCAAAAAGAGTAAAAACAATCCATGAAAGGAGTACAGACTGGGAGTAAAAAGAACTCTTTTTCAGGAGTAAAAATGACCCCAAACTCGGAGTTAAATTAGGAGTTAAAATAACCCCAAAAAAGGGGTTATCCTGTACCTAAGATTTTTACTCCATTTTTGGAGTTATAATAACTCCCTAAAAATTACGGTGTAGGGTGTTTATGATGACCGCGCGAGTACATTTGAACAAAGCACTAGAATCACGCAAATATTTGACAAAACGTCCATTTTATAGCCCCCATATTCTAAGACCATCAAGTCATCAGGTTGATTTTCAGAACATAATGAGATATAGAACTCCGAGGGGTATTTAACATGCTACTTTAGGGGCTCTATAGTTTCTTTTAAGTTGGTGTTTTATGTGTTTGTTAGCGGTTTGTCTTATTTTTTGTCTTTAGCTGGGGCAATTGTTAAAAGTACCCCGGTGTGCCTTATGCTGCCGCTCTTAGAGTTGTAGACGACCAACGATGAAGCTGATGCAGTTATGTAAAGGTTGCTGCTTTGGGCACTGGAAAAATACGCACAGCTCCGGGAACGGCTATGGTTTGACCGTCACTCAAGCAAATCATTCCAATGAGTTCGCTATTCCCAAATGCCCAATAACCAATTCAAAGTAGACAGACTGCAAATTATCTTAGTTGCTAAAAATATATATATATCTATCTACGTGTCGCAACTGTTCATCAGTAGGATGCCTAAAATGCGTGCAATTCCACAATTGGTTTCGGCTCCATTAAATCCTATACCAATTGCAGAACATTTTAGGAGGAGCCACCCACCATGTGAGCACAGTCACGGACAATGTATAAGTGAGGAAAATAACGCAAAGTAAAATTAAGACGTTAATAAACGAACTAAATGTACACGTCAATTAAATAAATAAACAAATAATGCGCGCGCTCAAAATAAAATTGTACGCGCACACGTACCGAGATACAACTGAAATACCACAGGTGGCCCAAGCGTAATATGAGAGTTTGCATGGGAAAAATAGAGTTCGAAACTTAGATGAGATAAATGAAGTAAAGGCAATATGTGAAGAGACTTATTATTACACTGTCAGGTCAGATGATGTAAAAGTACTCAAATCGCGCTGAAACTTCGTAAAAACAAAGACAACGACTCCAGGTAACAATATTTACACTTTATTGATAACTTATATCGCCTTTACTTCATTTATCTCATCTAAGTTTCGAACTCTATTTTTCCCATACAAACTCTCATATTACGCTTGGGCAACCTGTGGAAATACAACACTATGCAAGAAATAAGTAATGTAAGGATACGATGGTGCAATTCAAGCCTGGATTGCTAATCTCATCTCCCGCAGGGCTGCACCATACTTCTCGACGATAAGACCATGGCGACTGAAGAATTTATTAAATGATTTCTGAAGTAGAATGGTTTCAAAGCCTTGCTGTCTGAGTCGTAATGAAAGTCCACGGAGTCTATTGATGAAGTCAACTTTGGACATGCAAATTCTAACATATCTCACCAGTTGAGATATAAACACCGTAAGCTGGATTGGCGGGAATGTTGCCGATGACCAATAGCCCTCGCTCGATTAAAAGTTCTTTAAGCTATAAATGACTCCGAGGCTTTCTAGTCATTTTTCTATATTTGATTTGGTTTTCTATGTGCTCAAGTCTCTTCTGGGAATTGCGAGACAATGGAGACGTGAAAAAATTGCCATTTTGTCCCTAAAACCTTAGAACCAGGTTAGAATTATAATACAGTGGAACCTCGATATAACGAAGGTCCAAAGGATCGGCAAAATTTGTTCGCTATATTTTACTATTACTGGGGTAAAGAAAAACGTTCGTTATCCAGAGGTTCTCGTTATATAGAAGTTCGTTATATAGAGGTTTTCGTTATATAGAGGTTCGTTATACCGAGGTTTTCGTTATATAGAGGTTCGTTATACCGAGGTTTTCGTTATATAGAGGTTCGTTATATCGAGGTTCCACTGTGTAGCGAACGTGAGCTATTGCCAAAGCAACCTTTATTAAATTAAGTATATGTCTTAAATTATGAAAAAAATTAAGTCTTTATTACTTGAGCACAGGACACCTGCGTCTTCACTATGACCACAGTTTTGTATTCCCCGACCGTTGTGAGGACACTCTATCAATGATCTCTCACTGCCAGTACACCTTACATCATCCATCCATATTTTTCCATTTCCAGGTCCAAAAGTAGCGGATTTATATGCTCTCGTAGCTCTTCCAAATCCAAGTTGGCGACAAACTACTTTGGCGTCATTAAGGTCCCAGTAATCATCACACACTGTTCCCCAAATTCCATTGTAAAACACTTCTACTCAACCTTGCGCATGCGATATGGAATATCCATCATTGACCAACTGGCGGATGTCTGCAAAATAACCAGGAACTCGCCAATACACAAGTTACTTTTGTCAATTACTGTCTTTTTCGAGGCTTTTTAATAAGCCAGTTTTTTTAAGTGGTAAATATTAACAGCAAATAATCTTCGATAATTAATTAAGGTCATTCATCTGAAAAAGAACTAGCGTACAAAGGCCTACTCTGGGACCTTAACTCGCCTTAACTCGCCTTAACTCGCCCTAACTCGCAACTTGAGATTATATTCAAATTTCCTTATCTCGCCTTAACTCGCCTAAACTCGCATTATCTCGCACAAACTCGCCCTATCTCGCCACTGCCAAGTGGATACCAATTTTAATATCTCATCCTACTCTCAGTGTAATTTCACAATATTATTACTCCACAAAGGGAAGATGCCAAAGAATACGGTTTTCAAAAGTTTAAAAGACAGTGATTTTTAAGGAAAACAGGGTATTTACCTTTAAAGAAATATGCAATTGACCTGTCCCATCCTTCTGGAATTTCCAATAGCCTCTTTGGTAAGGTATTTACCACTAAAGATTCAATGAGGTTTTTCTTACTTAACATTGTCATGCCTTGGGGTCACAACTGGACTGTCAATGGAACTACTTACCTGTGAGGAACAGCCTGGACATGCAGTAACTAGTTACCTAATAAAAAGGCTGCAATGCTAAGCATGGTAGAAATTCCAGAGGCATGGGGTCACAGGGTCTTAAAAATCCCACATTGACTGTTGGTGTTTTGGTCCGCAAAGTAAGTGACATTATAACTAAAAGAACAAACAATGAATCTGCAAAAAAGTTTTCATAAAATATTTTAGATTTTAGTCTTATACTTCTAAGCGAGACAAAGAAACACTCTAAATTCAAGATTGCCTTGAATCCCTCAATTGAAGAAAACGTTTTCTTATTTTATGAGCAAACATTAAAACAAATCATAGGTTAAGAACTCCCTTTTCTGTAATTTAAACAGGCAGTTTCAAATTATGAGAAAAAAACCCTATCCTATGATTTGTTTTTAATTTTTTCTTAAAATAGGAAATCTCAAATTTAGAGTGAAATACAAAAACATAATAAAAGAATTTGAATATTAAATTTTTAGTTTTAAGCTGGGTAATGATTCACAAAAAAAGTTAACTTGTAGTGGAAAGTTTAATTACTTTGCAAATATAAAGCATGCAAGCTGTTTATAATATATGAAGAGCAGTAGTACAAGTAGGATTCCAGCTGGCAATCATCAATGAAAGTCAGGGATGTAGCCAGAATCGAGAATCCTTTAAATTATAAAGTTACCTGGTACTAGAAGATCTGTACATTCGTTCAACGTGACATCCTGTTTGGCCTACATTGTAGTCAGACTGGCAACCATAACCCAGGCATGATTCATAAAGACTTGTTACATTTAGCCCTTAACTGAATAAAGGATTGCTAAAGGTACAATATTTTGCATTGATAGCCAACTTCGTTCGCCATCTTTGATATTACCCAGAAGGTACTGGCAACTCATGACTTCCCAGGGCCCTCTCGCTCAGCCCATTGTCCTCGATATGTATTCTGGGTAATTTTCAAGATGGACGGAAAAACTTCCAAAGAAAAGGAGAACTCGTGCAAAAATTTTGATATTAAATCGAGAACTTTCGAAATGTATCACATGCAGGTAAGCGGAGGTAAGCTAAGCTAAAGCCTTTTAACCTTGCAACGTAACTCTATTTAAAGCCTTGTTGATCCCAGTCCACTGGCAAGTTTTAGGTAGGAAGCTTCAATGTGGCGTACATGACATGAAAACACGCACAACACGGAATGAGCCGGTGGCCATTTTGTAAAAATTGCGAAGCAGGAAAGATTAATCACCGACAACTCGTAAGAGTTTGCTAGACAAAGCCGATAATGGAGAGTGTATTCCTGTTAATCAACTTAAAGGAGGTATAGCGCTCTGCACAACGATGAACACTTTGTAAAAAGTAAGTAGGACTAAACAGAAGATATGGTCATCTATTTTTTGCTGTTTTGCTATAGGCTGAGTGTGATAAAGAGTTTACTAACAAGTAAACTTGATCCTCCTTTCTTTTGTAGAAATCAAGGTGCCTCTCACAGGATTGTCCAAGTTTAAGGAGGGAGTTTCTCAAATATAGGAACTGCTGCCTTTGCTGGCGTCTGATGTGGATTTGCTCCGCTGTTTCTTTTTTAGACCGATAGAGATGCTATCATGTGGCTGAACGCCTATGGCGTATCCACTCACCATGTGTACTTTGGTACAAAGAATGCGAATGTTTCCGAAGCGACATCAAAGTCAACCCGAGCATCAAGCGAAGATCACCGACGACGGCAATGTGTATTACCTGACGGAAAATCTCCGATAGGGTAGGACATACTACTGGCGAGTGGATGCTGAAATTGACAACAAGATAAGTTACAGAGGAGACCATAGGGAACCCACACTCTTATCTGTAAACTGAAAATGGAAATTAAATAAGAGAGAAAATCTTACTTGTTTTGTTCTATTCTTGAATCTGCTGTGGTGCGAAGTGAAATGGAAGTTGTTTTGCGATGCGAAAACTATGTTCAAGTCGACGTTTTTACCGTTGTTGATTTCACAACGGCTTACGTGGCTTGGCTCTCATTTCACTGTTGGTGTCACGCGCAGGTTGTTATTATCGTCTGGCGTTTCATTGTTGGTTATTAATTTATTCGAGAGAGAGTATTACCGTTTAATAATTCAAATTGTTAATAAATTAATAACCAACGATGGACCGCGAGACGATAATAACAACCGGCGCGTGACCACATAAAGCATTGTGAAATCAAGAACGGTTAAAGCGTCGACTTGAACATAGTTTTCGCATCGTAAAACAACTTCCATTTCACTTCGCACCACAGCAGATTCAAGAATAAAACAAAACAGGTGAGATTTTATCTCTTATTTAATTTTCATTTGCAGGTTACGAATAAGAGCGTGGGTTCCCTGTGAGGAGACGTTTGGTCTTCCAAACAAAGTGACCACACGTTATCCGTATAAAATTTTGGATAGTATGTAACTATGCTATGTATGCATGGGTTCCTTTCTCTGGTGCGGAGGTAGTGAATGATTTGGTTATGCCTCTAAGCTCTTAGTCAATTGTAAACCAGTATTCACTGAAATTTGGATGAAACTAAGACTAAAAATGTCTCCAAAATGTATTCAACGGTCACTCACTCTCAGTGATTGTTTATGTCGACGAGGTGGCCTTTGATCCCAGTGATCGAAATGGAATTTAGAAATCATTGGTTTTTTTTTGAGTAACAACAACTTTATTTGTACTCCACATTGAATTATATATATATATACAAAATACTATTAAAAATAGAGAGAGTACAGGCTGCCCATAATAACCATTGAGGGCTAAAGAGATTGGGCAGCGTTATTTAAGTTATTATTATTATTATTCATTCAAAATATTTCCCCGATTCTGATTGGCTAAAAGCACACGATTAATTCACCATAACCAGTTACTGATGACCAAATTTGGAAGAATTTTGACTTTAACGAGGAAATGACGTCAAAAATGCAGCGTTTTCGCAGGTTAAGGCACCGTTAACCGAGAGGACCTGGTGACGAGGTTGAGTTGTTTTGGTTGTGAACTTGAAAAAATGGCGGACATTTCACTCGTTTCAAGAGTAAGAACTAGGCGAAAAAATAGCTAAAAAAAAGGCAAGAACAGCAAGAAGACAACTCGAAGGGCGACATCTGCTATTTGGAGAATATTTGCGGAGCAGGACAAACCTAAACGTGCACTTTCGAAGATGAACTTAACATCGATGGATCGATGGAGGTAAGCATGCTGTAGCTATGTTTTTAAACTAGGAATTATTTTGAATGAATAATAAAACAGTTATTGAATTCGGCTTTCGTATCATTATGAAGAATTATGGAGATCTCGGAGGGTGTTATCCGCCTCGGCCTATGGCCTCGACGAATAACACCCTCCTCGATCTCCATAATTCTTCATAAGATACTCAGCCTCATTCATTAACTGTTAAATAAATGATGTTGCTAAGGGTCAGGTACGCACGACATACAGCTACACAGAAAGAAAAAGACTCGTAAATAATAGAAAAAAATTCAGACAGCAAACAAAAAATTTAATAAAACTGAAGAAACTGACTGTTAGCAATACTGTCAAAATCAAGGCTGAGGAAACAACTTTCCAAACTTCCACAAGTCGATTTTCGAGGGAGCGAATATTGAACCCGAACAACGGTAAAAGGGGTAGAACTGAGAGGTAACACCTCCTCCCCTTGCTGGTTCGCCCTGGCCACTCAGTTATCATGCAAGCTTCCCGGATTAGTATACTGATGTTATACTAATGCAGAATTCTAATTGATTACTTCGAGACAAAGAGAATATTGAGGTTCCAAAACTCGAAAGGGCCTCTGATACATGGCTTTGTCCGTTCAGAGGTCCGACGGCTATGCGGCTATGCTGATGAGCCCTGAGAAAGGCGAAACAGCTGTCCATGGCTGCCATTGCCCGGGTGATGTGGCCGTGTATGCGTTAGGTACTGGCAAGGCTGTTTGGTATAGTGTCAGTGTCAATTGCTGTTGTTTATTAATGTTATAGTTAGAAATCGCTTGTCAGTCAGTTCACGCGTTTCTCACTGAGCGCCAACTCTTCTCGTCCGCCTAAAGCTTGGTAATTGACAAAGTTCTTGCCTTAGCTGAGGGTTAAATATTCTATATATCACGGGATTCACGGAGCTGCTATAACCAACTAGGTAGGTGTACGTCATGTACACCTCTCGAGGCATCCAATATTTGCCCGTGAACATGCTAACTCCATCGATTACGATGAGCGCTGACCAACAACATGTGAATGCCAGGACTATGGCAAATAAGAGTTTCGTGACTTTCATCTCATCCACTTGCATGTTAACTCGTTTATTTTGTTCGCTTCTTGAATTTGCCATTTGGATATTATGCTTATTATGCTGTCGAACAGAGCGGAAAATACTAATATGACAGTATACTATTGGTCCATAACACGCGATAATTAAAAATGTTCCCATGGAAAGCTAAGACATTCGGCAGGGCTTAACTTGTCGCAGTCGTAAATACAAATGAATTTTACAGGGTGGAAGAAAAATCCGTCGTTGAACATTAAAGATATCGGGAATGGCGTTGACGTTAAAAACGCTGCAATCAGAAAGAGACATATGTTCCTCTTTGAGTATATTTTGGGATGCAATGACGGCCGAGTCACTTTAAAATAACGAGCGATGGCTGTAAGAGTCGTTGTTACAAGAGAAAATGTACCGAACACCGTGAAAGTAAATCCTTGAAAATTGCACGCGGCTTTGTTAAAGAGCCAACGTCCTGTACGTAAAACAGCAAGTGTGAAAGGAAAACCCAACACGGCAATAAAAACATCTGATAAACCTAAACACGCGATGAAAATGTTTGACGCGCTTCGAAGGCGAGGGTGCTTGAATATCGTCCAACAAACTAGCAAATTTCCACCGATGGCTGACAGAAGATTAATAATCGTTACTGTTGATTCAAGCGCAACTGAAAGGCGGCTTCTGCCTGCCAGCCTCTTCCCCAAATCTAACCTTCCTTGTGCATCCATTTACACCGTGTATAGCGTTTAATACTCAGTGTTTTAAGGGGAGCGCGATTCAATTTATTCTTACTGCAGTTGCACCTGCATGCGGCTACCCATCCCGGCTAAACATACAAACTCTGATCTAATAGGCAAATGACTTCCTGTTGTATTAAAACTCAGTATGGAAAGAGTCTATTTAAAATAGCCTCACTCAAAGATAAATTAATTTAAACGTTCTTTTTATTTTAATATTTGGTGACATGATCTTACTTATCTCGTAAAGTTTAATAGATTAGTGTTGAAAATAATTTTGCCTTCTCTGATTTTATACCCATAAACGTTGGCAAAATCTATGAAATTGATCTTTAAAATTCAGCATAAGTTTCTCAAGCAGCTGTGTGCAGCTGCAGTTTTAGTGCAGAAACCACAGTTACTCAGAGGCTACGTTCCTATGACACCGTACCAATTTTCGACCGGTGCGTTTAGTGCGTACACAGGGCGCTTTCCATTTAGCAAGAAATTCCGGATATTCCGGTTGGGATGTAAGTGGATCTTACTTTTATTGGGCATTCCACTGGAAAATTCCCGGAATTAACTGGAAATTTGAAAAGGTAGTCCTGTTTACCCGTTGGAAACTTTTTGATGGAAATGCATGTTCCATTTTGTTTTTGCAAGGAATCGCCAGTTCCAGGCTATTCAAGGCGGTATCTTTGTCACCATCTTGAATTTTGGTGACGAGAACATAAACGAATGGAACTAGTGTCAAATGGAAAACGTTCTTCACTCGATGGACCTTTCTATGGAAGTTTCTCAAAGTTTTTGGTAGATGGAAGCGCCCACAGAATCACTCTAACTGTATGGAAATTTAGACAACCAGTCATTCAAAAATTTGAACGCCAAAATCGAAGTCAAATTCTTAGCCGGTACGGTCAAAAATGTCTTACACACTCTTGAAGACTGTGTTTCTAACCCTGATTAGGCCAAAAATACCGAAAAAAAAACTCAAAAAACTGAAAAGACAACAAGTAAAATGATATTGAGTCAGGAATCAGGGTCATAAATAAGGTCTCTTTTCCTAAACAGGGCAGCGAAATGAACAATTTTTGTTTTAATCATGCTCAGGATCAGTGTATGGTGCACCTTTTTTTCATTAGTTTCGAATTTCTGGTAACCCATCATTTTTTTGACGTTCTTGTCTCCCTTTTGTTACTACTTACTGAAAAGGGGCCCTGGGCTTTATCTGCGAGTGTAGACGGGCCTGGAACGAGCACAAACTTGAAAAGACTTTGTGTCTCTACAAGCTATAACTTACATTATACAGCCTCTTTCTTCGGCTCCTGCAACAAGGCATGATAGTGACACTGCCTTCCTAGATCCGACTGGCTTGACATTTCAAACTGGAAATTCCAAAGCCATACTTGTATTGTCAATATTCCATTTTAGTAGTCACATCTAAATCAAATACCTTTTAAAATAACATATTTCAATCGCATAATCAGCGGTTATCTTTTTGTATTAATTCGCCTTACGTTTACCTATGAATTGACATAACTGTAACTTGTAAATCCACACCCCTCAGGGCTTTTCAGGGATAACTTACAACACTGGTTGGGGACTTTTGCCAGTACTGCTTATGGTGCAGTTTACAAGCAGTGAGGGAAGAAGTAAAGAAGTCCCCTATGTGAAAGTGAATTTGAGATAGACCACCACACCGGGGACTTCGTCACCTACTCTTTGGTGCATGTATGGGTTTTTTTATAAACGTCCCACATAATATATATATTAGGGAGCTTAGGCAAAGGCGTTTCTGAGCGACGTACGTCAACCGGAAGTGATGCCTTTCCCTTTATTATATGACTTGACGTTACCAAATTTGTATTGCTAAGTGTCCTTATTCTTATAAAGACAATTTTGCCGAAAATTCAGGCTAAACCACTGCCCATGAATGAGAAAGGTCCACTTAACTTCCGGTTGACGTGCGTCGCTCAAAAACGTCTTTGCTTAAGTTCCCCATTATAAGTGCAAGGGTCTCAGTTCACCATCCGTGGACAAGGTCATATTGACCATGGACTGTGATTGATAAAAAACATGAGTTCCTGGGTGATAAAAGTTAACTAAACATAACTGGTAATGGTAAAAGTGCCTTTAGACTCGATCTTCTCCAAAAAGCAAAAATTGAGGTATAATATACATATAATGTTGGAATAGAAAAATGCCTGTTAATCGGGCTTGATAGATCATGATCATCGTTAACATTGCGGTTTAGTTTTAACATAATCATTTTTCTCTTTCACGAGTATGCTTCTGTAACTGAGTCTGGTACCGTGCTCTTTGACAAGGAACCGTTGCATAAGCGTAGTGTAAGGCCTGCAAAAAAAGAATTGCGAAAGGACCTGTGTTAGGGTTATAACGTGTAAGCGACAAACAGAAGTTCTATCACAGCTTTAATTTTTAAATTTTTAAATTACAATTCCTTCTGAGCTGGATTAATTTTTGCCGAGTAACGCCTGAGGGAGGGTACATCAGTACGCCAATGATCACCCAGGAATCGATCCTGCGATTGTTGCCCACCCCCACCCCTCCTCTGGCAACGTTCCCCTCCTTATCGGGGCACATAAGCAGTTGGGTCGTGCAAAGACTGCTTCGAGGTGACTAGCAATGGCCATTGAAGGATCCCTACCCGTGTACGAACCTGTCCTGTCTCCTCATAGCCTTGATATTCCTTTTTCCCCAAATGAGATGCATCTAGGGTTTCAGTAGAGAGACTCTTGTACCGCTGCACTTCATGATAATGACTATCCGCAGGAGTCACAGAACAGAGCCCAGAGTACAGAGGTGTCTCGTTCTCTCTTGAAATGTTAGCAGCATTGTTCTCCTCAAACATCTCAATGTCTTCCTCAGTATCTTCGCTGGTATTTTGCTTTTTTGCATATAAATGATACCAGAGCCTCCAAGTTACAAACCCTGTGCCCACAAAACAGACGAAAAGCAAAATGCTCAATCCAATCAGGATGGCTTTACGAAGAATATGCGTTTGTGCCTTTGTGCCTCCTGAAAAATAAACAAACAAAAACAAAGAGGGCTCAAAAACTAACAGAGTTAAGTAAACTATATATTCAAGGCACGAAGGGTCAGCAGAACACCTAAAACCAGAAAACCAGGAGCCCATAACCTGGAGCGAGCAACTTCCATGTACCCGATCGTGTCACGGCGTTTTCACCGACCAGTTTATTTTTAGAACGATTTTGACGCGAATTTAGAATATCTTTCAGGTGGCGGTTCGGGTGGTTCAGGGGCGTATGGGTAAAACTATGATGTAAAACGAACCTGCGTAACTGCACATAACACCAGCATCTTTACCATGGCCACAATGAAAGTGTCTTCCCCAGCCATTGTGGCTGCACTCTTTTAGTGAACTCTCCATTCCTGTACACCGCACGTTACTCATCCATATTTTTCCTGCTCCTTCTCCGAAGGCCGCTAACTTAGATGCTTCTAAAGCGCCTTCAAATCCCAATTGGCGACAAACTACCGAAGCGTCTGCCAGATCCCAGCCGTTATCACACACTGTTCCCCAGGCTCCATTGTAATAAACTTCCACGCGACCCTGGTGATGGGTAACGCCACCACCATCTTGCAAGCGGACATCTAAAATGTTTGATATCATTCACAGTTTCAGGTTTATCTTTAATTTAAGTAACGGTCCAGCTAAGAAGGAAAGCACCAACGGCTATGAACACGTTGGAATGCAGAAAGGTACTAACTTTTCTTTTGTCTATGCTATACTTCTGATTGGTTTAAACAGCAAAAGTTGAGAAAACTTCGTAAATTAAGCAGTTTCAGGACCTTACTTTTCCAACCAACTTCCATATAACAAAATCTCGTCTCAGTCTGAATAACAATGAAATCCTATGTGGAAAACATGTAAAACTGTAAACTTGTCTTTGCTGTTGTTTGCAACTCCTATGATTGGTCAAAATCTTTTAACACAAGAAGACACCCTTTCAAAATGGAGTTTCAATACATTTTATTGCGTAAACGGCCTTTCCGTAGGTTTATGCATACTCTGTGTAAAAATGAGAATATTCCTATGTGGGGAAAACACTTTGTCCGCATAACAATAGAAATTGCTTTCCATCTTACCCGGCTCACTACTTAAACTCAAAACTTTAAGGTTTTCCTTTTGGAGTTCATGGCCTCCTCAAGGAATGAGGATGGACCCTATGTGCGTGTTAAACATGCAGGTCACGTAAAAAAGTGTGCGAAAATAATCGAAAAACAACAACAGTTTCCCGCGGCCGATATTTTTTCCTTTTTAAATATACGTTGTAGTTAATATTTTATCTCAGGTAACTTTTGTTTTTCTTTTGTTTATATTTATGGTAATGTATGCTAATAAAGTTGAAACAAAAGAAAAATAAAAATTACCTGAGATCTGTAAATTAACTACAACATATACATTTGTTTCGCTATTTATTTTTCTTTTCAAAGTTACTCCACGCGTGGCCCATGCACGCGAGCGTCGACGAGTTGCGATATACGAGGGCGTAATGACGCGCTGGCTGGGGCTGGAATGAAAACTGAACAGATTTCAAGAGAAAAGGCGGGCTTCATGCAATCTAGAGCGACAACGATTATTTTGCACAAGCTTCTACTCGTCACAAGGTTTGGACCAAACTTTTTTGCAATTCCACGGCGCACGGGTTTTGAGAAATCGTTTAAACTTATCATCGGCTAAATATAGTGGGCCACTGATATTAATATATAAAGGAAAAAAAGGGAGATGTAAAGAATCAACCATAAGAGGACACAGAAAAAATCTGAGCCCCAGATGGGATTCGAACCCACGACCCTCCGTGTTCTAGATCGGATGCTCTAACCTCTGAGCTACTGAGGACTCGTCGAGCAAGAGTCATTTTTGTGGGTTGGAGTTGCGTACCGCATCTCGCAGTCACACAGTCCATCACAGGCAACACATAAGGCTTAACTGTATCACACAGTCACATTAATAGTAAGAAATGTCTCACTAAGGAGCCTCCAACCAACCAACCTATGCCACTGATATTAATGTTTAAATGAAATAAAGGGAGATGTAATATGTATGTAATAATATAATGGGACCTTTTAAAAAGCTTTTAACGCAAAAGATGCCTGCATGGCTCAATTGAACCTTCACATTCTTTCAAAGGCTTCAATCCGACGAAAACCATTTCATATAGAGGGGCAAATAGTTTTACCCGTTTAGATCAAATAAGGGAGTGTATCCCCCAAGTAAAAGGGCTTTAAAAATTCTTTACACTTAAAATGCAGTCTGACTGTTGCTTTCTATAGGTCGCTATTGTTTATTCCCTGCCACCATGCGGGTTTATTTTTAGGTTAATTTCGTAAACTTCATTTGGAAAACATTGTTTTTACCTGAGGTGCAAACTACACCCACGTTTTTACTATGATCATCATAGTTTGGTTTTCCGGAGACGTTGTGACGACACTCTGTCAATGATCTTTCTTTGCCAGTACACTCTACGTGATCCATCCATATTGTACTATTTCCTTGTTGAAATGTCGCAGACACGTATGCTTTTCCAGCTCGTTCAAATCCAAGCTCTCTGCAAACTACGTCAGCGTCTGTGAGGTTCCATGAGTCATCACACACTTTTCCCCAAGTTCCACTGTAAAACACTTCCACCCGGCCCTTCAGAATGGAATCTTTACCACTGACCAAGCGAACATCTAAGAGATTAGCACAGTAGTCAAGACGTACAAAGTAAACGTTACAATGACATTCACTCCTCGCAAGATTACTCTGTTTAATCCAACCTAAAGGGCATGACCCCCAGTACAACTTCTTGTAGTTGCCGCGACCCGTATTTTGGATTACTATAATGTAAATAATTTTTTAAGCGATCGACCACTGAGCACATGATTTTTTACGGATGCAAATTGGGTGATTCTACATGACGCAGAACCATCATTGGCATTGACGACATTATTTTTTTGGTAATTTCCGAGCAGGCTTGTCCCAAGTAGGAATCGCCAGTCTATCGAAGGCGATTTAACCTCCCGTACGCCACCACTATTCTCGGAGTAATACTCTCATGGGAAGTTGTACGGTAGTTAGGAGTTCAAATTTTCAGTTGTGTTTGACAGTTCAAACATTTACAGTTCATGTTTAAAAAGGGTAGAAATAGGCAACAATATCTATAAACAGTCCTCAAAATACACGTTAATTAAACTCCATTCCCGGGGCCAGAACGAAAAAGGATCCGACTTAGGTAATGAGTAACATCCATGCTATAATTCTCTTCCTAGGGTATTTATGATGACCGCGCGAGTACATTTGAACAAAGCACTAGAATCACGCAAATATTTGACAAAACGTCCATTTTATAGCCCCCATATTCTAAGACCATCAAGTCATCAGGTTGATTTTCAGAACAGAATGAGATATAGAACTCCGAGGGGTATTTAACATGCTACTTTAGGGGCTCTATAGTTTCTTTTAAGTTGGTATTTTATGTGTTTGTTAGCGGTTTGTTTTATTTTTTGTCTTTGGCTGGGGCAATTGTTAAAAGTACCCCGGTGTGCCTTATGCTGCCGCTCTTAGAGTTGTAGACGACCAACGATGAACCTGATGCAGTTATGTAAAGGTTGCTGCTTTGGGCACTGGAAAAATACGCACAGCTCCGGGAACGGCTATAGTTTGGCCGTCACTCAAGCAAATCATTCCAATGAGTTCGCTATTCCCAAATGCCCAATAACCAATTCAAAGTAGACAGACTGCAAATTATCTTAGTTGCTAAAAAATATATATCTACGTGTCGCAACTGTTCATCGGTAGGATGCCTAAAATGCGTGCAATTCCACAATTGGTTTCGGCTCCATTAAATCCTATACCAATTGCAGAACATTTTAGGAGGATCCACCCACCATGTGAGCACAGTCACGGACAATGTATAAGTGAGGAAAATAACGCAAAGTAAAATTAAGACGTTAATAAACGAACTAAATGTACACGTCAATTAAATAAATAAACAAATAATGCGCGCGCGCAAAATAAAATTGTACGCGCACACTTACCGAGATACAACTGAAATACAACATTATGCAAGAAATAAGTAATGTAAGGATACGATGGTGCAATTCAAGCCTGGATTGCTAATCTCATCTCCCGCAGGGCTGCACCATACTTCTCGACGATAAGACCATGGCGACTGAAGAATTTATTAAATGATTTCTGAAGTAGAATGGTTTCAAAGCCTGGCTGTCTGAGTCGTAATGAAAGTCCACGAAGTCTATTGATGAAGTCAACTTTGGACGTGCAAATTCTAGCATATCTCACCAGTTGAGATATATAAACACCGTAAGCTGGATTGGCGGGAATGTTGCCGATGACCAAAGTTCTTTAAGCTATAAATGACTCCGAGGCTTTCTGGTCATTTTTCTATATTTGATTTGGTTTTCTTTGTGCTCAGGTCTCTTCTGGGAATTGCGAGACAATGGAGACGTGAAAAAAATCGCCATTTTGTCCCTAAAGCCTCAGAACCGGGTTAGAATTATAATACAGTGGAACCTCGATATAACGAAGGTCCAAAGGATCGGCAAAATTTGTTCGCTATAACAAGATCCCTCCATATATTTTACTATTACTGGGGTAAAGAAAAACGTTCGTTATCCAGAGGTTCTCGTTATATAGAAGTTCGTTATATAGAGGTTTTCGTTATATAGAGGTTCGTTATACCGAGGTTTTCGTTATATAGAGGTTCGTTATATCGAGGTTCCACTGTGTATCGAACGTGAGCTATTGCCAAAGCAACCTTTATTAAATTAAGTATATGTCTTAAATTATGAAAAAAATTAAGTCTCTATTACTTGAGCACAGGACACCTGCGTCTTCACTATGACCACAGTTTTGTATTCCCCAACCGTTTTGAGGACACTCTGTTAATGATCTCTCACTGCCAGTACACCTTACGTCATCCATCCATATTTTTCCATTTCCAGGTCCAAAAGTAGCGGATTTATATGCTCTCGTAGCTCTTCCAAATCCAAGTTGGCGACAAACTACTTTGGCGTCATTAAGGTCCCAGTAATCATCACACACTGTTCCCCAAATTCCATTGTAAAACACTTCTACTCGACCTTGCGCATGCGATATGGAATATCCATCATTGACCAAACGGATGTCTGCAAAATAAACAGGAACTCGCTAATACACAAGTTACTTTTGTCAATTACTGTCTTTTTCGAGGCTTTTTAATAAGCTAGTTTTTTTAAGTGGTAAATATTAACAGCAAATAATCTTCGATAATTAATTAAGGTCATTCATCTGAAAAAGAACTAGCGTACGAACGGCAGACGTCCCTCAGCGGCGATGAGCGAGGAGAAACGTCTGCCGTTCGTAGGCTAAAAAAGAAGCGGTACTGAGATTTTTGTCAAACTTTACCAATTGATTATTCGGTAAGAGAAACATAAATTTTGAACTAAAGTCAGGTGGTATTCATGCTTGTTTAGGAGCAGGAGCAAGTTGTACATGTATAGCCCAATAGTTCCTCAAAATATATATGATTTCAGGAGTATGTCAGTTACACAAATTTCCAACGGTAATTGATCTTTTTCTGCCTTTAGAAAAATTAAGTTATTGCTCATTTGAACAGAAAGAGAAAAAAATAGATCACCATACTCTTTTAAGAGAAAATTAGAATTTTAAAAACTCTCTGGGGAGCTCCGGCCTTAAGGTAAAAGCCGCCATCTTTTAATGTGACGTGCGCACGCTAATTACGCGTGAAATTTAGCGCAGTAAGGATGTACCATGCATTGTTAAACAATAGACCGCACTTTCAATTGGTTTACCGGAGAAAAAAAACCACATGGGATGTTGGGAGAACACGAGAGCATCTTAGAAATCACGAGCTCAAGGCAAGAGATTTATAATTACAAGCAGTCGTCTTGGTGGTTCGTCAAAAGCATAGAAGAACCGATCGCGAAGGAATAAAATTACACAGTACGTCTCTGTTCCAAACGTTCTACTGGTCAAATTTTCATGAATACTAATACCTACCAGCATTACTTCCTGCAACATGATCAAACATTAAACCTAAAAAGCAGAAAAGATGAAGCACACGATTAGCCCAACTTTTATCTTTTTTACCGGCAGTCACCTTCATACATTGCCTCAGCAACATGTATTTTATTGACGCGTAAAAACTACTCGCAATGGTGTTGGATAAAAAAAATGCATTTTTTTGTTGTTGTTTTTGGAACACTTTCTTCTTAAATATACCTCCGGAACCTGAGAAGAGAACGTCTAAAATAATCGCAAAGATCTTGATATTCCGAATATTGTTTGTTCTGATCATCCCTTTCAGTTAATGGTCACTCTCTAAGCATTACAGCTGGAAGCGACTGAACAACCTGACACTACTGCACATTTGGCTTGCCATTAAATATCACTAGAGTTAAAACTCTTGTGTTTTGAAATTCATCCAAATGCCTGGCTTACAATGCAAGGGGTGTTAGTTTAGAATATTGGTACATGTATAATGCCAAGAAGACTTTTCGTTTTGTATCCTTGACGTAAAACAACAACAAAAAAAAGGTTATTGTGATTTGCTACGAGGAAAAAATGAACTGACCGCACGCTGGACGAAAAGAAAGCAGATTTGCTTCAAATTTGCTCAAGGCAAATATGCCGAAAAAAAAATGCAAACTTATTAGCAAAAATATACCAGTTTTACTCGGGGTTGTAAATTAGGTGTCAAGTGTGGCATTAACCATTTTTGCTCCCATTTGCTCCTCAGCTGGTACTATTTTGTGATATATTTGAGCAAAATTGGTACAATTCCAGTTTTTCGTCCATTGACGCACGCGTGGCCGGCCGCATCGAAGTTACCCGATAATGCGAAATGTCGTTGTTTGCCTTACCTTTTAGGTATGTACGTTCCTCGAACTTAGCAAGCTTATTAGCACCTTTAATTCAAATCAACCCACAGAAAAATAAATGAAAAAACAAAACCATCAATTAAAAATGCAAAAAGAAGAAGAAGTCGACCGTATTCTTGCACATAATTCTTTTCAAAAGTGAAATGTTTAACCGCACGTGTCATGTTTTCTTTCTCTTACCAGCTGAAACCTTTATTTAGAAAAGCTATACATTCGGCCAGTTTCAGCTCTACTGATGGTCATAATGTTGATGGTATTTAGATAAAAATGAATAAACATTATTATTAAGATAATGAAAGAGTAAAAAGGGCAAACGCTGTAAAAGCTGCAGCGAAATAACAGTGTTGTTTCCTGGTAAACAATAATATGTTCCCCTTGAACCTTTGTAAAACAAGGTTGATTTTCCCATACTGTAAATGCGGTGAAAAGAAGTTGTGACTGCATTACTGGGCAATGTTTGCTCCCAACCGAAATGTTTCCCGCTCACGCCCCCGGGGTGAAAGGAGCGAGTACTTCATATAATGGCTTATACGGGGAGGCTCCGGGCGAAAGGGGTACCTTTTTCAGGCTTCAGCAGGTATAAAACAGGGTGGGGATTTCACGGTGACAGGGTAAGGAACTCTGTCATTTCAGTCAGTAAAAAGACTTGAATTAAAAAGGCGTAACAGAGGTTTTTTAGCATTGTACATTTCGATTGTATAGATATATCGCACAGTCTTACAGCAATGAACGCTCAGTGTTGTCACGAGAGTTGGTTACGTGACAGCAAGTAATTAATATTTGCGGGAAGTTCACAACCCCATCTTTATTTAAGGTTGGACGCTGGCGTCTGATATGGATTTGCTCCGCTCTTTCTTTATTAGACCGATAGAGATGTTGTCATGTGGCTGAATTCCTATGGCGTATCCACTCACCATGTGTACTTTGGTACAAAAAAAAACGATTGTTTCCGAAGCAACATCAAAGTCACCCGAGCATCAAGCGAAGACCACCAAGATGGCAATGTGTATTCCCTGATGGAAAATCTCCAGTCGGGTACTATATACTACTGGCGAGTGGATGCTGAAATTGACAACAAGATAAGTTACAGAGGAGACGTTTGGTCTTTCCAAACAAAGTGACCACACATTATCCGTAAGAAACTTTGGATACATAGTATTTAACTATGCTATTTATGCATGGGTTCTTTTCTCTAATGCGGATCGAGGTAGTGAAAGATATCTAAGCTCTTAGTCAATTGTAAACCGGTATTCACTGAAATTTGGATTAAACTAAGACTAAAAATGTCTCCAAAATGTAGTCAACTGTCACTCACTCTCAGTGATTGTTTATATCGCCTGAGAGAGGTGGCCTTTGATTAGGCTCGATTTCCGCCGTCTCCCGGGCTCATTCCCGAACAGCGGCTGGTAATCGAGCCTAGTCTTCGATCCCAGTGATCGAAATGGAA
>OZ037783.1:28317625-28332625 GCA_964035525.1 Porites cylindrica
TCCTTAGTAATATTCCGAATTCTGAATAGAGTTACCACGATCAATAAAAGCCGTTAATATTTTAGTCTAAATTCCTCGGCCAAGAGCTAGCCGTTGGTCTCGTTTCACTATTAGTTGATAATATTATATGCTACAAAAAATTGTTTAATAGTATCAGTTTAACTGCCCGTATAGACTCGATCTTCAACAGATCTAGAATGCAAAGTAAAAAGAAATTCTTTATCTGACTGAATTAGGAGTGCATTCTTGATCACTGCTCAGTTATGACGTAATCATCTCCTGTTATTAAGTTTGCTTTAAAGTCTGGTAAAGAGCTGGTGGCAATTGAGGAGAAACCGTTGCATACGCGTCACTGGAGGCCTGCAACCGAAAAGAAGTTAACGGAGCTATTAGTTTTACCTCACTAACGTCCAAACCTACCCCGCCTCCAGATCATAGGAGAACACGTACTGTTATGTCTACGATTTCTGATCCACATATTACAAACTGCATTATGTACTCAATGAGCGAAAATATGCGAGAAACTCTTAAGTAACCTTATACAAAAAGCTGAAATTCCGAGTGAAAGCATCAAGTAACACGCATTGTCTTTACTCTCGCACGACTTTCAAAACTGTAAAATGACACAGTTATGTGGATTTACAGATTTTTGGACACAGTTTGTAAATTTTGTTCATGCTGTTTTCATCTGAAATGTTCCTTTCAAATTGATGCAAACGTACTTTGTTTGTTATACATTGCACCCAATATCTGCCTTCTGTTTGGCTAAATAGATCCTACAGACTTGATTTAAGAGAAAGCTAACCTGTAGGTTGTGCGCGCAATGTATAATTTCCGAGAGCAATGTCAAAGTATGTGCGTGGTGTGTTTGTCGTTAGTATATAATTCAACTGGAGAACGTATAATAAAACATATCATTAGATTTGGTTTTGGTGCCCCTTATTTCATTAGGGGACTATAATTGGTTTAGAAATGTGTATTATAATCTTTTTCCCTCGTCTAATTTTCAAATTAACCTCAGAAAATAACCAGATTCACTAATGACCAAAGTACTTCACATCCAGGGCATCTAGATTAAAATTGAAGGCAACAAGAACAACTTTACGTAACGGATGAATCTACGAACCTGTCCTTTCTCTTCATAAGCCTCATGTTCTTTCTTTTTCTTCATCTGGGCCACATTTGAGTTTTCATAAGAGGCGTCTACGTGCTGCAGCCCTTGATAATGACTAGAGGTCACAGAAGAAAACCCAGAATACAGAGGTGTTTCGCTTTCTTTTGAAACATTAACAGCATTTTGCTCTTCAACCATCTCAATGTTTTCCTGTTTGTCTTTTCTGATATTTTCTTTCTTTCGATATAAATGATGGCAGAGCCTCCAGCTCACATATCCCGTGACCGCAAGGAAAACGACAGGCAACACCCCCAAGACTATCATGGTGACAGTATGGAAAGGAACCTGTGTCTTTGTGGGGGAGACATAGACGTTGGAAGCTATTTAAGAAAAAATGAGAATTTAAAATTATCAAATTAAAATGTTGAGTTCACAAGCCAGGATGTTAATTTCTCTCGCCCTCCTTAAAACACTAATCCGCAATAACCGTGACTCTGCGTCAGAAGGAACGCAAGGCTCTGTCATCTGAAATCATTGACAGAGTCATGAAACAGGAACCTCGTGATAAAAAATTTGTAAATAAACAAACTTATAATTAGTGATATCTATTTATATCTCGCATATAAACTTTTTTCTTCTTCGGTACCTGTATACATTTTTGTCAGTTTTTTATTAGTCCCGTTGAAAGTTTGTTTTTGCAAGCCGAAATATCGACCAAATAAAATGATCAGTTAACTGTTTTTCTAGCTTATTATTGAGGATTTAGAGATCTAGGTCTACAGGGAAGATTTTTTTTTTAATATCATAGGTGACGAATTACTCCTTAATTTTGGCGCGAAATTTCAGCGTTAATTTGTAATTTGACATGTGAAATTACTAAATTGCCATGGCAACCTGCCGTACGTCTCCGTTTCAAGATGGCGACGAAGTTTGAAAATGTCATGAATGAAGGTGTCAGGGCATAAAAAGACGCTTTAAAAAACCTGAACACACGAAAGAGCATATCAAGAAGGATTCTTAGAGGTATGTTGTCGAAAAGTTCTGAAAACTTAAGCCAAATTTCAGCTCTAAACGTTTGAGAGAGTGGAGTTCACGATCGATCGATACGATCCAGGATAAACAAGTCAAAAATCCTCGATTGCTAAGGTAATTCGTCACCCATGATATTAATAGGTAATCAAATGGTATACTAGTGAAATTAGGGAATAATTTCACTTGCGTTTTGTCCAAATCCTAATAATTTCCCTCGCCTAAAGGCTCGGGAAATTATAAGGATTTGGACAAAACGCGCGTGAAATTATTCCCTAATTTCACTCGTCACCATTTGATTACACATACATATTCACTGGTTTGTCGCTGTGGTTTTGCCTTTTTTAGCGTTTCTGAAAATGTTTCTTGATTGAAAGGGAATCAAAGTACTATTCCCATGCATTAGGTGTAACAAGGAGATAGCAGTTGAGTAGGCTAATGAGTGGCTATTGACCACTACAGAAAATGCCATAACATACCATAATACTCTTTGTTGGTCACTCCAAGATTTTGCATAAGCATTGTCTTCAGTTTCTCTTGGGAGTCAAAATGGCCCCAAGAGAATCTGAAAACAATGCTTATGCAAAATTTTGGAGTGGCCAACAAAGAGTGTTATGGTATGTTATGGTATTTTCTGTAGTGTTCAATAATAGGATTGCAGAAACAGCTCATACTAGTCATTTGCATCTCATTATAAAAACAAAAGAATGACAAAACTTTAGGTTATGATCAGGGTGATGAAAGTAATGATGTGAGTAAATATGATGTCGAGATCAGGGCAACACTTTCCACGGGAACCAGAAATTTTTCACCTAACTTACTTCACTTGATCATATATACCTTTCAGGGCGTTTTTTTTCGTTGTTGGCCCATTAGTGGAGAGGCCTTTTCCAGGATCTGAAAAGGAAATAAATAACTTTAAACAGCTTGGTGAAGGAAAACACATTCTACCTAAGTTTTTGTTGCTGCCCTATTTAAAATGTAAACTACCTGATAACCAAATTCATCTTTGGAATGAGTTAAAACTTGGCGAAAAGGCCGAACAAATTGGTTACCGCACGTGACTGTTGTTTTTGTACTAAAGAAAAGCAAATGTCAAACAACGCACATATTCTCTTGGTCCGGACTGTTAGGTTGCCTGGAATGCACACCACACAAGCCGCCCTGTTAGGCCTGCACCAGGTTTTAGGCGTTAGGTCACACTCCATTAATGAAGCCTCATTTCCATTACACTGAACACTATACATGTAGGAGAAATCTGATGCCGAGTTAGCTGCTGCCACAGCTCCTTGAAACCCAAGCTGACGGCAGACCACGTTGGCTTCCTTTATTTCCCAGTCGGTACCGCAAACTTCTCCCCAGGTTCCTTTGAAGAACACTTCAACTCGGCCGTGGGATGTAATATTACCCCAACCAACCAATCTAACTGTATTAAAGACAACAAACAGAATAAAATTATGATTATATTAAAATCATATAATGTGAACTGCGGAGTGAAGAATTATTTGAAGGAAGATCATCGCAGTTATATACGCAACTTTTGCAGTTGCAAGAGAAAAATCGAGTGGATATTTGTCATTCATTGGAACCCAAGCGCCACAATGTGGAGTGTGTGTGAAGTCAAGTGAAGACTCGGCCTTGAGATGTAACACTGCCCCAACCATCCAATCTAACTGTATTAAAAAAGGGAAAAAAAAGGTGTGATATTAAAGATCCCAAGAGAAAAATTGAGTGGATCACTACGATTATTTACCATTCATCGGAACAGCAGAGACATTAGGGCCATTTATAAGAGGATAAATAAAGCGCGTCTTACGTAGGACTCGCCCTAAATAAGACGCAAACTGTACCATGTATACGAGCATGTCTTACTTAAGACGAAAACAGCTCGTATAAATGCTTCGCATCTTATTTCGGTCCTTGACTCGTTTTCACGTGAATGTTGCCCGAAGACAGGAATTAAATTAGTTTTTAATTGTGATTATTAATTTTCTTTGCACAAAAGCAAAAACAAACCAAAACAAGCGCTGGACCAAACATTTTTCTTTCCATTTGTCAGCGTGCTCATATATTGACTGGAACGAATAAACAACCCTTACCAAAATAATTAGTCGATAACTCAGGGAAACGAAAACGCGTCGTAATTTGTAAACAATATTTTCCTGCCAAACGCATGCGTATTCGCTTCTTATATAAGACACGAAGGTCATTTATGCGAAGTTTTTCTCGTCTTACGCACGTTAACGCACGTAAATTGGAATCACGTAAATCAAAATAGAGGCAAGATAAAAAGTGCTGAGCTTAAACGAGAAGTTCAACGAGGTTCAACTTTTATGCTTACGAGCGTCCCATCATGCATTGCATCTATTTTATTTGCGAACGTAAATTTTTTCTCCTATAAATGGCCCTATTGTGAGGGTGAGAGCGAGTGTCCGGAGGGGGAGATGAAGAGTTCCCTGGAGTGGGTGTGGAAAGAATTAAGAAAGTAAGGTTTCCCCATATTACATAGGTACCTCGAAGCACGTTATCAGCTGACTTACAGTCATGGTCATGGTTTTATATCAGAAATTCGGCCATCGTCTAACTCGGATAGCCTTAATTCCTTTCACCCTTTCATTGACAGCATTGAATTCCGACCCAAACAGCTCGACTTTCGAGACGCTGCGATTGTTGGGGCAAGGTCCCATTTACTCGATGATATGCCGTATCAGAAATGGAGAAATATTTTGAATGAATATTAATGAGCTTAAATACTCGTCACTTTGTCACTTGCTCATGGTTTACTTAAACTTGGTGTTTTTTCAAAGGATTATAAAGAGCGGGAGCTTTTGAAAATACAAAGCAGCGTTTTCCGATCTATTTTAGCTGATGTTTGTCGCTCGATGAAGGTTTACAACTATAGCTTAATTACTTCGCAGAAGAGCAGTTTTGTGAACTCGGAACTTTCAAACAAAGAAATGCATGCAGTTATGGTATTTACTCTATGAAGAAAGAATATGGTCAAGAGGGATAGTAAACTATAAAATTATATTGATTTATATTTTTCCAAAGAAGCTTAAAACCAACGGGGCGTCAACAGCGTAGTCACACATACATTAACATTACATACTTTAGTGACTTTTCTCATAGAGGCTTTTCAAAGACAATAATTCAATTAATTACATAAAACTAAAAAGATAAAAATTTACTACAATAAAAACCTACTTCAAGGACGCCTAAAATATTTACAATAATATTGATCAGAAGTATAACGTATTAATTAATTTAAAAACTTGTACTTAAAAGCTCTAATAATGATGGTCAAGTGTATAAGAAAAATGCAGATTGAAAACATGAAGTTTGTCCTCGACATCATCAAAAACATCAGCGCTATTGACCACGGTGCCTTTGAAACTAATCATCATGAAATGCGTCAGCCTTGTAATGCTTTTAGTTTCTGGTGGTGATGTAAACAGGCTTGGAGCGCTCTTTCTTTAGTTTTAATGTAATGTAGACTAGGTCGTGGTCGCTGATCAGCTCTGATCGAGCTTTCCAAAATAACATTAAGAACTCGCTTTTTATCTGAAGCCAGGATTATGTCCAAATCGAGCTAGTAGTTTCCGTTACTCGTGTTGGCCTTGTAATAAGCTGTGAGAGATTGTAGGAGCGACAGAAATTTGGTAAGGCGTTAGCCTCGGGATTTTCACTACTCTCAAGATGACAATTCATATCTCCAAGCAGGTAAATAGGCACATTGAACGACGAAGCAAAAATAAAGGATTCAGTTAGGTCAAGGTCAAAACATGACAATGGAGGCCTTAGTGGTCTGTACGCCGTGCATACGATAAATGGTTTCATGTGCTTAACCTGGATGTTTAGCCACAGTTGTCAGTCAAGTACTCGGTTTTGAAATTTCGCGAAACCTATAGGTACAGACGCCGCCACCTCTGCTATTCTGACGTTCGAGACGATAGATGACATAACCAGGGATTTCAATTTCCAGGTCTTGGACTGTGCTGTTGAGCCATGTTTCGGATACATATGCATGTTAAACGGGGTGTTCGCCAGGGCGACCCACTCTCGCCATCTCTTTTCATAATGGTACTTGAATTATTGGCATTATCCATACGTAATAACGATCAAATTAAGGGTATTGAGGTGGATGGTTCCGAAATCAAATTAGTTATATTATATTGGCGTCATTAATGTCCCAGTGGTCATCACACACTGTTCCCCAGTTTCCATCGTGAAACACTTCCACTCGGCCTTGTGAAATGGATCCACCATTGACCAAACGAACAACTGCAAAATGACCAATTAACTTTACACGGTTTGTTGCCACTTTAGAAACGAGAAGGGAACTGGAACCAAAATGTGTCTCGCAATTGTTTCTGATATCGTTAACGGGGACGCGCAGGCCAGCTATTGGCCAATTGTAACAGTCCCAGAAGTCTTTGCGAAACTTAACTCAGCCCCGGCAGTTCCATTCTGGTTTCTTAAGTGGCGAATTAAAGACCTTCCCTGTTTTCCCTTCGTTTAAAAATTCTCAGTTTAAGGCAAATTCGATTCTTCTTGGGCTGATATCACTTAAACTAAGTCTAACTTAAATTAAAAGACCACTAGTTTTGAAAATCAGTGGATCTTGATCGAGATTAATAATAATAAAGTCTGTAAGTGGGCTCAATTTTGAATACATTCTGAGGAGTCTATAGCTTCATGACATAAAAGCACTGCTTTTGTTTTATAACCAGCTGTTTTTAGCCATCGAAAAACTTTATTCATAAGTTTGAAAGTTATAGGTGATGCATTTTATTTCGACGTAGTGTAATATATAACATCTGCTCATCCTCGATTAACACAATTTTAAAACCACTTATTGCAATAGTGGCGCGAAGCATGAAATAAGCCGGCAATAATATAGTAAGTCAATCTCTGGTCTTTGTTTAAAACTTTCTTCTTTTCAAATGTCTTGAATGAGCATTTCCATGAAAAGTCTATTTGTCTTATACTACTGAACATAATACATACCATTGCTGCTCCCTTCAATATAACGAAACGTTAAACCTGAAAAAAAAAATTTACAAGATTAGCTCTGGACTGGCAGACCACTGCACGTCAGAGGGGATGGTCGCTGGCTCGATCCCCTGAGAGTTACGGACCGGCTTAATGTACTGTCTTTACTCTGCAAACGGCTATAGTTTTGCATGGTTCGAGTGGCTTAGTAGAAATAGCGATCTCCTCTCCACTAGAAGGCCTAAAAACAGAGTCATCAATTCAATCAATATCTTCATGGTAACATTGACGTGCTTGAACTAGGACTTGGAACACTTTCTGCTGAATATAACTTATATAGCATTTCGGTGGTGTTTAGCAAGAAAAAGCAAACACCTTTAACCTGCAAATAGAAGTAAAATGATCGAAAAGATGATTTTATCGCGAATTTTGTTTTCTCTGTGCATCGCTCATGTCCTATGGTCGCGGTCACCGCTCACTCAGCGTTACAGCTGGATGCAATTAAACAGCAGAAACAGTAAACTTGAACTTTATTCAAATACCTTAAGGAGTTTCAGTATAGGTTAATTTCTTTCTTATTATGACTAATATGCTAAAAAAGATGTCTCGCTTAAAACGAAATAAAAGGCCAACGCGCGTGGATTGTAGGATATAGAAAATGAAAAAACTGTCACTGAAGGTACAAAGAAGGTACCTGATGATCAGATGAACGCATGTGTTTGCTTTGATATAATCCGTAAGTGTTCGTAGAACTCAGCGAGCGTGTTAGCACCGAACCCGTAGAAAGGCTGTCGTTAAACTCAGTTACGGTTTCCTAGTGCAAGGTAATATATATATTATATCAGTAATGTAGGTTGCATTGTCCAATTAGTATTCGGTCCCAAGGGAAAACTTCTACAATCAAATCCAACAAAATCTTGTCGATTTTGATTAGCTATCTTGCACAGAATTAGTAATTAAATTGATGAATTCGCAGAATTTTCTGTACATTCACATTTGTTCAAATTTGTTTCATTATGTAATGATTTAAGTAATAATTTGTTATCAAATCATACTGATGGCACTTGATTGACTATTGTAATAAGTGCATCATCTTTAGTATATTAAATTGTTTTCTATCTTAAGCTTTTGCAATACTGTAACTCATATAGTCATGCAAATAAAGCTTATGCTGTTGTTCAGTTGTTGCTTCACAAAAGCGAAATATTTAACCGCCGCACGTGCCATCTTTTCTTTTTCTTACTATAGCCCTTATTTAGAAAAGCTATATATTCGGCCAGTTTCAGTTGTACTGATCCCCTTGATGTTGATTTTCATAAAGAAACAGCAGGGTCCGCTGAGCGGATTTTCAAGTGGTGGGGATAATGCGAACGCGTTAGCGTGAGCCAACAACTAGTGGGGTCCGGGGCCATGCTCCCCCGGGAAAAGTCTTCTGAAATGGCTAGAAATGGATCTAAAACTGCCAAAGGTGATTAATTTTTAGTTCTTATGAAACAACGAGTAACAAACTGGCCTTCACGTTTGACCAAATTTAAATGAATAGACGAACTTCTAAGTTAAACCCAACAGGCGCAACGGATGAGTGTCACCCGGACATTTTTAAGTCGGATTCCAAGTTTGAAGGTGCCAAAGTTGCTTTTTCGATTTTCATTGAGAGCTGCAAACTCATTGGCAACTTCTATAAGACAAAGTTTGTCTGTTCTCTGCTTGTGGGTATTAAGTATTGTCAGATTGCTAAATCTTGTTTCAGATATTTACGGCGATAAACAGCTCTGATAAAAAAAACTACGTTCTGCAAAACCCCATTCAAGCTTATCCAGTGATGAAATTTCATCTTCGTACTCAACTAAACCAATGGCGTCGAGAAACACCGATCCAAGAACGAGTGAAAGTGGAAACAAGAGTTTAAATACCATTATTGTGCAGGCGAAAATCTAATCGTCTGTTCAGGAACAAACCTAACGACAAACTGCTTCATCTGGCCGTGTCTGTACGAGAAAACCCTCGAAAAAATAAATTGGATCGAAATGGACAAATCAGAATAAGGTTTCGTTTCCTAAGAGGTCCTCATATTTGACATCAAATAATGTATAGATGGTTTTCACAGTGACGTCATCAAATTGTAAAGTCAAAATAGCGAGGTTTTACGAATTCTTATTTACACTAGGTTGAAGATAAACAAAAAGTTAATCTTTGTACAAGTTTTCAGTCCCATAGCATGTTTCATTTCGAAAATACAGCAATTTGATCTTCCGAGTTTTCAGAGTGCGTGACACCAAAATAGGAATGCTGTCTCGTTGAAAAAAAGTCTCTCCTCTTGATTTTCAGCAGTATAACCATTTCAAGTATTAGAAGATATGTTTATGCGCACGTAGGCTAGTTCTCGAGTGAAAAGAAGGAGCTTTTATAGAACAAGTGAACTCCTGATGTTTTTGTTGATTTTCGGCGGCCATATTGGTGCACCAAAACTGTGCACCAATATGGCGTCTCCATACAAAGCTCTACAAAGATGCGTGAAACGTTTCGGCAAATAACTCAGAAACTGTGGGCCAAAAAGACCTGAGACTTGGACAAATTGTTTAAAAATTAGTCTTTTATAACATATTATTTTCTTGGCTTCTTTCACTGGACGGTTTTCAATTTATTTTTTTGTTGCGTGACAGTGAAAACGATCTATTGTACTTTTTTTTTGTAAAAGAAAGACCTGCTTTACTAAAGCAAAAAAAAAATAGTGATCTAATCAGCCAAAAAAGTGGAGGGGTGGGGGGCTAAAGCCCCCCCAGCCACACCCCCTGCGCGGTCCCTGAACAGTGATATAGAAAATGGAAGATTAAAATGGGTAAATGCTGCAGTGGAAAAACTATGTTGTTACCATAAACAATGATATGTTCCCCTCGCATTTTTCAAGTTCAATTTTTGTTTAACAAGGTTGATTTTCCCATGCTGCAAATGCGGTAAAAAGAAGTCTTGTATCTGTATTCTTGCTCGCGCCCCGTGAGGGGTACTCCGTGTGCGGCCTTTACGGGGATCCGAAGTTCTCAAGAAAGGGGCACCTTTTTCTGGCTTCAGGCATATAAAAAGAGTGTGGGTTTCGCGAGTTGAAGGATATGATTATGAATTGGTAAGGAAATCTGTCATTTCGGTCTTTTAAAGAAGTTAAATTCTAAGGGAATATTAGACAAGCCGTTTTTTATGGCTGTGAAACGAGACAGTGCATTTACTCCAGATGTAGCTTTCTAAGTCTAAGTATTTGAAGGGATTACTATTTTTCGATGCAAAGGAAAGAAGTACCTTTTATTTCAAGAATGGCATATAAAAGGTTTAAGGGCTGGACCTCGGGCCGCAAAAGGCTCCCCGTATAAAACTTTGTTGTGTGCCGTCCTCGGGGCTCCCACCTTTTTCTGATTTATTTTGCCATTTTCTCTTGATTTTTCATTGAATCCTGGTCGTTACCAAATCTGAGCATTCACACCATGAAACAGCGTTTAACCCTCAGTTTTTAAGGGGAGCGCTATTCAATTGATTTTAAATGATTGCATCATTCTATATTATTCAAGATTCAAAGCCTTTATCCTTCAGACTCCGACTCCGACCCTTCCCTGAAAGTAACCTTTTCCCCTTCAAATTCTTTCCTCTTTTACTTTTCTTACCTCACTCGTTACCATCTAGATTCAGAGAATTAGGAAATGTACAAGTACTAAGCCTGATACTAAGGCCATCAGATCTGCTCAGATTACATTTTACATTCCGTAATGTTTCTACCGGTATCTCGGGTACATCTTGAGTTTCTACATTCCAGACGATTTGGCTTCTTTTTTGCTGTATATGAATTTCCAGTCGTTGGGTGATCGTCATGGTTCTTTCAGTTTTTTTTGACAGTATAAAGTTAACGCGTATGTTGGCTGTTTTCAATATATCATAGGCGGCGGGGTGTCGAAAACAAGGCTAGAGAACTTATGAAAACGTTTGGGAATTATAGCTTAATTATTGTTTAAAGTGAAGCAGGATTTAAGGTTGATTTAAGGTTGATTTCCACTGACGCGTTTTTAGCTAACGCACGTAAATTTTAATCAGGTAAATAAAATAGAGGCAAGATAAAAGTGCTGAGCTTAAACGAGAAGTTGAGCGAGGTTCAACTTTTACGCTTACGAGCGACCTTTAAAAAAAAAACAAAATTAAATTGCTTGTTTACCCAAACGTGTCCGTGCGTTCCAGATCGAATTGGAATTTGGAAGTGTTAGTTTTTGAGGTGAGGGGAAAACCAGCGTACCCGGAGAAAAACCTCTTGGAGCAAGGGAGAGAACCAACAAAAAACTTTCATGTAGCCTGCGAAAACAGCCGTTTCTCCTCGCTCTTCGCCGCTGAGGACGTTTCGCGAGGAATAACGTCTGCGACTCAGCGACAGAAATTCCATACTGATGACGTAAAATCTGGCCAGAAGCGCTGATTGATCGACGGAGTAATTACATTGTTTTAGCTATTGTTTACGAATGACAGACAAAAGACAGAAGGCCACGAATGTAAAATGTAAAACGCGATGAATCTCCAACAAAGCAATCAAAATTGGTGGAATAAAGTTATTCTTCTCTAGAAGAAGCATTTGAGTTTTGCTAAAGCTAGTTCGCAGATGAACACAATACTTTCGTAAAATCGACCAGGAGAAACGTAAAATTGAACAAATTTGGATATGGAACCCCATGACTACCGTATATATTATGTAAACATTGAATTACGTCATCAGTATGGAATTTCTGTTGCTGAGTCGCAGACGTTCCTCCGCGTGAAACGTACCCAGCGGCGAAGAGCGAGGAGAAACGGCTGTTTTCGCAGGCTACCTTTCATGCATAATGCCTCTGTTTTATCTGCGCAGTCAACATAAATTTTACGCACGTAAGCACGTAAAAGTTACTCGACACTAGAAATCAACCCTTCAGCATGGAAAGACACAGTTTCTCACCTGAAAATAGAAGTAAAAACGCAAAAACACAATAAAATCGCGAGTTTTTGTCTTTCTGAACATCGCTTTCGTCCTCGTCGTTGATTTAGCAGAGCGCGATTGAAGGACTAAGTCCCAAACACATCATTTTCTTTGTTTCTAATCTGCTGATCCGCGTTTTACTTAGTAAAATTTGATCCTCATCCAAATTCTCCTAACAACGATCGAGTGCCAGCTTGTTCATCAAAATGCGCCAAGAAAATTTGTCGCTTTGTATATCCTTTTACTGAAGCGGATGAATAAAACCGCAACAGTGGGCTGCAGCGTACACCACAGAACTGTTGAAACACGCACGCAGAGGAAAAACCGAACATTTTAGATTTTGCCTTGCTATTCATCTGTGTCTTCTTTGACCTGAGCCGGAAGCCTATCGGCTTCTGCCTGAGCTTGATAACATTTTTTAAACACATGATTGGTTTGAAATCTTGAACTCATGCTATTAAGCTTTCGAACTTGACTTTACACCACGCGTTATTAAAGCAAATCAGCCTCGGTCAAACTGAAGGTCAAAATATCACACCTTGGAAATTCGCCATTTCGTAAATAGTTAATTATTTTTACTAATTTATTATAAAATAGATTTCTGAGAGGCCTGGTTCATTTCTTGATAATGTTGTCACTGGTTGTTGTTGTTGTTGTTTTCTTTATCCTTTTTCCGGGAAGTACAAGGAAATCCGCGGTGTACTTTATCCTTAGTCAAGGACTCAATAAACTTGCTACAAGTCGACTCCACGAGATTTTTCAGCTGATGCATGCCCATTGTTGAAATTATGAACTTTTTGCCTTGCTCTTCATGTCTGTGCATTCCTTAAACTGTGCCGAATAATGTTATCAAACAAAGCATCAGATCCTAACTAAATTATTCTGAATCAGTAGGAAACTCAGTTACGCTTTGGTGATTATTATTTTGTTAAGGGTGAAGCGCCTAATCGTGAGCATAGTAGTGACAGTAGGGGAATCCGTTGGGAGCGAAAAAAAATTGAAATTTAGTTTTCCTGTAATGACTTGAAATGCATAGCAAACCGTCCTTCAAATTGTTGAAGGAACTTTTAAGGGGGAAGTAACCAGTTCTTCTTCAACAAAAGGGCGAGGCTCGATCTTCTTTAACCGCCTTTTATTGGCTTGCAAAGTTCACTACCCACTACCGTTATCGCACCTTGATTTTACAGTTGACCAACAACCCATATGCAAGGTTCAGAAAACCCATCTGCTTGACTCAGATTATTGCTTGCGTATTAGGCTCTGATTCGTCAAGGAAGACTCTGAAATAAGCATAAAATCGTTGGAAAAATGATTTTCTTCCTAATATTTGTCTGCGAAGCTTAAAGCCTTGGTTGTTCAGTTAAAATAAATTAAAACAAGGCGGACAGTATGAAAATTGCCGAAAACATTTAGGCACACATAATTCATAATTCATTCGATCGAGTAGTCAAACTACAGAAGGTGTGACTGAAGCTTCTTCAGTCAAGGATGATTGGATAGACTTTTCCGTAAAATAGATCGATTGCAGACGAGACGAGAAATTCCAAAAGGACAATTTCAAAATATAGCATGTGGAAACCTGCAGACGTCACAACTAAAAATGTTCATCCCAACGATTATTAAGCAATCATGTCAAGAAGACACGCGGCAACGCCACAATTATTTACATTTGAATGTGTAGGAACATGATTTGCTTCGCACCGAATTCATGACAGTAAAATGCAATCTATTGAACTTATGCTGGATTAAAATAATTAAAGAACAGTAAAAGCGGCAGAATTAAACAACTAAAAAATAAGAAATAACTGAGTAAGACTGAAGTAAATCTTTTAAAGGCTGCATTCATTATGTACACTGCGGGGGGGGGGGGGGGGGGTGTAGAGGATACTTTTAAAAGGGGCAAAACTTTTAAAGACCCCCCCCCCCCCCACATCACACAAAATGTTTTGACAACCCCCTTCTTGACCAAAGAAAAAAAAAATTACAAGGCTCCTCCCCTTCCCCCCATTCCCCACCCAGTCTTGACAAGGAAAGTAAAATATGGGCAGTATTTATGGTGAAACAAAAACAATCTATAGGTAACCAAAGGTTCACAGAGTTTTGTATTTCTGGTGTAAAGAAAGTTGTAATTTTTTTGTAAGAGATTATCAAAGTTAGCTGTGCCTCCGACTGGGAAATTGCATACCGATGCCATGTGACAGCTTATATTCAATAAGAAAATGCAATCATCCCTGTTAAATTTGGGACCTAGATTAACAAAGAACAAGCTCAAGTGAAACTGAAAACAAACAAAAAAAAAGCCAACAAAAAGGCAGATGAAAAGCCGTGCAACTGATATCGAAATTGGCCCGATTAGTTAAGCATGAAAAGAAAAGGGAATTCATGTAAGTGGTCATGATCAGCCTACTTCTGAAAAAGATCCACATACTTTACATTCAGTGAAATACAAATCTCTCTGAAAAAGAAGATGGGAGTACTCTAATTCACTATTTTTAATTGTTAAGGCCAAACCCAGCTAAAATATTGCATCAACAAGAGAGAAAAAAAAAAAGAATATAAAATTTGTTATCATGGGTCAAAAATTAAATTTACCTCCACGGTTCAAGTTTATTCTCCTTCGACCAGGGAACTGATGAGGACTATGAAAGTAAGTTTTTACAACAAAACTCACAGGCGGTTCAAGCTCGGTGCATAAATTACCGCGAGTTTCGATACTGTTTTGCATATTACGAACGATTTAAAGACTTTGTATGAGAAATTCAAAATAGTTGTTAAACCGTAAATATAGAAATAAATTGTACTTACGTAAACTTGGGCCTGTTGTTGCTTTTTCTGTCTGAATCTGGGCTCAATTCATGGCCATTTTATACGGTTTTGCGGCTCGTTG
>OZ037783.1:28337625-28427625 GCA_964035525.1 Porites cylindrica
GCATATGCAAATGGTGTTTAACTTGATATTGGACATCCATCTTACGATCAATTAATAGCTGTTCGACTAGGGTACCCGGTACCAGTTTCACATGACTGTATCGCAGGCTTAGATGTACAAATCATCAAGGTGACGCAAGAGCCTATGTGATGTGTTTTCTTAAAGTTCTCCGCTGACCAGTTGTGGTATTCAAGTGATCGCAAGCTCAGACTTCAGAAAGAGATTTCTCAGAAAGTTTTCAAGAGAACTTTGCTGTTGGCCTTGGCTAAATCTATTTATGATTACACAGCGTGCTCAATATCTATATCTGTCTTCCCACTGGCTTAAACTGGAAGCATACAGTTAATTTTTCCAACTAATCCGTAACCGCAACAAGGTTCCAAAGAGTTCATTAGCAAACTAACAGTTTAACTTAATGTGTAAACCTTTTTCTACTCTGAATTTCTTTTATTCTCAAATCAACACCATCTCCCCCCAAAAATAACGAGACTCCCCCACTCCTTGAGATCTAAAGGGGCTCACATCCAGGGAATCTAGATTAAAAGGCCTACTTTAAATTGACGCATGAACCTACGAACCTGTCCAACGGTCTCATAAGCTTCATTTTCGCCCTCTTTTTTCACCTGGGCTACATCTGCGTTTTCATAAAAGGCCTTCATGTGCTGCAGCCCTTGATAATTGTTTTCCACAGAAGCCACAGAACAAAGCCCAGAATACAGAGGTGTTCCTCTTTCTCTTGAGTAAGGAACAGCATTGTTCTCCTCAACCATCTCAATGTTTTCCTGCTTGTCTTTCTTGGTTTTTTCTTTCTTTCCATATAAGTGATGCCAGAGCCTCCAACTCACAAACCCCGTACCCACAAGAGATACGGAAAGTAAAACGCCCAAGACAATCACAGTGACTGTAAGTTGCTGAATATGTGCCTTTGTGCCACCTGAGAAAAAATAGAGGTTGGAACTCTATGACCATGTTTACAACAGCAGGGTCAAGTTCGTAAAAAACGTCAAAACGATACGTCTTTTAAGTGTAATATAAGGATAAGAGCAGCAATATTAGTAATGCCCTTTGTATTAGGAGCTGCAATTGAGGATAAACCCTTGCAATTGATGATATCAAAGCCATGATGTACGTTATTGACAAGCCTCCTCCTACAGTTTTGGTCCATAACATACCGGCCGACCTCTTTTAATTTTATTGATCTTTTATTTGACCCAGCCGTTCACGCGGGAGACATGTCCAGGTTTGCACGCAGCTGCGAAATGTGCAAAAACATGGAAACTTTGTCAGATCAGTGAAAAGCAGTGAAAGAGGGAAGCCGAAAGGACCCCAGCCTTAAGTGTCGCGCAGGACGCAAGTGAACGCTTGGTCTATTGCATAAAATGGTGTTACCAAAGGCGACGGCGGTGACCCCTTTGCACGAGCCAACAGCGCTCGCAGATGCTCTACATGAGTGTATCGCCTTTACCAAGTTGACCCGACTGGCAAACCAAAGTGTTGATATGGAGAAAAGTTGGCCGGTCTAGGAGAGTGACCCCGTCATCGAACTGACGGGTAACCCGGCTAGGGGTGGGGGGTGGGGGTGGTTAGCCTTCTAGTCGAGCAAACAGTTCTCTACGTTCTGTAAGGAAATGTATGAAAAGTTGGTTCGCCCAGAATAGCTCGGGTAGGTGAGTGACTTTTCTACCCTGAACAAGTTTTCTTCACGTAATCGGGGCCAAAACCTATTGCATTTTTAACGGTCTCGTTGCCGTCGCCATAGTTACATCGGGGAGCTTAAGCAACGACGACGGTGACGTCAACGAGAACGGCTTAAGAGCAAAAGGTTAAGATGAGCAAAACAACAACTCTCACACTTTTTTGTACATTTCTCTGCGGTCACAACACGACTACAACGTGAAAATGCCTATTTTCACGTTTTGTTGAGGACGTGAACACAAGGCAACGACTTTCTTCTTCTTTTTCTGAACTTCGATACAGTCTTTTAGAATTCAACTCCAGAAAAGATTGGCAAGATTTGACGAAATGAATGGGAGAGAATAGACTCGATAAAGTTTGAAGCAGCGCGACATCACTTTATAAGTGACGTTCTGGTAACCGTCGCCGTCGTTTTTGCTTAAGTTCCCTGTTTTAATTTCGCCGATGATTGCTTTGCTACGACTGCTGAAACAGTGCGATAATAGTGATTATGACCATGTTGATGAATATGGTGATGATGATAATGATGACATGACTCAGTGACGAAACATACAGATCCGTTTAGTCTGGCTTGCATTCCAAGTACCAGCAGATTTTGTGTTTTTCTCCTGTCTTTGTAAGGATGGAGAAAAAAAATGAGAGCTCCTTAACGACGGGATGTGGAGGGCAGATAATTAGGCCATTGAGTGTAGGTGCTGACACCAGACTGCTTAACCAATGAAGGGATCCGATCGACTTTACCTTTGAATCTTTTTCTTTCTACGGCTGGAAAATTCGTAGAAAAGTCTTTTTCAGAATCTGAGAATGAAATGTAGATAAGGAATTTTAATCATTCTTTGGAATACAAATATAACAAAAATACTAAATATTTATAAGGATGTTAACGCTGGCAATATTAATTTCAAGGCGTTGATTTTAAGCGTCCAGAATCTTCTGGAAGGATAATGGTAATGATGGTGATGATGATTATGATGATGATGATAATGATGACGATGATGACGGCGATAATGGGGACCTTGAATAACGACGACAACAACAACAACGTCGAAAAACAGTTGGTTTTATGAGCAAAACAACACCTCTGCACGTGTATCACGTTTTTTTAGTACATTTCTTTGACGTCCACTGCACAACTACGACGTGACACCTCCCAATGCGACGATTTATGGAGGACGTGGACCTACTATGACAAATCTTCCTTATTTGAACATGGACAAAGCCCTTAAGAATTCAACTCCAGGAAAAGTCGCCTACATTTGACGAATTGAGCGGTTTCAAATAGACGCGATAAAGTTTGAAAGAACGCAAATTCATTTTTTTAGTGATTTTTTCACTGCCGTCGTCGTCGTCGTCGTCGTTGCTTAAGGTCCCTAATGATAATGATGACGACGACGATAACGATGACGATGACGATGATGAGGATTTTGACGATATGATGGTAATAACGCTCCTGCCATTGATGACGCCGCATTACGATTAGAATGATGATAATAAAGATGATGGTTGTTGGTAATTACGATAATGATGATGATGATGATGATGATGATGATGATGATGATGATGACGATGATAAGGAGGAGGAGGATGCTTAAGTCCCGTTAAGTAATGGGTCTGGAAAGCTGTTGTCGTTTACATTAAAGATCGAATTTTCAGTAGTTTTGCAGGTCATATTATACAACCATCAGTTAACCAAACAAAATGGACTGGTTTGTTAACTAGGACCCGCCCTTTTATTCTTTGAATATTGATTTGAATATTTGATTTTGGGGCCGAAAAGTTATGCGATTCTGCAGTGAAAAAATTTCCCGGATTACACGAGGCGAGTGCTTAGTGACAAAATCTTCCGGATTACACGAGGCGACTGCTTAGTGGAAAAATTTCCCGGATAACATGGGGCGGGTGCTTTATTGATCATTATCAGTATACCAGAACTGAAACTCTCAGGAGCCCTAACTCCATAAATAAGTAGTGGATAACTTATTGTTAAAAAAAAGATAATTTGGCTTGTTATTTGGCTAAGTCTGTTCTCGTCCCGTGATTGCTCAATTTGCGATCCATAACTTACTGTACAGACCAAAATTCTTAAACTAAATGGTCATTGTGCAGCTAACTAAGCCTTTAATCTAGCCTTTTTTAATGAGAACGAAGTTGATGAAGAAAGTGCATCGTAAACTTACCGAGGAAGAGAATTCTATTCAGTGTCTGAAAGTTTTAGGGCAGATCACCATTGAAACGACGAGAATGGACTAGCAGAGATTCGACACGTTTTGCCAAAGAAAATTAACGATGCGAATCCTTCGACAAAGGCAACAAACTTACTTTGACAAGCGTCTTTGCTATTTGCAGGGTTTTTTAATTTTTTTTTTACAAAGACCAACGAAGGAAAGATGGAAGCGACTTCAAGTCAGACATGGTGTCCAGTTCCCAAAGTGCTCTAGTGTTACATTGGCGAGCTAAACCTTACATGCACAGTGCTCTTAGTCTTGACAGAGTAGACTTTTTCAGTATGGTCTATTTGTTTTCACTTTCTCGGAAACCCTTTGTTATGTGCTATTGTTTTCGTGAGCCAATAAAACTTTCTTTTTTGACGCCTGTCAAATGACTGTCAAATCGCGTGCCCTGTTCTTTTTTCCGGTCCCCCAAACAGGAAGCCATATAATAAACATCTTATTAGCCTCCTTTTCTTCGTCCGTACCCTCGCCATAAATCGATGGATACAAAACTCGGTCCGTAATTTTTAGTACGGACAGAGAACTAGGCTAATAAGACGTATTTACGATCGTTAGATTCCACTGCCACTGCTTGGCTTGACTCCTGTACTCACTGATACTTCAATAGTACCAAGACACAGCTGTAATGTTTTCGCTTGCGAAAGATCTGACGGTAATAGTCCATCAGCTGAGAGCCGAAAATTTGGGTTTATGGCTCACTCGAGGGGAACAGCCGAAACATGTCACATATTAATCTTTGACTATTAAGCATCACAAAAATGCATGATAGCAAGGATAAAACGGTAGCTTTCACTTTGAAAATCGAAATTTAAATTTGCCCCTCATTGTCTTCTTTTGGCCGCCATCTTGAATTTTGGGGAAGGCTGAAAAGTTGCGTATATTCTTTTCACTTAAACAAATGTTGTTTTAGCGTAGATTTAAAACATATTTGAACTAAAAACACGACTTCCGTTTATTTTAGAGCTTAAATTATAACTACCTGAGGTCCTATACCTATGAATCAACATTAAATCAACATTGCCCGTTATTGGTCACTCAACAAGACCGGCAGTTCGCTATTTGTTTAATAACTAGAAAAAATGTAAGGTTTAGAAAATTGTTTCAGAAAAGAGTAAGTAAATAAATCATATGTTTACATTGCATGTGTATTGAATAAAGTCTCCTCTTGAAAGCAATTTCTTAGTGGACAACCTTATCCAGTCACGCGTCCATGACCGGAATTAGTTTTAGAGGTTTCAGCTGAATGTAAATTCCCCGCACGTCTCATCAAAATCAATGTAATGGCCGAACTAAGTTCACCAACGAGAGAGATTTGCAACTCGCTAAGCTTGTTTACACAGAAGGAAGTGATGACTAACTGCACTCCACGGGCAAGAGAAAGCAGCCAGCGAATGACTTTGTAATGAGCCTTTTGCTCATCCAATCACGCGCTTACTTTGACTCGGTGAAGAAGACCAAGGTGAAGACTGTGCATGAAGGTTCGCAACAAGGATCTAGTACTTCCTCTTGTGCTTGAATGGCACTTCTGGGACAGTTCCGGCAAGCCGAGAACAAAACCGGCAGTTTCGATGAAACGGCAGGCTACAGAAGTTGTAGATCTCCTCTGGAGCTGTTTGCACATGCTCCATGTGGTCGCTTAGAGTAACTAACTTCGTGCAGCAGGTGCGTAGACGAAGTGGTTGACTTGTAGTGCGAGGTGTTGATCAAAAATGTGAAAAGACTGAAAATAATTTCTACTGCTGACAGTGTACAATACAGGGATTTACTGCAATGCACTACACTGTGAAGTCATAGAAGGAGCTGCTAAGTCCCAACACAAATAAACTGAAATCGTCAAATTCCTTGTGCCCGACAGGGCAAAACTGAAGCATTTAGAAGCAGACTCGGCAAGTGGGTCATGGACTCTCTGTGTGACAACTGAACACCAGTCGGGCAACTAGAGGCAGACACGTGGTGACACATGGTGACCCAGTTCCTGAGGTAAAGGGTCCGTGACCAAGAGGCTGATGCACATACTGTTCTGTATGCTCGGCATGCACGTAGGAATGACAGTGTGATGCACTCTGATACACTGACACTGAGACTGATGTCTTTGTCCTACTGCTTGCTCATAGCAAAACCTTGACTTTGAAAAGGTGCTACATGAAAAAGGGAAGAGGCGCGAACATTCTATGCAACTTGACCCAGGCGATGTTAACCACTGCTTCATGAGGAGCCCTTATAGGTGTAAAGTCGAACACAGGCTGTGATAACATCTCGCCATCTTTGGTAAAAGGCAGTGGAAAGCAGTCCAGCTTCTACAACCAATGGAGGGTACGTCCGAGTTATGGTGAGTATCGTGGGAAAGAGTGATCAGTATCCAATGAGAACTTTAAATTCAAGATACGGAAGCACGCGTTTGTGAACTGTACCGAAAGAAGTGGCATAGTGCGCTGCTACGAGATTCATCCCAAGCTTAAAGCTGGAAGGTCAAGCTGGAGAATCTGCCGCCATGCGAGTTATCTTTTCGACTTACAGGAGCAATTATCAAGTCTCAATGTGAAGAAGAATCATCGTTCTGCGCCCCTCGTTGGCACGTTTCGGTAAAGTAGCTGCAACTCATGCGTATGAATTAACCTTTCTTCAACTTATGATGTTAGAGCAGAAAATGCTGTACATGCGAATCTACGTTTATGTTAAATTTTCCAAACGCGAATGTCAGCAGTGAAGAATGGTGTTATGGGAATGATGGAAGTTATGGGATGATAATGCTTTTGTTCTAAAACACGTTCTGGAGCACGTTTCGAGGAGGAGGGGGAGGGGCACTCCCCTATTTGGCTTATACACGTCAGGTATCTGCTGCTGAACACAAGGTCTTGAGTATTAAACAGGGTGTAGAATTTTACTATTAAAATAGTAAAATTCTAATAATTTATTTTATTATTTTAATAGTAAAATTCTATTTTAATAGTAAATTCGCTTAAAAGTGTCTTGAACAGTGTCTTTTTGAGCTGGAAGCCTTAAAAAGACTGTGGGGAAGGCTTGTGATAAGCAGTTTACATTTGCAATACCAATAATTTGTTTTCAATGTATCTATTTCCGTGATGTTAGTTTGAAAAACGATTTGATTCTTTATGTAAAACAAAAAAAATCAATGTCTTAAACTTAAACAGCGTCGAGGATTGAGGGTCTCGGCGGCACAGCTCTACCAAGACTTCCCTTTAGTGCACAATCCCCTATCTATCTTATTTCTGCCTTATTACCTCTTAGTAGAGGTATGTTTTACTTGCCGTAGAAAACGAAGCTACAATAGCTCTAAACATGTTCTTCTAGCATTGTGATTTCGATAGCCTTAAACATTCGACGACTGCTTTGGTCGTTATCACTCCATATGGAACGATGCATGATCCTGCATGTTTTCCGTCCTAGACCCATTTAGCTTTCAGTTTATATAAGTTAATAAATTTGTAAGCAACAACGTCCCAAAAGTTTCCAGCGATATCTCGTTTTGGAGATTCAGACTAATCCTAACAACGTTACACTCACAAAAAGGTAACATTTTGAGGAAAAATCCACTGCCAATGTCGCTGTTTATCTGCTGCTCTTTAAAGAATAAATTTTTCCCTTTCCTAAAAAGTTGGCCAGCCACAATTCCATGCAAAAAAAGACGACAAAGTGAGCAAACTGCTAATAAACAAGAAAGGCAAAGAAAAAAAGAGAGCGATAGAGAGAGATCGAAATAGATTCGCAAATTAAGTCAAAATTTTGGCTTGTGCGCATGCGTGAGAAACAAAAAAGCCGTTTAATTACGTCCGATTAGTCGGAAAATATGCCTTTTTTGATGCAAAAATCATTTTTGGCCATTCTTTTAGCCATGCTAATTAGCCGAAAACCAATCCAAACAAGAGGAATTTGTGAAAAATGCGGTTTTTTCGCTACTCGCCGGCCGTCACCAAAGGGTTAAAGAAAGTTACCAATTTGTTTCGAATTGGCCTTTTTCCCCATAAAAAAGTGAAATTTGCCCATTGCAGCACAAAAACAGGTTTGTAATGTGAAAAACAAGAAATTGCTATGTTTAATTAATGTTAATGGCAATTTTCTTATTTAGATGATTGAGATATCAGTTGAATAGGCTAATTTTAAAAGCAACATGGCGGTCACTGTGACGTCATATATGACATCATCACATCTTGACTAACCTTAACAATGCTAAAATAATATCTCAGATACCTAGTAGTTCAAATCTTCTTTTAAAAAATTGTGTGTTTAAATTAAGAGGGAATCAAAGGTTTGTTCATAAATCCAAGATGGCGACCAAAATAAGGGTTTCAGTGGCAAATTTAAAATTCGATTTACAAAATGGAAGCTACTGTTCTATCCTTGCTATCATGCATTTTTGTGATGCTTTTTACTCAAAGATTTAAATTATATATGTTTTGTTTGTTCCCCTTAAGTGAGCCATACAACCCCCCTAGCTGATGGACTATAATATTTTGCTGGAAAAACTACGAATTCTCGGTGTCGGCACTAAAAAGGTTTTCCTGTAGAGTTCCACAGGGTTCAATACTACGTCCTTTGTTATTTTTTAAAGGATTATTTTTCAAGGCTAGGCAAAGAATCCTTCTTTATTGTTAAAATGTATATTGATGAGATCAAATTCATTTTGCTACTAAAGGTGATGCATGATACACGGGACGATTCGCAACGACGATTTTTAGCGTAACTAACATAGCGTTGCAATGCTGGAACAATGTTATAACCATTCGAAACAATGTCGCAACAATTTGCAACGCTGTGTCGCGCTTAAAATCGTCGTTGCAAATCGTCTCGTGTAACATCACCTTAAAAGAGAGCCGAATAAATAAGTTATCCGAGAGTGTGTGACCGTTGTTTATAGACGAAAGAGGAAAAAAATCAACGCAATTGTCTCGTAGCACTACTGTCCGTAGTAGTGGCAGTAGTACCAGAGGACAACTTCTTTAGACGCCATGATCAGCACGACACAGCCTTTACTTCTACGCTGTACGTACCTGAAATGCATACTACACAAGCCTCCTTGTATAAACAGTAGGAGCCGTTAAAAATCTTGTGGCGACACCGTATTAATGACGTCTCATTTCCTGCACACTGAATTCCATACATCAATTTTGTTCCTGGAAAATCCGAGGATGTAGCTGCTGCCACAGCTCCTTGAAACTCAAGCTGACGGCAAACCACGTAAGCTTCCTTTATATCCCAGTGGGTACCGCAAACTCCTGCCCATGATCCATTGAAAAACATTTGAACTCGGCCTTGAGATGTAACATTACCCCAACCAACCAGTCTAACTGTGATTAAAGGAAGGAAAGATTTTAAATGTTATTGTTATTCATTTATTTATTTATTTATCTATTTTAAGAATGGGAGGGGTAAATACAGCGATTTGCAATTCAACAGAGCAAGAAGAACAAGAAAACTCTCGCTAACAAGTTCGCGTGCGAAAAAAGACTAAGTATAGCCATTGATAGCCTTCAAGTTTGAATGCAACGTTTACAAACTGCTCCGAGCAAACTGTTAACCAGATTTTTAATTATGCGGTGGAAGGTTCAGGAGTACCCGACGGAGCCGCTCGGCAAAATACCCGCTCTTCAGGCAGAATTTGTGCTAGCTGGAAAAAAAACATTGGCTAATTAGCTGGCTGGGAAATCTAAATGAGCGCCTCGCTAGCTGAAAATATGAAAAATTTATGCCGGTTCTGGCTGGATAAAAAGGTATATTTTTTCTCCTGGCAATCGCACTGTAATTTTTATATGGATATTAGAGTGGGCGAAGCAAGTAACTGCGCGTGCAAATCACCCCACGCGAGCTGTGGAAATGACACCTTTTGCCTGTGAAAACGGAAATTTGTTTGGGTGTGTAAGCAAAACGTCCTGCTGTGAATACCTTGTAAAAGATACACGTAGTGAGAAAATGACACAGTTGAGTCAAGCACCGCTCACCGCTTTGTTTTTAGTCGTTTCGCTGTCGATCCTTTATAGAAAACACTTTGTGTGTTCGTGTTTTAATATGCTTGTCTACATATCAGCTACTGGCCTACGTTCTACTTTAAACCTGATGTTAAGGCGGCCAAAAGGTAAGCAAAGTGGTTGTGTTTCTTTGTCAGGTTGCCGAGCATGTGTATCGAATTAAGAACATTTGCTAATGCACATAAATGCCATCAAATATTGAGACGATTGAATACAAAAACTCTCTCCAATAAATAATACACTCTGGTCTCTTAGCGTAGTGAAGTCAGAACTGATTTCATTCGGTATGCTCGTTTGCAATGTTGTCCAGGTTTGCGCGCTCTGGAATATTTCCGTTGGAACCAATTTCTCTTTTGTTATGTGCTCACCGGGACGGGAAACCTCCTCGATCTATGGTCATTTGGAAGACGTTTAGCAACTGCACAGGTATCTGTTAGGATCGGAAAAGGTAGGAAGATTTTACGTTTGTACTACCCGTATATTGACGTATTTCGCGTCCGTTATAGCAACTGTTGTTTTTAAAAAAGGCAACATCCAAGTGTGCCGTAGCATTTCAGTGTTAACATCTGTGTAGTAAATTGTAGTATAGCGGGGTAAATCCCGAACGGCTATCATTCTTTGACTTTCATACCGGTATCTGTTTTGACGCTGAGGCATTTCTTCAGGGGCACCCAACGACCGTTTTCTGGGAAATGATCTGAAATGGCTCGTTATGCATCCTGCAGTGCTTTAAAAGCAATACAAACGAATAATTCGCATCGCTAAAAAAATTTGATCTGTTCGGTCGTCCTAGGAGTGGTTTGAGCCTCTCGAATTTTTTAGGGCTACTTTTCGCCTTTCCCGAAAATAACAGCTTACAGTGGAAGCTTTCCGAAAACGTAAGATTACCTGACGAGTTTTCCCTTGACCGAAATTTTTAGGGGTCCTTTCAAGTTTTCTCCGAAAACTTTATCTAGTGTGAGAATGTCTTCGAATTTTCTAGGGCGACGTAGAATGTATAGAAAATTCTAGGTGTAAAAGAAAAGGCATTTAAGTGATTTTAAAGCCAGTTGACACTGTTGACTACTAAAATACGTTTAACAATGCTATGTTTAAGTGGTTTTGACTGTTTTGAACTGGGTTTAAAAATTTTGCTATTCTTAGTTTACGAAAGCTACGAAATTTCTAGGTGCCGAAATCAGAATCTAGAGGTTACTACGAAAGCTACGAAATTTCTAGGGATCTAGAAGATTACTACAAAATCCGAAATTCTTAGGTGAACAAACCACACAAATCCCGAAACTCTGAGCCCAACGAACAGTCACCACGAAACATTTTCGAAATTTTTAGCTGTTCTTGGGCTCCCGAAAATTTTAGCCGTTCTAGAGGGCTCCGAACAGATATTTCCCAGAAAACGGTCGTTGGGTGCCCCTGTTTCTTGCTCTTAAAGCTTTTTATCGTATAAATTGTAAGAGCTCTGTTAGTAAATTTATTCATATTTTCGAACACAGTGACTCAGATTACACTTTTTTGGTGATGTTTCCCGGCTGTAGGACCTCAAATTTGACAGCGGGTGTTACCGGCCATGGTTACGTTTGAGAGGCTCTTTGGCCAATGTAGAAAAAAAGAATAAAAAATAGTTCACAATTTTCTTGCCAAAAAATGAAAGAAGATTACAAATGTGAACAGTATTTACACATTTTCCTAAAATTGCCGCAGGCAGGGTTTAAACTGGACTATTGAATAAACAAATTAATAGACAACTATGTTGTTCTTTTTGTAACCATTTGTCGTGAAGAACAGGATATTTTTCTTTGGAATTGTTATTTTCTTCTGGTTATCATGAAGTTATTGCTTTCTACAAAATAATCGCCCTTACAACTCAACCGCAGCCTGCACAAAAGACGTCATTAAGGTTCTTAGGGTTGTTTAGAGGCGCGAGCGCGAAGCGCGAGATACGCATTAGGATGCAGTTACGTCACGTTTGCCGTCTTCAACTCGATTTTTAAAAGTACCGAAGAAAGTTTCACCTAAGCTTATCTTATTGCCAAAAACTACAAGAATTTTTCTGTAGCTGTATTAAAACTGAAGTACTGTTGCTGTTCGCAAATTTACTATGACGGTCGCTTCAAGTAAACTGATAAAAGTATTGTTGCATGTATTTTACTTTGGTGGGTCTCTCTGTACCCAAGGCAAAAAAGCTTGCCTTCCTTGGTGTGATCTTACTTACATTTGTTTCAACTTCGCTTAGATTCTATAACTTATAGACATCACACGACCATCACATGCATGCATGACATAAGGTTACATGTCTTTATAGGTGATCGTCTGACTGCAAAACGAAACATTCCTGACTTACATAGGACTATTGGCTTTTGCAACGAAACTTTGCACCAGTTCTGGTGTGAAACTTTTATGGTGATGGCCTGACTGACTACCTACGACTACTGGCTTTTACTGCGAAACATTGCACCAGTTCTGGTGTGAAACTTTTACGGTGATTGCCCGACTGACTACCTACGACTACTGGCTTTTGCTGCGAAACTTTGCACCAGTTCTGGTGTGAAACCTTTACGGTGATTGCCTGACTGACCACGTACGACTACTGGCTTTTGCTGCGAAACTTTGCACCAGTTCTGGTGTGAAACTTTTACGGTGATTGCCTGACTGACTACCTACGACTACTGGCTTTTGCTGCGAACCTTTGCACCAGTTCTGGTGTGAAACTTTTACGGTGATTGCCTGACTGACTACCTACGACTACTGGCTTTTGCTGCGAAACTTTGCACCAGTTCTGGTGTGAAACTTTTACGGTGATTGCCTGACCGACTACCTACGACTACTGGCTTTTGCTGCGAAACTTTGCACCAGTTCTGGTGTGAAACTTTTACGGTGATTGCCTGACTGACTACCTACGACTACTGGCTTTTGCTGCGAAGCTTTGCACCAGTTCTGGTGTGAAACTTTTACGGTGATTGCCTGACTGACTACCTACGACTACTGGCTTTTGCTGCGAACCTTTGCACCAGTTCTGGTGTGAAACCTTTACGGTGATTGCCTGACTGACTACCTACGACTACTGGCTTTTGCTGCGAAACTTTGCACCAGTTCTGGTGTGAAACTTTTACGGTGATTGCCTGACCGACTACCTACGACTACTGGCTTTTGCTGCGAAACATTGCACCAGTTCTGGTGTGAAACTTTTACGGTGATTGCCTGACCGACTACCTACGACTACTGGCTTTTACTGCGAAACATTGCACCAGTTCTGGTGTGAAACTTTTACGGTGATTGCCCGACTGACTACCTACGACTACTGGCTTTTGCTGCGAAACTTTGCACCAGTTCTGGTGTGAAACCTTTACGGTGATTGCCTGACTGACTACCTACGACTACTGGCTTTTGCTGCGAAACTTTGCACCAGTTCTGGTGTGAAACTTTTACGGTGATTGCCTGACTGACTACCTACGACTACTGGCTTTTGCTGCGAACCTTTGCACCAGTTCTGGTGTGAAACTTTTACGGTGATTGCCTGACTGACTACCTACGACTACTGGCTTTTGCTGCGAAACTTTGCACCAGTTCTGGTGTGAAACGTTTACGGTGATTGCCTGACTGACTACCTACGACTACTGGCTTTTACTGCGAAACATTGCACCAGTTCTGGTGTGAAACTTTTACGGTGATTGCCCGACTGACTACCTACGACTACTGGCTTTTGCTGCGAAACTTTGCACCAGTTCTGGTGTGAAACCTTTACGGTGATTGCCTGACTGACTACCTACGACTACTGGCTTTTGCTGCGAAACTTTGCACCAGTTCTGGTGTGAAACTTTTACGGTGATTGCCTGACTGACTACCTACGACTACTGGCTTTTGCTGCGAACCTTTGCACCAGTTCTGGTGTGAAACTTTTACGGTGATTGCCTGACTGACTACCTACGACTACTGGCTTTTGCTGCGAAACTTTGCACCAGTTCTGGTGTGAAACTTTTACGGTGATTGCCTGACCGACTACCTACGACTACTGGCTTTTGCTGCGAAACTTTGCACCAGTTCTGGTGTGAAACTTTTACGGTGATTGCCTGACTGACTACCTACGACTACTGGCTTTTGCTGCGAAACTTTGCACCAGTTCTGGTGTGAAACTTTTACGGTGATTGCCTGACCGACTACCTACGACTACTGGCTTTTGCTGCGAAACTTTGCACCAGTTCTGGTGTGAAACTTTTACGGTGATTGCCTGACCAACTACCTACGACTACTGGCTTTTGCTGCGAAACTTTGCACCAGTTCTGGTGCGAAACTTCTACGGTGATTGCCTGACTGACTACCTACGACTACTGGCTTTTGCTGCGAAACTTTGCACCAGTTCTGGTGTGAAACTTTTACGGTGATTGCCTGACTGACTACCTACGACTACTGGCTTTTGCTGCGAAACTTTGCACCAGTTCTGGTGTGAAACTTTTACGGTGATTGCCTGACCGACTGCCTACGACTACTGGCTTTTGCTGCGAAACTTTGCACCAGTTCTGGTGTGAAACTTTTACGGTGATTGCCTGACTGACTACCTAAGACTATTGGCTTTTGCTGCGAAACTTTGCACCAGTTCTGGTGTGAAACTTTTACGGTGATTGCCAAACTAATTACCTACGGCTACTGGCTTTTGCTGCGAAACTTTTGTGGTGATTGTCGGACGACATACCATTATGGCTTCTTGGCTGGAGAAAAAATGAGTGACTAAGATCAAACTCAGGATGACAAGCTCTTCTAGTACTAGTGCGGATAGAACACGTTATCAGTCTGGCTTTAAAAAGTAAACTGTTGCCATAGCATATTTGAAAACATGGAACAGCATTGTTTTTTTATACCGCAACAGAAAGGTCCTTGTTTGCTGTCAGGCGTTTACGTAAATGAAGAAAGAGGAAACCATCCTCCCCACGTTGAAACTCGAGTTAAAGACCGCAAACGTTCCCTTACTTTGTGGGTTCGTGGTTTTCAGCCGTAGCGGTTAGAAGTTTCCGACGGAAAGCCTGTTTACTCGAAACTTTCTATCAGTTCTGGTGTAAACTTTTTGCGGAGTAACAGTAGGCTCGGCATACAATGGTGGCGATAAGCATGTGTCTACACTGAATTTGGGGTGAATTTGCAGAGGAGACCACACGTAGATCGAGCTTACTCGTTATGTTGTTTATTCTTAAACTTTATTTCGCCTTAGTCGATTATCGTTGGAAAAAAATGCATTGGTCTTAAGGCTTTGCGGTGATCACTTTTTTTACGTGTTATTGAGTTATGGACTAAGTTCGGGATCTTCCTTTTTATCGTTTACCTGGCAAAAACTCAAGACTACTCCTCAAGTCCAGATTCCAAAACTGTAAGTGCCGCTGAATGTCTTTAGTTGTTATGTTATTGTTATGTAATACTTGGGGATAGGGAATAACATATACTAAACAAATACACTGATCTTTTCCCTATATCTCAAAAAAGAAAAAACTACAACTAGATAAAAGGGTGAAACAGGTTAAACACGCTTTTCTTTTATATTATGTAAATTTGACGTAAAACAGATCTTGCCTACTGACTTACATGTTTTTCTTGGCAATGTGTTAAATGAAACTTTGCTGGCTGGCTCATAACTTACTTCTGCTACCGCTGGCTGGCAAAAACCGAATTCCGTTTCACTCTGGCTGGGATTGCGTAATTTTTGTTTTTTTTACCTTGCTGGCTGGCAAAAACCGTTAAAGTCGTTAAACATGATTGCTGGCTGGGATTTTTATTTTCTGAAAGTCTTGCTGGCTAGCAGTGAAGAGCGGGTATTTTTTTCCCAGGAAAGTTAAATATTAACATAAGTTGACGTAAAAGCACTTTGCTAGCAATTACGACATCGTATAATCAATTTTGCGAAAAATGTTCGTTGGGTACTCCTGAAGGTTGCGAAGTTGCCATCAAAAGAACATCCGCTTGAATTACTGGAAACCGTTGACGCTATAACTGACCATAGTTTGCTACAAATATCGAGAAGAAAACGTGGGAAAGCTTACTTCAAGCGATTTAAAACCTTTACCAAAACGCAAATAACCACGCTAAAAGCATACGGCAAGTAACTTTACTCACGTTTCTTACATTATGTCGACATTTGGAGTCAAAAAGTGCAAAATTCTGTATTCTATAATGCATTTCACTCGATCGATGACATAAACCAAGCCTAGAGTGTAAATAAACTTAATCATTACTCTTTGAAATCTTGGTGAGTGTTGTCACCATCAGTACTTACCAGCGGCATTCTGCCATTATTCACCTCGATTTCAAATAACAATAATATTGTTAACCTGTAATAAATTCAGTATTTAAACGAGGTATGTCTGTCAACGGGCAATACGGTCTTCCAATACATCACAATCACACTGTGCGTGTTAAAAGTATTAGTATTTTATCTTACCCTTTGGCTGACATACAACACCAGCTTTAATCCTGCAGTCACGTGTTCCCAAACCGCCATGGTCACATAAAAAGAGAGAACTTTCGTTTCCAGTACATTGCATGCTATTAAGCCATGCTGTGGGTTTCGCCTGAATGGTTTTTTCTCTGTCATAAAACGCAGACAGTGACCCATCGTAGTCCAGCATTCTGCAAGCCACATCAGCATCGTGTTTGTCCCACTGATCTGCGCAAACCCAGATCCAATTGTTTTTATGGTAAACTTGTACCAGTCCTTCTCGGGGAGATTTCCCTTCAACTAAACGAGCTGACGAAAAAAAAGCATGAGAGGTAAGGTCTACAGTCAAGTACTTTGTTTCAAAGTTAAATGTAAATGGTCACAGTAACTTTGATTGGTTAAATCAATTTTTAATCAATCAATCAATTAAACAAGCAAACTTTATTTAACCATTTAAGCCCCAATATCCACATACAAATTCTCTAAACTGATCTCTATACATGTCCTTTAAGAATTAGTTAAGAGAATTTGATAAAAGATCAAAGCATTTTCTCTTAGGTGATCATTTTATTAATCCTCATAATCTCATGTCATGACAATGTATGGATATCGTGAGGAAAAATTTGCTGTTGGTCACTATTGGGACTTAAACGAGGGTGACACGTAATAGGGGAAAACACTAATAAACTTGTGGCCCTCACATATGGAATTAATTAAAAATATAAAAATGTTAAAAATATGTAAAAAATGTAAAATTAATTATAAGTGGATAAGGCTAGAAACTACATATCTACAAATAGGAAAAGTCTAAAGACTACAATTTTGAAACGTTGGCAGCTGCTTGCGCCTGTCTTGAAAAGACAGAAAAAATGTATGTATAAACTAGCTTCGTAAAACATTAATTGAACTAGAGGTCCTTAATTTTAGTTTGCTTACCGTTTCAGAAAAAAGAGTGGCCGGTCTCTCTTTCCCTCGCATTAAGCGCGGTGTGCGCACTCCCAGTTGTTTTGCCGTGATTCTCACTATTGAGACTAAGTAACCATGAAATAATTTAACCAAAAACAGTGAAAAATGTTTTCCTACCTGCCGTGCATACCACACCTGCGAATTCATAACGACTACAGTACACTGATGGTCCTTGATTGTGTTCACATTCTGTTAATAAGCTCTCATTCCCTGCACAGTTTACGTTATCCATCCACACAATTCCTTTTCCTTTTCCAAAAGCCGCACTCGATGTCGCTGACAAAGCTCCTTCAAAGCCGAGTTGTCTGCAAACCACGTTAGCGTCCCTTGAATCCCAGTAGTCAAAACACACGCTTCCCCAGATTCCTCTATGAAACACTTCCACTCGGCCTTGCGACGTCACATTACCTCCACCAACCAATCGAACTGCCGTGAAAAGAAAAGTTAGCTGCAACTTCAATAATAATAATAATAATAATGGTTTAATATCAGTACATCCATGGTATGGCTCTTCGTCTGATATAAGAGTAAAATAAGGAAAAATAAAAAAATAAAAAAAACTTAAAAAAAAAAACTTTAAATGCATAGTGCAGAAGTCAGAATTTTTTTTAATAACAATGTCAGTCAAACTATATACTTCAAGCACACATATATCCTGTCTGCTAGAAGACTGAGGGTTTGTTCGGTATCGGCCTACGAGTAGATTCACAAATTTAAATCTCGCATTTATCTTTGTTACCGATCAGTCGTATTTCGCACCTTTTGATCGACATAGTAAACCAGCTTTCCTTTCACCTTCACAGTCGTGTGACCCGAGACCTTCATGAACGCACTCAAATAAGGAACTTTCATTTCCGACGCAACTCAAGCTTTTCAACCACACCCGATTCTCTCTAGTCTTCTTCTTTTCTGTGTACACAATATCTGCTGTTAACGCTCCATCAAAGTCCAGCATTCTGCAAGCCACATCAGCATCGTGTTTGTCCCATTGATTAGCACAAACCCAGCCCCAAGTTTTGTCGTAGTAAACTTGAACAAGTCCTTCACTGGATGTACGACCACTGACAAGACGAGCTATGAAAGGACACAAAGGTGCATAATTTATGCATAAGTTAATATCGTGTATTAAGAAATCTCATTCGTTCGCCAGTTACGCTCACTTGTTCGATTTTTCACACAAAAACACAAGTGGATAAATATCGCACAAAGCACTTTCCATGTAGTAATGTGTTTATTATGTGAATACACTGAGACATTCATCACTCTTCCACCAGTCTTTATATTAATCTTTTTTTCATTGCTAAAATGTTAAAACTAGCCGCTACACATCAAAAAAATGACAAAGAAAACAACTTAATATTTCGACAAAAATAGACTGAAATTATGACAGGGGTAACTGATATATATAACACAGATCACAAGTTTGTTTTAAATCAGTTAAAAATGATCGATTGGAAAAACAGTGGCAATTGATGTGGAAAAGGCGGTTGGAAAAACACAAGGCAAAATTATATATGAAGCTGTCGTTTTGCAGGCTTTCTACAAACAATTTTCTTCCGTTTCAATGGAATGAAGGAAGCTATTCTCTTCCAATGTCGGAAATGCCACTGAATTACTCACTTGTCTACGAGAAAAACTCTTCTTTATAGTCTCAACCAATTTTGTCTTTGAATGACCGCGAGAGAGGTCACAGCAGTGAAGCGCTGAAAGCACCCATAAAAGGTGGGAAATTTTGCACGAGACTGTTACCTGTATTTATTTGTGTCTTTCTAGGAAGTTACAGCTCGATTTGACCGGTATATTAGCAGAGAAAGGTATGTATAGCAGTGAAAGTGATATTTTCTGGAACTCGGAGTAAATGTATTACTCAAAATGGCGCAAAAAAAAAAAATGCAGAAGTACGACGAAAAATGCTTCCTGAAAAGGTCACTCTTGAGCACTACAGGACACCCAAGTACCACAGGAATCCCAGGATTATGTGTTGCGTTCCTCTAACGTCGAACGCAACAATAAACGTTAATATATGTGAAAAGTACACTAAAAGGTCGGGCAACCAACTTTTTGCGAGGTAATTCATGCATAAATGAAGACAAAAATAAATATTAGTACAGTACCTGACTGGCTACATTACAATGTAGAGGGAAATATCTTGATCGTATATTCTTATCAAGGATATCTTAACTCATTGTCTTCGCAAAGGATTTTAAGTTAATCACCTGCAATGCACTCTACATGAGCACCCTTGTTATTACTACAGTAGCTCGACCACCCGCTGCGATGACACATTGTTAGCGACGTTTCATTGCCCACACATCCTCGGGCTTTAAACCAATTTTTCGTTTGATCTGAATTGTTTTTGCCGACAGTTGCTGTAACAGTTCTGAAAACCAGAGCTCCTGGAAATCCAAGTTGACGACAGATTATATTGGCATGCTTCAGATCCCAGATATCATCTGAGTAGCTTTCACCGCACACTCGGTCCCACGTTCCATTGTAAAACACTTCCACTCGGCCAGTACCGAAAGATTCCATGTTGTCCGCACCAACTAAACGAGCTGTTTTTTTGTGAAACAAGTTATTTTCAAAATTAGATTTGTCGTTTTGGCCCCGAATCGAAAACAAAAGAAAATTAAAATACGGTTATGTGGTTCAATGTCGTCCTGACAAAGGCCTTTTTTTTCAGTTACCCTTTTTAGAGGCTGAAAGCTCGGCTCTTAAGTTTTACGTATACCCAGTTTGTTTGTTTGTTCGTTTGTTTTGTACATTTGACAGGTTGCTCACTCTAGATCTCTTCTGGATGCTTATGTTAGCTGGATTTCTGCAGGTGTGTGCACGGGTACACAAGGCTCATGTTACGAGAGGTAGCAGCAAATAAAACTCCCTTGCGTGGGGGGACCTGAGTTGTGGCCGTTGCTTTCACCGCCAAAAAGTTCTGAATGCTTTTGTATCAAGACAATCAAAGACACGCTGGGAGAGTTTCCGTTCTTTTCAACAGATATTTGGCCTGATTTTTTAAATCGGTATTGAATACAAAGACATTATTCAGATATATATTACCCTTTGGTTTGCACTTTACTCCAGCTTCTCTTTTTCCTTTACAGTTGTGTGATCCCACTGAACTGTCATTGCCGCACAAGAAGAGAGAAGATTCATGTCCAGAACATTGCATGTTAATCAGCCATGCCCCCACTCCTTTTCGCTTTTTCTCCTGAAGTGTAAAATTAGCTGACAATGATCCCTCAAAATCCATCATTCTGCAAGCCACGTCTGCATCTTGTTTATCCCACTGATCAGCACACACCCAGTGCCAGACGTCTCTGTAGTAAACTTGCACTAAACCTTCACTGTGTGACTGCTTATGTACTAAACGTGCTGGTCAGATAGAATAAGAAAGAAATGGAAAAAGAATATTAAATTAAGAATTCACTAAGACACAAAACTGTAGGATAACAACTTGGAAGCATTGGATAGCACCAGTTCTAACAATGTAAGTTTTCAGGTTAGGAATCTATGGTATTGCTACCAAAAGGGAAAATAAAGGGCCATTTTAACCATAAAATATAAAGGACCTGCATAATTGCAAACAACACCAGCATCTTCATAGTGGCCACAGAAAAAGTATCCTCCCACGTCACTGTGTTTGCATTCCCTTAATGCGCTCTCACTTCCTGTGCACCGAACGTAAGTCATCCATATCTTTCCTGTTCCTACGCCGAAGGCCGCCAACTTAGTTGCTTTTAAAGCTCCTTCAAATCCCAGCTGTCGACAAACTACGTTAGCGTCTGCAAGGTCCCAGCCATCATCACACACTGTTCCCCAGGACCCATTGTAATAAATTTCCACACGGCCCTTGTGATGAGTGACGTCACCACCGCCAAGCAACCGGACATCTGAAAAATTTTGTATCATATACAGATATAGGGTATCTTAATTTGAGCTTAGCTTTAGAATGCTAGGTTTACTTTGCCTTATTCAATTACTACAAGGAACAAACAGTCTGTACGTATCGGACGGGTCACGTAATATACAGCTATTTCGAGAAAGGTTGTCGGGAAAAAAGTGCACGCGACAATCCCGAAAGGTAATATGGGATATGATCAATAAACAATTCCTGACAATGTAGCTGTCGAACTTGCTTTTGCTGCTTTCCTTTAGCTCTCGCAAACAAACATCCATGGCGTTCCGTGCCATTCTTTCAAATTTCTTTGAAGAAAAGTGAACTTAAAACTACCCACAATACCTTTCGGGATTGTCGCGTGCACTTTTTCCGACAACCTGTCTCGAAATAGCTGTATACAAAGAACTGTCTCGGTTACTTCACCCCTTTGTGAAATTTGTTTGACTACATCTAACACTTCACACACTCACTAATCAGAAAAGGACGATTGTTCCCCCTGCACGTTTCCACCTTTCCACTACGATACGATGTGGATAATAGACTGATAGTCCCGCTGGCTTGATTTGTCAGCAAATCGGCTACTTCTATGTAGGAGAGAATGGTTCATCAGAGAAAACGACATGTACATTGCGAGACAAACGATAATTTTCTAATCTGTTACTGTGTCTAAAACGATCAGAACAACAAAAATTATCATTGTTTCCGAGCTTCTACCTTTAGTTATTGGTCCTTACTTTCGCGGGTACCTAATTTCGCAAATTTTGGTGAGACACTATACGTATTTCACGGGGTTTTATTTTCGTGATTTCAATAGGCAAATATGAAAAAAAGGGCATTAAATTTTGCGATTAAAGCTTCATGATCATCAACTTCCTTTCTTTTTTTATTTTCAAATAGTCTCAACTTTCTAATTTAAGATTCGCTACCCATATGTATAATCCTTGCAAGTAAGCGTTATTTCACTGCAGAAGATACAACTGCACATTGAACGTACCAGTAAACCACTAAAATAATTTGTGTATTTTCATATCCTGTATGTGTGGCTGTTATTACCAGTTGCTAAAAAGCAATCTTTTTTTTCTGTGAATTAAGGGTGTGTTTTTTCGGGGAGAATCCAAAAACGGATTTGCGATCTCAGATCTTATGGATTCTTCACCTACCAAACACAAACGTTTCTCGAATAGAATACACACCTTAGGATTGTAAGATTATAAGAATTTAAAAGTGAAGCCTATGAATTGTTTTTTTTTTTTTTGATTACTTGGAAAATAAACCGCCGTAAACAGACACTACATACGTACAAAAAACATGACAAGTAAGGGTTTATAGGCAGTCTACAAATAATGTGACTAGATGACAAACATGGAATTTTATGCAAGTAATTAATGGCTCAAAATTTAAGGGGCCATCAACATAGGTTCAGTTAGAAGTCATACATGTACGGCATCTGTTGCGTACCATTTTTGTTCGAAAAACAGCTTGTCAAAAATACTTTTTGCAAATCCTTTCCCCCCAAAACGCTCAGATTTTGAATCTCAAAAATCTGGATTTGGATTTGATCCGAAGAATCCAACCTGAGAGTGGATTTTATGAATTCATGATCTGTTTTTGGATTTGCCCAAAAACACGCAAAATTCCTTTTTGGATTCAAAAATCCGGATTTGGATTCTCCAAAAAAACGCACCCTGAATTTTATCTGCGGGTCTTTAATTTACAATCGTGAAAAACGCGAAATTAAGTACCAATTAAGTACCAGTACGGTACCCTTGGCGTACATGGTAAATCGTTTGGTCCAAACTTTTCTAGCCGCGGCAGCCCCAGCCATTGCGCATAGTTTCATTTATAAAACGACCTTCTTTCTCACCTGAGGAGCAAACTACACCTGCATCTTTACTATGATCACAGTTTTGTTTTCCCCAGCCGCTGTGACGACACTCTGTCAATGATCTTTCATTACCAGTACACCTTACGTCACCCATCCATATTGTTCCATTTCCTTGTCCAAAAGTCGCAGACACATGTGCTTTTACAGCTCGTTCAACTCCAAGCTCTCTGCAAACTACGTTAGCATCTGTGAGGTCCCACGAGTCATCACACACTGTTCCCCAGGTTCCATTGTTAAACACTTCAACTCGGCCTTGCAGGATGGAATCTGCACCATTGACCAAGCGGACATCTATTGAGAAAAGCAGATAAGACTAACATTTAGTTCTCCTTATATTATATCACTTTCAATCAATTAAACAAGAGGGGCATGATTCCCAGGAACACCTCTTATATGAGCGACCGATACCACTTTTTTTAGTGATCTTTTAACTGAATACGGTTGCAAATTGCAAGGTAATTGTTACAGCGCAGAACCGCCGATACATTCAGGACATAAATTTTGTACTTTTAGTAGGCAGCATCTTAGTTTAAAAATGAATGTATAGAACGTTCTACGCAACTCAGGAATTAGGTGGCCTGGCCTATGGAAGGCCATCACCCCCTTAACAACTACAAAACCTTGGCGAAATACACTCATGGGAAACCTTGAGTGTACTTTATATCAACTGTTTAGCGCCCATGTTTAAAAGGGTAGAAATCCGAAACTTATCACAGCTGAAAGCTGAGCTCAAATTGCGTACATGTCTAATATGAAACATTTATTTAACAATAAGGTCAAACTCAATTAACGCGTGAAGAACTATATCACATAACGATTCATTAACTATCCAAAAATAACGTTTTTATTACTTGAGCACAGGACACCTGCGTCTTCTCTATGGCCACAGTTTTCTACTCCCCAACCGTTGTGAGGACACTCTGTTAATGATCTTTCGTTGCCAGTACACGTTACGTCGTCCATCCATATTGTTCCATCTCCAGGTCCAAAAACAGCGGCCTTGAATGCCGCTACAGCTCTTCCAAATCCAAGTTGCCGACAAACTACTTTGGCATCATTAAGGTCCCAGTGATCATCACACACTGTTCCCCAGGTTCCATTGTAAAACACTTCCACTCGGCCTTCTAAGATGGATCCACCATTGACCAAACGAACGACTACAAAATGACCATTCAATTATCTTAACACATTTTGTCCATAAAATTCGTCACTTTAGAAACGAGACTGAAGCCAAAATGCGTCCCGCACGTATTTGTTTCTGGGATCCTTAGTGGGGACGCGCAGATTAGCTATTGGCCAATTTTGTTTTTCGCTGTCCCTAATAACAGTCCCAGAAGTCTTTGGGAAACTTAACTCGGCCAAGCTCCCTTCTGATTATAAAAATATTGTCTGTTTAAGTGGGTTTGAGTAGTATATTGAGCATTCTTGACATCAAAGCACCGCTGAGATATCGAGAAAATCTCTATTCATACAGTTGGAAGGCTAGTAGGTGATGCATTTTATTTTGACGAAGTGATATGTATTGAGCTCATCTTCGATTAACATATTTTAAAAACACTCTTTTGGTGGCGCGCAGCATAAAACAAGCCAATAAAGTAACACATGTACACCCCCCGCTTTCACGAAACTTTGTACTGATCAAATGTCTTTAAAAGTACTTTCATGAATAGTCTATATTATGTTATTTACCCCTTAAACCAGCATGATACCCTCCATCTTTGCTCCCTTCAGCATGAAGAAACTTTAAACCTGAAAAGAATAAGATGACGCACAGGATTAGCTCAAGTGGTAGACGGGAAGGTTACCGGAAGGTGGCCGGTTATATCCCCGGACCCTGAGAGTCAGACCGACCTGTACTGTCTTTGTCCCGCAAATAGCTTTTACTTCTGCACGGTTCGGGTGGCTTAGTAGAAATTATAGCGATCTCTTCTCCACTAGAAGGCGTAAAAACAGAGTCCTCAATCAATATTTTTGTGGTAAATACAAATTAAAGTAGGACTTAGAGCGCACTTTCTTCTGAATATAAAAATTAAACAGTACTAGATTTCACTTGTATTTAGCAAGAAAAAACAAACACTTCTTACCTGAAACTAGAAGTAAAATGATCGAAAAGATGATGCTATCGTGAATTTTGTTTGTTCTGAGCATCGCTCTTGTCATTTGGCCGGTCACAGACTCAGCATTACAGCTGGTTGCAATAAAACAACACTTACATATACATCATCATTTACTCTACTGTTAAGTCTTGAACTTCATCCAATACAGGCCTTGACAGGAGTGTCAGGTGTCAGTTTAGGTTAACTTTCAGCTTATATTTAAATCATGATATGCCAAAAGAGATTTTTCGGTTTTTTGTCCTTTAACAAAACGAAATAAAAGGTCACTGTGGATTTTAGCGTAAAGAAAATGAAAAACCGTTTGCAAAATCAATTAAACAAGGATTATTCAAGTATCTCATGATGCATCCCGTAAAAATTTTTATAGCTCTATCAGTGTCAAATTCTAGAAGTGTAACGCGCTGAATTATAAAGATTTTGGAACTCGTTTACTTCTTCGTTTCTGCAGATTTAGAGGTAAACGTTGTAGATATCCAGTTTTGATTTTTATGCATGTGTGTTCCTCGAACTCAGCGAGCGTTTGATGTTTGTACGATGTTTGCTACTAAGGCGAAGTCCTGCTTGTGCCTTAAAGCCTTCTCTGAAACGCGGCCGTTACTGAATCTGTGCATTTAGTCTCTTTCCATATAACGTTAATTATAACTTATAATAACTGAAAAATTAAAGGCAAAAGGAGCAACATACATGTAACTATGCATTCACCACAGACATTAATGATAATTCCCTTATTTCATTTTTAAAATCGGAACCGCTGTATAACCGGCCTGTTCTGACTTTTAGGGAAAACGCGGCCCTTATAAGATTCTGATTAGGAAGTTTACGATATCACGACGGCGACGGCCGCGAAAATGTTGCCAAAAAGTGAATTTGCGTTCTTTCAATCTCTATGGCGATTATTCCAATTCGCTTACTTTGTCAAATGCAAGCGAACTATTTTGAAGCCTTTCACGTCCCCTATAAAACGTCAGAAATTGGGCTTTTTCACGTGTAGGGACTGCAAAGAAATGTACAAAAAAGCATGCTCCACGTTAAGAGTTGTTGTTTTTCCTATTCAACCTGTTGCTTTTTTGACGTTCTCGTTACCGTCGCCGTTGTGGTATCTTGAAGTCCCTAACAATAATGGAACGAGTTACCTGTATTTTGTTTACAAATCTTTCTTTAAATTAAAATATCATTAAACGAAAAGTAATGTTACATGATGTCCCTCAAACGTCTTAACAGCTAAACCCCCTTATCCTTTTTCTTTTTCCTTTTCGATCCTTTTTCACGAGTATGCTTTTTTCTAAAATATAATTTTATGTCACAATTGTAATTATTATAATTAATTTTAACGTAATTAAGTAGCCTGGCCTGACTCGACTTCCGGGCTGTGTTTTTGTATTATTGGTTAGTTCTCTTTCGTGGTAAAGTTAGGTCACGTATTTAGCGATCAGGCTAAAGTACAACTGAAAAAAAAAAACAACAACTACTACAATAATCTTGATTTACTTTCTAGAGTTATCGCGATCGCGTGATCTGTAAGTAAGAGATAAATACCGAGAACGGAGACAGTGAGGGAATTCCCCAAGTCAATCCAGAGATTTTGAATATCATTGACAAGGACGAACTTAATTATTGGCTCAGCAAATTCGTCGTTGAAGTCTAAATTGGTGTAGAGGAGGAAGTTTATGTCGTCAGAAACATCAAAATTGAATTGCAATTAATTGCATCGAGAACTTTTCATGGGAATTAATTTCCGATTTTTTTTTTTTTTTCGCTTTTGGGTTTGTTTGTATAAAATCCCTCAGTCGAGGGATTTATCTGAAAAAATCCCTCAGACGAGGGACTTATACCAGATAAATTTATAATTTTCTCTTCCCTGCTATGTTATCAAGCTCTCTCCGGACTAGCTTTCAGTTTGTTAAGGGCTGTACGTTAAATAAACGGGTTGTTGAATAACAAAAGAAAAGGTGTGAATCATGAAATAATTTACGAATATAATTAAGGCTAAAGGTGCGTAGGCTAAAATATTTGCATAATGGCCCACGTTCTTTGGGTCTGTGCGCTTCGCTAGATCGACTCAATAATGCAGCCTGTTATACGCAGGCAGAAGCTGTGGAAGGTGTTTTTTTTACTTCTAAGGTAAGTGCACTATCTTAAGGTTTTTAATTTTAGTTCGAATTTTGTATTCTCAGGTATTTCGTAAATTTATGTCATGCTGTTTTCAGTAGAAATGTAGAACATACACCATGGTGTTGGTCAAAACTACAGCGATAAAGTCTTGCAGTATCTCTGCGTAATGGCTGAATTTCAAGTCGCTGAATCCATCTGTTGACGATGCTCTTAGCCTCGAGTTTATTTTTGGTAACTTTGGACCATCCAGGTAGGAAATTAAATTGTTAGTTCGGTGGAATATTGGTTTTGAAGATTTTATAAAATTACGAAATAAGAAGCCAGAACATTATAAGATATGCTATTATATATTTGTCAACTTTAGCTATAAATGAGCACGCAAGAGAAGACCTTTTAAAGTGTAATTCTTGTGTTAGAAACTGGATGGTTATCTAGTTCTGCCGAAATAGTAGTTTTGCAGTCACCATTTCTCACGTGAGGATTTTAGCGAGAGTACTGGACGCAAGTGGCAGAAAAGGTGGTGGAAGGGTGGGGGGGGGGGGGGGGGGGAGTGGAAGGGAGAATTTTGGTTTTATCAGCTGCTTTAATGAAGTAGATTGGCCACAGCAGGGTGATAAGGTGGTTGATATTAGCTTCTCAATCCCGCTAGTATCCAATCTATTTTCAGTCTACTAAAAATTGAAACAAACTAACCCCTCCTTTCATCATTTTTCGATCTTTCGTTTGTTTAGCCCCTTGAATGATCATAAATATGAGAGCGGAGTAAAAGGCTTGCAAAATTCAATCGTAAGATGTAAACTGGGGCTTCAGTGAGCGATAGACTCTCCAAATTCAATGATGCCAACGTGCATTACCTCATTGTCCCTGCGGGGTTATCTGTCCTCCACTTAGAGTAGGCCATTTGCGAGTTCCAAAACCTGTCACTTTCAAAACGAGGCTTAAGATGCAAAACCTTTCTTGTGATAATAAGTTTCTTTTGCACCAGTTGGAATAAAAATCATTTCCATGTCAATGACTTTGCACTTAGCCTCGCTTTGAAACAGAGGTTCAGGACCACCTGGAAATGGCCTATTCCACGCAAGCATGTTGACCTGTAAAGTTTACAGAGCTTACGCGACGATCCTCATCCTCGATCCTGACAAGATGTTAAAAGTTTATTTGCATCTTGAGCTTCCGAAGATTTAGCGTTATAGTTCGTTGCTAGGTTGATCGTCATGGCCATCATGAATCATGTTAATTGTACCGAAATTTGGAGAGCACAGTCGCGCTATCGAAAAAGCCTTAAATCACCATCACCTGAACCAGCCCGCCGCCGTTTCAGACCACTTCATTGTTCAAGGCCATTCCTTCAAGGACATAGAACTCATTCCCTTAGAACTCGATAATTCACACCAGCAGTGAACGCTCAGTGTTGTCACGAGAGTTGGTTACGTGACAGCAAGTAATTAATATTTGCGAGAAGTTCATAACCCCCATCTATATTTAAGGTTGGACGTTGACGTCTGATGTGGATTTTCTCCGCTGTTTCTTTTTTAGACCGGTAGAGATGTTATCATGTGGCTGAACGCCTATGGCGTATCCACTCACCACGTGTACCTTGGTACAACGAATGCGAATGTTTCCGAAGCGACATCAAAGTCAACCCGAGCATCAAGCGAAGATCGCCGACGACGGCAATGTGTATTATCTGACAGAAAATCTCCAGTCGGGTACTACATACTACTGGTGAGTGGATACTGAAATTGACAACAAGATAAGTTACGTATACAGAGGAGACCACAGGGAACCCACGCTCTTATCTGTAAACTGCAAATGGAAATTAAATAAGAGATAAAATCTTACTTGTTTTGTTTTATTCCTGAATCTGCAGTGGTGCGAAGTGAAATGGAAGTTGTTTTACGATGCAAAAACTATGTTCAAGTCGACGCTTTTACCCGGGGGGGGACTCCGCATATGAAAGGGGTGGGGATACTCGTCGGAAATTTTGAATGAAACCCCTAAAGGAGACCGATCTGGGCGTGGTCCAAGCTTTTTTGGGGGCCTAAAAGAGACCATGTTAAACCACGTGCAACCCTAAACGAGACCTTCACGGCTAAATATGATGGTGTTTTTCCCAGAACACCCTAAGTGAGACCAAAATCCGAAATTTACACCCCTAAGCAAGACGAAGAGCATCCCCACCCCTTTCATATGCGGAGTCCCCCGCCCCCAGGCGCTTTTACCGTTGTTGATTTCACAACGCGTTATGTGGCTTGGCTCTCATTTCACTGTTGGTGTCACGCGCCGGTTGTTATTATCGTCTCGCATTTCATTGTTGGTTATTAATTTATTAACAATTCGAGAGAGAGTATTACCATTAATTCAAATTGTTAATAAATTAATAACCAACGATGAAGCGCGAGACGATAATAACAACCGGCGCGTGACCACATAAAGCATTGTGAAATCAACAACGGTTAAAGCGTTGACTTGAACATAGTTTTCGCATCGTAAAACAACTTCCATTTCACTTCGCACCACAGCAAATTCAAGAATAAAACAAAGCAGGTGAGATTTTATCGCTTATTTAATTTTCATTTGCAGGTTACGAATAAGAGCGTGGGTTCCCTATGAGGAGACGTTTGGTCTTTCCAAACAAAGTGACCACACGTTATCCGTATAAAAAATATGTCTCCAAAATGTATCCAACGGTCACTCGCTCTCAGTGATTGTTTATGTCAACGGGGTGGCCTTTGATCCCAGTGATCGAAATGGAATTTAGAAATCATTGATTTTTTTTTTGCGTAATAACAACAACAACTTTATTTGTACTCCACATTGAATTATATATATATATATATATATATATATATATATATATATATCTGTCTGATTTTAGAAAAAGGTACCTATCTAAGAATCCCAACCATTGGCTAGTGTAGTTTTCTAACTCACTGTCGTACCGGAATGGTCAAGCAGCAAATAGTAGTTTTCAACAACAACAACAATTTTTTTATTAGCGAATGATAACATTGTGCTATACAGTGAAACCCCTTGCCTAAGAACCTATATTTTAAGAACCTGTTTAGTCTAGAAATTGAAACAATTTCTTAGTTTCTAAAATCTCTGAAAAAATTTGCCTGTACCCTTGGGCAAAAGCTAGATCAGTCACTATTCAGAATCCTCTTTGAAGACATACTTGCATTATCGCTCTAACTGGACTGTTTAAATGCCAATGAGGTCAATGCTTTAGGTTTTCTTTATATGGTCGTTTTTACATAACGTCTTATTTGGTGTGCAGATTTTATATGAGGAATAAGCTGAACCACTAAATTCGCTTGGCTATATTGTATTTTTCTTATTCAGAACATAACCTGTGTAAGAACCTAAATAGCCTTAACCTGTACTAACTACCATTTATATATTAAAAAGAATAACCTGTTTAGGATAACTTTGAAAAATCCAGGTTCTTAGTCTGTTGGTACGTTTTACTGTAAGACAAAGGCAAGGCGAAGGAAACTGAGGTGCTGCGTTAAAGAGGAAGCTAATTAGGACACACGATTAATGTTCAAGTGAAAGGTATATAATGATAACTTTCAATCGTCAATCTCGCTCCCCTCTTGGATACATGGTAGGGCAGCATAAAAACGTTCGGCACGTTCACTTAAATATTTTCTAGCTAGATTTAGACACTGCTGCTTTACATCTTCACGAATTGGCCTTAGTTCCTGCCTCAGTGTGGTCAGTAGGTCTATTCGCAGTGGAGTTGCTTGCCTTCTCTTTGTGTACGAAACTAGCCTGGGTTGCTGTTTTGGGTCAATAGTGAAACGCACGAAGGCGCAGTCGGGATGATCTACAACTTTCAGATTGCCGCTGTCATCAGGCTGTTCCCCAATTCCAACATTAATCCACGCGATGTCTTTGACCTCAAATTTCTCGTGCTGTAAATCTTCGTTTCTACTGACGTATTTTAACTTTAAAAATGACTTGTAGTCCTTTATCATGTCAAGACCTACCCAATAGACCTTGACGCTTGATAAACCACTGCTGACTAGAACGTTTTCCCAATCTTTGGGTGTTTCAATTTTCTCTTGGGCGTTAAAAACTTTTTGAATGTTTCCAAAATATCTATCGCACACACTATACGAGTGGCCCTCCAACAAGAATTTTAAGTCTGTTCGTAGGAAGTCTCCTCTTGTGATCAGGTAATCCATATAAAAAAATAGAAAGTTTTGCTTAAACTGAGCCGGAGAATTGTCACACCACACTATAAGATGGTCATACCTGTCTCGGCCTTGCTCCGTCTGAAGTTTTTTGAGAAAATAGTCCAAGATTGAGATCACTTCATTTGGGCCTACACCAGCAATAGACTCGTCGTACATAAAACAGTGTATGACCTCCTGGTTTGCGCAGTATATACCCATTAGGCTTGTCCTGAGCTTTTTTGAGTAATACCAGTCTTGAGACGACACCTTTGGTGTAGGTAAGCTTTTGTGAAAATCCATATGCAAAGTAAGCGTTTTCGAGGCCATTTTAGTCCATGAAAGGGGCTTGACTACGTGAGGCTTAACACATCGTGCCCTCTTTAACGCAGCACTCAGTTTACTTTAAAACTTATCTCTTCAGTTATTTACAGCTTGCGCTAGTGGCTCGATATTCAAAAAAAAAAACTACCGTTATCACTTACGTTTGCGACAGTCATTGGAAGAGAAACTTAAGAGAGCGCGCGCAGGTCCGTTGACCTTGCAAACAGTTGTCTTCACATTAGGGACCCTAAGCAAACACGACTTTGAGCGATGCACGTCAACCGGAAGTGAGGCCTTCTCTTCTTTTATATGCCTTGACGCTAAAAAATTTGTATCGCTAAGTTTCTTTTCTCTTATAAAGACGATTTGCCCGAAATTTTGAGCCCACCCACTGCCCAATGTTGCAAAAAGCCCACTTCCGGTTGACGTCCGTCGCTCAAAAACGCTGTTGCTTAAGCTCCCTGTTGGAGCCAAGAGTCACGTTTGCGGCAAACGGCAAACGTGAATTTGTACCACGTGACCAAGTGTTCCCTGTTTCTTGTTGTGAAATTCTCAACTTGAATCTGACGTTTGCTCTTTTCCGTAAAAGAGACTCTAAATATCTCTGTTCAGTCTGCCATGGCTCACGGTTTCCTGTACTTTTTTGAACTGAAATTGTATGTGTTTTAGTGAATCTTTTTCCGTGATGCGGTGTGTATTTTGTATTAGTACGGGGACTTTTTTATGTAATGAATAATTAAAAGGGATGACAATTCGAGGAGGGCGATTTTTTTAAAACAGATATATAACAAATACGCAACCCTTTTTCGGATTCAGGTCCATGTTTCATGGTAGGAGGGAGGGGTACCCACCTCAGTCATAAGGCATAGGAAGGTTGTACTTTCCTCAAGTTAACAAAGCCTTGATCTGAGACATGCGATTAGCTTTGGTAGGCTAAGGTAATAGGCCCTTTGCAGCTAGTCATTCACGTGGTACAAAACCGCCGTGCTGGAGAGCAAAAGTCGCACTGGGACAAGACTAACAAAGAAAATTACCATTTAAAATTATGCCGGTATGTCTTTTGTCTGTCTTGTCCCAGTGCGACTTTTGCTCTCCAGCATGGCGGTTTTGTACCACATGAATGGCTAGCTGCAGAGGGCCTATTACTAGTGCCATCAAATCGCAAACTACAAAGTTACCCACCTTCTCTCAAATCAACTCGAACTCAGCAAGTACAAATTCTTTCAACACTTTATTCACCTTAACTATACTGAGTTTTAAACTCTTCCTACATTTTCTTGACCTTCAAGCTAAAGCAAAGAGGAAATCAGCGTCGACAATTCATCTGCTAACTTTCATCTGTACACCCATTGACCCGTTTCTTAGACAGAACAAACATGTCATACTTTAAGGCAGCATATCTCCTTTCGCCCTCAATTAAATGATTTTCACGTTCTGTTCTTATTCTTTGAAGTTCTTCTTCATTTCTGGCGCCGTCCTCGGCTGCGCCGTTTGTCATTCGTCCTATCGTGTTTAAGGTCTTGTCACAAACCTGACATGTGTCTTCTCGTGGTTTTCGAAAACCCAACCTGCTGCCGAGATCTTCGTTGAACACGTTCCTGAAGGTAGTAAAACTTATAACAGGACCTTTGTTTTTCTTTCCCAAACGTGTCGAGGTGAAATTCGGGTATTGTCTAGTAAACTGTCCCGACATTCTCCTCATAGTTGTCGGCGTATCAAAAAATTGTTTTTCCGTTCGCGCCCTTCTGTAGTGCGAGTGGTTTGCCGAATGGGAACAGATAAACTCTGTTACTTGTCTCCTCGCATCTTCCGTCAATTTGCGCGGTCTGTTACTGTGCCTACCCCGTTTATCGGGGTCAATAGATAAACAGTCACAATCCATTTTCTCTAAAAGGACTTTAATTTTTTTAGGCGACACTCCATAGCATTTCATGAAGGCGATTTTGCACACAGGGCCTAAGGCTGGGATACTGTAGGTTATTTTTCTGCGTCCGCTAGGAAATAGTTCCACTTGCATAAGTTTCGATATCACGTAATTTTGTTCGTTGTAGTTTCTAGATCTATAGAAAGCTCTACCTCGTTCCTGTCGAATAACTTGCCTCGCAGTCTCTATGCCATTCTTTAAAAGACATCCACCGTTGCAGCAGACCAAATTGACCGTGTCAACGTCGCGATAGGCGGCATTTTTTCTCCTTGACGGTGTTTGCTTCCTTGAAGAGTACCTTTTATCCATTTTGAATCTAGTTTTTCTTCTTCCCCGTTCAACCGAGGAGGCTGTTGGTGGTCCATGACGGAAATGGCTCCATTGATTGTCCACGTCAAAGTCATACAAAAATCGGGATAGGTCGGGAGCTGATTCTGCTTCACTGTTGGAAGCTGCAGCATAAGCCATTTTTAAAAAAAAAAACTATCGACAAGCAGGAGCGACAAGCTTTGTTCGAATCTTCAGTTCTACTTCAAGTTGTACAAAAACGCGCATTACTGCAGTTACGTAAAAAGGGAGACGCCACCGTTCCACTGCTCGCGCAAAGTTTAGAACTGGCACAAAAAACGACTGAAAAATCGTTTATTTATTTATTTTTTCTTTTACAGAGGGGGATTAACTAGTTAGGTTCTGCGCTTGCAGCCGTTTTAAGATTGGAGAGTATGGTAGATCGCGTGACTGGTTATTTTAGCGCGCCTCGCTTTGAGGCAGAGAGTAAGCTTTTTTTGAAGGCTTATTTCTCGGAGGGGGTGAATTTTGCAAGAGAGAAAAACTGTGCATATATAAATATGGAACATAAACTACGCGATGGAAGGGGTTTCAGGTCAGTGAAAATCGTTGTTTTATTGCTGAAGGACAGCAAAGTCAGTAGTTCTAGCATGGCTGCGCTGAGAGAGACGAGAAGTACTGGGACGGGTGAGTATTTGTACCCAGAGACGTGGCTATTTTTAGCTGTCGTCCGCATCCACTGCTACCCAGGGAAAGTAATCTACACGTGAAAAAGTCAGATCGATTGTTCCACGAAAGCACACGTAATTATCGTAAGTTTTTGTCGTCGTTAGAATTGCAATCGCCACAATTGAAAAAGACACCATATTTCACATCCCTGATGAGGGCTCTGCAGTTCCTGATTTATTGTTGTTGTTGTCGTTATCATTTTTATTATTGTCATTATTACTATCATCAACATCTGAGCCTTTGCATTGTGCTTTCCTTAAGAAAAGCTTCACAAAGACCGAGACTAACCCTTAGTCCTAAGGTATTGACTTCAGTTTCTAGGTCTTCGTATTCTGAGAGTTTTTCAGTGACCTTAACAGAGGTGGTCTTGTCTAAACGCTTTGCAACGTAGTTTGCACGTCATGTTTTCGTGATCTTAGATGACAATGTCTGGTCTCTAAGTAGCGAATCCTTGGTCGGTGTGTATTTGCATCTTCCTTAGAAATGTAACATCTTCATGTTCTACAACTGTCTGTTGGCTTAAATAGATGATACCATTGTCCTGGCATCTTTTAATATGATATTATAATTCGGCCATATCTTCCAATGAATGCACTTGCGGCCTGATCATGGCTATGGATAAACCGAGAGCCCGGAGCACTAGCCTGTTCCAGGTGTTCAGATAGTAGAGTACAGTGTTCAAATGGTGGGGAGTCAGTTAACACGCTCTACTGTCTGAACGCCTGGAACAGGCTAGTGGAGCACTTATTTATTTTTTGTGAATTTCTGGAGAGTGAAGGGCGGGAGGGGGTGAGAGAAAGGCACTTATTTAAACCGGGCTTCTCTCCTTCTTATACAGCACTTGCTATAATACATAAATTTATTGGAGATCCATGTACTGTATACTGTATATTTTGTAAGGAGAGGTGTTAAGGAAAAGGAGGCTGCAATAGTAAACCCTTCTTTGATTATTATTATTTTCCAATATGGTCACTTTATTGAAAAGGCAAGTTAGTGTCAAACTTAATACTGCTATCGATCCCAGTGGATCAGTTAATCCCCACAAGAGGAGAAAATAGCACAACTTTTTGTGTTATTCCTGATACGAATTTCCCTTTTTCCTCATCGTTCCAGCAAACTCTATTACGTTGACAATTACGGTACTTGCATGTAGCATTGTCAAACTTAACTAACCCTGTGGTTCAATTAATTCAATCCTGGCTGAAAGTTATACTGTACAAAGTAATTCTTATGGATGAAAATGGCACAAAACTTCCCATTTGTTTATTTTATTGTTCAAATGGCAATCTTGACTGAATTTGACCGTAAATAGTTTAGTGGCAACTTGATCCCATCTGATCTGGAACCAGGGCAGGCTGAAAGACAAAATGTGAAAAAAATTAAAAGAAATTTCGTTTTGAGCTACAACACCCCCTGCCACGCCCCCAAACCACCTACACAGCCAATTTTATGCTAATAAATAGCCTGTATACAGACCCCCTCCCTCCCTGCAGGAAAAATCGGAGAAGGCAGGGGAAGGGGGGGGGGGGGGGTACTGCACACAGGCTAGCTGATAAAGAGAGAGACTGGAACTCTGAAAATTGAAGCACAATATTATTCTGCAACCGCACGTTTATGGTATATCTATGTGTTACTGGCAAAAATTATCAAGACAGTCAATTTAGAAAAGTCTTTGGCAGTTATAACAGATGTGCAATATTCCTGCTTCCTGCTCAGAACGAGTTGAGTTTCATAAATTGTGCACAAGGTGAATGTTAAGTGTAAACAAAGTTTCTCTACTGCACTTGCTTACCTTACCATTACTTCATGAATGCCTGGTGAATGGATCTCTTGCTTGTGTTGAAATGATGGCATCCGCCTTTGTTTTTTGAAGGTGACCATGGTGACCGGGACGAGGCAGTGTTGCTTTTCTACCCATTGACTGTCTAACCCAACTCCAGTCAGAAGAAGCCACCCCCAACATTCTTGTGCTGCAGGAAGTGATACATGTACATCTCCATCCAAGAGGATTAAGGAGTGAATTTGGCTAGCCACGTATATTTAAGGGCTATCTACTGTGTTTGACTCCTCAACTAGTACAGCAAAACACTGGCCCATTTCCAACCTGTCTTAAGCTTGTCATGGCTAACTGGAGGGTGGCACTGGTTTCTTCTGCAAAGTCTCTAGCAGTGTACACAGTTGCTGTGTGGATAAAATGAATACAATAAAACTTCTTTTATACTGCACTTTAAAAGCTGGAGCAACCTATTTCTGACTGTGAACAACTCGCCTTTATTTGTGCAAGCAAAACTTGAATCCAACTTCCTTCTTGAAGGAATGGTTTCAATTACAAAAAATAACACTAATACAGTGAAGGTACTAGTAGGATGTCTAGTCCTCTAGGCTTTTGACTGAAGATGAATGGAATCATTACACTGAGAAAAGATTGATTTCTGGCATGAAATGGTTTAATCTTAAGTCTCTGTCTTAGCCATTAGAATGTATCATCTGGGCTGGTAATTAGCAGTGTGTGCAGATTAGGCAGCCGGAAAAAACTAGACATTGCGATTTTCTCCCCATTTGTGTGGAAAAAAATCCACGGCATAAAATCAATACTGATCTGGTCCAACCGACCAGTCTCGGTGAGATTAAGAACTTACAAAAACACCAGCCGAAGAATTTTCTACCTTCTCTCGCCATTACCAACCTTTTACAGAGCAAAAATCGTGCAGGGACTACATTCTGTGATTTGATACCTTTCATTCCTTTATTGACCCTGTTTATTGTAACCGAGGCGGTGTCTGTCATGGGCTTTTTGACCAGTCCCCATAATTCTCTTAAGGGTCAGTGAGATCTTGAGGTGGTTTTCACCTTTGAGATCCAGCTGCAATGCTAAAAGGTCCTTTGGCTCTTCTTTTAAGATTAGGGATGGGTTTCAATTCTGGCATATAATTATGTGAACAGCTTATACTTCAGCACACGCCATATCAAGTGCACAAAATAATAGACTACTGTTAAGCATTTACGTACCACAAGTAAAAATAATGTTTCCACTTCCTTTCCCCAGAAGATGCTGCCGGTGATTGTTTATGTGGTCTGTCAGAATGTGGCATAAGTAATGGTCCCCCTGGATTCAAGAAGGAAAATCAACACTGAACCCTAAACCTGAAAGAGGCAATCTTGAGGTTGTCTATATGTTCAAAAAAGCTGTCTGCTTGACAATCGGAGGAAAAGGCCTGTGATGAATCTTAAAACCTTGTTGTGTATGTCCAACAGTTTAATTCTCTGATCAACTAGGAGAATAATAAAGTTTACATCTCCAACAACATTAGTACCATGCTGTGGAGATTGAAGGATTAATCGCTTGCTTATGATACGGAATCCTTTATTTCAATGTGTGGACTAGACAGAAAAGACCAACATAAACTGCAGCAATTAACAATCTTTGGGCTACACAAACAAGTATGGAGGGTCAATGGTTTTTTGTTTCAGTGTACTCCTGTGATTATCTTTGCTTTGTAATGCAACAGTGTCTCGATGACTCACACTTTGTTTCTGATATATGCCGACAATCATTACTCCATTTCACATTTCATTACTCCCCCCAAACGTGAGTTTAAAACAGTGTTTTTAATCTGTTTTGCTTTGAACAAGCGTGAGCAGCACAAGATGAACAATTATTCTGATGCATTCAGCTGAATTCTGAATGGCTGAATTGTTATGTTGCTAAGGGAATGTCATGCTTGATTCCGTGTGGGTTATGTAAACACAAGACCAATTGCCATGTCTACGAAACGAATATAGGAGGAAACTTGTACAACCTCATGAAAAGCCCTTATTGCAACTCGACATGTTCCATCAAAATCGGTGAAAACAAAACACAGCCTTTTTCATATTCCAGAGGTGTACGCCAAGGCTGTATTTTAAGCCCTCTTTTATTTAACCTCTATTTAAACAATGTACCACATTTATTCGAAAACACACACCTTATCTGACCCATTTGTTCTTCCAAATGGGAAAAAAAATAAATTCACTTTTGTACGCAGATGATTTAGTTATTCTATCAAGATCGAAAACTGGATTACAGAACTGTTTAAATGCGCTTTCCTTGTATTGTGACAAATGGAAGCTAAAAATTAATCCGAAAAAAACAAAAATTATGATATTCCAGAAACGCCCAAAAAAATCTATTGACATCAAATTCCAACATAGGCAGTGAGTCAATTGAAATTGTCCAAGAATACACTTATTTAGGTACACGTTTAACTCCAACGGGAAACTTTACACTTGCACTCGAACACTTAAAAGAAAAGGCCCTTCACGCGTTTTCTAGTATTCGGAAGCGGACAATTCTTAACAAACTTAATCCTAATACTGCATCCCATATTTTTGACGCCATGGTATTCCCAATCTTAAGTTACAACAGTGAGGTATGGGGAGTGTACACCAAGCAAGATTTTAAAAAATGGGATAGCTCCCCAATAGAAAAAGTCCACCTCAAATTCTGTAAACGTTACTTAGAGGTTAACAATAAGGCCTCTAACATAGCTTGCAGAGCTGAACTTGATAGATTGCCGCTGCTTATCCCGATAAATCAGAAAATTATGAAATATTTTGTTTACCTCAACAACAAAGATAATGACTCTATAGTCAAACAGTCTTTCCTTATGTCAAAGAATCTACATTCAGGATATTTTTCCAATTTCATAAACATGTTTGAACAAGACAATCTAACCAGTTTAGATGCTGAATCTCTAGATAATGATAAAATTAGACGATATACCACAGAAATGAGAGAGAAATATCTATCTTTTTGGTGGCACAGCCTTGAAAATTCAAAAAAACTAGAATTTTATAAAACTTTTAAAGACGAATATTCTACATCTGATTATCTCTACCAGCTAAGACGTTATGACGAACGACAGAATTTTGTTAAATTTAAAATAAGTAATCACAAACTTATGATTGAACATGGTCGATACCAAATCGATCATTTGCCAAGAGAAAATAGATTATGTCCCTCATGTAACTCAAATCAGGTAGAAGATGAGATTCATTTCCTCTTTCAATGTAACAAATACTCAGTACAGAGACAGGCATTTATTAATCAAATCAATCGAATAATACCTGACTTTGACAAGAAATCATCTCCAGAAAGCATAAAACTGATAATGAATTCGAAGGAACATCATTTTAAAATACATATGTTTTTTTTTGTTGTTGTTGTTTGTTTTTACTACATTCTGCAAATTATATTCAAACAGGTGTTGTGGTCCGGTTTTAGCACGCAGGTTCGATACTATTTTATTCATATTGTCTTGAGTTTCATTAGTGTTATAAGGCTCGATTTCGTTTGACTGTAAATATCCTAGCGATTAAATATGTGTAGGCCTGAAATAAACAACACAAGCTTGTAAGGGTTACTACACAGCTGCCATGAGAGACGAGAACGGATTTCGCAATACAATTTGTACTGCAGTGTCCAATGAATGTAACACTGTAACTGTTTGCTTACCGATTATAACGATGTACAAAGAAACCCTGAATCTTGGAATATTCCTTGCTCGATCCCTCTGAGATCCTGGAGATCGCCATATTTGATTTTAGACACAACTGAATTATGGGTGCAGCACAGGTCACCCAGATAGTTAGGGCCTGTTGATAGATGCTAATCTTTGCGGACAGAGGTTAACAGTAGGGTTGGCGAAAAACCGTGCGTTTTATATTACAGAGAGTGAAGTTCGCGCTGGGAGGGTTTTCTTGTTTGTGAGAAAGTGTATTCTTACATAATGGAGTAGGCCATTTGCACGTGGTGTCATTTTACCATTATCAGGGTATTGCTTTCTTGTGCAAGTTAAGGCTTTTGTTATTAAAACCTTACTGGGACTACCAAATTTAAATAGAAAAGAAAAAACGAAATGAACTCTGGTCTTAGTAGTAAAAATAAAGGGATACGTCATCGTACAAATGGCCCACGGAGCTGTTGCCCGCGCGAAGCCTGGGTTTTTGCCCCGTTTGGGGCAATTACACAGTCCTCCGCGGCCATGCGCAACTTCGCTGCAAGAGATCACGGTGAGTGAAACTGCATTAGTTTTTTTGTTTTTTGTTTTTTTTTTACTTTCACAAGTAGAAGTCTTGACGTTTCTGTCAGTCTTTAAATGCCGGTAACTCTGGGAGACACTCGAGCAAAAGCTCTTGGTTCTTGCCGCAAGAGTTACCGGCAGGTAATTGGGGTTAAAACGAGAACGGTAAATAGGACATCTTGCTTGGAAACCGCAAGAGGTGCTCCGAATATTTCTCTCTCAAAGCTACTATTAACTTGAACCAGTTAACAAACTTTAGTAATGCTAGTATTTTATGCTGCAATACTTCTTTCCCTGAATTGCTGTTGCTTATTATTATTTATTATTATTATCTTTTTTCACCAGAGAGGGAGTAAAGCAGTGGTCACTGCACTAAAGGAGCCTAAAGAACTTTGACCCTTTCGAAAAAAACAGACCCAACGGACAATACAAGGACCACGGAAATAGCATACTAGATTGCTTACAAACCCTGTGTGCTTTAAGAAACCTTTTCTGGCCAAATTAGAAAGATCACCATGGCAGATTATAAACTACAAGAGATAGCTAACACTTGTGTTATTTCTGTCTGATTTCACCTAAAAAGGTACCTATCTAAGAATTCCAGCCGTTGGCTAGTGTAGCTATCTAACTTACCGCCATACAGTAGTGGTGACACACGCAAGCATTGAAATCAGTGCATACTTTTTGTTCGTTATACTCCTCCCATATTAGTTGTTGGGACAAGGGCCTCAGAAGCCGGTGGGGGGGGTTTGAGGGGAAAGGGGCGTGATTCGCTGGCCAACCTCTACCACACTTGAACGAACCTTAGCCACTCTAAGGCCTTTTTGGTAATTCAGAAGTTACGTCAATTTGGAGACCACAGAAAAGGCATCCATTTTTTACACAGCCTCTTCTGTTGTAGGGTACCTTTTTCCAAAATCAGACAGATAACCCTAACAGATAAGCAATGATGTGTGTACTGCTTTAATATTCACTGCAGCAGATAGGTGGCCATTAGAGAAGGTGGATGAGTATTCATTGGTGCAGTTAGCTGGTCATTTGGGAAATTACCACGTATTAATTCACCCTAACAGATAAGCAATGATTTGTGTACTGCTTCAATATTCACTGCAGCAGATAGCTGGCTATTAGAGAAAGCTGTTGAGTACATTCATATTGAAGCAGTTACCTTGTCATTAGGAAATTACCACATATTATTCACTGTAACTGGATAAGTAATGATTTGTGTACCGCTTGAATACTTACTGCAGCAGATAGCTGGCCAGTGGAGAAAGTGGTTGAGTGTTCATTGGGGCAGTTACCTAGTTATTTGGGAAATTACCACATATTAATTTTCTGTCTGATTTTAGAAAAGGGCACCTTTCTCAGAGTCCCAACTATTGGCTAGAGTAGCTATCTAACGTTCCGTTATACAGTAGTGGTCATGCACGCAAGCATTGAAGTCATTGCATGCTGTTAGTTTATTGTTTTTCTGCTCCGGCCCATATAAGCTGTTAGGACAAGGGCCTCGGATGCAGGGGTGAGGGGAATAGGGGGAGAAGGGGTGTGGCTCATTAGCCAATTTCTACCATACTTGAAAGAAGCTTGGCCACTCTAAGGCCTTTTTGGTAATTTAAAAGTTAAGTCAATATTGGAACCACAGAAAAGACATACATTTGTTACAGACCCTCTTCTGTTGTAGGGTACCTTTTTCCAAAATCAGACAGATCACCCTTACAGATAAGCAACGATTTGTGTTCTGCTTCAATATTCACTGCAGCAGATAGCTGGCCATTAGAGAAAGCAGTTGAGTATTCATTGATGCAGTTACCTGGTCATTTGGGAAATTACCACATATTCACCCTTACAGATAAGCAACGATTTGTGTTCTGCTTCAATATTCACTGCAGCAGATAGCTGGCCATTAGAGAAAGCAGTTGAGTATTCATTGATGCAGTTACCTGGTCATTTGGGAAATTACCACATATTAATCACCCTTACAGATAAGCAACGATTTGTGTTCTGCTTCAATATTCACTGCAGCAGATAGCTGGCCATTAGAGAAAGCAGTTGAGTATTCATTGATGCAGTTACCTGGTCATTTGGGAAATTACCACATATTCACCCTTACAGATAAGCAACGATTTGTGTTCTGCTTCAGTATTCACTGCAGCAGATAGCTGGCCATTAGAGAAAGCAGTTGAGTATTCATTGATGCAGTTACCTGGTCATTTGGGAAATTACCACATATTATCTGTCTGATTTTAGAAAAAGGTACCTATCTAAGAATCCCAACCATTGGCTAGTGTAGTTTTCTAACTCACTGTCGTACCGGAATGGTCAAGCAGCAAATAGTAGTTTTCAACAACAACAACAATTTTTTTATTAGCGAATGATAACATTGTGCTATACAGTGAAACCCCTTGCCTAAGAACCTATATTTTAAGAACCTGTTTAGTCTAGAAATTGAAACAATTTCTTAGTTTCTAAAATCTCTGAAAAAATTTGCCTGTACCCTTGGGCAAAAGCTAGATCAGTCACTATTCAGAATCCTCTTTGAAGACATACTTGCATTATCGCTCTAACTGGACTGTTTAAATGCCAATGAGGTCAATGCTTTAGGTTTTCTTTATATGGTCGTTTTTACATAACGTCTTATTTGGTGTGCAGATTTTATATGAGGAATAAGCTGAACCACTAAATTCGCTTGGCTATATTGTATTTTTCTTATTCAGAACATAACCTGTGTAAGAACCTAAATAGCCTTAACCTGTACTAACTACCATTTATATATTAAAAAGAATAACCTGTTTAGGATAACTTTGAAAAATCCAGGTTCTTAGTCTGTTGGTACGTTTTACTGTAAGACAAAGGCAAGGCGAAGGAAACTGAGGTGCTGCGTTAAAGAGGAAGCTAATTAGGACACACGATTAATGTTCAAGTGAAAGGTATATAATGATAACTTTCAATCGTCAATCTCGCTCCCCTCTTGGATACATGGTAGGGCAGCATAAAAACGTTCGGCACGTTCACTTAAATATTTTCTAGCTAGATTTAGACACTGCTGCTTTACATCTTCACGAATTGGCCTTAGTTCCTGCCTCAGTGTGGTCAGTAGGTCTATTCGCAGTGGAGTTGCTTGCCTTCTCTTTGTGTACGAAACTAGCCTGGGTTGCTGTTTTGGGTCAATAGTGAAACGCACGAAGGCGCAGTCGGGATGATCTACAACTTTCAGATTGCCGCTGTCATCAGGCTGTTCCCCAATTCCAACATTAATCCACGCGATGTCTTTGACCTCAAATTTCTCGTGCTGTAAATCTTCGTTTCTACTGACGTATTTTAACTTTAAAAATGACTTGTAGTCCTTTATCATGTCAAGACCTACCCAATAGACCTTGACGCTTGATAAACCACTGCTGACTAGAACGTTTTCCCAATCTTTGGGTGTTTCAATTTTCTCTTGGGCGTTAAAAACTTTTTGAATGTTTCCAAAATATCTATCGCACACACTATACGAGTGGCCCTCCAACAAGAATTTTAAGTCTGTTCGTAGGAAGTCTCCTCTTGTGACCAGGTAATCCATATAAAAAAATAGAAAGTTTTGCTTAAACTGAGCCGGAGAATTGTCACACCACACTATAAGATGGTCATACCTGTCTCGGCCTTGCTCCGTCTGAAGTTTTTTGAGAAAATAGTCCAAGATTGAGATCACTTCATTTGGGCCTACACCAGCAATAGACTCGTCGTACATAAAACAGTGTATGACCTCCTGGTTTGCGCAGTATATACCCATTAGGCTTGTCCTGAGCTTTTTTGAGTAATACCAGTCTTGAGACGACACCTTTGGTGTAGGTAAGCTTTTGTGAAAATCCATATGCAAAGTAAGCGTTTTCGAGGCCATTTTAGTCCATGAAAGGGGCTTGACTACGTGAGGCTTAACACATCGTGCCCTCTTTAACGCAGCACTCAGTTTACTTTAAAACTTATCTCTTCAGTTATTTACAGCTTGCGCTAGTGGCTCGATATTCAAAAAAAAAAACTACCGTTATCACTTACGTTTGCGACAGTCATTGGAAGAGAAACTTAAGAGAGCGCGCGCAGGTCCGTTGACCTTGCAAACAGTTGTCTTCACATTAGGGACCCTAAGCAAACACGACTTTGAGCGATGCACGTCAACCGGAAGTGAGGCCTTCTCTTCTTTTATATGCCTTGACGCTAAAAAATTTGTATCGCTAAGTTTCTTTTCTCTTATAAAGACGATTTGCCCGAAATTTTGAGCCCACCCACTGCCCAATGTTGCAAAAAGCCCACTTCCGGTTGACGTCCGTCGCTCAAAAACGCTGTTGCTTAAGCTCCCTGTTGGAGCCAAGAGTCACGTTTGCGGCAAACGGCAAACGTGAATTTGTACCACGTGACCAAGTGTTCCCTGTTTCTTGTTGTGAAATTCTCAACTTGAATCTGACGTTTGCTCTTTTCCGTAAAAGAGACTCTAAATATCTCTGTTCAGTCTGCCATGGCTCACGGTTTCCTGTACTTTTTTGAACTGAAATTGTATGTGTTTTAGTGAATCTTTTTCCGTGATGCGGTGTGTATTTTGTATTAGTACGGGGACTTTTTTATGTAATGAATAATTAAAAGGGATGACAATTCGAGGAGGGCGATTTTTTTAAAACAGATATATAACAAATACGCAACCCTTTTTCGGATTCAGGTCCATGTTTCATGGTAGGAGGGAGGGGTACCCACCTCAGTCATAAGGCATAGGAAGGTTGTACTTTCCTCAAGTTAACAAAGCCTTGATCTGAGACATGCGATTAGCTTTGGTAGGCTAAGGTAATAGGCCCTTTGCAGCTAGTCATTCACGTGGTACAAAACCGCCGTGCTGGAGAGCAAAAGTCGCACTGGGACAAGACTAACAAAGAAAATTACCATTTAAAATTATGCCGGTATGTCTTTTGTCTGTCTTGTCCCAGTGCGACTTTTGCTCTCCAGCATGGCGGTTTTGTACCACATGAATGGCTAGCTGCAGAGGGCCTATTACTAGTGCCATCAAATCGCAAACTACAAAGTTACCCACCTTCTCTCAAATCAACTCGAACTCAGCAAGTACAAATTCTTTCAACACTTTATTCACCTTAACTATACTGAGTTTTAAACTCTTCCTACATTTTCTTGACCTTCAAGCTAAAGCAAAGAGGAAATCAGCGTCGACAATTCATCTGCTAACTTTCATCTGTACACCCATTGACCCGTTTCTTAGACAGAACAAACATGTCATACTTTAAGGCAGCATATCTCCTTTCGCCCTCAATTAAATGATTTTCACGTTCTGTTCTTATTCTTTGAAGTTCTTCTTCATTTCTGGCGCCGTCCTCGGCTGCGCCGTTTGTCATTCGTCCTATCGTGTTTAAGGTCTTGTCACAAACCTGACATGTGTCTTCTCGTGGTTTTCGAAAACCCAACCTGCTGCCGAGATCTTCGTTGAACACGTTCCTGAAGGTAGTAAAACTTATAACAGGACCTTTGTTTTTCTTTCCCAAACGTGTCGAGGTGAAATTCGGGTATTGTCTAGTAAACTGTCCCGACATTCTCCTCATAGTTGTCGGCGTATCAAAAAATTGTTTTTCCGTTCGCGCCCTTCTGTAGTGCGAGTGGTTTGCCGAATGGGAACAGATAAACTCTGTTACTTGTCTCCTCGCATCTTCCGTCAATTTGCGCGGTCTGTTACTGTGCCTACCCCGTTTATCGGGGTCAATAGATAAACAGTCACAATCCATTTTCTCTAAAAGGACTTTAATTTTTTTAGGCGACACTCCATAGCATTTCATGAAGGCGATTTTGCACACAGGGCCTAAGGCTGGGATACTGTAGGTTATTTTTCTGCGTCCGCTAGGAAATAGTTCCACTTGCATAAGTTTCGATATCACGTAATTTTGTTCGTTGTAGTTTCTAGATCTATAGAAAGCTCTACCTCGTTCCTGTCGAATAACTTGCCTCGCAGTCTCTATGCCATTCTTTAAAAGACATCCACCGTTGCAGCAGACCAAATTGACCGTGTCAACGTCGCGATAGGCGGCATTTTTTCTCCTTGACGGTGTTTGCTTCCTTGAAGAGTACCTTTTATCCATTTTGAATCTAGTTTTTCTTCTTCCCCGTTCAACCGAGGAGGCTGTTGGTGGTCCATGACGGAAATGGCTCCATTGATTGTCCACGTCAAAGTCATACAAAAATCGGGATAGGTCGGGAGCTGATTCTGCTTCACTGTTGGAAGCTGCAGCATAAGCCATTTTTAAAAAAAAAAACTATCGACAAGCAGGAGCGACAAGCTTTGTTCGAATCTTCAGTTCTACTTCAAGTTGTACAAAAACGCGCATTACTGCAGTTACGTAAAAAGGGAGACGCCACCGTTCCACTGCTCGCGCAAAGTTTAGAACTGGCACAAAAAACGACTGAAAAATCGTTTATTTATTTATTTTTTCTTTTACAGAGGGGGATTAACTAGTTAGGTTCTGCGCTTGCAGCCGTTTTAAGATTGGAGAGTATGGTAGATCGCGTGACTGGTTATTTTAGCGCGCCTCGCTTTGAGGCAGAGAGTAAGCTTTTTTTGAAGGCTTATTTCTCGGAGGGGGTGAATTTTGCAAGAGAGAAAAACTGTGCATATATAAATATGGAACATAAACTACGCGATGGAAGGGGTTTCAGGTCAGTGAAAATCGTTGTTTTATTGCTGAAGGACAGCAAAGTCAGTAGTTCTAGCATGGCTGCGCTGAGAGAGACGAGAAGTACTGGGACGGGTGAGTATTTGTACCCAGAGACGTGGCTATTTTTAGCTGTCGTCCGCATCCACTGCTACCCAGGGAAAGTAATCTACACGTGAAAAAGTCAGATCGATTGTTCCACGAAAGCACACGTAATTATCGTAAGTTTTTGTCGTCGTTAGAATTGCAATCGCCACAATTGAAAAAGACACCATATTTCACATCCCTGATGAGGGCTCTGCAGTTCCTGATTTATTGTTGTTGTTGTCGTTATCATTTTTATTATTGTCATTATTACTATCATCAACATCTGAGCCTTTGCATTGTGCTTTCCTTAAGAAAAGCTTCACAAAGACCGAGACTAACCCTTAGTCCTAAGGTACTGACTTCAGTTTCTAGGTCTTCGTATTCTGAGAGTTTTTCAGTGACCTTAACAGAGGTGGTCTTGTCTAAACGCTTTGCAACGTAGTTTGCACGTCATGTTTTCGTGATCTTAGATGACAATGTCTGGTCTCTAAGTAGCGAATCCTTGGTCGGTGTGTATTTGCATCTTCCTTAGAAATGTAACATCTTCATGTTCTACAACTGTCTGTTGGCTTAAATAGATGATACCATTGTCCTGGCATCTTTTAATATGATATTATAATTCGGCCATATCTTCCAATGAATGCACTTGCGGCCTGATCATGGCTATGGATAAACCGAGAGCCCGGAGCACTAGCCTGTTCCAGGTGTTCAGATAGTAGAGTACAGTGTTCAAATGGTGGGGAGTCAGTTAACACGCTCTACTGTCTGAACGCCTGGAACAGGCTAGTGGAGCACTTATTTATTTTTTGTGAATTTCTGGAGAGTGAAGGGCGGGAGGGGGTGAGAGAAAGGCACTTATTTAAACCGGGCTTCTCTCCTTCTTATACAGCACTTGCTATAATACATAAATTTATTGGAGATCCATGTACTGTATACTGTATATTTTGTAAGGAGAGGTGTTAAGGAAAAGGAGGCTGCAATAGTAAACCCTTCTTTGATTATTATTATTTTCCAATATGGTCACTTTATTGAAAAGGCAAGTTAGTGTCAAACTTAATACTGCTATCGATCCCAGTGGATCAGTTAATCCCCACAAGAGGAGAAAATAGCACAACTTTTTGTGTTATTCCTGATACGAATTTCCCTTTTTCCTCATCGTTCCAGCAAACTCTATTACGTTGACAATTACGGTACTTGCATGTAGCATTGTCAAACTTAACTAACCCTGTGGTTCAATTAATTCAATCCTGGCTGAAAGTTATACTGTACAAAGTAATTCTTATGGATGAAAATGGCACAAAACTTCCCATTTGTTTATTTTATTGTTCAAATGGCAATCTTGACTGAATTTGACCGTAAATAGTTTAGTGGCAACTTGATCCCATCTGATCTGGAACCAGGGCAGGCTGAAAGACAAAATGTGAAAAAAATTAAAAGAAATTTCGTTTTGAGCTACAACACCCCCTGCCACGCCCCCAAACCACCTACACAGCCAATTTTATGCTAATAAATAGCCTGTATACAGACCCCCTCCCTCCCTGCAGGAAAAATCGGAGAAGGCAGGGGAAGGGGGGGGGGGGGGGGTACTGCACACAGGCTAGCTGATAAAGAGAGAGACTGGAACTCTGAAAATTGAAGCACAATATTATTCTGCAACCGCACGTTTATGGTATATCTATGTGTTACTGGCAAAAATTATCAAGACAGTCAATTTAGAAAAGTCTTTGGCAGTTATAACAGATGTGCAATATTCCTGCTTCCTGCTCAGAACGAGTTGAGTTTCATAAATTGTGCACAAGGTGAATGTTAAGTGTAAACAAAGTTTCTCTACTGCACTTGCTTACCTTACCATTACTTCATGAATGCCTGGTGAATGGATCTCTTGCTTGTGTTGAAATGATGGCATCCGCCTTTGTTTTTTGAAGGTGACCATGGTGACCGGGACGAGGCAGTGTTGCTTTTCTACCCATTGACTGTCTAACCCAACTCCAGTCAGAAGAAGCCACCCCCAACATTCTTGTGCTGCAGGAAGTGATACATGTACATCTCCATCCAAGAGGATTAAGGAGTGAATTTGGCTAGCCACGTATATTTAAGGGCTATCTACTGTGTTTGACTCCTCAACTAGTACAGCAAAACACTGGCCCATTTCCAACCTGTCTTAAGCTTGTCATGGCTAACTGGAGGGTGGCACTGGTTTCTTCTGCAAAGTCTCTAGCAGTGTACACAGTTGCTGTGTGGATAAAATGAATACAATAAAACTTCTTTTATACTGCACTTTAAAAGCTGGAGCAACCTATTTCTGACTGTGAACAACTCGCCTTTATTTGTGCAAGCAAAACTTGAATCCAACTTCCTTCTTGAAGGAATGGTTTCAATTACAAAAAATAACACTAATACAGTGAAGGTACTAGTAGGATGTCTAGTCCTCTAGGCTTTTGACTGAAGATGAATGGAATCATTACACTGAGAAAAGATTGATTTCTGGCATGAAATGGTTTAATCTTAAGTCTCTGTCTTAGCCATTAGAATGTATCATCTGGGCTGGTAATTAGCAGTGTGTGCAGATTAGGCAGCCGGAAAAAACTAGACATTGCGATTTTCTCCCCATTTGTGTGGAAAAAAATCCACGGCATAAAATCAATACTGATCTGGTCCAACCGACCAGTCTCGGTGAGATTAAGAACTTACAAAAACACCAGCCGAAGAATTTTCTACCTTCTCTCGCCATTACCAACCTTTTACAGAGCAAAAATCGTGCAGGGACTACATTCTGTGATTTGATACCTTTCATTCCTTTATTGACCCTGTTTATTGTAACCGAGGCGGTGTCTGTCATGGGCTTTTTGACCAGTCCCCATAATTCTCTTAAGGGTCAGTGAGATCTTGAGGTGGTTTTCACCTTTGAGATCCAGCTGCAATGCTAAAAGGTCCTTTGGCTCTTCTTTTAAGATTAGGGATGGGTTTCAATTCTGGCATATAATTATGTGAACAGCTTATACTTCAGCACACGCCATATCAAGTGCACAAAATAATAGACTACTGTTAAGCATTTACGTACCACAAGTAAAAATAATGTTTCCACTTCCTTTCCCCAGAAGATGCTGCCGGTGATTGTTTATGTGGTCTGTCAGAATGTGGCATAAGTAATGGTCCCCCTGGATTCAAGAAGGAAAATCAACACTGAACCCTAAACCTGAAAGAGGCAATCTTGAGGTTGTCTATATGTTCAAAAAAGCTGTCTGCTTGACAATCGGAGGAAAAGGCCTGTGATGAATCTTAAAACCTTGTTGTGTATGTCCAACAGTTTAATTCTCTGATCAACTAGGAGAATAATAAAGTTTACATCTCCAACAACATTAGTACCATGCTGTGGAGATTGAAGGATTAATCGCTTGCTTATGATACGGAATCCTTTATTTCAATGTGTGGACTAGACAGAAAAGACCAACATAAACTGCAGCAATTAACAATCTTTGGGCTACACAAACAAGTATGGAGGGTCAATGGTTTTTTGTTTCAGTGTACTCCTGTGATTATCTTTGCTTTGTAATGCAACAGTGTCTCGATGACTCACACTTTGTTTCTGATATATGCCGACAATCATTACTCCATTTCACATTTCATTACTCCCCCCAAACGTGAGTTTAAAACAGTGTTTTTAATCTGTTTTGCTTTGAACAAGCGTGAGCAGCACAAGATGAACAATTATTCTGATGCATTCAGCTGAATTCTGAATGGCTGAATTGTTATGTTGCTAAGGGAATGTCATGCTTGATTCCGTGTGGGTTATGTAAACACAAGACCAATTGCCATGTCTACGAAACGAATATAGGAGGAAACTTGTACAACCTCATGAAAAGCCCTTATTGCAACTCGACATGTTCCATCAAAATCGGTGAAAACAAAACACAGCCTTTTTCATATTCCAGAGGTGTACGCCAAGGCTGTATTTTAAGCCCTCTTTTATTTAACCTCTATTTAAACAATGTACCACATTTATTCGAAAACACACACCTTATCTGACCCATTTGTTCTTCCAAATGGGAAAAAAAATAAATTCACTTTTGTACGCAGATGATTTAGTTATTCTATCAAGATCGAAAACTGGATTACAGAACTGTTTAAATGCGCTTTCCTTGTATTGTGACAAATGGAAGCTAAAAATTAATCCGAAAAAAACAAAAATTATGATATTCCAGAAACGCCCAAAAAAATCTATTGACATCAAATTCCAACATAGGCAGTGAGTCAATTGAAATTGTCCAAGAATACACTTATTTAGGTACACGTTTAACTCCAACGGGAAACTTTACACTTGCACTCGAACACTTAAAAGAAAAGGCCCTTCACGCGTTTTCTAGTATTCGGAAGCGGACAATTCTTAACAAACTTAATCCTAATACTGCATCCCATATTTTTGACGCCATGGTATTCCCAATCTTAAGTTACAACAGTGAGGTATGGGGAGTGTACACCAAGCAAGATTTTAAAAAATGGGATAGCTCCCCAATAGAAAAAGTCCACCTCAAATTCTGTAAACGTTACTTAGAGGTTAACAATAAGGCCTCTAACATAGCTTGCAGAGCTGAACTTGATAGATTGCCGCTGCTTATCCCGATAAATCAGAAAATTATGAAATATTTTGTTTACCTCAACAACAAAGATAATGACTCTATAGTCAAACAGTCTTTCCTTATGTCAAAGAATCTACATTCAGGATATTTTTCCAATTTCATAAACATGTTTGAACAAGACAATCTAACCAGTTTAGATGCTGAATCTCTAGATAATGATAAAATTAGACGATATACCACAGAAATGAGAGAGAAATATCTATCTTTTTGGTGGCACAGCCTTGAAAATTCAAAAAAACTAGAATTTTATAAAACTTTTAAAGACGAATATTCTACATCTGATTATCTCTACCAGCTAAGACGTTATGACGAACGACAGAATTTTGTTAAATTTAAAATAAGTAATCACAAACTTATGATTGAACATGGTCGATACCAAATCGATCATTTGCCAAGAGAAAATAGATTATGTCCCTCATGTAACTCAAATCAGGTAGAAGATGAGATTCATTTCCTCTTTCAATGTAACAAATACTCAGTACAGAGACAGGCATTTATTAATCAAATCAATCGAATAATACCTGACTTTGACAAGAAATCATCTCCAGAAAGCATAAAACTGATAATGAATTCGAAGGAACATCATTTTAAAATACATATGTTTTTTTTTGTTGTTGTTGTTTGTTTTTACTACATTCTGCAAATTATATTCAAACAGGTGTTGTGGTCCGGTTTTAGCACGCAGGTTCGATACTATTTTATTCATATTGTCTTGAGTTTCATTAGTGTTATAAGGCTCGATTTCGTTTGACTGTAAATATCCTAGCGATTAAATATGTGTAGGCCTGAAATAAACAACACAAGCTTGTAAGGGTTACTACACAGCTGCCATGAGAGACGAGAACGGATTTCGCAATACAATTTGTACTGCAGTGTCCAATGAATGTAACACTGTAACTGTTTGCTTACCGATTATAACGATGTACAAAGAAACCCTGAATCTTGGAATATTCCTTGCTCGATCCCTCTGAGATCCTGGAGATCGCCATATTTGATTTTAGACACAACTGAATTATGGGTGCAGCACAGGTCACCCAGATAGTTAGGGCCTGTTGATAGATGCTAATCTTTGCGGACAGAGGTTAACAGTAGGGTTGGCGAAAAACCGTGCGTTTTATATTACAGAGAGTGAAGTTCGCGCTGGGAGGGTTTTCTTGTTTGTGAGAAAGTGTATTCTTACATAATGGAGTAGGCCATTTGCACGTGGTGTCATTTTACCATTATCAGGGTATTGCTTTCTTGTGCAAGTTAAGGCTTTTGTTATTAAAACCTTACTGGGACTACCAAATTTAAATAGAAAAGAAAAAACGAAATGAACTCTGGTCTTAGTAGTAAAAATAAAGGGATACGTCATCGTACAAATGGCCCACGGAGCTGTTGCCCGCGCGAAGCCTGGGTTTTTGCCCCGTTTGGGGCAATTACACAGTCCTCCGCGGCCATGCGCAACTTCGCTGCAAGAGATCACGGTGAGTGAAACTGCATTAGTTTTTTTGTTTTTTGTTTTTTTTTTACTTTCACAAGTAGAAGTCTTGACGTTTCTGTCAGTCTTTAAATGCCGGTAACTCTGGGAGACACTCGAGCAAAAGCTCTTGGTTCTTGCCGCAAGAGTTACCGGCAGGTAATTGGGGTTAAAACGAGAACGGTAAATAGGACATCTTGCTTGGAAACCGCAAGAGGTGCTCCGAATATTTCTCTCTCAAAGCTACTATTAACTTGAACCAGTTAACAAACTTTAGTAATGCTAGTATTTTATGCTGCAATACTTCTTTCCCTGAATTGCTGTTGCTTATTATTATTTATTATTATTATCTTTTTTCACCAGAGAGGGAGTAAAGCAGTGGTCACTGCACTAAAGGAGCCTAAAGAACTTTGACCCTTTCGAAAAAAACAGACCCAACGGACAATACAAGGACCACGGAAATAGCATACTAGATTGCTTACAAACCCTGTGTGCTTTAAGAAACCTTTTCTGGCCAAATTAGAAAGATCACCATGGCAGATTATAAACTACAAGAGATAGCTAACACTTGTGTTATTTCTGTCTGATTTCACCTAAAAAGGTACCTATCTAAGAATTCCAGCCGTTGGCTAGTGTAGCTATCTAACTTACCGCCATACAGTAGTGGTGACACACGCAAGCATTGAAATCAGTGCATACTTTTTGTTCGTTATACTCCTCCCATATTAGTTGTTGGGACAAGGGCCTCAGAAGCCGGTGGGGGGGGTTTGAGGGGAAAGGGGCGTGATTCGCTGGCCAACCTCTACCACACTTGAACGAACCTTAGCCACTCTAAGGCCTTTTTGGTAATTCAGAAGTTACGTCAATTTGGAGACCACAGAAAAGGCATCCATTTTTTACACAGCCTCTTCTGTTGTAGGGTACCTTTTTCCAAAATCAGACAGATAACCCTAACAGATAAGCAATGATGTGTGTACTGCTTTAATATTCACTGCAGCAGATAGGTGGCCATTAGAGAAGGTGGATGAGTATTCATTGGTGCAGTTAGCTGGTCATTTGGGAAATTACCACGTATTAATTCACCCTAACAGATAAGCAATGATTTGTGTACTGCTTCAATATTCACTGCAGCAGATAGCTGGCTATTAGAGAAAGCTGTTGAGTACATTCATATTGAAGCAGTTACCTTGTCATTAGGAAATTACCACATATTATTCACTGTAACTGGATAAGTAATGATTTGTGTACCGCTTGAATACTTACTGCAGCAGATAGCTGGCCAGTGGAGAAAGTGGTTGAGTGTTCATTGGGGCAGTTACCTAGTTATTTGGGAAATTACCACATATTAATTTTCTGTCTGATTTTAGAAAAGGGCACCTTTCTCAGAGTCCCAACTATTGGCTAGAGTAGCTATCTAACGTTCCGTTATACAGTAGTGGTCATGCACGCAAGCATTGAAGTCATTGCATGCTGTTAGTTTATTGTTTTTCTGCTCCGGCCCATATAAGCTGTTAGGACAAGGGCCTCGGATGCAGGGGTGAGGGGAATAGGGGGAGAAGGGGTGTGGCTCATTAGCCAATTTCTACCATACTTGAAAGAAGCTTGGCCACTCTAAGGCCTTTTTGGTAATTTAAAAGTTAAGTCAATATTGGAACCACAGAAAAGACATACATTTGTTACAGACCCTCTTCTGTTGTAGGGTACCTTTTTCCAAAATCAGACAGATCACCCTTACAGATAAGCAACGATTTGTGTTCTGCTTCAATATTCACTGCAGCAGATAGCTGGCCATTAGAGAAAGCAGTTGAGTATTCATTGATGCAGTTACCTGGTCATTTGGGAAATTACCACATATTCACCCTTACAGATAAGCAACGATTTGTGTTCTGCTTCAATATTCACTGCAGCAGATAGCTGGCCATTAGAGAAAGCAGTTGAGTATTCATTGATGCAGTTACCTGGTCATTTGGGAAATTACCACATATTAATCACCCTTACAGATAAGCAACGATTTGTGTTCTGCTTCAATATTCACTGCAGCAGATAGCTGGCCATTAGAGAAAGCAGTTGAGTATTCATTGATGCAGTTACCTGGTCATTTGGGAAATTACCACATATTCACCCTTACAGATAAGCAACGATTTGTGTTCTGCTTCAGTATTCACTGCAGCAGATAGCTGGCCATTAGAGAAAGCAGTTGAGTATTCATTGATGCAGTTACCTGGTCATTTGGGAAATTACCACATATTATCTGTCTGATTTTAGAAAAAGGTACCTATCTAAGAATCCCAACCATTGGCTAGTGTAGTTTTCTAACTCACTGTCGTACCGGAATGGTCAAGCAGCAAATAGTAGTTTTCAACAACAACAACAATTTTTTTATTAGCGAATGATAACATTGTGCTATACAGTGAAACCCCTTGCCTAAGAACCTATATTTTAAGAACCTGTTTAGTCTAGAAATTGAAACAATTTCTTAGTTTCTAAAATCTCTGAAAAAATTTGCCTGTACCCTTGGGCAAAAGCTAGATCAGTCACTATTCAGAATCCTCTTTGAAGACATACTTGCATTATCGCTCTAACTGGACTGTTTAAATGCCAATGAGGTCAATGCTTTAGGTTTTCTTTATATGGTCGTTTTTACATAACGTCTTATTTGGTGTGCAGATTTTATATGAGGAATAAGCTGAACCACTAAATTCGCTTGGCTATATTGTATTTTTCTTATTCAGAACATAACCTGTGTAAGAACCTAAATAGCCTTAACCTGTACTAACTACCATTTATATATTAAAAAGAATAACCTGTTTAGGATAACTTTGAAAAATCCAGGTTCTTAGTCTGTTGGTACGTTTTACTGTAAGACAAAGGCAAGGCGAAGGAAACTGAGGTGCTGCGTTAAAGAGGAAGCTAATTAGGACACACGATTAATGTTCAAGTGAAAGGTATATAATGATAACTTTCAATCGTCAATCTCGCTCCCCTCTTGGATACATGGTAGGGCAGCATAAAAACGTTCGGCACGTTCACTTAAATATTTTCTAGCTAGATTTAGACACTGCTGCTTTACATCTTCACGAATTGGCCTTAGTTCCTGCCTCAGTGTGGTCAGTAGGTCTATTCGCAGTGGAGTTGCTTGCCTTCTCTTTGTGTACGAAACTAGCCTGGGTTGCTGTTTTGGGTCAATAGTGAAACGCACGAAGGCGCAGTCGGGATGATCTACAACTTTCAGATTGCCGCTGTCATCAGGCTGTTCCCCAATTCCAACATTAATCCACGCGATGTCTTTGACCTCAAATTTCTCGTGCTGTAAATCTTCGTTTCTACTGACGTATTTTAACTTTAAAAATGACTTGTAGTCCTTTATCATGTCAAGACCTACCCAATAGACCTTGACGCTTGATAAACCACTGCTGACTAGAACGTTTTCCCAATCTTTGGGTGTTTCAATTTTCTCTTGGGCGTTAAAAACTTTTTGAATGTTTCCAAAATATCTATCGCACACACTATACGAGTGGCCCTCCAACAAGAATTTTAAGTCTGTTCGTAGGAAGTCTCCTCTTGTGACCAGGTAATCCATATAAAAAAATAGAAAGTTTTGCTTAAACTGAGCCGGAGAATTGTCACACCACACTATAAGATGGTCATACCTGTCTCGGCCTTGCTCCGTCTGAAGTTTTTTGAGAAAATAGTCCAAGATTGAGATCACTTCATTTGGGCCTACACCAGCAATAGACTCGTCGTACATAAAACAGTGTATGACCTCCTGGTTTGCGCAGTATATACCCATTAGGCTTGTCCTGAGCTTTTTTGAGTAATACCAGTCTTGAGACGACACCTTTGGTGTAGGTAAGCTTTTGTGAAAATCCATATGCAAAGTAAGCGTTTTCGAGGCCATTTTAGTCCATGAAAGGGGCTTGACTACGTGAGGCTTAACACATCGTGCCCTCTTTAACGCAGCACTCAGTTTACTTTAAAACTTATCTCTTCAGTTATTTACAGCTTGCGCTAGTGGCTCGATATTCAAAAAAAAAAACTACCGTTATCACTTACGTTTGCGACAGTCATTGGAAGAGAAACTTAAGAGAGCGCGCGCAGGTCCGTTGACCTTGCAAACAGTTGTCTTCACATTAGGGACCCTAAGCAAACACGACTTTGAGCGATGCACGTCAACCGGAAGTGAGGCCTTCTCTTCTTTTATATGCCTTGACGCTAAAAAATTTGTATCGCTAAGTTTCTTTTCTCTTATAAAGACGATTTGCCCGAAATTTTGAGCCCACCCACTGCCCAATGTTGCAAAAAGCCCACTTCCGGTTGACGTCCGTCGCTCAAAAACGCTGTTGCTTAAGCTCCCTGTTGGAGCCAAGAGTCACGTTTGCGGCAAACGGCAAACGTGAATTTGTACCACGTGACCAAGTGTTCCCTGTTTCTTGTTGTGAAATTCTCAACTTGAATCTGACGTTTGCTCTTTTCCGTAAAAGAGACTCTAAATATCTCTGTTCAGTCTGCCATGGCTCACGGTTTCCTGTACTTTTTTGAACTGAAATTGTATGTGTTTTAGTGAATCTTTTTCCGTGATGCGGTGTGTATTTTGTATTAGTACGGGGACTTTTTTATGTAATGAATAATTAAAAGGGATGACAATTCGAGGAGGGCGATTTTTTTAAAACAGATATATAACAAATACGCAACCCTTTTTCGGATTCAGGTCCATGTTTCATGGTAGGAGGGAGGGGTACCCACCTCAGTCATAAGGCATAGGAAGGTTGTACTTTCCTCAAGTTAACAAAGCCTTGATCTGAGACATGCGATTAGCTTTGGTAGGCTAAGGTAATAGGCCCTTTGCAGCTAGTCATTCACGTGGTACAAAACCGCCGTGCTGGAGAGCAAAAGTCGCACTGGGACAAGACTAACAAAGAAAATTACCATTTAAAATTATGCCGGTATGTCTTTTGTCTGTCTTGTCCCAGTGCGACTTTTGCTCTCCAGCATGGCGGTTTTGTACCACATGAATGGCTAGCTGCAGAGGGCCTATTACTAGTGCCATCAAATCGCAAACTACAAAGTTACCCACCTTCTCTCAAATCAACTCGAACTCAGCAAGTACAAATTCTTTCAACACTTTATTCACCTTAACTATACTGAGTTTTAAACTCTTCCTACATTTTCTTGACCTTCAAGCTAAAGCAAAGAGGAAATCAGCGTCGACAATTCATCTGCTAACTTTCATCTGTACACCCATTGACCCGTTTCTTAGACAGAACAAACATGTCATACTTTAAGGCAGCATATCTCCTTTCGCCCTCAATTAAATGATTTTCACGTTCTGTTCTTATTCTTTGAAGTTCTTCTTCATTTCTGGCGCCGTCCTCGGCTGCGCCGTTTGTCATTCGTCCTATCGTGTTTAAGGTCTTGTCACAAACCTGACATGTGTCTTCTCGTGGTTTTCGAAAACCCAACCTGCTGCCGAGATCTTCGTTGAACACGTTCCTGAAGGTAGTAAAACTTATAACAGGACCTTTGTTTTTCTTTCCCAAACGTGTCGAGGTGAAATTCGGGTATTGTCTAGTAAACTGTCCCGACATTCTCCTCATAGTTGTCGGCGTATCAAAAAATTGTTTTTCCGTTCGCGCCCTTCTGTAGTGCGAGTGGTTTGCCGAATGGGAACAGATAAACTCTGTTACTTGTCTCCTCGCATCTTCCGTCAATTTGCGCGGTCTGTTACTGTGCCTACCCCGTTTATCGGGGTCAATAGATAAACAGTCACAATCCATTTTCTCTAAAAGGACTTTAATTTTTTTAGGCGACACTCCATAGCATTTCATGAAGGCGATTTTGCACACAGGGCCTAAGGCTGGGATACTGTAGGTTATTTTTCTGCGTCCGCTAGGAAATAGTTCCACTTGCATAAGTTTCGATATCACGTAATTTTGTTCGTTGTAGTTTCTAGATCTATAGAAAGCTCTACCTCGTTCCTGTCGAATAACTTGCCTCGCAGTCTCTATGCCATTCTTTAAAAGACATCCACCGTTGCAGCAGACCAAATTGACCGTGTCAACGTCGCGATAGGCGGCATTTTTTCTCCTTGACGGTGTTTGCTTCCTTGAAGAGTACCTTTTATCCATTTTGAATCTAGTTTTTCTTCTTCCCCGTTCAACCGAGGAGGCTGTTGGTGGTCCATGACGGAAATGGCTCCATTGATTGTCCACGTCAAAGTCATACAAAAATCGGGATAGGTCGGGAGCTGATTCTGCTTCACTGTTGGAAGCTGCAGCATAAGCCATTTTTTAAAAAAAAAACTATCGACAAGCAGGAGCGACTAGCTTTGTTCGAATCTTCAGTTCTACTTCAAGTTGTACAAAAACGCGCATTACTGCAGTTACGTAAAAAGGGAGACGCCACCGTTCCACTGCTCGCGCAAAGTTTAGAACTGGCACAAAAAACGACTGAAAAATCGTTTATTTATTTATTTTTTCTTTTACAGAGGGGGATTAACTAGTTAGGTTCTGCGCTTGCAGCCGTTTTAAGATTGGAGAGTATGGTAGATCGCGTGACTGGTTATTTTAGCGCGCCTCGCTTTGAGGCAGAGAGTAAGCTTTTTTTGAAGGCTTATTTCTCGGAGGGGGTGAATTTTGCAAGAGAGAAAAACTGTGCATATATAAATATGGAACATAAACTACGCGATGGAAGGGGTTTCAGGTCAGTGAAAATCGTTGTTTTATTGCTGAAGGACAGCAAAGTCAGTAGTTCTAGCATGGCTGCGCTGAGAGAGACGAGAAGTACTGGGACGGGTGAGTATTTGTACCCAGAGACGTGGCTATTTTTAGCTGTCGTCCGCATCCACTGCTACCCAGGGAAAGTAATCTACACGTGAAAAAGTCAGATCGATTGTTCCACGAAAGCACACGTAATTATCGTAAGTTTTTGTCGTCGTTAGAATTGCAATCGCCACAATTGAAAAAGACACCATATTTCACATCCCTGATGAGGGCTCTGCAGTTCCTGATTTATTGTTGTTGTTGTCGTTATCATTTTTATTATTGTCATTATTACTATCATCAACATCTGAGCCTTTGCATTGTGCTTTCCTTAAGAAAAGCTTCACAAAGACCGAGACTAACCCTTAGTCCTAAGGTACTGACTTCAGTTTCTAGGTCTTCGTATTCTGAGAGTTTTTCAGTGACCTTAACAGAGGTGGTCTTGTCTAAACGCTTTGCAACGTAGTTTGCACGTCATGTTTTCGTGATCTTAGATGACAATGTCTGGTCTCTAAGTAGCGAATCCTTGGTCGGTGTGTATTTGCATCTTCCTTAGAAATGTAACATCTTCATGTTCTACAACTGTCTGTTGGCTTAAATAGATGATACCATTGTCCTGGCATCTTTTAATATGATATTATAATTCGGCCATATCTTCCAATGAATGCACTTGCGGCCTGATCATGGCTATGGATAAACCGAGAGCCCGGAGCACTAGCCTGTTCCAGGTGTTCAGATAGTAGAGTACAGTGTTCAAATGGTGGGGAGTCAGTTAACACGCTCTACTGTCTGAACGCCTGGAACAGGCTAGTGGAGCACTTATTTATTTTTTGTGAATTTCTGGAGAGTGAAGGGCGGGAGGGGGTGAGAGAAAGGCACTTATTTAAACCGGGCTTCTCTCCTTCTTATACAGCACTTGCTATAATACATAAATTTATTGGAGATCCATGTACTGTATACTGTATATTTTGTAAGGAGAGGTGTTAAGGAAAAGGAGGCTGCAATAGTAAACCCTTCTTTGATTATTATTATTTTCCAATATGGTCACTTTATTGAAAAGGCAAGTTAGTGTCAAACTTAATACTGCTATCGATCCCAGTGGATCAGTTAATCCCCACAAGAGGAGAAAATAGCACAACTTTTTGTGTTATTCCTGATACGAATTTCCCTTTTTCCTCATCGTTCCAGCAAACTCTATTACGTTGACAATTACGGTACTTGCATGTAGCATTGTCAAACTTAACTAACCCTGTGGTTCAATTAATTCAATCCTGGCTGAAAGTTATACTGTACAAAGTAATTCTTATGGATGAAAATGGCACAAAACTTCCCATTTGTTTATTTTATTGTTCAAATGGCAATCTTGACTGAATTTGACCGTAAATAGTTTAGTGGCAACTTGATCCCATCTGATCTGGAACCAGGGCAGGCTGAAAGACAAAATGTGAAAAAAATTAAAAGAAATTTCGTTTTGAGCTACAACACCCCCTGCCACGCCCCCAAACCACCTACACAGCCAATTTTATGCTAATAAATAGCCTGTATACAGACCCCCTCCCTCCCTGCAGGAAAAATCGGAGAAGGCAGGGGAAGGGGGGGGGGGGGGGTACTGCACACAGGCTAGCTGATAAAGAGAGAGACTGGAACTCTGAAAATTGAAGCACAATATTATTCTGCAACCGCACGTTTATGGTATATCTATGTGTTACTGGCAAAAATTATCAAGACAGTCAATTTAGAAAAGTCTTTGGCAGTTATAACAGATGTGCAATATTCCTGCTTCCTGCTCAGAACGAGTTGAGTTTCATAAATTGTGCACAAGGTGAATGTTAAGTGTAAACAAAGTTTCTCTACTGCACTTGCTTACCTTACCATTACTTCATGAATGCCTGGTGAATGGATCTCTTGCTTGTGTTGAAATGATGGCATCCGCCTTTGTTTTTTGAAGGTGACCATGGTGACCGGGACGAGGCAGTGTTGCTTTTCTACCCATTGACTGTCTAACCCAACTCCAGTCAGAAGAAGCCACCCCCAACATTCTTGTGCTGCAGGAAGTGATACATGTACATCTCCATCCAAGAGGATTAAGGAGTGAATTTGGCTAGCCACGTATATTTAAGGGCTATCTACTGTGTTTGACTCCTCAACTAGTACAGCAAAACACTGGCCCATTTCCAACCTGTCTTAAGCTTGTCATGGCTAACTGGAGGGTGGCACTGGTTTCTTCTGCAAAGTCTCTAGCAGTGTACACAGTTGCTGTGTGGATAAAATGAATACAATAAAACTTCTTTTATACTGCACTTTAAAAGCTGGAGCAACCTATTTCTGACTGTGAACAACTCGCCTTTATTTGTGCAAGCAAAACTTGAATCCAACTTCCTTCTTGAAGGAATGGTTTCAATTACAAAAAATAACACTAATACAGTGAAGGTACTAGTAGGATGTCTAGTCCTCTAGGCTTTTGACTGAAGATGAATGGAATCATTACACTGAGAAAAGATTGATTTCTGGCATGAAATGGTTTAATCTTAAGTCTCTGTCTTAGCCATTAGAATGTATCATCTGGGCTGGTAATTAGCAGTGTGTGCAGATTAGGCAGCCGGAAAAAACTAGACATTGCGATTTTCTCCCCATTTGTGTGGAAAAAAATCCACGGCATAAAATCAATACTGATCTGGTCCAACCGACCAGTCTCGGTGAGATTAAGAACTTACAAAAACACCAGCCGAAGAATTTTCTACCTTCTCTCGCCATTACCAACCTTTTACAGAGCAAAAATCGTGCAGGGACTACATTCTGTGATTTGATACCTTTCATTCCTTTATTGACCCTGTTTATTGTAACCGAGGCGGTGTCTGTCATGGGCTTTTTGACCAGTCCCCATAATTCTCTTAAGGGTCAGTGAGATCTTGAGGTGGTTTTCACCTTTGAGATCCAGCTGCAATGCTAAAAGGTCCTTTGGCTCTTCTTTTAAGATTAGGGATGGGTTTCAATTCTGGCATATAATTATGTGAACAGCTTATACTTCAGCACACGCCATATCAAGTGCACAAAATAATAGACTACTGTTAAGCATTTACGTACCACAAGTAAAAATAATGTTTCCACTTCCTTTCCCCAGAAGATGCTGCCGGTGATTGTTTATGTGGTCTGTCAGAATGTGGCATAAGTAATGGTCCCCCTGGATTCAAGAAGGAAAATCAACACTGAACCCTAAACCTGAAAGAGGCAATCTTGAGGTTGTCTATATGTTCAAAAAAGCTGTCTGCTTGACAATCGGAGGAAAAGGCCTGTGATGAATCTTAAAACCTTGTTGTGTATGTCCAACAGTTTAATTCTCTGATCAACTAGGAGAATAATAAAGTTTACATCTCCAACAACATTAGTACCATGCTGTGGAGATTGAAGGATTAATCGCTTGCTTATGATACGGAATCCTTTATTTCAATGTGTGGACTAGACAGAAAAGACCAACATAAACTGCAGCAATTAACAATCTTTGGGCTACACAAACAAGTATGGAGGGTCAATGGTTTTTTGTTTCAGTGTACTCCTGTGATTATCTTTGCTTTGTAATGCAACAGTGTCTCGATGACTCACACTTTGTTTCTGATATATGCCGACAATCATTACTCCATTTCACATTTCATTACTCCCCCCAAACGTGAGTTTAAAACAGTGTTTTTAATCTGTTTTGCTTTGAACAAGCGTGAGCAGCACAAGATGAACAATTATTCTGATGCATTCAGCTGAATTCTGAATGGCTGAATTGTTATGTTGCTAAGGGAATGTCATGCTTGATTCCGTGTGGGTTATGTAAACACAAGACCAATTGCCATGTCTACGAAACGAATATAGGAGGAAACTTGTACAACCTCATGAAAAGCCTTTATTGCAACTCGACATGTTCCATCAAAATCGGTGAAAACAAAACACAGCCTTTTTCATATTCCAGAGGTGTACGCCAAGGCTGTATTTTAAGCCCTCTTTTATTTAACCTCTATTTAAACAATGTACCACATTTATTCGAAAACACACACCTTATCTGACCCATTTGTTCTTCCAAATGGGAAAAAAAATAAATTCACTTTTGTACGCAGATGATTTAGTTATTCTATCAAGATCGAAAACTGGATTACAGAACTGTTTAAATGCGCTTTCCTTGTATTGTGACAAATGGAAGCTAAAAATTAATCTGAAAAAAACAAAAATTATGATATTCCAGAAACGCCCAAAAAAATCTATTGACATCAAATTCCAACATAGGCAGTGAGTCAATTGAAATTGTCCAAGAATACACTTATTTAGGTACACGTTTAACTCCAACGGGAAACTTTACACTTGCACTCGAACACTTAAAAGAAAAGGCCCTTCACGCGTTTTCTAGTATTCGGAAGCGGACAATTCTTAACAAACTTAATCCTAATACTGCATCCCATATTTTTGACGCCATGGTATTCCCAATCTTAAGTTACAACAGTGAGGTATGGGGAGTGTACACCAAGCAAGATTTTAAAAAATGGGATAGCTCCCCAATAGAAAAAGTCCACCTCAAATTCTGTAAACGTTACTTAGAGGTTAACAATAAGGCCTCTAACATAGCTTGCAGAGCTGAACTTGATAGATTGCCGCTGCTTATCCCGATAAATCAGAAAATTATGAAATATTTTGTTTACCTCAACAACAAAGATAATGACTCTATAGTCAAACAGTCTTTCCTTATGTCAAAGAATCTACATTCAGGATATTTTTCCAATTTCATAAACATGTTTGAACAAGACAATCTAACCAGTTTAGATGCTGAATCTCTAGATAATGATAAAATTAGACGATATACCACAGAAATGAGAGAGAAATATCTATCTTTTTGGTGGCACAGCCTTGAAAATTCAAAAAAACTAGAATTTTATAAAACTTTTAAAGACGAATATTCTACATCTGATTATCTCTACCAGCTAAGACGTTATGACGAACGACAGAATTTTGTTAAATTTAAAATAAGTAATCACAAACTTATGATTGAACATGGTCGATACCAAATCGATCATTTGCCAAGAGAAAATAGATTATGTCCCTCATGTAACTCAAATCAGGTAGAAGATGAGATTCATTTCCTCTTTCAATGTAACAAATACTCAGTACAGAGACAGGCATTTATTAATCAAATCAATCGAATAATACCTGACTTTGACAAGAAATCATCTCCAGAAAGCATAAAACTGATAATGAATTCGAAGGAACATCATTTTAAAATACATATGTTTTTTTTTGTTGTTGTTGTTTGTTTTTACTACATTCTGCAAATTATATTCAAACAGGTGTTGTGGTCCGGTTTTAGCACGCAGGTTCGATACTATTTTATTCATATTGTCTTGAGTTTCATTAGTGTTATAAGGCTCGATTTCGTTTGACTGTAAATATCCTAGCGATTAAATATGTGTAGGCCTGAAATAAACAACACAAGCTTGTAAGGGTTACTACACAGCTGCCATGAGAGACGAGAACGGATTTCGCAATACAATTTGTACTGCAGTGTCCAATGAATGTAACACTGTAACTGTTTGCTTACCGATTATAACGATGTACAAAGAAACCCTGAATCTTGGAATATTCCTTGCTCGATCCCTCTGAGATCCTGGAGATCGCCATATTTGATTTTAGACACAACTGAATTATGGGTGCAGCACAGGTCACCCAGATAGTTAGGGCCTGTTGATAGATGCTAATCTTTGCGGACAGAGGTTAACAGTAGGGTTGGCGAAAAACCGTGCGTTTTATATTACAGAGAGTGAAGTTCGCGCTGGGAGGGTTTTCTTGTTTGTGAGAAAGTGTATTCTTACATAATGGAGTAGGCCATTTGCACGTGGTGTCATTTTACCATTATCAGGGTATTGCTTTCTTGTGCAAGTTAAGGCTTTTGTTATTAAAACCTTACTGGGACTACCAAATTTAAATAGAAAAGAAAAAACGAAATGAACTCTGGTCTTAGTAGTAAAAATAAAGGGATACGTCATCGTACAAATGGCCCACGGAGCTGTTGCCCGCGCGAAGCCTGGGTTTTTGCCCCGTTTGGGGCAATTACACAGTCCTCCGCGGCCATGCGCAACTTCGCTGCAAGAGATCACGGTGAGTGAAACTGCATTAGTTTTTTTGTTTTTTGTTTTTTTTTTACTTTCACAAGTAGAAGTCTTGACGTTTCTGTCAGTCTTTAAATGCCGGTAACTCTGGGAGACACTCGAGCAAAAGCTCTTGGTTCTTGCCGCAAGAGTTACCGGCAGGTAATTGGGGTTAAAACGAGAACGGTAAATAGGACATCTTGCTTGGAAACCGCAAGAGGTGCTCCGAATATTTCTCTCTCAAAGCTACTATTAACTTGAACCAGTTAACAAACTTTAGTAATGCTAGTATTTTATGCTGCAATACTTCTTTCCCTGAATTGCTGTTGCTTATTATTATTTATTATTATTATCTTTTTTCACCAGAGAGGGAGTAAAGCAGTGGTCACTGCACTAAAGGAGCCTAAAGAACTTTGACCCTTTCGAAAAAAACAGACCCAACGGACAATACAAGGACCACGGAAATAGCATACTAGATTGCTTACAAACCCTGTGTGCTTTAAGAAACCTTTTCTGGCCAAATTAGAAAGATCACCATGGCAGATTATAAACTACAAGAGATAGCTAACACTTGTGTTATTTCTGTCTGATTTCACCTAAAAAGGTACCTATCTAAGAATTCCAGCCGTTGGCTAGTGTAGCTATCTAACTTACCGCCATACAGTAGTGGTGACACACGCAAGCATTGAAATCAGTGCATACTTTTTGTTCGTTATACTCCTCCCATATTAGTTGTTGGGACAAGGGCCTCAGAAGCCGGTGGGGGGGGTTTGAGGGGAAAGGGGCGTGATTCGCTGGCCAACCTCTACCACACTTGAACGAACCTTAGCCACTCTAAGGCCTTTTTGGTAATTCAGAAGTTACGTCAATTTGGAGACCACAGAAAAGGCATCCATTTTTTACACAGCCTCTTCTGTTGTAGGGTACCTTTTTCCAAAATCAGACAGATATATATATTAAAAATAGAGAGATATCAGGCTGCCCATAAATAACCATTGAGGGCTAAAGAGATTGGGCAGCCTTATTTAAGTTATTAATAAATGATTTTGTTAAGGGACAGGTACACACGACACACAGCTACACAGAAAAAAAAAGACTCGTAAATAATAGAAAAAAATTCAGACAGCAAACAAAAAATCTAATAAAACTAAAGAAGCTCACTGTTAGCAATACTGTCAAAATCAAGGCTGAGGAAACAACTTTCCAAACTTCCACAAGTCGATTTTCGAGGGAGCGAATATTGAACCCAAACAACGGTAAAAGGGGTAGAACTGAGAGGTAACACCTCCTCCCCTTGCTGGTTCGCCCTGGCCACTCAGTTATCATGCAAGCTTCCCGGATTAGTATACTGATGTTATACTAATGCAGAATTCTAATTGGTTACTTCGAGACAAAGAGAATGTCGAGGCTCCAAAACTCGAAAGGGCCTCTGATACATAGTCTGCTACACAGCCGTTTTTAGTGTCGTCACGCAATGCTCCTCCCCACAAACGGCTGCTGAAAACCGAACTTCATTCCTTTCCCTTTGTGTTTGCGGTCTAACTAACAAGCCAATCATGCACAAGAAGTTTGCCAATACGTGAGCCGCGGGGCGCTAGGAAGCGAGCACGATTCTCAGTTTTCGACAAATCAATCAATCGTCGCTGAATTTAGACGGGCTCTTTGTTTTCAAGCAACGAAAAGGTTAATTTGCAAAAAAGTTTGTTTTAAGCGGTCAAGAAAGTTCCAAGTGAAAGAAAGGTTTGATGTGCCTAGAACACTTTTACCAGGATCGCTTGGTTCTTCATTTATCGTGCATATGTACTGATATGTGATGAAGAATTTAAATGTGCCGGATGTGCTTATTGTGATCCTGTGAATACTAAACTCTCAAGGGTACTGATTCAAAAAGCAATCTTTTAAATTATCGATGAGCGATTTCCCGAACTATACCTGGCAACTTTATAAGCACATCCATGTTGTGCATCGCAATTTGCTCGACTTGCTTGCTGCTGGTGCTTATCTCCTAAATTTTAAATAGGACTTGACCACGACAACACTACTCTAGTTAATTGCATGTTTTCACGCGACGTTTTGATTATTCTGTCATTCACACATGGGGCACCGATAAAAGCAAAGCTGTGATTGGAGGAGTCACAGTACCGCAAACGTGGCGCGAACACTTTCCAGAAAATGGAAGCTGAATTATAATTGGCTAATCACGGGAAAGGAATGTAAGTTCGGTTTTCAGCAGCCGTTTGTGGGGAGGAGCATTGTGTGACGACACTAAAAACGGCTGTGTAGCAGACTATCTGATACATAGCTTTGTCCGTTCAGAGGTCCGACGGCTATGGGGCCATGCTGATGAGCCCTAAGAAGGGCGAAACTGCTGTCCATGGCTGCCATTACGGACCTTAAGTTAGGGTGGACGGTAAGGTGGAGGACGGCAACCGGAAATAAAAGTTGCCCGATTTGGGGCTAATTAGCATATATCTCAGCCGTCCAACCTTCGTCGTCTGCTCGTCGCGACGGTGAGAAAGCTGAGTTTGGCGGTGTCTCGAGAACGTGAGTCTTTTCTTCGTGTTTTCGTCTTCAAAACATCTTTATTTTGACAGAATACCGCTTTAATCTATTTCTGGAGTGTCTAGTTTACTTCAAATGGTAAACCTTTTTCAATTGCTGACTTAAAAACACTATTTTATGACTGAATATAATTAACATAAGCTTGTGCAGCAAGTGGTACAACTGCAGGATTAGAATTCCCAGCGATAAAATAATCACATTTAAGTATTCTCTCACCATATGAACATCGATTTTTACCCTTTTTTTCATTCACGAAGTTTTTAATTCATTTTTTCTGCTTAAATTGTAGGCCCAAATGAAATTACGTGTTAATTGGGTAACAATTCTTCGACAAAATAACGCCCTTTATAAAGTAGGATGAAGGAACTTGTTTATTTTTGCGCGCAACTTGTCAATGTTACTTAATAATTTGTTCTTATTTTAATGAAGATGGAGTAGACTGAAGATCACGATTTTCAGCTTGCTAAAGAATTTCTTGTGAATGAGCCCTGCCGCTTCAAGCCCAGAGCTGTGTAGGCTCGATCACCAGCCGTGAGAACTGTGAAGTGAGCGAAAATCTGACAATACGTAGATCGCAAATAGGCTCAATGGAGCGACAAACATTCACTTTGAGCAACAAAGCGCTCAACTAGATTTCATCGTACAAGAGATCGAATTTCTCATCTGAAATGACACCATCATAATTATAAAAGTCGACCATAAGCTCTCGGATCTCTTTCAGGGAACTCATTCTCAAACCTTCAATAAAGTTAAGAAAAGTCCTCGACCGTCACCTCTACTGAAACTTAAAGCTTGTTTCTTTCGCCAAGTCGACGTCGGTCCTCCCCAACCTGTCGCGGCCAAAGTCACCGTCCTCTATGTCGCCGTCCACCTAAACTTAAGGTCGGTATTGTCCCGGTGATGTGGCTGTGTATAAGTTAGGTACTGGCGAGGCTGTTTGGTATAGTGTCAGTTTCAATTGCTATTGTTTATTAATGTTATAGTTAGAAATCACTTGTCAGTCAGTCCACACTCTTCTCACTGAGCGTCAACTTTTCTCGTCTGCCTACATCTCAGTAACTGACAAAGTTCTTGCCTTAGCTGAGGGTTAAATATTCCATATATCACGGGATTCACGGAGCTGCTATAACCAACTAGGTAGGTGTACGTCATGTACACCTCTCGAGGCATCCAATATTTGCCCGTACATCACAGGGAGCAGAAGAGTTCAGTTTGAATTAGATAATAAAGAATCTCTTACCTCTTTGATTGCTGTAATCTGTTAATTCTTCCTATGTTAGTTAGCCGTGTGTGATCATTCTGGGTCGTTTAACCGTTAAACAATTCCCTACGATCTTTCCCTTTCGCTCAACATTTCTTTCCGACCGCCATTATTTTGAAACATAACAACCGCTGAATGAAGCGCTCGTAGGCTTTCAAGATTCCTTAGCGTCGGTTAGAGTAATAGAATACGCTCCGCCGAAGGCCAACCAAAAAGGAGGTCTGGAAAAGCGGGAAACCGGAATCCGGAATGGGAACGGGAATAGGAACAGGAACAGGAACCGGAACCGAAATAGGAACCGGAATGGGAAGAGAAACCTATATAAAAGCAGGGACAACATTTACCTTAATTCAAGTTAACCTGGATTTAATTCCTATTCAGATTATATACGAAATATAAGGCAAAAAATGGAATAGGAACCGGAACAGGAAGGGGAATATAAACAGTGTATAGAAATATGAAAAGAAAAAAATATAATCGTGATATAAATAAAAGGCAGAGAAATTATTAAAGAAACAAGAAAACACCCTTGAAATGTTAATCTAATTAACCTTTCTAGTCAAACATAATAGCGAACTTAAGCAACGCGAACGCTGACCGTCGCTTGATGGAACGCTTCTGTCTCACAGAAGGAGGAGGAGGTACGTGTTAATAACCCTTTTAAGCTGTGGACTATCTATCTCTGGTTATCCTCCCAATTTAGCACAGTACAATGTATCTATGAAGCAAACCTGGGGTTTATGGCAGCCCAATAAACGTCTCCGATGGGTGTCTCGTTTACACATGGTCTGACAAATAATATGAACATGTTATAACCTCCTTTCTGTGAGAGACGATGAGACGATGAGCGGTGACCAACAAAATGTGAATGCGAGGACTATGGCAATAAGAGTTTCGTGATTTTCGTCTCATCCACTTGCATGTTAACTCGTTCATTTTGTTCCCTTCTTGAATTTGCTATTTGGATATTATGCTGTCGAACAGAGCGAAAAATACAAAGATGACAGTATACTATTGGTCCATAACACGCGAAAACCATTGAGAGACATTCGGCAGGGCTTAACTTGTCACACTCGTAAAAACAAATGAATTTTCCAGGGTGGAAGAAAAATCCGTCGTTGAACATAAAGATATCGGAAATGGCGTTGACATTAAAAACGCTGCAATCAGAAAGAGACATATGTTCCTTTTGCAGTATATTTTGGGATGCAACGACGGCCGAGTCACTTTAAAATAACGAGCGATGGCTGTAACAGTCATTGTTGCAAGAGAAAATGTACCGAACACCGTGAAAGTAAATCCCAGAAAATTGCACTCTGCTTTGTTAAAGGGCCAACGTCCTGTAAGTAAAACAGCGAGAGTGAAGGGAAAGCCCAACACGGCAAGAAGAACATTTGAAAAAGCTAAACACGCGATGACGTGTTTCGAAGGCGAGGGTGCTTGAATATCGTCCAACAAACTAGCAAATTTCCACCGATGACCGACAAAACATTATAAATGTTACTGTTGATTCAAGCGCAACTGAAAGGCTTCTTCTGCTTGCCAGCTTCTTCTCTAACTCTTCCCTTGCCTGTGCATCCATTTACACGATGAAATAGTGTTTAATACTCAGTGTTTTAAGGGGAACGCGATTTAATTTATTTTTTACTGCAATTGCACCTGCGGCTACCCATCCAGGCTAGACATAAAAACTCTGATCTAATAGGCAAATGACTTCCCATAGTATTAAAACTCCGGCTCAGTATGGAAAGAGTCGGTTTTGAATAGCCACACTCAAAGAAAAATTATATTAAACGTTCTGTTATTTCAGGGGCACCCGATGGATCTGTTCCTCCTAATATCTGTTTTGCATGCCAATTTTTACTGACTGGGAGTTTTGTGGAAAATGATGTGTTTCTTGGAAGGAAAGTGTCGCTGGGAAAGCTATGGAGAGGGGGCTGGGGGAATTTGTTGTCTAGAATACCTGCTATGTGGAATTTATCAGTACCCCCTTCCCCTCACTGAAGGGTTGACTTTTGCCCTATGACCACACCCAAACTTGCCAGTAACTATCTGGACATATGTCTGTTAGGAAACTTCTCTGTAAATCAGTTTGCAGCGGTTGTAGGTGCACCTTGCTGGCTGGGAACTCTTCTGTCAGTCTTGCTGGGAGTGAGGAACAGATAAATTTTTCCCAGCAATCTCCCAGAATGCTTAAAATGGCTTCAGAGAGCTTTATTCATGCTTTGTTGCTGTTTTTGGGCCTTTTTCTTAAAATTTCCCGTTCGGTGCCCCTGTTATTTCAATATTTGGTGACATAATCTTACCTTTTACGTAAAGATCAATAGATAGTATGGAAAATAATTTTTCCCACTCTAATTTTATGTCTTATAAACGTTGGCAAAATCTGTTAAATTGATCTTTTAAATTAAACACAAGTTCATTGTATTTTGCATTTTATTTTTTCTCCACTTAGCATTAACTACAAACACTATTAAATACCTGACAGAAAATGGAATAATACCAAGTACGAGAGGGGCACCTCTAGGTAGACTAGTATTTTGTCTCTTCGTAAAATTGTATATTATTACAAAGAAAAATAGATACAGTATAGATATAATACTTAGGACAGCAGAATAGAGAAAATCTCCTTAGGTTCATTGAACGGAAAGATTCAATAACTACCGTTAACTCGATGATCTGATAATGCACTAAGAGTATGAAAAGTTCTGATAAGTATGCGGCTCAGAAGGTCAGAGAAAAACTCGGAACTTTATCCTCATTAATGAGTACTCATAAAACAACAAACGCGCTAAGTTTAACTATATCAGGAAGTTTCAATAAACATTTTCAATACGGTCAATTCTGTAGTTTGCATCGAGTATGTCACCAGTCGCTTTACCTGGACATTCACGTATCTTCTTTATCTCGCTCTTGTTGCTCGACGCATCGTTCTTCAGCTGTTTCATTCTCTATTTTGGCTTGACTTTCTTTAATTTCTTTGATATCTTGGCAAAGACTGTTCAGAGTACTTCTCACGTAGGTTTCAAATTCATCTCCCCCCCTTTTCCACTCTTTTAGACATTGTAATACTATTATGTTCTCAGTTGACAGAAAACGTGGTCATCTTGCTTGGTGACCACTAGCTGACCACTTCATTGACAATAAGTTGCTCTAACTTGCAGCTGTGTAGTTGAATCGGTTCCCATTTTACTATCTTATCTAACTATGTGGCCCGGAACTAATCTGAGTGCTTTGTCCTTTGATACACACACGCATACTTCATGGATGCTGAGGATCGACCTGTTTAAACCCGCACCAGCATCTAAAATTTGAACACAAACAATTTATCAGCTTACGCATAAACGGTAACTGATACGCCTACGTGAAAAAGAAAATCGTTGTTTTTTTTCCCGAGCTCCAGATCTGATTGTTATCATCTGATCACTTTAGAAAAATGTATTATTGCCAGAAAACTCAACAAAAATTGTCTAGTCACGAAAAGTAATAAACAGGAAACACTCTTTGATTTGGTCGACTTCATTGCCAATAACTTGAAGGAAAATACACAACGAGTAATCGAGATTAGAAAAGTGGGTTCCTCTTGAACCGTTTGAAATGTAGACTGAAGGTTGAGCATCAGTGTTGGAGTTTGGACAATATTGGTAGGGACTCTTGACTAGGTTTTAGTACTATGATTATGCCACAGAGGCTTCATAAACAAATCATAAACTACGCATAGGCTTTTGTACATTATGCTAGCATTTTTTCGAGCATTTTAGTGAGGCAAAAGCATTGAGCATTATTCGAGCATTTTAGTGGCATTTTCCCGGAAAATTAATTTTTTGAGAGAAAATAAAATAAAAATTAACTTTTTTCAGCAGCCCATGGCCATGGGCTCCTGCTTTTTTAATGAAAATGAAGTTCACGAGAAAACCTAATACAGCTGAGTGGAGACTGAGGACAAGTCAGCGGTTTTACATTTCAAGACTCAAGAGTAAATTAATAATTAAAAAAAGTTTGTATAATGAACATTATCCGAGCATTTTAGTGACCTTTTTGGGGGAGACCGAGCATTTTAGTGGGAAAAATGGAGCATTAAGGTGGAGCATTTTAGTGGGCAAACAAAAGCATAATGTACAAAAGCCTAACTACGCATTTAATGTCATACAATCTGTATCATAAAAAGCAACTTTCTTCCCGCATTGACCGCATTGTGATTCGCAGTTGATAAAAATCTAGCACACTACTTTGTTGAAAATGAAATGTAAGCGCTTTGGAAACAGCATGACTCGTCTCAGGCTGATCAACCGCATCTCTATATACCTTTCAACTTATATTTCTGAGCGGTAGTCAATGAACAAAGCCGTCACAGCCCGCATTGCGAAAACGTTTTATTGGGTGAAGGCTCGAAATCGTTAGGCATATTAACGCAAAATATCCTCAATTCTTCGCAGCTGTTTTTGCTGTTGTTGTTGTTACGTTTTTCGAATATCTTCTGAAATGCACTCTAGGCGTCTGTTCTTAAATTATTTGAATTTTTTCTTTTGCCTCTACCAGTTAGCAATTCGTGAGTTACACTTTATTGAGTACGGATCAGCGACAAAATATTTATAGTGACAGCTAGTCACAAATGTTCTGTCTGCTCAAAATCAACCACACTTGAAATCCCACAGCCACATTCGAATTTTATTGACAACGCACTTTTTCAGTCAAATCGTTAAGTCAAATCAAGTCCTCCAATATTCAAGGGACTGTGCAATAATTATCTGTCTTCTGAACTTAAGGATTCAGATTGAGGCTTAAAATGAAATCCTCTTTTGAACATGAAGTGTTTATATCATATAGTAGTCGCAGCTTCTACGGTTAAAATTTAATTTTTTTCTATTTCGAAAATTAAATGCGATTGAAAACAAGCAAGCAAACACTGACCAGAGCAAAAAATAAATAGATACAAAATGGACTGTTTTATTCGATCTTTTGAGATAATTAAGAGAAATCTTTTCACCCCGGGCCAGCTGTCGTCAAAAAGTGATCTCTTTCAAACTAGTTTTTTAATTTTTAACCGTTTGAGCTGAGACTTTGCACGATAATAGAACTTTGCATTCCCAACAATCGTATGTTTTTGGATTTTTGATTATAACGGTTTTTGGCGCGAAAATGACGTCATAAGATTGACAGCAAAAAGTAGTTTTCGACTTATGGCGTAAAAAACTGAAAATTTTAAAAGAACTTACAGAGATGAGCTCAAATGTGAAAAAAGTATTTGTAAAGCTTAATTGGTTGAAAAGTTATTGAGCTGTGAATTTCGTATTTTCCGCCATTTTGTTACTATTTTTAGAAATTTGGTGATCTTTAGAATGTCATATCTTCTTAACCAAATGAGGTTTTCAAAAATTTTTTTCACATTCAATTTCTTCTCTGAGTACTCTTTCAAAATTGCTAACCTGTTATGGCATAAGTTGAAACTTATATTTTGCTGTCAATCTTATAACGTCATTTTCGCGCCAAAAACCGTTAAAATCAAAAATCCAAAAACATACGATTGTTGGGAAAACAAAGTTCTATTATCGTGCAAAGTCTCAGCTCAAACGGTTAAAAATTGAAAAACTAGTTTGAAAGAGATCACTTTTTGATGACAGCTGACCCGGCGTGTTTTTATTGTTTTCTGCTGACTGCTCTCTTACCCAGGGTAACGATAAGTGACATTTAATGAAGTCACGATAAAGACTTGACCGCAACCGAAAACAGCGCATGAAAATGAAAGTGTCTGGCACCCACGGTATTTTCATTTGCGACTTTCCACAAACCGCTGATCTCGAGAAATACGTTGACAGCATGAATCTTGTTCAAAGGCCTTAACAAACCCACAGCAATATGGAATTTTACACGGAGTGTGTATGTGTGTTTGGTTTGTTTTGTTGTTGTTGTTGTTTTTTGTTTTTGTTTTTTCGCAACAAGGTAAGGTAACAAAAGTAATGTTTTCCAGAACTCTGTCTCAAAATAGGCGGAGACTAGGAAAAACACAACCTGTGGAAGGGCTCTGGGAAGCGGAAAAAAGGCTGAAGCCACTCTCTCTTCGATTCCTTCGTCCCTTACGAGCTCACTTTTGATTTTTTATGTTATTTTGTTTACTTTTATAAAGAAGCTTCTCGGCAGAAGAGAAAGTTAGGAAATGATTTTGAAGGAAGAAATTGTTCGAAAATTAATTTTTCAGCGAGCTTGACAAATGATCATGGTTATATCAGTTATATCAGGTAATAACGTAATAAAAAGTAATGTTTTTCCGGAACCCTATCTCTAAACGAGCGGAGACTGGGAGATGTTAGGGCGGATGTTCTTATTAATAGAGAGATTAAGATTCACGTTTACGCCAAACGACAGACGTCAGATTCAAGTTGAGAATTTCTCAAAATAGAAAATAAGCAGATAAAAACAGTCCAGAACAATCCTTATATATGAAACTGGCTTGAAACTTCTTATTTTTTTAGTTGAAGTAATAAACAGTACACGACAATTAAGGGAAAAACTTGGTCACGTGGTACAAATTCACGTTTACCGTAAATTTTTGCGTAAACGTGAATCTTAATTCTCTAATAGGCCAACGTGGAAAATGCAGTTAATTAAATAGAGCGGCTGAGGGACCAAGCTGAGTAAAACTGCCCGATATTAAAGCTCAAGTGTTTTTTTTTTGTAGTTTCGTGAACCATTCTATGGATGTACTCTATTCTTCACAGCTGTAAACAAAAGCTTTTCATTGCTAGAAGCAATCATAAATAAACTTCAGTGTCTTACGTTTTCAAAAGGTTGTTGCTGGTTGACTCTCTTTTTGCTCACATTTTCGTATATAGGAGAAGTGCTTGATTGCAATTGCTGGTAACATCTCTCTGGGCGATCTTCTGTACCTCTTTCTCGAAGCTCAAAATAGCAAGATGATTCGATTTCTTTTGAAGTGCTGAAACTGTTATTGCGTTGACTCTCCGGCGCCTTTCTATATACCCTTTCCTCTTGCAAATGTCGATAATACTTCCAAAATAGGAAACCAATGCCCACGACGGATAAGGACAAGCAAACCCCCAAAACAATTACAGCAGGGAGAAGATTCTGTTCCCTTGTTTTAGCTGTGAAAAAATATGAGGTGAAAAGAGAACATCAAAACGACAACCACGTTAATAAAAGAACTCAGTTTTTCTTTACAAGCAAGTGAGTCAGTAGTCAGCTGAGTAGTGTGCCGGCCGGCGTTTTAAACACAAAGAAAACAATGACAGCCTTTAAAAAAATCGTTTTAACATTCAGCGTTTCTGTGGAAGGATTAAGTAAATGCTTTAATATAATTATCCCAGAAAAAAAGAAAGCGGCCAGATAAAAAAGGAAATGAACATTTTAAAATGGAAAGAAGTACAAACTAAGGCCTAGGCCAAAAGTCGGACCTTATCATGAGACGAACCAAATTCTAATTTGGGTCGACCTAACTTAAGCTAAGATCTCTGGACCGGTACGATCAATTCTCGAATACGCTGTACCCGTTTGGAGCCCTTACTTCGTCAAAGACAACCGAACCTTGGAGAGTATACGGAGAAGGGCATCTAGATTAGCACTTAATCAGCACAGAGGAGAAATTGAAATTGTAAATTGTTGAAATGGCCGTCGCTATCTGACCCTATAAATTATTTCTCTTTAATTTATGCACGTTCGTATTTTGAACGAGCACTTGTGCTCTTAGACGATTGGTTAAAAAAAATTATTGTTGTTGTTGTTGTTGTATCAGTGCTACAAGTTCGTCTTTGGATACTATCATTTGATTCTTTATGATTTCTTCGAATTCTCAAAAGTTGGTTCAACAAGAGGGAATCATCCCCTCAAATTGTATATGTTAAAAGCGCAATGCTCGATTGCTACAAATATTCTCTTTTTTTAAATAATAGTTTCAAAATGGAACGATTTACCAAGAGACATAGTAGAGGCTGAAAGCCTTCATCATTTTAAACATAAGCTTCTTCATTATTATCTAATTGCTGCGGAGCGACCGAAGGGAGCGAGCAGCAACATAATCAGGATTTAAAGGAAATATATAAGGGGCGACGAATTCTCGAATTCATCACTTTTTACCACAATGCATTGCATTTAACCAGAGTGCATTGCGCCACAAACAACTCAAATAAAAACACGGAGAAGTTCGCATCGTTCGCTTCCCAGACTCAGAGTTTTCTTTCTAGCAAATTTTCTACAGCACGGTTAGAGGTCTTACCAAATTTAAGACACGCAGGAGTCTTTCAAATGAGTACGATGGTTAACTTGGGGATTGGATTTCAATTCAAGAGCGTTTGACTCGTCCAGGTGTTAAACCTGACTAGAAGATCAGAGAAGATAAGCACTTGCTCTTTGACTCCGGAACATGGGGAATATACAAATTCCAGCTTGCTAGAAGGTGATGTGAAAGTGAGAAAATGTCATGCCATGCTATTCTTAAGAACCTGTATGAGCCGAAAATGGATGTGATTTTGACCATTCGCTTCAAAATAACAGCGGAAATCGAGATAACAAAACATATGTTTTGTGTCCTAGGATGCAGACGAGGACGTGTATCGGCGTTTTTAAAAGTATAATTATGTTCTTTCATTCATTCATTGCCATGGAATATGCTTTTACATTGTTTTTTTTTTACTGTTAGTAGCTCGATTAATGCGGCTGGCGATCATCTTGCCGGAGGAAGTTTCATGGAAAAGGAATAAAATTAAAGACTTCCCTCTCGTACGTAATCAGTCTCTGTGGTGTAGTGGTTAGGTGTAGTCGCGTCGAGCCGACGGTGCCGGGTTCAAGTCCTGCAGAACTCTTTTTTTCCTTCTTTCTTTTTTCTTTTCCATTTTTTGTGTCGTTTTCTATAAATATATAGCTAAATAACTGTTACTTAATAAAGTGCAATAAACAGCAAGAAAAGTATCGTGTTTCCAGAGAAAGATAGTACACCGTATATTAAATATATGGATAAACGATCTGAATTTCTATCATTTCCTACAATTTACTGTGGGAAAACCAGAGTTGATAACCACTTGATCATTTTCTAAACAACGTTCCCACCAGTTCTTTCTATAGACTGATAGTTATCCTAGTACTTTCCAACATGTAAATAGGACATTCAATGTCATTTTCGATTCCCACTAACTAATGCCAGTATGAACAGAATGTGCCGCAGCATTACTATCTTTTAGATACCCTAGTGATAAATTTTAAACTAGAACCGTGGTTTAATTAAGGCCTTGATATTTGAATACTTGTATTGAATTTGATTTTCTGATTGCATTTTTCATTTCTGTTTGGGAGTTCTAATATAGGGCTAACCTCTCAACTCCCTTTTCAATATGTCTTTTAATACTATGTTTTTCTTGTAAATAATTAAGCTTGTTTACACCTTGAATAATAAAGGTTAGTACGTTATGTTATGTTATGTTATGTTGGGTCAGACGTCGAACTTAGGACACGTCGAACCAATCAACTGCGGAATCAGATCAGTCATAAGTTTTCTCCCGAACGAGGCTAAATATACATTATCAATCAATTTGTTTAATTTATTAGTTTAGTTCGTCTTATGTGAAGATCAACGTTTCTCCCGGAGACGATCTTCAGACGTTCTGTCTGTCTGAGACAGACGGATAGAACGTGTTGGACGATCCAAACTCACTCAGACGAACTTAACTGAGCAAGACGTCGAACTTTTAATGAACTTTAAACTCACTAAGTTTCCTTTCGCCTTATGACAAGTTCGAGGTTTGGCCTAGGCCTAAGTTAATGTTTATTTGTGGCAAATAAAATGACGCCTTCTTGAATTAAAGTTGTTTGAACCAAAGGCTTGTCTTTATAATTTTTTTTTCAGTCAAAACTGATCGACGTGTATTACGTATAGAATCAGGAATAGTTTGCCAGTTACTCTCTACTGAAACAATTTAACTAATTGTTCTTGTTTTCTGAGAGTAAAATAGTCAGCTAAAATATAATATATACTTGCCTCGTTGACTTTTGACTCATAATGAGAAAACTCGAACAGTAGTCTAATTTTAGCTAATTTTTCATTGTAAGCGTCTGCAATGTACTTGTTTTATTCAAACCTGTTGAAGCGTTAGTAGATGTGTCATCCGTTTGGTAGTCTGAAAAGAAACAATTTTGGTCTTGATTATACTGCAAGTGAGTACACGACGAAGGCTGCCTGGAACAGCGGTCGCCCCCACTAAACTTCAGGAGTGTAGTACGAGTTTAGTTCATTAGAAAACGAAGAAGCCAATTCAGTATACTCTCCCTTTTCCTCACATGACATTTTCATCCATTGTAAAGATCCTTCCAAGAAAGTTGTGGTTCTACTCGAGATTACCGCCCCTCATTCAGTGGCGGATCTAGGGGGCCCGAGGGGTCCGCCCCCTTATTTTTAGGCCAAACTGAGGCCCGATGAGAGACCGCCCAGCCCCACCACCCCCCACCCCCCCCCTCCCCCCACCACCACCACCACCACCACCTTATCTCAGGGTCTGGAGTTTAATACCATCAACTAACGTGATACAACTCACTTTGATTGTCAAGATGACTACCGCACAGGTTGTCGAAACGTCAGTTACTGTTAACAACAACAGTCCTATTCAGGACTACGTTCTCGGCAGACCATCAAACTCAACCTACTTATGGGACTTCTGGGTTCAAACCTTTCACAGAGGGTATTAATCATAAGATCATGCCACACATAAAGAATATATCAAGGTAGATTATTTCAGTTTTTTAATACAATCAGTGCGGAACATTACTGACAATGCAAAAGTGTTTTTCAAATGTATAAACCTGTAGGATCCATCTTTGTAACAGTGCTGACTCGCCCAAAAACAGGACCTGCAAAAAAGATAATATAAAAATGAACTAAAATGGAATATAACTGGTGGATTTTAACTTATTCTTTGAGATTCCAGAACTATTCAGGGAGATAGTTACCCTTACAAAACACTGTTAAAGGGAATTAAAGACCAGAATTACATCAATATATGCTTGAATGTGTTTCCGTTGAATTTCTGCATGTATATCGTAAATTCATAAGATATGCTTCAGCCCAAACTGCACATTTGGTCATACGAACCTAAAATCTGATTCGGCTTGTCGTGGCCGGAGACGTTTGAGTACAATTTGAACCAAGAGAAACCTATAGCCATTTTCAGCTATTCTGATTGATCGGACTCATCCATTCCGCCCGTTCGTCCCTCATGACGAAAGCCAACTTTGTACGTAATGGTGTACTGTAAAATGAAGTCACTGAAACAGTCTCACATTCGGCGCTGACAAAAATCTGAAAATTCACTTTCAAGCTAAGGTAATACGTCGATTTCAAAATAATAGAAAATCAGCAAGTGGTAATTAGATTTCTCAGTCGATCCAACGTTAACATACAAACTAAAAACCGCTTTCAAGGAGAGTGCAAAAAATGTAAGATTTTAGGTCTGTGGAAATCGTTTTAAAACACTTTAATCTGTTTCAAATAACTAAATCATGAACAAAATTCCAGCCTTCCGCCGTATTCTCTACATTTACACGTTAAGCAAGCCTATACCTTTCAGCGCAGGTCTTCCTGATGTCGGCGAGTAGGTGGATAGGTATTCATCAGAATCTAATGAAAATGTAATTCAAAACGTTAGCTATTATTCGTTGAAATGCAAATGCAATCAGGTCCTATTCTTGTTATGCGAACAGTATAAAACTATAGAGATATCAAACTTTATCATATGGACGGCAATGCTTTAACGGGAACTAAAACACTCACAGTATCGATTCGACCACTACATCCGGGAAGCGAGTGACTTAGCACACGAGTGTGTGTATCGTGCAACGACGTCACGAATCCCCCCTTTTCAAATGAATTTGGTTTGCTGGTATTACCATCGCAAGATTTTTTAGCACTGGCGTCGTCGAAGATATGATACACTTTCTGAACAACGAGAGAAAAAGAACGCCAGAAAAGAAAAGCCGTATGATCTGAAGATTTCCAGGGAATTTCTCGAAAGTTGCGACGAGAAAAGAGAAACAGCTAGAGTTACTCAGGTGGGACAAAAAAATCTTGTTTGGTATAAGAAAAAAAGAAAGGTGACGAGCGTGAGCCCTCAAGAGCATCTGCAGTTTTTGTAGTTAATTTATTTAAAGCTCAGCATTTGCAAGAATACCAGTATCTGTATTAAACCCAGCTTTTCAATCTCTATCACGTGAATTTATTTATGGTGCATAAAATAAAAACAAAATTGCACTTAAACCGAAAGATATGATTTTTATGTTCTCTTGGCACATCGTCCGCACTCAGTCGTAAGATATTGTTTTCACTCGAATATAAAATTCATATCTTCTCGCCACTGCGTAATATCCTAGATCAGGGGCACCCAACGACGGTTTCCTCCTAAATGCATTGAAAACACTTTTCAGGCTATCCAGAGTACTTTCAGCTCTCTAGAAATGCATTTTAAGCGGTGCTATAAAATTTGTATCTGTTCGGTCGTCCTAGGGCAACTTGAGTCTTTTCGAAATTACAAGGGCCTCCGTAGTATTTTCCCGAAAATTTTACACGCAATTTTAATTAAGCCGTTACGAAACTAAGAATTTTTCTGATTCCTCCCTCCATCGCATGTTTGAATCCGAAAATTTTAGGTTTCCTTTTTCTACGAAAAACAGGCAAACTTGGGTAGACTACTGAAATGCGAAAAATTAAACTTTAAAAAATCGTAGAGAATTTATTAGATATGTTTCGAAAATTGTGCATGAATGGAACGCTCATCTAGAAATTTTTAGCCTTGCTCAAGTTATAGAAAACTCTAGGCAGTTTTTGCTCCTCCGAACAGACATTTTACAGAAAACAGTCGTTAAGTGCCCCTGCTAGATGATATCTGTTCACGTTCTAGCACTACAACTAGAGTTTTTACCCAATTCCACGAATTCGTTGAAACAACTTTTGACGGTCACTGACAGACAAAGACTATGTTTAGCCTTTGACTTTATAGCATAACCATTTATTGTACACGTTCACTTAATTAGGATATTAACGCCTGATAGCATTATGCAACAGCCAAAATATCATGTCTGAGCCAACCCGGTTACTTAACAATACCTGTAATGCACACAGCACCAGCATCCCGATTATTGGTACAGTAGCGTGTAGACACGATATGGTCACACTCTTTTAAGAATCTCTCATTTCCTTTGCAGGTTACGTCATGTATTAACCGACTCCGATACCTATCCGAAGAGGTAACTGATGTAATAGCTCCCTTAAACCCAAGCTGGCGGCAAACTACGTTTGCATCCTTCAAATCCCATCTATTACCGCACACTCCTCTCCAGGCGCCATCTGTAAACACTTCTACTCGGCCTTGGGATGTTAAATTGCCCCAGCCCACCAGTCGAACTATCGCAAAGAAAAATCGATTTTGTTGATTAGAGAGGTATTTAGGATTTAGTATCTGAGGAAAAGCTTTGGATTACAAGGGCTCACCCGGGAGAAGTAGAGTGGGAATTACTTAAAGCCTTTTTACGGAGGGGAGAATCTAAATTTTGTGCGTTATACGTTAACGTCGATGGAATCTCGAAGAGACAGCGACGTCTCGTTTTATTTTCATATTGAACAGTCATGGCTTGCGCAAGCATCAGTTTTGCATGCCTTAAGTAATTCTTCGCTAATTGAATAATTGAATAGTTAATTAGATGAAATTAGAAAGGAGGCCTTTCGCAACACCGCAATAGGCCATTTGCAATAGCTGCATGGTCAAGTGATCAACGTTCTATTAGCATTCTTTTCAATAGAAAAACTAGCAAAAATCTCCCAATTGTACTGACTCGCACAGTTAGCAAAAAATCAGTGGGGGCTATGCCGGAAACGTACTGTTCTCGAGTTTGGGGTTTATTCTCTCTGAAATGTCTCTGCAGTTAAGTTCTTTTGTTTTTTGTTGTAGTTGTTGTTGTTTTTTCTTTGTTTGTTTTTCAATTTGAACATTTTACCTTAAGTATGAGGAGAGTGTTCACATTTAAAACCACTACTTAACTCGTGCAAACGTGTCAATTTTTGGCAGTGACGTAGTTACGCAGACAAATCTTCTTTATTTCTGAATTCACGACACCAAACCTGCCTGCTTGGTTTAGCATTAGCTTATAACAAGAGAGAATAATCTTCTCTCTTACACATAATCTGGAACATTACCAGAAATCGGCGACATTCTACTCCCGCGTTGAAAAGGCATGCGGTTTCATGCAAAGCTAAAACATGGCGGCTTCAACAAAGGCTCCGAGAGAGTAGCCTCCCACGCAGACATTCTTTTAAAGATGTTTTGTTCAGACATTTTACACTAGCCGATACATACATACATATCCTTTATTTAAACAAAATAGGTTTTAAAGCTCAAAGCTTCTAGGGTCGTGTTAAAAATAATTACAATATAGAACTATATTAAGAATTGGGATAAAACTACTTACAATATGTTATTAATACAACTATATAATAAAAACTCTAAAAAGATATAATAAGATTCTAAAAGGATAAAATGTTAAAATGAATTTACGTTAGTTACCTGTAAGTAAATTGACTACAGCATTTAAAACATAAAATAGTTAAAGCCTTTAAAATTGTGGTAGTGCCATGCGCCGCAAATACACCGACTGTGCACTAAAATCAAGTTCCTTCAAAACAGAAGTCCTTCTTCACTTTGTGATAAAAAGCAGTAAATTGGCCTGTAAAACTGTGAGTCGAGACAGCGTTCCATAGAATTTGCGCCTCTATATATAGCTAATGGAGTTTTTAAGAAACTGCGAATTAAAACGCGAGACTATTATGTTACTACTCCTTCTGAAGTTGTACGCAGTGCAAGGTTTATTTGTCAAGTATGAAAGAGCCGCGGGTGCTTCACCTATAAACACGCTATGGAGTAATTGAATTAAACGAAGCTTATAATAGAAGGTTAAAGTATTCCAATTCGAATGTCGGTATACTTCATCAGTAGGCATATCGCTGGGGAAGCTGTATATTACTCTACTGGCTGCCCTTCGGGGAGGTATTTCCAGAGAATATAGAACTGATGGCAATATTATCTTGACCAGTCCAATAAGGCGTTCCTGCTCAAGAACGAGCTCCTTTTAAGAGGTTCAGTTTGTTATCTAAATTCTTTTTTAAGGTACGTGATGCGACCAGTAACGCCCAAAAGACGAGTGTGTTTCACCTACTAGATTCAATTCTCTCTAATAGTCACAGAATTTAGCGGCCTGATGTGCGGTTTTCTCATCAATAGCATAGCTTTGCACTTTGCCGAGTGAGGGATTGACCCTTGGGGAGTCCTGCAAGTAGCCTTTAGAAAAGTTGAGTTTGGCCGTTTACTACCGAGAATAGAGTTCGATCGGTCAGGTAGTCTGTCTGCCATGATGATAGGGATCAACCTCGACCTCCATATCGAGAATTTAATTTATACAGTTTGATGGCATGAAATACACTGTCAAAAGCTCTTCTGAAGTCAACAAGCGCCACAGCAGCCACTTTATTGGCATCAATAGCAGTTCTCCAGATTTCCGAGAGGTGTACGAGCAATATTTCAGAGAGTGCCTCTCACGGTTAAGGCCCACTTTTTATCTGCAACCAGGCTATTTTGGAAAACTTGTCGAACGACAGTTTCTGGCACACAAGATTCGGTCCATTATCTTGCTTGGAACACTTAGAACGGTTATCGGTCTAAACTTATTTGTGTCACCTTCGTCATCCTTCGTATACACTGGAATCAGACAAGCACAGAACCGACGTAAACGGTAAACAAACTTTGCATGATGAAAAGGAAAGCTACTCGCCTATTTTAGTCGAGAGTTTAACAGTGGTATTAATATGACCTTTCCAGAAACAGAGTTGGCAGATCGCACATTGTCGCAATGTGTGTAAAATTTACTGTTATAAATCAGGGGCACCTAACGATCAATTAAATTTCCTCGGAGTCCTCAATACACTGAAAATACTTTGTAAGCTGTCCAGAGTTCTTTTAACGCTCTAGAAATGCATTCTATGTTGCGCTACAAAAGTTGTATCTGTTCGGTCATCCTGGGCAACTTGAGTCTTTTCGAAATTACAAGGGCTTCAGTGTTATATCCTCGAAAATTTTAGATGCAATTTACAGTGAGACTACTCGAACTGGGATACTTGGAAGAAGATTATCCAATCACAAATGTTTTTGAAAACAAAAGATCCTCAAGTTTTTTCAGTCGGGTATTCAGGTTTCACGAACAGGTTTCTGCTGGTCTTATCTGAATGATAGTGTCTATAAGTAACCTGGCAGTCGCAGCATTTGATCTTGAATACTGCTCCCTAGCTGTACATTTCTGTCCGAGAGGACGACGTTAGCCTGAGAAAACAGCCAACATTTGGCGACGCTACCACTGGTTTCCCCGCCAAATGGCGCACCGTAATTTTTAGGGAGTTATTATAACTCCAAAAATGGAGTAAAAATTTTAGGTACAGGATAACCCCTTTTTGGGGGTTATTTTAACTCCTAATTTAACTCCGAATTTGGAGTCATTTTTACTCCTGAAAAAGAGTTCTTTTTACTCCCAGTCTGGAGTTAAAATCACTCCGAAATGGGGTTACTTGTACTCCTTACATGGGTTGTTTTTACTCTTTTTGGAGTTAATTTAACTCTGAAATTGGAGTAAAAATTTTAGGTACAGGATAACTCCTTTTTGGGGGTTATTTTAACTCCTCAATATCTGGGGCCACTTTTACTCCTGAAAAAGAGCTCTTTTTACTCCCAGTCTGGAGTTAAAATGACTCCACCAAAAATAACTCCACCGTAAGGAGTTAAATTAGCCCCACTAGAGGAGTTATTATAACTCCCTGAAAATTACAGTGCGTCTAATAAATGACCGCCGAGATTTCATACTGATGATGCGTCACTACCCAGATCTGGGTAGTGCTTCTGATTGGTCGTGCCGCGTTGGAAATTTGATTCAACCAATAGCGACGTCTGCCTTTGTCCTTAACTTTCGTTATAAAATGGTGATCGGTTTGTGGGCATCACGTATGTTGTGGAGTTGTAAGATATTTACCTGTATGATAGTTTTAGCCGTTTCCCGAAAAGAAAAGGGGCTTTAGACACATGTTTTAGTGTTGGATTTTAGCATTGCATGTTACCTTCTGGTTTGCATAGAACTGCAGCTTTTGCTTCACAGTCATTAGACCCCAAACCATAACGATCACACGAGAAGAGAGAACGTTCCCTTCCTGTACATTGCATATTGTTGAGCCATGCAATGGTTTTTGCCTCTTTGCTTTTGATATGAAATGTTTTAACCATTCCACTGAAGTCCATCATTCTGCAAGCCACATCAGCAGCGTTTTTGTCAAACGGATTTGCACACACCCAGCCCCAAGTATTGTTGTAGTAAACCTGTAGAAGCCCTTCTTGATGTGATTGTCCTTCAACCAAACGAGCTGACGTATTAAAAAAGCATTAGCAATAAAATTACAAGGGAATTTGATAAACAACAACAAAACACGCAGGTTTTGATGTCTAGTGTCACAAACTATTTTAATTACAAATTCTTAATAAATAAGTTCCTTTTTTTGGTTTGACATTAGAGTTACAGATAAATACCGAAATATTCACATGTGTATTTTTTTTTTCACTGTAAATTATAGGTACATTGTACAGAATGCAAATATTTGACGTACCTTTTTTTCCGATATCGCCATTTTTCTTACCTCTACTACATGCCACACCCGCAGTGTTGTATGAACAAGAAGTTAATCCCCAACCACGGTGCCCACACTCTATCAAGGAACTTTCATTTCCTGCACACCGGACGTTGGACATCCATGTTTTTCCTCCTCCCCAACCGGCGTAATGGTATACGGTACGAGCTACTCCAAGCCCAAGCTGTCGGCAAACTACGTTTGCGTCTTTTAAATGCCAGCCATAATCGCACACTGCCCCCCAGGTTCCATTGTAGAATATTTGGACTCGACCCTTAGATGCTATGTTGTCCATGCCAAACAAACGCACTGACAGAAAAGAAAAAAGCTTACAGGGTGGATTTAGCTTGTATTTAAGTCATATACGTTCTTTACTATACAAACAACTCCCAATACTGTTGGATGTTACTGAACATGTTCGCCCGTTTACTCACTATTTTGCATGTTGTTTCGCAAAGTTTGAAACCGGTCAAACTTTAACTTTAGCTACGTGCAAACGGACGCAACAACTCCCAACAATGCAACAGTTTGCACAGGGCTTCATTGGGGACTCTTAGCCACCTTATAGGAACATTCGCTAAACTTTGGCAAGAGTTCGCTATTTTCACCAAATTTGCCATTATCAAAAGGCCCTTTTGCTTCGTCATAAGATATTAGTCAAACGTTAATTGGCGAATTTTCGCCATTTTTGCCGACGCGTGCACTTCTGGACACGTCTCATCGGAGAAAAGTACTTGTTAATGCCTCAGATTCCAGTCTCTTAAAGATCAAAACAGAGTTTATAATGTACTTCACCTTTTGATTTGCAAATTACACCAGCTTTTCTTCTTTGTCCACAATTCTGTGTTTTAAGACCATCATGAACACAATCAAATAGTGAACGTTCATTTCCAGAGCACTTCATGTTGTTGAGCCATGCTATATATTTTTTCTGCTTATATTCTTCGAGCCTGAAGTCTACAGATAATGATCCGTCGAAATCCATCATTTTACAAGCCACATTAGCGTCGCTTTGTTTCCACTGACCAGCACAAACCCAGCCCCAGGTCTTGTTGTAGTAAACTTGAACAAGTCCTTCATTGGTTGTCCGTCCTCCGACTAGACGAGCTTAAGAAATACAAATTAAGAAAGAGAAAACAGTGAGGAACAGACTGTGGACTACTGACTAAATGGAAATGAGAAGAGCTGAGCTGAGCTGAGCTGACAACTGAGCTGGCAAATCGGAATTAGAAGTTTCAGACCCGTGTGCGTATTTTATTGCATCAGCATTTCACACTTTACGTAAACAATGATTAAACAGTTGTCTGTATTGGCTAATTAATAAAACTAAATAAAAAAGATTTATACCTGTAACACAGGTTATATAAGCATTTTTATTGCCAGAACAGTAGCTTGACCAACCACTGTGGAGACAAACTGTTAACGACATCTCACTTCCCAAGCAATTCTGGCTTCTAAACCACACTTTTCTTTTGTTCGACACAACTCTACTGACAGCTGGGGTTGTGGCTGCTACCAGAGCCTCTGGAAATCCAAGCTGACGGCAGACTATGCTGGCGACTTTCAAATCCCAGTAGTAATCACCACATACTGGCCCCCAGGTTCTATTGTAAAACACATCTACTCGGCCATGGGAGTCCATGCTTTGCCCACCAACCAAACGAACTAAAGGTTAAATAAAAAAAGACCTTGTAAGCTGATTGTTACATTGATAGTTAAGTGTAATTGGATGGTATGTAGAAACGAGAATGCTAGAAGGGCCAGGACTTACGCTCAAAATCACGAACTCACCATTAGACTCTCAGTCAAAAAAGAATTTCAACGTGAATACTGAGAATGTTTTGTAATGTTTTAGGCACTTCCATTCAGTTTTAGTAGTGACCTGTAACTCTAGCTTTACTTTACCTTTTGGTTTGCATTTTACACCAGCT
>OZ037783.1:28432625-28445125 GCA_964035525.1 Porites cylindrica
CTTTGCGTAAATCGCGCTCGAGATTCGACTTTTTAGTTTGAAATGCAATAATTCATATGCAAATTTCCTCACACCCTTTTTTAGGTCTTTTATCTGTCAATCAGATGCAATAAAAAGGAAGTGAATATTTAACAACGCGAAAGGGCTGGAGCTTCAGCAGTAAACTCAATACCTCTGAGTTCGAGAGCAAAAAACTTAAGCACCTTTTGAAATTCGATAAAATAAAATCTTTTATGAGGTAATTTAGTCTTTTAGGTTTAATTTGATATATAACTTGCCTTTGTAGCGAAAATACTCGCGCGACTAGAATTTTTTTGTGTGGGCACCTCGTTTTCCTTTACCGAGACCTTAATACTTTAGACAGCACTGATACAGAAACAATTTTCGCTTTCCGTTTTCGTCTTTATTGACTCAATTGTTGTCTCTGCTTTACAAGACGCCGGTGGCTGTGCAATTCGCCGCCAAAATAACCTCGAGTTGAATTTGGGTTGCCATACCTGTTGATTAAGTTATTTTACATTTGTATGCCTGTGGTGCGGACGGACGGACGGTCTCTTGGGCGGTGTACGGTCACGTGATTACTAAATTTTCTCGGATGGGTAGATTACTTCATTACCCATGGTGATCCGCTGGCGCGCTTCGCGTGCGAGAGCTCCGCTATTACGTACAACAGGATAGAATGTGGAGTTCCCTTTCTTCTTTATGACAAGTTCTTTACACTTGTTATGGTTACAGCTCATCGAATTACAAGTTCGCCCAGGTTAAAAACGTCTCCACTAAATCACTAGACGTATCACTGCCTCCTTTCCACAATGGTTGAGTCATCTGCGTATTTAAAAAGAGCGGAAGTGGAACGTAGCTTGATTTCAATTCAAGGTCATTCAGAAACACGTTAAATAAGTAGGGGCCGCTCATACTACCCTGCGTTGTCCCCTTGTTTACCCCTTTCCACTCCTGAAGGTGGTTGTTGTGGACTATGCGTTGTTGTCTGTTATAAAGAAAACTGTGATACCAGTTGATGATATAGGCATTCAGGGGCAGCAACTTTAGTTTATTAGATAGTAGCTCGTGTCTGATTGAGTCGAACGCTTTGCTGAAGTCCAAAGCGAATACCCGTACTGTCTCACAGTCTGGATTATCTAAGTGTTTGTTGATAAAGTGCTGGATCGTTAACAGTGCACTCGTGCAATTTCCACTTTAATAAATAGAGCATTACATGGCCGCTAGGAGATACGAAATTCCTCTTCTCGTGTTGAAAAAATATTTCAACACTGGAAGAGAAATTTCGTATCTCTGCGCAGCCATGTAATATCCTCTAGTTATACCTTTTTTTACTCGCAGAACTGTTTAGATTTCTGATCGAAAGGTTAATCTGTTCCTCGATCAGTAATAGAGCTAAATAAATTTCCTTCGCTTTTTCAAGTGTTGCACTGATTTCCTCCTTATTTGTATCTCGTCCTTCTGACGAACCAAGCTCATTTTTAATATGTTTATTGTATGATTTGCACTCTCATTGTATGCATTGGTTAATTCTGTGACCGGTTGTCTTGGACAATTACCCTCTAGTAACTCAAGTTAGACCATCACAAGCTCTAGGAAGATAACTATTTCCTCGTCTGTCCACTTGCCTCCACTGATTAGTCCATCCTAATCAATCATAAACTGGAGCGCTCTTTTCTATCTCCTCCCATATGGTCTTTGTTCCGTTTCTGCTTGGAGCTTTTTTGGACCTTGCTGTTATAGCAAACTTTTTGTCCGTAGGGGATTGGCAACCATTACACCTACAATTTACCCCGCATATTGCATAACTGCTCAAGTTTGAGGCAAGAGTATGGAGAAGCGTACTGGCGACTAGCACTATCTGGATTACAGCAGACAGGTATTTCACATGCACATTTAGGCGGCTTTGAGCAAACATCACCACTTTCAACACTTCGTGTTTTTTCAACTTCTTCCATCCCTCCCCTTCTTTCAATAAGGGCATCACAGTGCCCAGGTCCCCCACGGCTATATGCAATAAATACACAGACATTATCACAACCTTCGGCAGATTCATCCGGGGTGACATTTGTAATGGGATAGTTCTCTATTGATGTTAAAAGAATCACACGCATCCTGAGCAAATTCACGGTAGCTTTAACCATGAAGTCACCAGTGTCTCCTGAAAACACTCCTGGCTGTAGGAACTGTCTGTCACTTTCCTCATATTTCTCAAGTTCATGTACAAAGCCGACGTACGTTTCCTTGTTCGACTGAAGTTCTTGTACCATTATAGTCCTCGGTTTCATTGCTGTTTGTTCGGTGCTGTCTGATTTCAGCAAGCTTATAAGCAGTCTTAGAGATCTGAAATGTTTTTCAATACTCTATAAATGGATTCTCTCTAATACGAACAACGGACACTAAATCTCGGCCCCAGCGAGTAAATTCATATAAGTTTAACCTCTTTATTACGAACATAGCGGTGATCAGGTGAATACCGAATCCTCGATCAGGTGAAGCTGCACAGGGTGAATCCCGTCTAGTCTGGCTGATGAGCTATGCAAGGTGATATAAAGGCCAGTCGCTGCATACCAAACAACGATTTGCGAAAGTTGTACAGAGGAACATATATAACAGACTTTTTGAAGGCTTCAATAAACACAGATAGCATAAAAGAGTTTTCTATTACATTTCGTAGTCTAATTACTGTGTACTGCACTTGCAAAATGGCGAAAGACGCTTTCAGAATTGTGCTTTACGTTACAACTTTTTACATGCACAAGAGATTGACAGGCAGCTTTGCGCTGTACCTCGCCGTTTCTGAAACAGTAATTTGTCTGTAGCTGAGATGTACAACGTTGGATGCTACTGAAAGACAGTGTCTTTGTACTGTGAATAAAAAACTTTAAATGCAGTATAAAGACGCATGTGAGCCTGGTTTTAGCTACTGAACACTTAAAACTGTAAGTGGAGTCATAAAAGTGAAGTCATCATTAAGTGACCTCTTTTACAAAGGCACCTCTCTAATACGGATTTTCGCTCTGTCCCGTTCGGTGTCCGTATTACAGAGGTTCGACTGTAAGTCTTTTTTTCCTGCGAGTTGTTTTGAAGAGGAACTTTACGATATCACGAGGTTGAAAGATTTTCGCAAAAGGGGATCTCCAGTAACTTGCCGCGATTTGAGATGTGTTGCCAGTTCTCGCTGAACCGATCAAGGTTACGTAAAAGCCTGACAGCATCTGGGGTAGGCTTCTCTCTTTTTTTGACGGTATCGCCGTCAGATCTGTTTGACAAATCATGCACGCAATCCGAGTAAAAGGAATGCTGCTTAGATATTCTTCCTGGTTCTTTGGACAGCATAAAAAAGGTCTAAACGCACACGAACATTGGGACCAAATGCCTCCTTTGCTTCCTCTCTCCACTTGCAGCAGTTATCAATGATAAAGAATTCTAGAGCTTCACCTCAGTCTACTGCATAGCCGTTCTCGTTTAGTTTTTATCTCTCAAGCAAAAACTGTAAGCCATTGACAGCATCAAAAAGGAATGACACCAGAGACCCATGGACCAACAGACCTATAAACCCATAAACCCAGAGACCCACAAACCTACAAACCCGGAGACCCGCAAACCCAGTCCCCACAAACCCGGAGACCCAGAAACCAAGATCCATAAACCCAGAGCCCCGCAAAACCAGACCCAAAAACCCAGAGACCCGCAAACCCAGACCCATAAACCCGGAGGCTCGGTGACCCGGAGACCCGGAGACCCGGAAACCAAGATCCCATAAACCCGGAGACCCAGAAACCCAGACCCATAAACCCAGAGACCCGCAAACCCAGACCCACAGCTAACATTGATTTGGCGTATTAGATGGTCCCCTTCTTCCCCTTTATTAGTGAGAAATGATTTACCTGGAGTACACACTACACCAGCGTCTTTACTGTGATTGCACTTGTCTTTGGACCAAATTATGCTGTGACGACATTCTGATAATGAGCTCTCACTTCCTGTACAGTGCACATCATTCATCCATATCTCTACTTTTCCCGGTCCAAAAACCGCAGACTTAAAAGCCTTTATAGCTTGTCCAAATCCAAGCTCACGACAAACTACATTGGCGTCTTTAAGGTCCCAGTTTTCGTCACACACTGTTCCCCAAGTTCCATTTTGTAACAATTCAACTCTACCCAGGGTAAAATCTTCACCATCTGCCAACCGCACGGCTAATAAAGCATTGAAAAGCGTGGGTTTTTTTTCTCATTATTACTCTAATCAAGAGAGGATAAAGGGGACAGAGAAGGCATCCTCCATACACACCCTATTCCATAGGTAACTCGTCTCGAGTTATTTTTAAGACCACAGATCACAAAGGAGATTAGACAACAGTCATTCACATAGCGCGAATGTGTCTCGCGTGAATGACCCACGTTCAGGGCCACGCGTCCTTCACGAATTGACGCTGAAAAAAAATGGCGGAAGACGCGGACAGCAATATTGCTATTCGTTTTGTCGACGAAAACGACTAAAGAGAGATTTCTACTAAAGCGGTGTCAGCGAAATGGAAATTAACAAAGAATCGCCCTTCCTCTCTTGTATAGAGCTAACAGTACATCAGAGAAATCCTTAACACACTGAATATTCTCTCAGGATCATTTATAATTTACAGTTTGAAGAGAGCAATTTCTGGTTTGATATTTATTCTTTTATTAGTCGTTTATTATTCAACAAAAATAACACTTGGCGTCCTACTTGCTTTATTGTACAAACGTCCGGTTTCAATAGACCGGCGAAATTTCTCATTTTATTAAAGCATTGAGGTTACGACAACTTCGAGTTAAACTGATTTCACGCATTGTTAAAGAGTCCAGCGATTTCCTTTTCCCAGGTGAGCGCCGACTCATTTCGCTTCAATATTCAGAAATGCTCTAGCCCGCGTAGCAAGCGTTTCCAGTCGAGTTATAGCGCGAAAGTTAGAGCGGGAGCAAAAAAAAAAAAAAAATGGAAGGAGGAGGGGGAGGGGAAGGGGAGAAGAGGAAACGCTTGCCCACAAACCCCACGATTCTGGAAAGCGCCCCTTGATATTTCATGGTTCGGTTCATTTGTAAATTGACAGCTCGTCAAGACAGATAACGAATAGATTACCAGATTTGAAAAACACGCTCCACGCGATTGCAAAACTGTAATAAAAAGAAGCTTTACTATAAAAAAAGGTTGAAACTCTAAGGGATTGCGGCGGAATTTCTTGTTCTTTATAGTTGAGTCAAAATTTTAACGTTATGTCGATTTATCTCATCTGAAACCTTATCAAAACGTCGCCAAGAAATGATTTGTTCGGTCCGGAACAATTCGCTTCCTCTGCTATGAGTTTTGCAGAGCAGCTGCTCTCCATAGGCCAGCCAGTGTCGAAAAGTTCACTACAATACATGCCGCTCAATTTCCAATCACTTGTCCATGGCGGCTCTAGCTAATGTCTAGTACTCGATGTCCTAATTTACGTTGATGTTATCTCCAACAAACAGTCCATTTTTTCCATTCAGATACGCACCTCGTCATTCCCAATAAATTGGCCTTCACTAGTCTCCACTGCTCGATCTCCAATTATACTTTTGATCGAAGGGACTCAGATCTGATAAACTTTCACACAAATATGATTCAAATAAAAATCAGACCAAACTGATTTGTAAGCTGCGACCACAAATCAGATCAGACCAGATCTGCGACGCACATATTATACAAAACATACCTGGTTTGATTGATGTATTGATTGCTATTTAATAAACACTACCAGCACCGCACCAATCAAAAGCTGCGTTCGTGGGCGAACGCAGTTTTTCAAAATCGTGGGGTTTGCGGGCAAGCGTTTCCTTCGCTCCCTTCCCCCTCCCCCTCATTCTTTTTTTTTGCTCTCGTCCCAACTTTCTCGACGAACTCGCGCGGAAACGCTTGCTATGCAGGTTAGAAATGCTCTCGATCTCTTTACGAAATGCGAAATGTTCACGTAACATCCACGCAGCGCGCGAGGTAACTTTATCCCAATTCTAAAAATAACTCGGGACGAATTACCTATGGGATAGGGTGTGTATGGGGGATTCCTTCTCTGTACCCTTTATCCTCTCTTGCTCTACATAAACTCTTCTATTTAACTCCAACTGCTTTTTATGATTTGGATAAGTCAAACGAATACTGATATACCTGTACATATGATGCAACTTAGGAGTAAGGCCCCGTCCAATCGTATTCGGATCTCTCATATTTTTTTTCCCTATTTGTTTGCTTATATTCTTACACACATTAAATAAACATGAATATTTCAATAAAAAAGCAATACACCGCTTAAATACAAAGAAAACAGAAAAAACTTAGGAGGAAAAATAAAAATAATTTATAATACTAAGGTAGTTAAACAGGATATTATGTGCGCAGATTTTTTTCTTTTGGAATCTGTTTCTTAAAAAAAGCAGGGAAAACGGAGAATTCAAATAAATGCCTTTTCTGAATTACTTTTTCCCATTTTTCTTAAAAATTTTCTGCGTTCTTTTGATAATTGAAATTTGCCTCAATTATAAGGTAAGAGTAATGCTTTTAACTTGATAAATGATTATTTTACGATTGTAGATGACTTTGAATTACGAATTCAAATCGAATTTGCCCGTCCACACTTACCCGGATTCACTCTCAGTTCGTCAACTAATTTGTAAAGCGATCTTCGGCTCATGCGAAACTTTTATCGCCAATCTTCTTCAATAACTGTTTCACCGACAAAATTGTCGCGCGCTATTTCGTATTTTTACAGCGTCCAATTCGTCCGTCCGACATTGGAAGAAGCTTCAAAATATCGACCCGCTGTTTGGCATAATTAAAGGGGATAACATTACGCTCGGCACCGTCTTGAATGTTCGCGTTAAAGAACTGAGCTCGATCTTGTGACGTCACTGGATAAAAAGATATCCAGATGTAGGGTGCTTACCATTTGACAGAAAATTTCGGATATTCCGGATGGAAGGTAAACGGTGAGGTCACTTTTCGGAAATTCCAACCAAAAATTGAGGAGTACATTTTGAGGTAGTCCGCTCATTCCGGTTGGTAAGAACCAAACGGGAATGCTGCTTACCATTTACCAATTTCTTAGTTCCTTCTCGGTCCCAGACTCACGCTACACAAATTCAACCCTTTTTGGATTCAAATAGTAACGGATGTGGGAATTCTGCGGTAACTGGTAAATCGCTTACCATCATGCTTTCGACAACCCAACCGGATTTTTCTGTCAAATAGTAAGCACCCTTAATGTCCACACGATTCCGGATTCATAGCGTATTCAAAAATTTCCAATCTGGAGATCTAGAGCGGATTCAAAAAGTTGCCGATTCGTATGCCCGATACACCGGATACGTGTGGACGGAAGCCGAATCCGCAAACAATTAGTTACGTTGCGGATTCAAAAATATCCGGATACGTGTGGACGGGGGGTCTAAACGTTCTCTTCGAAAAGGAAGTTTTTTTAAACGCTTCGCAGTCAAAGACTGACACGACCAAATCGAAACAAAAATATCCCCACTCCATTTAAAACTTTTTTTTATGAAAAATTATCTTCTTTATCAATCATTCAAGATTTTGCCGAAAATAAAAACGTCCTGCATTCCTGATATCAGCGTTTTATAAATGTATTTTTCCATGCAAACCAATAATTTTATTTATCTATTATTATTTTTTTCATATAAAAATGTATCCAGCTTTCAGTAAAAGTTACAAAATAAACCCTAAAAGGAGAATGATGATACCCTGACCGGTTGACCTTCTATTATATACTGGTCAAAAGCGGTTACTGTCAGGCGGCTGGGAGGGCAATATCAAACAGCACAAAAATTTACTCATGATCAAGACATTTGTCTTAGTTTGTGATCTAAGCGATGCGCCTAAAATTTCCTAGGCAGCTTTAGCAATGACGACGGCAATTACAAATGTAGCGAAAATGTCACTAATGAGCTTTGAGACGTCAAAAAAGCAGTAGATAAGGAAAACAACATCTTTACACGTGGGGCACACTTTTTTAATTTTTACATTTCATTGCCGTAGCCGCACAACTACGACGTGAATCGAAATTGCTCAATTTCACCCTTTATCGAGCCGTCGTAAACAAACGACGAGGAATTTCTCGTTCTCTCTTTAAATGTGGATATTTTTCCAGTTCTTAGGAATTCAACTCCAGTAGGATTTGGCAAAGTGAGCGGAAAGCTTTATTTTCACTGAAGAACACAAAATCACTTTTTAAGTGACAATTTCGCCGCTGTCGCCGTCGTGGTATCTTATCAAAGTCCCTACTGTCGAGGTAGCCTGAATTTCATCCAATTGCTTCGAGTCGTTTTCTTCTCTCAGCAACGTCTCATCGATCAGCCGTTAATGCCGTCCAGTGACGTCACTTCTTCCCGAAAACCGGGTAGTGATTTTGATTGGTTGATTGTCTAAATACTCGCATAATTATGTATAATTATGAGAAATTTTAGCGGGATTGTCGCTTGATATTCAGCGGATCGCGTCGGTGTCATGCTTGCGTAGAGTTGAAACATTTAATTAGATAATCTTTATCGCAAACAGCAAAACTGAATTGAAACTGAATTGCTAAATTAATTGCGAATGAAGAATCATGGCGGAGAGTCGGTAGGTTTTTCACTTAGAGCCGCTTTGTGGTTTCCGCCGTGATTTTGTTTGTGCGAGTTCTGAGACCAATGTCATGTTGTCATTCGACCTTCTTGCTATTTTCACCGTCAAGTGTAATGATTATATTCGGTTACCTTTTCTTTCTTGTTTCCTTTTTTATTCGTTAAAGACCAAATAGCTTCTTTTCAATTAAACGAAAATGTTTTGTTTTTGAGCTCTAAGTGTTCCGTTCGTGTATTTATTTCATTGCGTGATTGCTACCAAGTTTGAATTATAACCGGTTCAGAGTACTGCATGCTTGATAGTTTGAACGTTAAACATGAATTACGATCGAAAAGAGTAGAGCAATTCTGTCAGCTGTTCAGTATCATGTTGGCATTTCCAAACGATATTTTTTGGTTTGCCACTTGAAAATAGCCTGTGTACAGCCGCCCCTCACCTCAAAAAAATCGGAAAGGAGCGTCTGTGATTTACCGTTGATAATCGTGTTCAAAGACCACGTGACTTTTTCAGGAATGTGTGGAAAATGATTTGATTGGTTATTTCCCATACATCATTACGTCACTGAAATAGCGAGATTTGATTGGCTTTCATTTTCGCGGGCTCTGCAATCGGAGCCTTCTGTAAAGAATCTTTCACTTTCGTTCGCGACAATAATATGATGTGAGATTTTGACGATGAGTTCGTGCGTTCTTTGTGGTGTAGACATCGTAAAAAACACGGATAAAAATCTTGTTGATGGTCGAAGGGGCAATTCTTTTAAAGTTCGAAAGGGAACTGCTGTCTTTGGAGTGTAAAGTCGAAATCAATTCCACGTACATTTGTAGGAATTGTCTTTGCGCGCTGAAGTTTTGGTCTGCGTAAATCACTTTTAATAATTTATGCAAAATTATTCCTGAACACGATTATCAACGGTAAATCAGAGACGCTCCTTTCCGATTTTTTTTGAGGAGAGGGGCGGCTGTACACAGGCTACTTGAAAATCGTGTTTTATTTTTTGCATGAATTATAAAAGAAAAGGAGTAGTGACGTCACTGGGCGGCATTAACAGCCGGTCGATTCAGACGTTACTGAGAGAGTAATAACGACTCGAAGTAATCGGATGAAATTCAGGCTACTATCAAAGAGACTAAGCGTTTTTTTCAAAATAGTCACGATTATTTCAACTCCCTTATAATGTTAGTTATGTAGGTTCTATCCCAAGTTTAGAATCAGAAAGAAAACTTGTCATTTTGTCTCTACGTCCTCCATAAAGCTTGTCGCCATAGGGCATGAAGGGTATTTCACGTGACGGTAAAGAAATGTTCTGTACATTCAGAGTTGATGTTTTGCCTGTTTAATTAACCGATTAATTTTTGACGTTCTCGTTGCCGTCGCCGCCGATGGTGCTAAAGCTCCCTAATATTCACTAACAATTCTCTTTACTACCTGGGTAGCACATCACACCAGCGTCCTCTCCGTAATTACAGGAGCGAAGCACTCCCCACCCTCCGTGGCCACACTCTGCCAACGAATTTTCCTTTCCAGTACACTGTACGTTGTCCATCCATATTGGCCCATTTCCTCTTCCAAAAGTCGCGGAATAGAATACTTTTACAGCTCCCGGAAATCCAAGCTGGCGACAAGCCACGTTGGCGTCCGTAAGGTCCCATCCGTTATCGCACACTGTTCCCCAGGTTTTATAGTAAAGTACTTCCACCCGACCTTGAAAGGGAAAATCTCCATCAACCAAGCGAACGTCTACAAATTAAAGAAAGAAATGTACACGAACATCTGAATTGATTTTTCTTGACAAAGATGTTATGTTTATCGTATGTTTACAAAAAAAGAAGACGGAGAAGTTTAAAATCTGTATAATAAGATCTGAATTTGCTTCGATTCGTGTGAATCGAGTAAGGAAGGAGTACCATAGAGGCCCAGGCTCCTGTTGAATGAAGCCAGTGCATTCATTTAATTTCCTTTACTAAGGACATTCAGTGTCACCTCTTTCAAACTCTTTGAAAATAATCTATACTGAAGAGTGTTCTGTTTATCTACCTGTGCTGCATATTGCAGAAGCGGCTTTCCTCGATTCGCAGTTTTCTTTTTTCCGCAAGTTGTGAAGGCATTCTGTAAGCAAACTTTCATTTCCTGTACACTGCACTTTATCAAACCATACATTTCCTCTGATTCTATCCGCGGTCTTATAGGTCTTAACAGCTCTTTGGAATCCCAGCTCACGACAAACTACTGTCGCGTCTGTAAGATCCCAATCATCTGCACACAGGGTTCCCCAGGTTCCATTGTAAAGCACCTCTACGCGGCCCTGACCATGTAGGGTGGGATCTTCACTGTCTACCAACCTAGCAGCTAAACGGTCATGAAACATTGTTAGCATTTTTGTACTTCGTTTTATTTGAACCTTGATTTTGAATAACATTTACTAGCTGGCAAAGCTGGTACGATTATGACTAAGCCATTTGGGAATTCTAAATGAACCCAATGTAGCCCAAATATGCTGCATGGAAAGCCGACGTCCAAACGAATTTTACCCGAATTTGTCCACAGTCCTCAACTATACCTGTCGCCAACGCCCCCGAACATGAAGTAAAGTCAAGGAGAGCCAGGTGTTGCATCCTTGCAACAGATAAAACAAGATTGATCGATCCGTTTGATCAAGGCTCAGCACCTTAGTATTTATAAAAAGATCTGGTTCGAATTCTTATTACCTGAAGAGCACATAACACCTGCGTCCTTATTATGGCCACAGTTTCCTTGCGCCGATCCTCTGTGGCGACACTCCGTTAAAGAACTCTCATTTCCGGTACACTGTGTGCTATCCATCCATATTGGTCCATCTCCTTCTCCAAAAGTCGCGGCAAAGAATACTTTTACAGCTCCTGGAAATCCAAGCTCACGGCAAACCACTTTGGCGTCTGTAAGATCCCATCCGTTATCACACACTGTTCCCCAAGTTCCACGGTAAAACACTTCTACTCGACCTCGAGAAGGACCACCTCCACCAACCAAGCGAACAACTGCGAATCAAGAAGGCAACATTTGTATTGTTTTGATGTTTACCCCTTCCATTGTGATTGGTCATTCTCCATCATCCATGAGCGGTTTATCTTTTACTATACGACTAAGACAGTGAAGTACTTTTTAGCGAACTGACTACATTTCAGACCAGGCATTGCCCTAATGAATGATCCAATCGCGCGAAGGTACAGTGTCTTCCGAAGATTTTGCTGTAGACTCTTTTTTTCTACAAGTCATAGAATGTATTTTACAAGAATATCGAGGCTGAAATTTTCAAAATCTTAAGAATATGATAAGAATAAGCCCAAGGCTTAAAAATATAATTTTTGTGCTAAAAAAAAGTGCTCAATTTTTAACTTATCCGTGAATTTTTTTCTTTTTCGAGTCTCAAGGGCAAAACTAGCCACCAGAATATTTTCAGCCTAAAATTAAATCGGCAGAAAAATAAGGACATTCAGCCTGCGCCGGAAAAGGAAAAGAGTGTATTTTACAGTTTCAGATTGGATATTTCTGACTTTGAAATGCCCTGCCTTTTATTATGGCAAGCCAAACATGACAAAAGTAGTATGAGTTTTAAATCGTATATCGAGTTTCAGTCATCTATGTATGAGGTTGGGAAATCACTATACGAGAATTAGAAATCATAATTCGAGAATGAAAAGGCACTATACGAGAATGAGAAATCACCATTCGAGAATGTTATCGATTTGTGAGATCAGGAAATTACTATACGAGAATGAGAAATCACCATTCGAAAAAGAGCGATGCAGCAACATGAAAGCCAAACATGACAAAAGTGGTATGAGTTCCAACCAACCTTTCGAGCTTCTGTAATCAATGTGTGAGAA
>OZ037783.1:28457625-28555125 GCA_964035525.1 Porites cylindrica
GGCAATCGGCTCACAGTTTATTGTCAGATTCAAATTTAAGTACTTAGTAATATTCCGAATTCTGAATAGAGTTATCACGATCAATAAAAGCCGTTAATGTACATGTTTTAGTCTAAATTCCTTGGCCAAGAGCTTGCCGTTGGTGTCGTTTCACTATTTGATAATATTATATGCTACAAAAAAGTGTTTAATAGTAATTTTAACTGCCCGTATAGACTCGATCTTCAACAGAATGCAAAGTAAAAAGAAATTCTTTATCTGACTGAATTAGGAGTGCATTCTTGATCACTGCTCAGTTATGACGTAATCATCTCCTGATGTTAAGTTTGCTGTAAAGTCTGGTAAAGAGCTGTTGGAAATTGAGGAGAAACCGTTGCATACGCGTCACTGGAGGCCTGCAACCGAAAAGAAGTTAAAGGAGCTTTTAGTTTTACCTCACTAACGTCCAAACCTACCCCGCGTCCAGATCACAGGAGAACACGTACTGTTATATCTACAATTTCTCATCCACAATGCAACATATTACAAATTGCATTATGTACTCAATAAGCGAAAATAAGCGAGAAACTCTTGAGTAACCTTATACAAAAGGCTGAGATTCCGAGTGAAAGCATCAAGTAACACGCATTGTCTTTGCTCTCGCACGACTTTCAAAACTGTAAAATGACACAATTATGTGGATTACAGATTTTTGGACACGGTTTGTAAATTTTGTCCATGCCGTTTTCAACTGAAATGTTCCTTTCAAATTGATGCAAACGTACTTTGTTTGTTATACATTGCACCCAATATCTGCCTTCTGATTGGCTAAACAGAGCCTACAGACCTGATTAAAGAAAAAGCTAATCTGTAGGTGGTGCGCGCAATGTATAATTTCCGAGAGCAATGTCAAAGTGTGTGTGTGGTGTGTTTGTCGTTAGTATATTCAACTGGAGAACGTATAATAAAACATATCATTAGATTTGGTTTTGGTGCCCCTTATTTCATTAGGGGACTAACTGGTTTAGACATGAGTATTATAATCTTTTTGCCCTCATCTAATTTTCAAATTAACCTCAGAAAATGACCAGACTCACTAATGACCAAAGCACTTCACATCCAGGGCATCTAGATGAAAATTAAAGGCAACAAGAATAACTTTGCGTAACGGATGAACCTACGAACCTGTCCTATCTCTTCATAAGCCTCATGTTCTTTCTTTTTTTTCTTCATCTGGGCTACATTCGAGTTTTCATAAGAGGCGTTTATGTGCTGCAGCCCTTGATAATGACTAGAGGTCACAGAAGAAAGCCCAGAATACAGAGGTGTCTCGCTTTCTCTTGAGACATTAACAGCATTTTGCTCTTCAACCATCTCAATGTTTTCCTGTTTGTCTTTTCTGATATCTTCTTTCTTTCGATATAAATGACGGCAGAGCCTCCAGCTTACATATCCCGTGACCACGAGGAAAACGACAGGCAACACCCCCAAGACTATCATGGTGACAGTATGGAAAGGAACCTGTGTCTTTGTGGGGGAGACATAGACGTTGGAAGCTATTTAAGAAAAAATGAGAATTTCAAATTATCAAATCAAAATGTTGAGTTCACAAGCCAGGATGTTAATTTCTCTCGTCCTCTTTAAAACACTAATCCGCAATAACCGTGACTCTGCGTCAGAAGGAACGCGAGGCTCTTTCACCTGAAATCATTGACAGAGAGTCATGAAACAGGAACCTCGTGATAAAAAAATAAGTAAATAAACAAACTTATGATTAGTGACATTTATTTCTTTCTAGCCTATCATTTTTTAGCTTTTTTTACTATTTGTTTTGCTACACGCAGTATATTCATATCTCGCATATAAACTTTTTTCTTCTTCGGTACCTGTATACATTTTTGTCAGGTTTTTAATTAGTCTCGTTGAAAGTTTCTTTTTGCAAGCCGAAATATCGACCAAATGAAATGATCGGTTAACTGTTTTTCTACTTAGTATTGAGGATTTAGAGATCCAGGTCTACAGGGAAGATTTTTTTATCTTCACTAGTTTGTCGCTGTGGTTTTGCCTTTTTTAGCGTTTCTGAGAATGTTTTTTGATTGAAAGGGAATCAAAGTACTATTCCCATGCATTAGGAGTAACAAGGAGATGGCAGTTGAGTAGTAGGCTAATGAGTGGCTATTGACCACTACAGAAAATGCCATAACATACTATAATACTCTTTGTTGGTCACTCCAAGATTTTGCATAAGCATTGTCTTCAGTTTCTCTTGGGAGTTAAAACGGCCCCAAGAGAATCTGAAAACAATGCTTATGCAAAATTTTGGAGTGACCAACAAAGAGTATTATGGTATGTTATGGTATTTTCTGTAGTGGTCAATACTAGGATTGCAGAAAAATAGCTCATGCTCATTTGCATCTCATTATAAAAACAAAAGAGTGACAAAACTTTAGGTTATGAAGTAATGATGTGAGTGAATATGATGTCGAGATTAGGGCAAGATTTTCCACGGGAACCAGAAATTTTTCATCTAACTTACTTCACTTGATCATATATACCTTTCAAGGCGTTTGTTTTCGTTGTTGGCCCATTAGTGGAGAGGCCTTTTCCAGGATCTGAAAAGGAAATAAATAACTTTAAACAGCTTCCTGTGAAGGAAAACACGTTCTACCTAAGTTTTTGTTGCTGCCAATTTAAAATGTAAACTACCTGATGACCAAATTCATCTATGAAATGAGTTAAAACTTTGCGAAAAGGCTGAACAAATTGGTTACCGCGCGTGACTGTTGTTTTTGTACTAAAGAAAAGCAAATGTCAAACAACGCACATATTCTCGTGGTCCGGACTGTTAGGTTGTGTTATTATGTATTGTTACCTGGAATGCACACCACACAAGCCGCCCTGTTAGGCCTGCACCAGGTTTTAGGCGTTAGGTCACACTCCATTAATGACGCCTCATTTCCATCACACTGAACGCTATACATGAAGGAGAAATCTGATGCCGAGTTAGCTGCTGCCACAGCTCCTTGAAACCCAAGCTGACGGCAGACCACGTTGGCTTCCTTTATATCCCAGTGGGTACCGCAAACTTCTCCCCAGGTTCCTTTGAAAAACACTTCAACTCGGCCTTGGGATGGACCCCAACCAACCAATCTAACTGTATTAAAGACAACAAACAGAATAAAATTATGATTATATGAAAATCATATAATGTGAACTGCGGAGTAAAGAATTATTTGAAGAAAGACCATTGCAGTTATATACGCAACTATTGCAGTTGTAAGAGAAAAATCGAGTGGATCAATAGGGTTATTTGCCATTCATTGGAACCCAAGAGTTTGCATAGTAAACTTGAACAAGTCCTTCAGCGGATGTACTGCCGCTTACAAGACGAGCTAAAATGACACAAAGATATAGAACAGAGTAAAGGATACATAGTATCAGTGCGCGCGTACGTTATTAAGCATATTACATGTTAGTATTTACCAAATCAGTGAATAGCAATTTTCGCGCGATTTGTTTGGCTTCCGTAACTCGGAATATCCTTGGCCTTTACATTCACTGTTTTGTGACCGGAGCCAAGATGGCGTCTCGTTTCCAGACATTTTCGGAAGATGAAATTTGAGCGATAAATGAAGCACTCGTACAAACAAATAACAAGAAAGCGACGAACTTTGGCTTGTCGGTGTTTACTGGTAGGTAGAAAATTATTTTCATGCTGAATTTGCAACAAAATCGTAAAATGCACGTGACAAAATCCAAATGTTTTCAAACTGTAAACAAAGTTCCTACTAGGAGACGTTTTTAATTTACAAAAAGTTACTTTTTTCAGTTTTATCCAACTGATTTGGTAAATACTAAAACAACTATCCCCTCAGGGTCGGTAAACAGCGGTAGATATATACCTCGACCCTCCTTGTCTCCGTATATATTCACAACTATATTCACCTCCCCTCTGGGGGATAGTTAAGTTGTTGATGTAAAAGAAATCTACCCTTTTTACTCTTTTTTGCGCTCACTCATCCGATTTCTGATACAAATACAACGAGTGCGTAAAGACCGTAAGGGGCACTTTCCATGTGGTGCTGTTTTTATTATAAAATATCATATACTGAGACATTCATTAATCTTCCAGTCTTTTGATTCAATCCTTTTCAGATACTAACTGTTATGCACCCCTGGGAATTGTTTTGGATATTAACTTCCTAAAGTTCCCTTTCCCGGGTTTCTGATTCATTGATGGGGCATCTAATGCCCTGAAATTGGAAAAAGAAAACATTTGTATAGACAATTTTCCAGATTTCAACGTGAAAAGTTCTAGTATTGAAAATATAATGAAAAATCTGACTGATTCCCGTAAAACGATGGAAACCGGTGTGAATCCGCGCCTGATAATGGAGGATATAAGATAATACAGGTGATCTTTTAGGAGTTAAAACTTTTTGGTGTGATCGAATGCAAAATCAGTGGCAATTTGAGTGGAAAGGCCGTTTTCCTGTGAATTTCACCGGATAAAATTAAGCTAATGCGTATACCTCGGCTTTCTGTGTTGGCCAATATATCTACTTATTTTTGCAGGCTTTCTACTCTAACGACAATTTTAATTTCTTCTCTGTTACATTGAAACGTAGGAAACTATTCTCTTCCAATTTTCGAACCGTTGTTCACTTGTTTGCAAGAAAAACTCTCCTGCATAGTCTCAACAAATTTGCGGTTGTTGAATCCTGTGAGTAGGCTAAGGCCAAAAGTCGAAATTGTAAATTGGATCGACCTGAATTATTAAAGTTAAGATCGTCTGCTGGGTAAGACGGCGAACCAAGGAAACGTGGAACTAATCAGACATCATCACCTGAACCAGACAAATAGGACGTGTTACACGGCAATACATTTGGCCGTTTTCACGGGATTATCCTTCTGAGTCGGATAATCTATCTTCAAAATCCGTCACAATTGACGGAAAAACAGATGGATAAAGTCAGGCGAAATGTCCATCCAAAATTAAGACCGTTCTATTTTCAATTAAGACGTATTATCTGTCTGACGCGAATTATCCAACGGATAATCCGTCGCTGGTGTGAATATGGCCATTCAGACGAATTTAGCTGAGGAGGACGTCAAATGAACTTAACCCGCCCAGTTTGGTTTCGGCCATAAATGAGCGAGGGCACTGCAAGCACGTGCACCCATTAAAGGCGGAAAACTGGATGCGAGACTTACGCAGCTTCGTAGCTTAATTTGATTTTCACATATGAAAAACATCGTCGTTCCTCGAGCTCTGATTGGTTATAACTCATTTGCGTATGAAAGTTTACGACGTAGCTTTTAAGTGAGTGTATCTCAGTATGTATATAATATATAGGGGATTTTACTTGGCCACGCCCGAAATGAGAAATAAGTTTCTAAAAAAACTAATAACTGGTAAAAGGATATTCTCTGGAAAAAAAAACGCGTAACGTCGATGAGTTGACATTTGAGAGATACGGTCTTGTGATTCTGGTCAGCGGATACCCTGTTTTGATAGCTGTCAATTGACCATATCATGGATGTTAGTTAGCAAGTTAAACACAGGTCAGTGGATGCATTATTGCGCATGTCAGACTTGCAACAGTCCTTCTTCAGTCGTTTTTGTTTTAATGTTTCTGTTATCAGAGTTATGTATGTACAGTCCGAGTAGGCCAAGTAAGTTGACAGAAACGTTAGAGATTACTCGATTACCGTAATGTTATTGTGTTAAATTCAATGTTTTGCTTAATTTGTTACTGGGTACTGATGATATCGTTATATCGGGAACGATTTTAAGTTCGGTCCGCTAAATTCTCATCGTTATATCGGGTTTCTGTTCCATACATTTTACTGTAACTTGCCGGGACATAAAATATTCATCGTTATATATAGATCATTCTCTCTTGATCGGGAATATCGTTTTTATCGAGGATCGTTATATCGGTGTTCCATATGTAGCTAAAAAATGTGACATTTCACTTTATTCTTCCTGTGCGGATGGACGGGCGGACGGATGTAAGGTACCAAAATTTCTCGGATGCATAGATTGCCAAATTATCTTTACCATCTCCGATTGCACGGGACGCTAAAAGCACAGACAATCAACTTTTCGCAAGGTTTCATGCATAAATGAAGACTGGATACATTCGAGTACGGTACCCAACTGGCTTCTACAATGTGGTGGGATATACACCTAATGTCAGATCCCGCGGGAAACAGTTGGTGTTGTTATCCCGAGAGTCCTGCCCTGATGCTTCCCGAGACGGAGTCGAGGGAAACATCAGGACTCGAGAAAAAACAAGACTAACTGGTTTCCTGAAACACGTGACATTAAGTGTTTTGTTATATTTCTAGACTTCCACTTCAACGGCAACAATAGAATAACCGGAGCGAATCAAAACAGTCGACTCGGTACTAATAAGAACACAAAATTAGTTCTCAAAACCACTGGATGAATTATTTACAGAGTACTTTCGTCATAGTATCTTCATCTTTTTCTTCCACAAGCTGCTGTTTCTCTTCTGGGATAACTTTGAAAATCGTTGCTGTTTAGCTTGAGGCTTCATTTTTGTGTTGTTGTGATCATTCACGAGAGAGAAAACTGGCAGTGTTTTTCTGCTCCTTTTTCACGCCACTTTCCACCATGCTTTGATCACGTGCTGTAATGTATCCCGAGCGGGATACATGTACATCTATCGTTCAAATGTATCACGATCGGGATGCACTTGATTTTAGCAGAAGCATGTAACCCCGATCGGAGTTATATGCTTCTGATTTTAGTCAAGGCCATGTGACCAAGAATCAACCAATGGCAGTCCGTGTTTAGTTGAGTGAAAGTCTAGGCATATAACAAAATCTCTTGTTCAAATATTCGTATAAAGAATATTTCAATCACCTGGAATACAGGCTACATGAACACTCTTGTTACTACTGCAGTAGCTCGACCACCCGCTGCTATGACACATTGTTAACGACGTTTCAGTGCCCATACACCCTTGAGTTTTGAACCATTTTTCTCTTTGATCTGAACTATCCCCGCCCACAGTTGTTGTACTAGTTCTGAAAGACAAAGCTCCTGGAAATCCAAGCTGACGACAAACTATGTTGGCATACTTTAGATCCCAGTAGCTGTCACCGCACACTGGCCCCCAGGTTCCATTGTAAAACACCTCTACTCGGCCACTACCAATTTCCATGTTGTTAGCACCAACTAAACGAGCTGTTGTAAAACAAATTATTTTCAAAATTAGATTATACACTCAGTTTGTTTGTTTTTCTCTATGTACATTTGAAGGATTTTCTTATGGATTGTCTTTTTGGCTGGCTTTCTGCAGGTATTTGCACAGGTAGCCCAGGCTCATCTACGAGAGGTAATGCAGTTCAACTACAAGTCTTTTGCATGGGGAGGGGGTTGGGAGACGTGAGTTGTGGCCGTTGCCTTCATCGCTAAAAGGCCGGCATGCTTGCGTATCAAGACAAATCAGACTCGCTGGGGGAGTTTCCGTTCTTTGCAACAGATTTTTGACAATTTTTTATCGGTATCATTTGAATGCAAACACCATCATTTGGATATATATTACCTTTCGGCTTGCATTTAACACCAGCTTTTCTTTTTCCTTTACAGTTGCCTAATCTCACTGAAATGTCATGGCTGCACACGAGGAGAGAAGATTCATTTCCAGAACATTTCATGTTAATCAGCCACACCCCCACACCTTTTCGGGTCTTCTTTTTATATACAGAGTTGGCTGAAAACAATCCATCAAAATCCATCATTCTGCAAGCCACATCTGCATCCAGTTTATCCCACTGATCAGCACACACCCAGTGCCAGGCGTCTCTGTAGTAAACTTGCACTAATCCCTCACTGTGTGACTGCTTATGTACTAAACGTGCTGTTTGTAGGAAAAAAATGTAAAAAGAGACATCAACCGGGAAGCATTGTATCCACCAGTTCTAATAATGTTAGCTTTTTCGTTAGGAATCCATAGTATTGCTTACAGAAGGGAAAATGAAAGATCTTTAAGTACAAAATATAAAGGACCTGCATAATTACACACTACACCAGCTTCTCGATTGCATTCGTGTGTTCCCCAGCTGTTGTGCGCGCAGTCCCTTAATGAGCTCTCACTTCCTGTGCACCGAACGTTTCTCATCCATTTCTTTCCTGTCCCTTCTCCGAGGGCCACAAAGTTAGTGGCTTTTAAAGCCCGTTCAAATCCAAGCTGCCGACAAACTACGTTTGCATCATTAAGATCCCAGTTGTCACCACACACTGTTCCCCAGGGTCCTTTGTAATAAATTTCCACTCGGCCCTGGTAATGGGTAACGTTACCACCGTCTCGCAACCGGACACCTGAAAGATTTTATATCATTCACAGTTTTAGGGTTACCTTGGTTTCAACTAAGCTTTAGTGGGTAGATTTGCTCTGCGTTGTCAGTTCCTTTGCCTCAAGGAACGAGCGGTCAGTGCTTAAAGGACGGGTCACGCGATACAAGCGAAGAACCGTCTCGATGCTTGATCCCTTCGTGAAAGTTGTTTGACTACATCCCAACACTTCGAACACTCACTAATCAGAAAAGGACGATTGTTTCCCGGCCGATCACATTTCCACTACAATAAATTAAAGATGATCAAGAATATCGATCATTTTGCTCACTACCAAGAGAGAATATGTTTGTCACTACTGACAGATCTCGAAGTTTCGAGAGTGCTTACTGCTTGTCTCCTTTTTGGTGGTATACCGCGGGGCATTTGTTACCTATAAGTAGGAAAACTTGAGGCTGTCGCTAAGCAACCTGGATAATAACTTGATAATCCCGCTGCTTTAGTTTGTCAACAACCAGTGCTTGACCCTGACTTAGATGGACGGGGCGGAAACAACAAAAAGAAAGACTCCGCAAAACTAGTTGAAGACAGGCACCTTGATTTCGATCTGGTTGATATCTGGCGTATTAGTAACCCCACTGCATCACGATTTACTTGGCGTCAGAAAACACCGGTTGTACAGAGGCGTCTAGGTTATTTTGGCCTTTAAGCGACAGTTTGCAAGATGAGATAATCTCAGGGGAGATTAAAACGTCAATAAAAACAGACCATTCGGCAATAACCCTTTCAATTAACGGGTTAGATGAAACAGAGAGAGGACCGAATTTCTGGAAATCAATTCGAACTTGGTACTGAAATGACTCGAACTACTGTGAACTTTTAACCAGTTTGATGGGCTCCTGCCAGTGAATATGCGAATTGGTTAGAGGAATTTAAAGAGGTTTAGGATAAGTGTGTTTTATCGGATTTAATTTAATACAAAATAAGACAGCGAACAATCACAAACAGTAAAGGTAAAGCTAGCCTGTTCACACACGCTCTATTTTCTCTTCAAAGTTCGTCGAGCGCACGTTGAAAAAATAAAACGCGGGGATTTATTGAACGCCAGTTTAAAGGGGTAGGGGTGGGGGAAGAAGAAAATAGACGTAAGTTATTTATTTTTCTTTCTCGCGTGCTCGCCTCGCTCTCGCGCACGCCAATGTTTTCCAAAAGAACGAAAAGAAAAATAAAACAACGTCTGTGTACAGGCTAAGGTAAAGCCCTTGAAAGAAGAGCAAAACTACAAAAGGTGGAAGATAAGCTGATCAAGGAATGTACAGAAAAATGTGATATTGATCCAAATAGTGGAAATCTCGGAGAACTGGAGTGTGTTCAAACAGAATATGATCAATTGTGCGATTACATTACACAAGGGGCAATCATTCACTCTAGGCAACCTGGTATGAAATGGGTGAGAAAAACAACAAAAAATTTGAATTTAGAAAATTCAAATAAAACTAAAAACAGGGTCCGCAAAATCTTAACAACTGATGAAGCATTAACTAGCGACCCAAAAAAGATTATAAATGAATTGGAATAAAATTATATTATTCTCAAAAATCTCTATGGTAGAAATTGCGAGGACACGCAGACTGTTTCTTCGTTTATAAATGATCTCACCGATGTTCCATATTTAGCCGAGGAGAAGAGGAACGGTTGCGAGGGTATCGTTAGATATGATGAATGCTGTAATGTATTAAAGACCTTCCAAAAGAATAAATCGCCAGGGAACGATGGTTTGACAGCCGAGTTTTACTTAGCCTTTTGGCCCTTGCTTGGAAAGTTGGCAGTTGATAGTCTGAACTATGCTTTCGAATACGGTGAACTATCGAACTCACAGAAACAGGCCGTTATCACCTTAATTGAAAAGAAAGGAAAAGACAAAAGGTTGGTGAGGAATTGGCGTCCAATATCTCTTGTAAATGTTGATGCTAAATTGGCGTCTAAAACTTTGGCAAAGCGTTTGGAAAAGGTGTTTCCTGAAGTAATTCATTTTAATCAAAACGCGTTTGCAAAGGGGAGAACAATTTTTAATGCCGTCAGAACGATCGATGATGTGATTGAATATGCTAGCTATAGACTTTGAAACAGCTTTCGACTCGCTCAATTTTAATAATCTTTTAAGAGTACTACATGCATTTAACTTTGGTCCTTCTTTCATTCAGTGGATACGCCGGGTCTTATATAACAAGGCCTCTAGCTGTGTAATGAACAACGGTTTTACAACAGGACCTTTTGCACTAAGTAGGGGAGTAAGGCAGGGAGATCCCTCTCCCTACCTGTTTATAATAGCTTTGGAGACCGTAGCTATAAAGGTAAGAGACGTTGATAGCATTAAGGGCATTACGATACGAGATGAAACTGTTAAACTTTCCCTTTTCGCTGATGATATGACCTGCTTTATCAAAGGTAACAGTTCATATACAACAAACCTATTCGTTACGCTGAAGACGTTTGGTGAATTTTCTGGTTTAAAAATAAATAATGAAAAAACCGAAGCCGGCTTAGCTTTAGGAAATAGTAGATCTATTTCGGAGGGGCATTCTTATTTGCCAAATCTTTGTAACACAATTAAAATTCTGGGCGTTTACTTTGACTTTGGCGCTAAACAAAGAGATGAATTGAATTTTAGGAATACTTTGAAATCACCTAAGCAGACGATTAATTTGTGGAAATGGCGTGGTCTTTCTCTCTTAGGTAGAACACAAATTATAAAAACCTTTGCCATCCCCAAGCTTACGTTTACTCTCTTTTTATTATTTTATCTGGAATGGGAAAGTCAAAGTAAAACGAACTGTGATGATATCGGCAGTTGAGAAGGGTGGCTTAAATATGCTCGATATTGATTCTATGGTTCGTACCAGACGAGTGATATGTATAAAAAAAATTCTTGGAAGACTATAAAAGTCTATGAGATTCTTATCCCTGTTGGTGGGAAGCTCATATTGCATTGTAGCTTTGGTACTTCTAAATTAAGTATTTATCTACCAAGTTCCTGCAAGCTTAGCAATGTTTCGATGCGTGATCAGAAGTAAATGCAAAAACGCCCAGCTTGGTACACGAAATGGCAAATGAAGTTTTTTGGAATAACAAGCTTCTCTGCATTAATAAGAAATCTTTGTATGGTAGAGATATGTAGATTTAGGCTTTAAAATTTTGCAACTCATTTTCAATTAAAGAAAATCTCAATCCTGAGCAAGGTTTCTTCATTATGGGTATTAACTCTTAGATGCCTGCTAGTTGGCGCTTGACAATTAAAAGGGCAACATTGATCCACTTCTGAATTCACCTGCCATTCTAACAACAAAGTAACAATCTGGTTCCAATTCTTGATGCTTCCTCAAAACAAATCTACCGGTTTTTACAAGAGAAAAACAACAATGCCAACTGCTAAAGTAAAGTTAACTGCCAAGTATTCAAACATTGATACTGATTGGAAAAGTGTTTATTCGCTATCTTTTCGCACAATATTAGAATCTAAATTTAGAGAATTTCAGTTTAAAATTTTAAACCGTATATTTGTCTTAACAAGGCGAAAAACTGTTTGTTCTATTTGTACTATGTAAGAGAGAGAGAGAGTGTGTGTGTGTGTGTCTTTTTTTTCTCTCTCTTTTTTTTTTCTTAATTTCTATTTTGTATGCAAATGTAAGAAATGCTTTAATAAAAAAAATTAAAACAAAAACAAAACAAAAACAACCAATGTTCTATGCAGGAAAGATTGGTACATCAGCGAAAACGACGCGTTTTAAACCCGTTACTACAAGTACATTGCAAGACAAATTGTTAATGTATCTAAAACAATAGGAACAACAAAGTTATTGTACCAAGCTTCTACTCTTCTCCTTACATGGTACATCGCTTGGTCCAATCTTTTGTTGGAGCAGCAAACCTCGGCCATTGCGCATGGTTTCATTAAAATAAACCGGCCTTTTTTCTCACCTGAGGAGCAAACTACACCTGCATCTTGACTATGATCACAGTTTTGTTTTCCCCAGCCGTTGTGACGACACTCTGTCAATGATCTTTCATCACCAGTACACTTTACGTCATCCATCCATATTGTTCCCTTTCCACGCCCAAAAGTCGAAGACACCTGTGCTTTTACAGCTGGTCCATATCCAAGTTCTCTGCAAACTACGTTGGCGTCTGTGAGGTCCCACGAGTCATCACACACTGTTCCCCAGTTTCCATTGTAAGACACTTCCACTCGGCCCTGCAGGATAGAATCTGTACCATCGACCAAACGAACAACTAGGAGATAAGCACATCAGACTAAAATCAACTTTCTCCTCATAATCGAACACAAGGGCCATGATTCCCGGGACCACCTCTTATGAGTGACCGAGACCAAATTTTGAGTGATCTTTTAATACGGTTGCAAATTGGGTATACGTAATTGTGACAGCGCAGAACCCCAGATACATTCAGGACATAAATTTTGTGCTCTCAGTGGGCAGAATGTCAGTTATGTTTAGTAACTGAATGTACAGAACGTTCTAAGCAACTCAGGAACCAGGTGGCCTGGCCTATGAAATGCGATCACCTCCGAAAGCAACAACAACAACAACAACTTTATTAACCTGCGCGCAGACGAAATCAAACTCTGGTTAACTCCTAATCAGAGTTAAGTTATCGTCTGCACGCAGGCTACAACTTTATTTGTACGCTAAATTGATTTACATGATACAAAAAAAATAGATAAAATATGGAGATCGTACAGGCGGCTCATAATAACCATTGAGGGCTAAAAAGATAGGGAGCCTTACTTAGGTTATTAATAAATGATTAATTAAAGAGTCACTGGGTACCACACACCACACATAGCGAAATCCAAAACATATCACAGCTGAAAGCTGAGCGCAAATTGAGTACATGTCAATGAAACATTTAAGGCCAAACTCAATTAACTACTGAAGGACTGTATAACGATACATTAATTATTCAAAAATAACGTTTTTATTACTTGAGCACAGGACACCTGCGTCTTCGTTATGAACACAGTCTTCTATTTCCCAACCTCTGTGAGAACACTCTTTTAATGATCTTTCGTTGCCAGTACACGTTACGTCATCCATCCATATTTTTCCATTGCCAGGTTCAAAAGCACCCCCCTTGAATGCCTTTATAGCTCTTCCAAATCCAAGTTGGCGACAAACTACTTTGGCGTCATTAATGTCCCAGTCGTCATCACACACTGTTCCCCAGGTTCCATTGTGAAACACTTCCACTCGGCCTTCTGAGATAGATTCACCATTGACCAAACGAACGACTGCAAAAATGACCAATTAAGTTTAGAATTGCACGGTTTGTTGCCACTTTAGAAACGAGAAGGGAACTGGAACCAAAATGTGTCTTCCAGTTGTTTCTGATATCGTTACTGAAGACGCGCCCGTCAACTATTGGTCAACTGTTTGCTCTGTTTCTAGGAACAGCTGTTCCAGAAGTCCCAGCCCCGGCAGCTCCCTTCTCGTTTCTAAAGTGGCGAATTAAAGACCTTCCTTGTTTTCCCTTCCTTTAAAAATTCTCAGTTTAAGGAAAATTCGATTCGTCTTGGGCTGACATCATTTAAACTAAGTCTAACTTACACAGCAAATTCGAGGTTGTAAATTAACACCAAGGGTGATATACATTAACACTGAATTAGTGTTATCATAACACTTGCCGAGTGTTTCTTAAAAGATACACCAATTCAGTGTATGAAAACACTAAAATGGTGTAATCAAGAAATGTGCCACACTTTGGCGGTGTAAAGTTACACTACATCTGTGTTTCAAAACTCTTGCAAGTACTTAACACAGCTGATGTGTAATTTTACACCAAATCGTGTATCAAAACACTGACAAGGAGTTAATCTTAAATTATCAATTGCAGATTCCTGGTCAAAAATGTTGAAACTTATATCGGTGGTTTTGGTATGATCACTGGAAAAATACCTTAAGAATCGAAGGAAAAGTCCTAAAAGCCCTAAACAACCTGCTCACGTGAATTCGGCTAACTCAATGTTGAACCCGATTCAAACCCTTTGGGAATAAAACGCTTTGTTTGAGGAATTTTCATATCGTTTAAATATGAATGCCACATTATAACGTAAATACAACACACAAAGAATTTTAACCCACTGAGATTTGAATTGGGTACAACATTGTACAACATTGAGTTAGCCGAATAGGTCTATTGCTTTTCAAAAAATATGAGATGTGTGGCAGTGCCCCAGCATGAATGTAGTTATACTACTTGGTGCTACAGGTTAAAAGCCCTTACTGTGATCACAAAAACTTTCTTAATATATGAATCTTTTATTACGGATGATGTAATTTCCTCTTCTTGAAAAATTGACGGATCTAATAAGGACAATTAACCTCACATACTTTATTAAGGGCAGATAGCCCTAAAAAAACACTCACACACACACACACATAGGCATCTACTACCAGGACCCCACCCCACCCCCCCGCCCCGATACAGTGTGTGTCATCTTGAGGGGGGCTAGAACCTTAAATAAAGCCATTACCCATTGTTAAAAGAATGAACTCTCACTTCATTTGTATCAAAACATCATAAATTTTAATACATAGCATTTTAGTTAAGCACTGTCTAGACATATTTTTTAAATAACTGCGGTTGATTCATTTATACAGCATCTGCCAGGTCATATCTCATCCTCACAACAAGTGTCTCAATACCTCCAACCTTAACTCTGTGGAGTAATAAAGGGTGGTGATCAATAAGGGCTTCATAGCTACTTATTAGCTCTTCGTTACGTACTAAAATCTCATACGAACAAAGATGTTCAATGTGCCTGACTGTGCCTAACTTGTTTCCAACAAACACTATACTTCCATTTGGTAAAATTAGAATTTCAGCAATTTGAAGAAACTGAGGCAGGAGGCCATCATGCCCAATCACAAGAATTTGCCTTGCCTGGTACTTTGTCCCAAAGCACTGAACCCAATTTGGCCTGCAAAATGTAAAGAAAACTATTTTAGTTTACAGATATTACCTGGTTGAATGTAAATGCAATATTATGAATTAAGGAGGCCATTAAATAATAGTCAACATTATTAAGTTTCCATTATAAAATTACCTATACGTGCAGATGTCTCATATTTTAAAAAAGCTTAAATGCATGGGATACAAATGAAACAGTCAGGAATGTACAAAATAATAATATGAATGAGACACTTTCTTATTTTTCATTTATTCATCAGAATAATAATACTTTTACCCATTCATGTACCTGTAGAGTATAGTATCTGGTAAGATATAAGGGAAGTGGCCATACAGAGCATTCTGACGCACTCTTGTCATTTCATTAACAGCAATGCTTCTCCCTTAAAATGATGCAATATAAAATGGGGAACATAAACTCAGTAAATAAGTTAATGCAAGCCTCCATTCCATTGACCCTTTTTTGTATAACAAATCCAGCTGAGTGGGGACCTACATTTAGCTTGTACATGGCATTGAGTGGGTGAAAAGAACTGCAAAATGTAGAAAAGAGAAAAAAAGGTACCCTACCCCACCGTTTTTACAGGTTATTCTGGATGAGAAGGCTTGTACACCCCTTACCACTCCACAACCCTCCACACATACACTCATACACATACAAACACCATTAAAGCTACCAACACCATCACTTTTTTGAAGAAGTGTTCATACTCAAATTCCTTTTCAGACATAAAACATTTAAAAGGATATTTACTTTCCGTTCTTCTAAAGTTTAAGTACTATAACCAGCAATAAATTATACAAAAATTTGCCAATCAGGTTTAACAGAAAAAGAAAACGTTCAAAATATGCAGTGAGTGAATTCATGTGTCAGGTGCTAGGTGAACAAACCTGGTCCATTTTCCTGAGCTGAACGTAGATATCCTCCTTCAACAGAAAGCCAATAAGACTGTAGCCTTTGATGGTGGATGGCCAGTGTTTTACACAAATTCTGGAAACCCTTTGAGCTCCTTGCCAGCTTCTTGAAATAGTGGTTTTTAGCCTCAAATCGCATACACCACAGTCTGATAAGAGGACCAACTCTGTAACAAAAGTTGTAAAATGAACATTTTATATTATGTGAGAGAATAGTTATTACCAATCCAACCAATACAAAACTTTGAAGTTGACGATATCTATACTATATGTAAAAGCCCAATCCAGGTATTTTGTAAAAGACTTTTTTTAATATTGAGTTGTAAGTTGTGCTTAAGGGAATTCACCTTTTTTTTCACAAATTATGCTAATATGCACACAAACAACAGGGATTCACTAACAGGGACACATGGAATCCTGGAGGGGGAATTTAACAGCTAAGAAGTTCATTCATTTCTGTTTCTTTTCCTTTCCTACAAAAGAAGCTAGGGATTATGTTCATGGCAGCTTACGGACAAGATTAAATTGTTTTATCACAACACCTATATTGAGTGAACAATTTCAATATAGTAAAGGAAAAAAGAAAATTGCAATAATGTAAATCATTATGTGGTACTCACTGAACAAGCTGTCTAGGATAGTGGACCAAAAAGTGCTGCTTAGGTGATATATTTTTGCTTGGATATAGCAACAGCATTTCTTGCAAATAATCTTTGATAAGAATTCTTAAATATGCTGCAGCGGTGGCACTTGTTACAGGGGCACAGCATAGATCCACAATTCGAAGCAAATCGCAAAAAAGGATTAAATGGTCATTATCTGGAGGAATCCATTCAGTTATCATCAGAGGAAAGTAGCGTGCTAAGCACCACATTTGAGCAGCTATATAAAACCAAGCAAAATAAAAGAGTCTTCAGCATTTAAGGAAATGTTAAGGGTCAAGGGACTGGCCAAATATGTTTGCTATATATATGACATTTCATTATGTTACAGAGGTTTGTTATACTGAGGTTAACCACTGTCAATGTAAATCAAAACTGATAATAAAATAATATCAAAAATTACCAACTTTTCCAACAACAGATTTAATAAACCAATCGAAGAATGCCTATAGCTATTGAAGAGCTAGACTTCACAGTGAAAGACTACCAGGTACTGGAAGCCTCAATGCATTATTTACTAATTAATTCCTGTTGTCTTCAATGTTTATCAAATAATCATATTATTTAACCATACAGTAGACTGGTGTTCACTGACCTGATTGTTTGAGGTTGTCATCATTTGAACTTAAAGTTAAGTTTGTTATAGTTGAAGGTCTGTTGGATGTTTCTACAATGCCATAATCAAATGTCTTAATCTTCTCATTCAGCATTTCAAGAGTGAAAAAATTACTCTCCATAATGAAGAACCGAAGAAGTAACTTCAAGTGCCATGGTATTACACCCTCCAACAGGTCATGCATGATGTCAGAAGGAAGTCCATCCACAACGTGAAAATATTTACTTTTATTTAATGGTGACTTTCTTTTTACTCCATAAACTGATGTACAGGAAGGATCTGCCTCAATTTGGTCCAGATGATGGTCATGTCCAATTCGGCTTCTTAGTACAAATTCCTCCTCAGTAAACTACAAAATAAGTAAGACACCATTGCAGATTCTACAAATGATTTGAGATAAAGATCCATGCGTTCAATTAAAGACATGAACTATTACAAGTTATAATTTGTACCTTTTGTTGTATATCCTCTGGAGTTCCCATGCAAAACCTGCATTTTCTATACGCACTGAAACTTTCCATAAAACCTCCCCAAGAATGACTACCAAGATTGTCTGCCAGGCACAGTCCTATTGTACCACTGAAGTGCATAGCCACACCATTGACTTCAAAAGGAATTCCAGCATCCTGAAAATAAAGCGACATTCAAAGACCTAACCCAAAAATGGCAACTTCATTATTAAACCTGTATTTAATTTGTCATTTGTATATTGCGTGAGGCTCTTGAAAGTGATCTTGTTAGTTATATTTTGAAACGTGTCTATCAACGTCGGCAAGCGAAACATCGGAATGTTTTGTGTGTGCGGATACGACCAATCACAGCTCAGTCCTAAAACGTTCTCACGGTTTCATAATCCCTTTGATTGCATTGTGAACATTCCTTTCAAGACGGTACCTTATCAAGTAATGTTTTATCCAATCAGAGAAAAGAGAAAGGTTTCGTGAATTGTTTCTACGTTGCGTGCCGTTCAAATATTCACGCACACCGAAGCAGTAGCTGTCCATTTCACCATCTGTAGATTCTGCACGAAAGAGTTAAATCATTTGGTCTGTCTGTCATGGCTTCACTTATTTTTTCTTGTGAAGACGTTCAAGAATGGATGAAGAAGGAGGGATTTCAGGCATTTGCCGATCATTTTTATGGTAAGAAAATAGCCTCAAAGGTTCCCAACTGAAAATGCTCTTTTGGCACGAAATAACGGAACACGTTGATGTTTTTACTTCAAATTACATTAAGGCCTGAAAGTTTAGCTTTAAAAACTTTAATTTTCCTTTCTTAACTCTATACTTTTTTCTTTAATTCCAAAGCTGAACAGGTTGATGGTGAAGCACTGTTGTGCATGAACGAGGAGACGTTGAAGACCCTCGTGCCCCCTGCTGGCGTTCGCGCTAAGCTTCTACATAAAATTAAAAAACTGAACGATGAAAGCACGGAAGTTCGGATAACCGAAGCGCGACCTATACATGAAGATCCTAAAGCTGAAACAGTTGGCGAAGCATCTAGCGCCCCATCAGTGGAAAAAAAGAGGTGAGAACCTATTAACACTTCCAAAGGGCCACTCACAAACATCATCTCATTTTAGAAACGGCTATGGGAGTAGAAGGGGAGAGATTTGCCAATGTTGTCCATGTGGAAGTAACTTGTAAGCTGTTTTTTTGGTTATGAAATCCGGTCAATTATGGAAAACCCAACCTATAACAAAAGAGACAATATTATATATAGGGAATTTACTAGCAATCAGAAGCTTGCAACATAGAAAAATTAGTACTGACGTGTTTCTTAGGAAGGGTGGGTGGGGAATTAGGTTCAGTGGAAGAAAGAAGACTCAGTTACAATGCATTAGTCAACCTATACGGAGTGGGTAGGAGAGAATCCTGGGAACGAGGTTGTGCATTAGTAAGCAAATTCTAAATACATATACAATTTGCCAATGTGTGCTGTCCATATACAACATAAAGGACCGTATAAACATTTTTATGCAATCATTCACAACAGATACCTGTACTATAAAATATTAATTTCTGCCATCCGATCTATTGTACCTAAATGATACTTCAATATTGTCTTTTTCGATAAAACTGCCTGAGACCTAAAACTGTAAAGTTCTGTTCATTCGATATAATAATTGAAGCTGCAAAACTCATTATTAAAATATGTCTGTAAGGTTCTCAGTTACATATATTCCCAAATAAGTTACCTTTATCTTTCAATTCATCATGTTGTGGGTTTCCATAGCTATGTAAAGTTGGATTTTCCGCTTTTAACTAGCTCCAAAGTTGAGAGGTCAGCCCGCTCATTACTTGGAACATGATGAATTGACAGCTGGTAACAATTATTTTAGTTAAAATTATCAGAAAAACTCTAGAAGGATAAAACAAAAAAAAAGAAAGAAAGGAAGGAAGAAAGAAAAAGGAAATACACTCACAGTAATGCTTGGACCCCCTGTGAACAAATTTTTATTATTTCATTTTTTTTAGTTGGAAAAGATCTGATGAGGCAAAAAGGCGTCAGAGACTAGCTCGAAATAAACGAAAAAGGTTGGAAATAAGACAAATGAAGAAAAACGCCCATGAAGAGCTAGTTCAAGAAAAAAAGAAAAGACAGAAAACCGAAGAAAAACTGTCTTCTGCCAAAAAAAATCAAGAGAAGTTTTACCAAATGTGGCGTCAAACAGAGCGTGAAAAAGAAAGATTACTTCATTTGCAGATGAAAAATAAAACAAAGTCAATCAGTTCTTCAGACAGTGCTGTGGCAGTAACAAAGTCATTCCTAGAGATTCCAAGGGAACTGATACATGTAAATATGGACAGTGATTCCAAAAACTTAATAACCCTTGGTGAAGGAAAGTTTGGAAAAGTTACACTTGCCTATTATCGTGAAATGCCTGTTGCAGTGAAACAATTCAATGAAGGAGTCTCGCAAGCAGAAGTTGAGCATGAGGCAAACATTATTTCCTCATTCAATCATTTAAATCTTCCAGTTCTATTTGGAATTTCCTGTCAGGCCAAACCTTTCATGCTTGTACTACAATTCTATGGAGTAGGTGGCAAGCCACTTTCATTAAAAGACTGTTTTCAGTCTTCCTCAGACCTACTGACAACTTCAAATTGGCTAAATACTGTTATTCACCTGTGTGATGCACTTAAACATGTTCACGAAAAGGGGATATTGCATAATGACATTAAAGCTGACAATATAGTTATGGTAAAAGAAGAAAACATTCAAATGCCCTACTCACCTATTTTGGTTGACTTTGGCAAATCCAAGCACATGTCAGATGTCCAAAAAAAAAACCTAAGTGACACTGAGAAGGAGATCTATCGAAAACGACATTTTCACATTGCACCTGAAGTGATTGATGGATCACACACACCTTCAGTGAAAAGTGATGTGTATTCAATTGGTCTAGTTTTCTGTAAGATTTACAAACTGGTAAAGGTTAAAAACCTGAAAGACTTGTGCAAAAGGTGTATAGAACCATACAATGATAGATGTACATCAAATGAGCTGAGAGAAATGGCTGAGAGATTATCATTGTAACTAGCAGTAACATATGGCTGCTGGTTGGATAATGGGATTGTTTCCCATTATCCAGTATTTCCCTGTCACTACATTTTGCATGTAATTTTGATTGTGGATTTGACACGTAAATAGTTTTAAAAGATAGACTTAATATAATCATCATTTTGTAATAGTTTGATTTTGTAATTGCCCGCACCACAACAAACGTTATTAATTACTGGTAATAGTCAGTCCAAGGGTTAATTTTAAAGTACAGTCGACCCTCCATGTGCGACCATCTCTTGTAAATGACCACCTCCCATACGCAACCACTCAGTCTTGGCAGTTTGGGTTGTCGCTTATGGGGGGTGCGACTGTACTTAACAATTAAGTAGTATTAGTAGTAACATATTGGATATGTTTTAATCTTATGCACTCAAGGGGCACAGAATTGATGTATCTGTCAGTGTTCCAGTTCAATACTGACTAATTTAAATGTATGAAGAAAGGCATCCTCAATAAAATTTATCCATGATCACTTCTTTAGTCCAGAGTATAAACCTATGAACAGGTTGATGTCCAAGACCTGGCCAGCTACTTTTGTCCTGCCAAAGTCCTTCCCACCAGTTGTAATGGAGGCATTGGGGAAACGATCTTACATGGAGAAAAAGGCACGAAGCAAGTTTATACAAGCCATATATGATGCAATTTGTCAATACACAATGTGAGTAAACAGTAAATATTGATTCATGTAGATTTCAACGCCTGCAATTTACCAGAAGGTTAGAATAATTGCATATGCAGGTGGCTTGGGACAAGCTTCTCTAAAGTCTATGGAAGTCCATTTCAAGGAAACATTTCGTATCCTTTATGGGCAAGAAATTGCTGAGCCATTGTAAACTGCAGATCTGAATCATTTTGAGTTTGTAAATGTTGTAGTTAAACAAACAAAAAACAAAAATTACCTGAGTTAAAAAATTAACTATACCATATACACAACTGGGTTAGCTACATTGAAACTCATGCAGTACACCCACGCTTGCATGTGAGCTACATTTGTGTCTAATATGTATTATAAGTGGACACAATATGCTCTAGCCTGTCTTAGGCTTGGTTATTTACAAATTTAAAACAAAAAAGACAGAAAGAACAGACTTAGTAATGCTGTAGGGTGCCTGCACAAAAGTATTTTACCTAATTTTATTCCTGCATTTTTTGGGAAAAAAGGTTCTGGTATTATGCAGAGAGAGAAAAACACTGCTGAAAATGAATGTATGCATTAAAACTATTTTGTCAGAAATCACTTATATCATTCTATTTAACTTTGAACGTGACAGGTCTCCTACAGCAGATCAAAGAAGACAAGTTTGCAGACAAATCATAACAGATTATCCTTTTCAAGCTGATGTAGATGGTGGTTGTGTAAGTAGATATATTATTAATATCACTATTAATTGAATTTGAATGAAAGGGCCAAAGACTTAGCACAACAAAAACTGCAAATTTGGTATCTGGATTAAAGAAAATAAAATTTACCCAGAGCCTCACTCTGATCAATAACAGGCACGGTGCAAAGATTAGAGGTTTGGTATTGAAGTGTCACTAAACTGGAACATTCAGTGCACATGGTGATCAAACCATGTGCCAAATGGTTGTTAACATGATGTTAAGAACAATGAAAATTCAAACATCTTTATTGAAAAAAGTGGTCTCGTGAGAGGATTAAACTGTAGTGACTTGACTGGAAAAAGTTTGGTGTTTTGGATAGGTGGCAGCTTCTATATGACAGGTGGTTGTGTTGTGGTTCAGTTTTATCCTTGGTTTAATTTTTATTTCACTTTGTTTCAAACTCATAATCATACATTACCATATCCAAAAACAAAGGAAAATAAAAATTAAAAAAGGATAAAATTGAACCACAACAGTTGTACATAAAGGTTCAATTGTATTTACTATACTGTTTATGAACTTACGGTGCAGTACCCAACATGACAATCAATACTATTATTACAAATGAATAATATTGTTGCACATAAATTTTAAGAGCAACAATATTATTTATATAAAATAAAATTATAGATGAACTGTACTTGACACTCTTGTGATTTGAACACTTAACAGGAAAGCTGGTATAGAATCCTCACTGATAAATGCAAGAATGAATGTCGTGGTTACGTTCCAGACCCAGTGGTGATGGCACGAAAAAGGAAAAACCCAGATGGTAGCATAAAACAGCCAAATCCCGCAAAGGGACTACGAAGGGGGATTGTAAAATGGGCTCCCCCACATATTGAAGGAGAGGACGAAGCATCCCATGCCAGGCATGTCACGTGGATGCACTCAGAATGGAAAAAAAAAGAAAAAAGACACAGCCTTGTAACAAGAAAAATGGACCTCACATATTCCTTCCGAAGGGAGTACTTAACAAAGGAGATGGTACCTCTACTGGACATCAAAGAAAAATATCCATTTCTATTTGATGAAAAAGAGGTAAGCTTAGACTACAGTTTAGTCACACGTTCGTCACGTTACATTTTTTAAAAGCTAAAATGTGTGTTAATTCTTATCAATTGAATTCTAAAAACACTGGTCCAGTTTTGCTTTGTAAGACTAGGCATTGAAACTGTTTCTAGTTCTCTGTTGCTACAGATCACAAGGATGGACATGGATTGAAACCCAGGGGGGTACTTGACCAATTGGGAAGAGGTGCAGGGTCGCTAAGAGTTTGAAACCCTGTCCCTGTTTAGAACAAAAAAAATCCCTAGAAAAATACAAAACCCTTAATTTTATTACCCTGTTTAGGAAAAAGGACACATACACTGTTTAGGACATGCAGAATCGCGCAAAACTATTAAGTGATGTACAGAGTACCTGTTTAGGAGAGAGTGGCAAAAACCATATCCTGTCTAGAGGCGCATTTCCGTAATACATATAGGTTATTACCCACCCCAGGATTTTACTGTTTTTGTTAGGTTGGAAAGAACTAAAAATAAAAAATATGTAATGGTGATATAAATATGTTAAATTCTTATGGATAATTGTTTTGATTACAAAATTTCAGGTACGAAATGAATACTGCAGGCTAATGGCTGATGAAGATGCAGCGACTGGCATTGAAGAAAAATTCTTAAAACTGGGTTCCAAAATTATTGAATACAGCAAAAGAAAAAATCTAACAGGATCGGAGCCACTTCTCGATCTACTAAAGTGTGACTCTGATGATGAAGAGGATACTCCGCCCACGTCAGGTAAATAACTTTTTAAAGCACACTACTGTAGATTAATTTGCCACAACATCCTTTCTTTTTGTTAGTGTTTACAAATATAGGATATTACCTGGCCGCGCGGAGATATACAAAATTTCTCTTTGAGTGTTTCACAAGTAAGCGCAGCGAACGAGTGAAATATTTTCAAACACCATTATGATTAAAATAAACACCAATGAAATGCCAAACCATTTCAATTAAATATTTTTTGGCTGCAAAAGGCAGGATTTGTTATGTAGCGATAGCACTAGTGATCTTTTCATAATTAGGTGAAAATAACATGTTATTTTCATGTGTGAAGATATCATGTTTTTCGCACAAAAGCTCACCTGGTATTTCACTGGTGTTTAAATATATAATAAATTTTTATATCACTTTTAATAACCCCTTCTCCTTTCTCTTTTACTCTGACCCATTACTACGGTTGGGGCAGAGGAAAACAAAACAGTGAATGGGTGTTGCCCATTAAGCTTACACATTTTTGTCTCTTGTGAAACAAAAACTGATCACTTACTTTTATGTCCAATTTATATAGAGGACCAAGCACTCATTGCCCTGTGTCTTCTGCCGATGATACTTGAAAGGGCACCGAAAAATGGCCAGAGCCAAAGTGACTTTCTTTACCAGGTAAGAAAACAACAATACAGTTAGAGTCAATACCCTATCTTTCTTGTTCATATAAATGCCATTACAAATCATAGTTGTAAGATATTACATAAAGCTCGATCTCTGCATCTCTCTGATGTTTGAATTTTTCATAGTTTTTACCTTCATGTTAACAACCATGAATGTTGCAGCTGAGTGACACTTGCCAAAAATTAAAATAAATAAGCTTACCTTCAGATTACGTACAATAATGCATCAGTCAAATATAGGTAAAGGTTTTTTGCTTACCACTACAACATGCCTAGTATCAGAGACATACTTTTCGTCACTCACCGCATTATAAAGAATATTAGAAGGTTCAAAATCAGCTTGCAATAAAGTATGAAGATCAACGTAGAATTTGCCAGAGAATTTGCCAGCGTGCTTTACTCAGGCAAAAGTGTCAGCGGTTTCTACTGTGACCAGTGGAGGGGTCGTTTAAGGTGGCACGAAACTATTTTTTAAGCGCTTTGGTTATATTTTTTAATCGCGTTTTATGACAGGAACGATTCAAACGATTTCTATAATTTTTTTTTCCAGTTTTTGTGAAAATTCGGTTTCAAACATAATCTAATATCTCAAAAAGTTTTTTACCTACACGAAAATAAATAACTGTTTCTTAAATTTGCACTATTCTTTGTTAAGATGGCAAAATTCATAGAAATCGGAGACTAATCGGTTAAATCGTAGCAATCGTAAAAAACATAAATAGGGTTCGGGCCACCTGAAGAATTGAATGAACATACAGAACTTTCCATTTCAATATTTATTGCCATTTATCATGCTGCAGTAGTTGATAAAACACATTTAGTGAAAGTGTTCTTTTGGCTTATTTTTCCTCTTAGAACGGTGATGATGCAAAGAAAATCGCCCATAACGCCAAGGAGGGAATGACGCCCTTTATCATCTTTGAGGGGCAACTGCAAGCCCCAGATGACATATACCTTAGTGGGGAAAGGAATCTCCTCCTAAAGGTTAATGGAGGACATACCAGCGCTTTGGTCACACTTCTGCTGATATATTTTGTTTGCAACATTGAATATCCAAAAGAATGTAGAAACACATATTTATTTCTCCAGAGAGAGGTTTTGAATGTTTACGACAGTGTTAAACTACCGACGAAAGTTTTACAACTCATGAATGAACTGACTCAGTTCTAAGCTCTTAAAGCAAACTAAAATTAAACTGCGCGACTTGTTGTGTAATCTGCCTCGCACATCAATATAGCTAAGCCGAACGACGACAACGACGGTAGAAAAAATGTCTCTTAAAAAGTAAATCCATGTTGTTTCAAATTTCATCACTCCTGCTCAGAGTTCAATTCAGTTCTATAAAGGACTATTTGAATTTTTTAACAAGGTTGAGAAAATCGTTGTCTCATGCAGTGTGTTCTCGTCCACCCCAAAACTGGTGAAATTAGGTAGTTCAAATGTCGTAGTCGTGCACCAACGGCAAGAAAATAAGCAAAAATGCGTTATGCTCGTGCAAAGATGTTGTTTTGCTAATCTAAATCTATTGTGTTTTTTTCGAAACATTTTCGTCGCCGTCGTCGTCGTGAGTATTGAGCTCCCTATAAAAAAGTCTTAGAAAAGAAAGACCCACCGTGTACAGCCCTCTTAGTTAAACACTCCTTTTAATTCTGTTTTACTGAATTCTGAAGGCGACAAAGTTTTTATTACTATCAGGGTAATATAAGCTATTAAATGGGAGGAAATTTACAGGTTGTTGTCGTAGTTGTTACTTTGTCTACTTTTGGGACTTCTCCATGAGTTACAAATAGTGTTGGCTCAGCACTCAAACAGTGTGTTATAACACAACTAGAAGTGTTGATCTACACTAATACAGTGTAAAATTCCTAGTAGTGTAAATTTACGTGACTTTGGTGTGCACACAGCTGCAATGGGTTTTACACATATTCAGTGTCATCATTACCCTTTTTTAGTGTAACAAAAACACCAGAACAGTGTAAAAGAGACATATTTTTGGTGTATTTTAACACCAAAATTAGGTTACGTTAACCCAATTTTGGTGTTATTAAACACCAATATAGAGAAAATATACACCAAATCAGTGTTGCTGTAACACTTCAAAGGTGTTTTTAAACGCATTCAGGATCGTATGTAGGTCATATTTACACCATTTTGGTGTAAATATACACGACGGTAATGTTAACTGAACACCTATTTGGTGTCCACACAGCTGCAAGAATTTACACTTTTTTAGTGTTACCATGACACCTCGATTTTGCTGTGTATAAACTAAAAGACCATTGTTTTTGAAAATCAGTGGACCTCGATCGAGATTAAAAAAAATAACGTCTGTAAGTGGGCTCAACATATTTTTGTTTTATAACCAGTTTTTAGCCATCGAAAAACTTTATTCAGAAGTTTGGAAGCTATAGGTGAAGCATTTTATTTTGATGTAAATAATATATAATATCAGCTCATCCTCGATTAACATAATTTTAAAACCACTTTTTGCATTGGTGGCGCGAAGCATGAATAAGCCGGCAATAATAAAGTAAGTCAATCTCTGGTCTTTGTTTCAAACCTTCTACTTCTCAAATGTCTTGAATGAGCACTTCCATGAAAAGTCTATATGTTGTATACTACTGAACTTAATACATACCATTGTTGCTCCCTTCAATATAACCAAACGTTAAACCTGAAAAGAATAAAATGACCCACAAGATTAGTTCTGGACTGGCAGACCAATTACGTCAGAGCGGATGGTCGCGGGTTCGATTCCCGGGGCCTGAGAGTTACGGGCCGGCTTAATGTACTGTCTTTACGGCTTTAGTTTTGCATGGTTCGGGTAGCTTAGTAGAAGTAGCCATCTCTTCTCCACCAGAAGGCCTAAAACAGAGTCCTCAATTCGATCAATATCTTCATGGTAACATTGACGCTTGAACTAGGACTTGGAACACTTTCTGATGAATATAATTTATATAGCATTTCAGTGGTGTTTAGCAAGAAAAAGCAAACACCTTTAACCTGAAAATAGAAGTAAAATGATCGAAAAGATGATTTTATCGCCGCGAATTTTGTTTTTTCTGTGCATGGCTCTTGTCCTATGGCCGCGGTCACTGCCCACTCAGCGTTACAGCTGGGTGAAATTAAACAGCAGAAACAGTAAACTTGAACTTTATTCAAATACCTTAAGGAGTTTCAGTATAGGTTAATTTCTTAATTATTATGACTGATATGCTAAAAAAGATGTTTCGCTTAACAAACGAAATATATCATACTGATGACACTTGATTGACTATTGTAATCACTGCATTGTATCATCTTTAGTATATTAAATTGTTTTCTATCTTAAAGCTTTTGCAATACCGTAACTCATATAGTCATGCAAATAAATTAAAGCTTATGCTGTTGATCAGTTGTTGCTTCACAAAAGCGAAATATTTAACCGCCGCACGTGGCATCTTTTCTTTTTCTTACTATAGCCCTTATTTAGAAAAGCTATATATTCGGCCAGTTTCAGTTCTACTGATGCCCTTGATGTTGATTTTCATAAAGAAACAGTGATATAGAAAATGGAAGATTAAAATGGGTAAATGCTGCAGTGGAACAACAATGTTGTTACCATAAACAATGATATGTTCCCCTCGCATTTTTCAAGTTCGAATTCGATTTTTGTTTAACAAGGTTGATTTTCCCATACTGCAAATGCGGTAAAAAGAAATGTTAATCAGTATTCTTGCTCGCACCCCGTGAGGGGTACTCTGTGTGCGGCCTATACGGGGATCCAAAGTTCTCAAGAAAGGAGCACCTTTTTCTGGCTTCAAGCATATAAAAAGGGTGTGGGTTTCACGAGTTGAAGGATATGATTATGAATTGGTAAGGAAAGGTGTCATTTCGGTCTTTTAAAGAAGTTAAATTCTAAGGGAATATCAGACGAGCCGTTTTTTACGGCTGTGAAAGGAGACAGTGCATTTACCCCAGCTAAAACCAGGAATGTAGCTTTCTAAGTCTAGGTATTTGAAGGGATTACGATTTTTCGATAAGAGGCAAACGAAAGAAGTATCTTTTACTTCAAAAATGGCATATAAAAGGGTTAAGGGCTGGACCCCGGGCCGGAAAAGGCTCCCCGTATAAAACTTTGTTGAGTGCCCTCCTCGGGGCTCCCGCCTTTTTCTGATTTATTTTGCCATTCTCCCTTGATTTTTTCGTTGAATCCTGGTCGTTACCAAATCTGAGCATTCATAGCATGAAACAGCGTTTAACCCTCAGTTTTTAAGGGGAGCGCTATTCAATTGATTTTAAATGATTGCATCACTTTATATTATTCAAGATTCAAAGCCTTTATCCTTCAGACTCCGACTCCGACCCTCCCCTGAAAGTAATCTTTTCCCCTTCAAATTGTTTTCTCTTTTACTTTTCTTACCTCACTCGTTACCATCTAGATTCAGAGAATTAGGAAATGTACATGTACTAAGCCTGATATTGAGGCCATCAGATCTGCGCAGATTACATTTTACATTCCGTACTGTTTCTACCGGTATCTCGGGTACATCTTGAGTTTCTACATTCCAAACGATCTGGCTTCTTTTTTGCTGTATGAATTTCCAGTCGTTGCTCGTTATCGTTCTTTCAGTTTTATTGACAGTATAAAGTTAACGCGTATGTTGGCTATGTTCAATATATCATAGGCGGCGGGGTGTCGAAAACAAGGCTAGAGAACTTATGAAAACGTCTGGTAATTGTCCTTTAAAGTGAAGCAGGATTTAGCGTTAAGGTTGATTTCCACTGACGCGTTTTTAGCAAATGCACGTAAATTTTAATCACGTAAATAAAATAGAGGCAAGGTAAAAAGTGCTGAGCTTAAACGAGAAGTTGAGCGAGGTTCAACTTTTACGCTTACGAGCGACCTTTAAAAGAAAAAACAAAAATACATTGCTTGTTTACCCAAACGTGTCCGTGCTTTCCCGATCGAATTGGAATTTGGAAGTGTTAGTTTTTGAGGAGAGGGAAAAACCGGAGTACCCGGAGAAAAACCTCTCGGAGCAAGGGAGAGAACGAACAACAAACTTTCATGTAGCCTGCGAAAGCAGCTGTTTCTCCTCGCTCTTCGAATTCGCCGCTGAGGACGTCTCGCGATGAATAACGTCTGCGACTCAGCGACAGAAATTCCATACTGAATCTGGCCGGAATCCGCTCAGAATCGAAGCGCTGATTGGTCGACGGAGTAGTTACATTGTTTTAGCTATTGTTTACGAATATGACAGACAAAAGACAGAAGGCCACGAAGGTCAAATGTAAACGCGATGAATCTCCAACAAAACAATCAAAATTGGTGGAATATAATTATTCTTCTCTAGAAGAAGCATTTGAGTTTTGCTGAAGCTCGTTCGTAGATGAACACAACACTTTAGTAAAATCGACCTGGAGGAACGTAAAATTGAAAAAATTTGAATGTGGAACCCCATGACTACCGTATATATTATCTAAACATTGATTTACGTCATCAGTGTGGAATTTCTGTTGCTGAGTCGCAGACGTTCCTCCGCGCGAAACGTACCCAGCGGTGAAGAACGAGGAGAAACGGCTGTTTTCGCAAGCTACCTTTCATGCATAATGCCTCCATTTTATCTGCGAAGTCAACGTAAATTTTACGCACGTATGCACGTAAAAATTACTCGACACTGGAAATCAACCCTTCAGCATGGAAAGACATTTCTTACCTGAAAAAATTGAAGTAAAAAGGCAAAAACTTAGTAAAATCGCGAGTTTTCGTCTTTCTGAACATCGCTTTCGTCCTCGTCGTTGATTCAGCAGGGCGCGATTGTAGAACTAAGTCCCAAACACATCATTTTCTTTGTTTCTAATCTGCTGATCCGCGATAGTAAAATTTGACCCTCATCCAATTTCACCTAACAACGATCGAGTGCCAGCTTGCTCATCAAAATGCGCCAAGAAAATATTTCGCTTTGTACATCCTTTTACTGAAGCGGATGAATAAAACCGCAACAGTGGGCTGCGACGTACACCACTGAACTGTTGAAACACGCACGCAGAGGAAAAACCGAACATTTTAGATTTTGCCTTGCTGTTCATCTGTGTCTTCTTTGACCTGAGCCGGGAGCCCATCGGCTCCTGCCTGAGCTTGATAACATTTTTTAAACACATGATTGGTTTGAAATCTTGAACTCATGCTATTAAGCTTTCGAACTTGCCTTTACACCACGCGTTAATTAAGGCGCATCAGCCTCGGTCAAACTGAAGGTCAGAATATCACACCTTGGAAAGCCGCCATTTCTTAAATAGTTAATTATTTTCATTAATTTATTATAAAGTAGATTTCTAAGAGACCTGGTTCATTTCTTGATAATGTTGTCACTGGTTGTTGTTGTTGTTTTCTTTATCCTTTTTCCGGGAAGTACACTGCAATCCGCGGTGTACTTTGTCCTTAGTCAAGGACTCAATAAACTTGCTACAAGTCGACCCCACGAGACTTTTCAGCTGATGCATGCCCATTGTTGAAATTATGAACTTTTTGCCTTGCTCTTCGTGTCTGTGTATTCCTTAAACTGTGCCGAATAATGTACGTTATCAAACAAAGCATCAGATCCTAACTAAATTATTCTGAAACAGTAGGAAACTCAGTTACGCTTTAGTGATTATTATTGATTTTGTTAAGGGTTAAGCGTCTAATCGTGAGCATAGTAGTGACAGTAGGGGAATCCGTTGGGAGCGAAAAAAATTGAAATTTGGTTTTCCTGTAATGACTTGAAATGCATCACAAAACGTCGTTCAAATTGTTGAAGGAACTTTTAAGGGGGAACTAGCCAGTTCTTCTTCAACATAAGGGCGAGGCTCGATCTCCTTTAACTGCCTTTAGATTGCAAAGTTCACTACTCGCCACCGTTATCGCACCTTGATTTTATAGTTGACCAACAACCCATATGTAATGTTCAGAAAACCCATCTGCTTGACTCAGATTATTGCTTGCGTATTAGGCTCTGATTGGTCAAGAAAGACTCATAAACAGGCATAAAATCGTTCGAAAAAATAATTTTCTTTCTAATATTTGTTTGCGAAGCTTAAAGTCTAGGTTGTTGAGTTAAAATAAATTAAAACAAGGCGGGCAGTATGAAAATCTCTGAAAACATTTAGGCACACACAATTCATAATTCATTCATTCCAGTAGTCAAACTACAGAGGGTGTGACTGAAGCTTCTTCGGTCAAGGATGATTGGATAGACTTTTCCGTAAAATAAATCGATTGCAGACGCTTTTTTTTTCGCTCAATCCTTCGGCGGTTCGATTCTTATCAGCTATGCGCAGCTATATGTTGCATATTCCAAACTCTGCAGAGGGAAATTGTTTAACAGAAAAAGAAAACCTGTCACTATGTCTGAAAAGCGACATAAAATTAAAAAAAATGCGAATTACCAAAATATAATAGTGAGAAACAGTCCTGCCTTGGGCCGCCATGTGTTTGTTCCTTCACAAAACAGTTCTTCTCAAAACCATTGATCTATGGTTTTTGACGTAGTACACATGATCAGTATGATCAGCACAAAAATCCGCAAGACAATGTATGGGAAGTACATTCCGAATTCCGAATATAGGAATCACGATCAGTAAAAGCCGTTATTTTTTTGTAGAAATTCCCGATTCGGCATTTATTAATTGGCCAAGAGCTAGCCCTGAGTCTCGTTTCACTATCTAGCTGTATTAAATTTGTACAAAAAAGAGTTTCATAGATAAAATTTAACTTCCTGTAATCTCGATCGTCAACAAAATGAACATACCAAGATTTTAAAGGTAAAAAAAGGTATCTGTAATTAGGAATACACTCTTGATCCCTACTTCTCAGTTATAACGGAATCACATTTTTTTGTGATTCACTTTGTTAACTTTCTGTAAAGTCTGGTAAGGCGCTGTTGGCATTTGAGGAGTGGAAGCCTGAAACTGAAAAGAAAAAACCTGTTATCTTTACCTTCAACGTCTAACTATACCAATTTAAGCACTGAAACACACGTACCAACCTCGCGGTATTCCCAGCACCGTAATTGGTATTACCTTCAACGTGTATAAACCAACAGTTGAGGTCATAATTTTAAGAAGACATGTAATTGCTGCCCTTGCCTTGTGCCCACTTTCATCCGCTACATTAAACACTGCATGTTTTACCCAAATAAGCAACAAATAGAAAGAGGAGTTATAAACGCTTAACCTTATAAAAGGATGAAATTACTGGTGAAAGCTAAAAAGCATGAAGTAACTAACACACACTTTCATATAGCTCTTGCACAACTTTCAGGACCGTCCACAATCGCGTGGACTACAGCCAATGGGTCTAGTTTGTGAATTTGTCTGTGCTGTTTTGCAGTTTTTAGGCTAATTTAGCAACAGAACGGGAACGTCATTTGACGACGGGAAAGCGCGCGGAAAGGACTAAACTCGACTTCCGGTGCCCAATTTGCCGCCCTGCCATGGGTCAAGCCAGTGGTTTGATTTGCGCGCACCGTCGTCAACTGAAGTTCCCGCTCTGTTGCTAAATCAGCCTATTAGACAGATTAAGATTCACGTTTACGCCAAACGGCAAACGTGAATTTGTACCACGTGACCAAGTTTTTCCCTTAATTGTCGCTAACTGTTTATTACTTCAACTAACAAATAAGAAGTTTTAACGCCGGTTTTATACATAAGAATTGTTCTGGACAGTTTTGATCTGCTTATTTCCTATTCTGAGAAATTCTGAAACTTGAATCTAACGTTTGCCGTTTGGCGTAAACGTGAATCTTAATCTCTCTAATGACCTTTCAAATTGCTCGGTTATGCAAATCTACTTCTTTTATTATACATTTTTGTACACAACATCTGTCTTCTCGTTGGCTAATTAGAGCCCACGGTTAATTCAAGATGAAGCTATTCTGTAGGTTACGTTGCGCGCGCAGAGCATGATTTCCGAGATGATATCAAATTTTGTGTGTGTTTGTGTGTGTGTTGTGTTTGTCGTCATTTTCTTCAACTGAACAATATATAGAACAGTTATTTTAGAACGGTTTTTTGGATTCCCCTTAGCTCCCTGAGTTAGCAAACTACTGAGGTGATTAACACTATATGTATACCTTTTTCTACCCTTATTTCTTTCATTCTCAAATCAACTCCCCCTCGAAACAGATTAACCATTCTCACTAATATCTAAAGCATTTTAGATCCAGGGAATCAATATCAAAATTAAATGCAACTAGAATTATTTTACGAAACTGATAAACCTACGTACCTGTCCTATCTCCTCATAAGCTCCATGTTCTTCCTCTTTCTTCATCTGGGCTACATCTGAGTTTTCATAAAAGGCGCTCATGTGTTGCTGCCCTTGATGATGACTTTCTACAGAAGTCACGGCAGAATACAGAGCATTAACAGCATTTTTCTCTTCAGCCAGCTCAATATTTTCCTGCGGTTTGTTTTTCCTTGTGTTTTCTTTCTTTCCTCGTAAATGATGGCAGAGCCTCCAACTTACAAACTCTTTGACCACAAGGGAAACGAAAAGTAACACGCCCAAGACAATGATGATGAAAGTATGCAAAGAAACACGTGCCTTTGTTGAGGAAACATAGACGTTGGAAGCTATTTAAGAAAAAAGGAGAATTTAAAATGATCACATTAGAAATGTTGAGTTTTCAACGATATTCATTTCTCTTGTCCTCCTTAATATCCCCTTGGAACTACTGAAAACAGTAATCCGCAATAACTGTGACTCTGCCTCCGAAAGGAACGCGAGGTTTACCTGAAATCATTGGCAGAGTCATGACATTGTGGACTCATGGTTAAAAAATAAATAAATAAACTTAATTAGTGATATTTATTTGGTTCTAACGTATCATTTTTTGCTATTTGTTTTGCTACATGTATATTCGTATCTAACATATAAACTTTTTTCTTCTTCCGCACCCGTATAAATTTTTCTTTTTTAGTCCCGTTGAAAGTTTGTTTTTGCAAGCCAAAATATAGACCAATATAATTATTGGTTGACTCTTTTTCTACTTAGTATATATATTCAGGATTTAGTGATCGAGGTCTACACCGACAATTATTCTATCTATCACTAGTTTTTCGCTCCGGTTTTACCGTTTTCAGCGTTTCTAAAAATGCTTTTTGATTGAAAGGGAATCAAAGTGCTAATGTGTTGAAAAGGACCATGTAACACTCTCTTTATTAAATACTGCCATTTGCAAATATGCAATGACTGGCCTCTTTTCCCCAACTGTTCGCAAGCGAACGTTCGCTGCTGTTGCATACCGTGGTAATGCCCTGATGAAAAGTAATGACGGCCCTGATTGATTCATGATACAGATATGTTGATGCTGTTGCTGGCAGTTGAATTCATGTTGAACCAGCTGATACTAAATATTTTGCTATTTGCCATTTTTGTTTTGCATTCATGCATCGCCATTGTTTTCTTCTTGTGTTAGAGTGCTTCAAAGACAGCCGTTATCATATCTAGTCGTGCACTAAAATTACTGAAATGCTGGGAGAATTCCTCCTAATGGCAAAAGGGTCATAATAAGATCACATAGCAGCTTCCAATTTAAGATACTAAGGTTATCATGGCTTGTTCCAGGCTCTCGAAGTTGGCGGGGTGGGAAAAAGGAAAAAGGAAGGAGAGCTTGTAATCATTTCTTTTATGACCCTCTTCCATCCACTTTTGGCACGTTTGAGATAATTAGATTTCTGCCGTCAAACTGTTGAAATGTCGGTGAGTTGGAATCTTTCTCAAATTTCTCGCAAGAGTACTTTGCGCGGCGCTAATCCCTTATGCGAGGGTGAGCATTTTGGAGTGTAAAAAGGGGTCGGTAGGCAACACACGACTTTTACCTCGTGCCAACATGCTGCTTGTCCAATGATTTTTTTTCTCTTACGGGTAGTAGCCCCAAGAGAAACTGAAAACAATGCTTATGCAAAATTTTGGAGTGAACAAAAAAGAGTATTATGGTATGTTATAGTATTTTCTGCGGTGGTCAATACTAGGATTGCAGAAACATAGCTCATGCTCATTTGCATCTCATTATGAAAACAAAAGAGTAACAAAGCTTAAGATGATGATCAGGGTGATGAAAGTAATGATGTGAGTGAATATGATGTCGAGGGCAGAACTTTCCTCGGGAACCAGAAATTTTTCACCTAACTTACTTCACTTGATCATACATACGTTTCAAGGCGTTGGTTTTCGTTTTTCGCCCATTAGTGGAGAGGCCTTTTCCAGGATCTGAAAAGGAAATTTAAAGCTTTAAAGAGCTTCCTGTGAAGAAAAACACGTTCTACCTAAGTTTTTGTTGCTGCCTATTTAAAATGTAAACTACCATGACCAAACATCTTTGTAATGCTTTAAAACTTTGCGAAAAGGCCGAAAAAAATTGGTTACCTCGCGTGACTGTTTTTTGTTTTTTGTACTAAAGAAGAGCAAATGTCAAACAACGCACATAGTCTCGTGGTCTGGACTGTTAGGTTGAATTATCCGTAAGTACCTGGAATGCACACCACACAAGCCGCCCTGTTAGGCCAGCACCAGGTTCTAAGCGTTAGGGCACACTCCGTTAATAACGTCTCATTTCCATCACACTGAACGCTATACATAAAGGAGGAATCTGATGCCGATGTAGCTGCTGCCACAGCTCCTTGAAAGCCAAGCTGACGGCAGACCACGTTTGCTTCCTTTATATCCCAGTCAGTACCGCAAACTTCTCTCCTGGATCCTTTGTAGAACACTTCAACTCGACCTTGGGATGTAACATTACCCCAACCAACTAATCTAACTAAATTAAAGACAACAAGCAGAATAAAAATTGTTGAGGATTCCAAGGGAAAAATCGAGTGGATCAATACGGTTATTTGCCATTCATAGGAAACCAACCGCCGCAATGTCGATGGAGTGTGTGTGACCGCGGGTTCGGAACCTGCTTATGCCCCATTCAATCTCCCTTTTTTTTTTCTAAAAAACTTGAAGGGACTTAGTACTTAGAAAAAGATAAGAAGAGTAGAAATTTGAAGAGACGTAGGTTAGGTGAGGTAACCCGCCTGACCATATAATCTCTCATTTTAATTTAATCACGTTTACATGATGAATGGAGTGACCCGCCAAGGCGGGTGACCCGGTCTACCAGACAGGGTAACGCTCTCAGCCGGGGTCAAATTTTGCCATGTGTAAACATTCAAGGTGAGGTAACCCGCCTAGCCAAGGTCTGATCCGTGAAACATCAAATTCGTGCAAAATTCACTTTGGCGGTGGTTATACATCATTATTAAAGGTAACAATAGAAAGCAACGGCGCTGAAGGTTGCAGCAAGAGCAGCAACTTGAGAGTGGAAGAGTATTAATCGCCAAAACAATTGGTTTGCCAGCATTTTTCCTGTTTACGTGCTTAACGACCATTCAATAATCTTGGGAAAATGCACCCCGGGATGGCGGGGTTGTAAGATTGCATGTAAAGGAGGGTTAATATTTAACCCTGCCTAAGCGGGTTACCTCACTTACCTGGGGTTCCCCACCTCCATGTAAACAGGCCCTTAGACAATCCATGTAATTAAGTGAAGCTAAGAAGGGAAGGTACGGTTCTGGAGGATGGAATCTAATACTGACCGGTCACCGACGTGTTTCTCGAATTTCCCAATACCACCTTGCACGATTGCTAAACCAGAATTACCCAAGACCGCCTTGCTCGCATGCTGAAAAATTAACCCGCACCACCTTGCGCGCCTAGCGTCTTCAAATCGAGAAGATTTCGTATATTATTAATGCAACGAAATAAACGATATTTTCTTAAGCGGGGGAATTTAGGGTCCCTCCTCGGGTCCCGGCCTCTGTGTCGGAATCCTGCGGGAGCAATAAACTTAGCAAGATGACAAGAATGTAAATAAGTTTCTATATTTTGTGACGTTGTATTGTACTAACTTCAGTTCATCTTCTTGTTTTATAGATCTATCTTTCTTTTCCTTTCCTTTTCTTAACTGCTTTGTAGTTGTAAATGAGCAGAGGATGTTTTGTTTGTACATATATGTTTTAATTTAATTTAATTTGTAACTTTTGAACATCAATAATAATAATAATAATATAATAAACAAAAAAATATACTTTATTAAACTCTTCTCAAATGGAAAATTAAATACAAATTTAGCATAACTATAGTTAAAAAAGACTTCTTGGTGGTCCGGTGGTTTTGAACAGAGCAAATGTAAACAACTGTCTATAAACTAAAAAATGAAAATTTCTATGTACATCCCAATAATAAAGTATCTATAGCTGTTGAGTCTAGGGAAGTCCTGCTTGGCCCTTCTCTATTTCTAGATCCCTGTCCTTAACATCTAAGTTCCTCCTTCTCGGAGTTCTCGATCCCCTTAGGCATAGGAGCGCGCTCTGAAAAATTGCAAAGGACACTTTCGCCCTGACCCATGAAATTGTTATGGCGTAGCTCTCTTGCTTTTTTGCAGATAATAGCTCGGCTAATCTTGAGTGGTATCTCAGGCATTCGTCAGCCATCCCTCCCGTCGTTGTAAATACCAGTGGGGTGAATGTGCCTTGCTCTATTTCTGTGACGCGAGAGTTGTATTTTCGCCTCTTTTCATTTTCATGAATCCTGTAGATTTGCTTGGGGCTAAGATCTCTATACGAGTCCGCATAATAATAATAATAATAATAATAATAATAATAACAATAATAATGATGTAAGTAATCAATTACATTTTACAACAGGAAAACTGAAACCTGTAATAAATAAGTTACACTAGCCAGTAAAAAAAACACGGTACACTGCGTGGTCCAAAATTTCTTGCCGCGGCAACCCTAGCTATTGCGCATGGTTTCATTCACAAAACGGCCTTTTTTCTTACCTGAAGAACAAACTACACCTGCGTCTTGTCTATGATCACAGTTGTGTTTTCCCCAGCCTTTGTGACGACACTCTGTCAATGATCTTTCATTACCAGTACACCTTACGTCATCCATCCATATTGTTCCATTTCCTTGCACAAAAGTCGCAAACACGTGTGCTTTTACAGCTCCTTCAAATCCAAGTTCTCTGCAAACTCCGTTAGCATCTGTGAGGTCCCACCAGTCATCACACACTGTTCCCCAGATTCCACTGTAAAACACTTCCACTCGGCCTTGCAGGATAGAATCTGTACCATCGACCAAACGAACATCTAGGAGATAAGCACATCATTCTATAATCTCGTTTCTCCTCATAATATATTAACTGTTGAATCCAACATAAGGGGCATGTTTTTCAAGGTCACTTCTTAATGGTGATCTTGACCACTTTTTGGAGTGATGATCATTCGTTACGGCTGCAAATTGGGTAATTGCGACACTGCAGAACCCGATACATATAAGAGATGAATTTTGTACTTTCAGTAGCCAGTTATGTTTGCTAAAAAATGTACAGGACGTTCGACGCAACTCAAAGACGTTTTACTGCGCTTTTCAAACACACGCGAACTCTGAAGTTCAAAAGCCAACTGACGTTTGCGTTTTTCGCTGCAGTCTATCCTCTTGGCGGACCTCTTAGGAAACAGAACTTTACTTAAATGGGCTCAAAAGGTCATGGTTTGTGATCTGTGATTGGTGGATTTCGATCCGTTTTGTGCGTTTCTGTGTTTCACTGGTTTCTTAAAGTGGCGAATTACAGACTTCTTATTTTCCCTTCGTTTAACAATTCTCAGTTTAAGGCAAATTCGATTCTTCTTGGGCTGATAGTTTAAAGCAACTGCAAAACCTTGGCAAAATACACTCATGGGGGGTTGGCTTTAGCTACGAGTCAAACCTTGAGTGTATTTTATATCAACTGTTTAGCGCCCATGTCTAAAAAGGGTAGCAATCCGAAACATATCACAGCTGAAAGCTGAGTGCAAATTGAGTACATGTCTATGAAACATTTATTTAATAATAAGGCCAAACTCCATTAGCCCGTTGTTGCGAAGACAACAAACGATATCTCGTCGGTTAAATAAACTCACGGTTTTAATTTTACGGCTCCTAAAACTTACATGTTCTGATAACAACTCATGACAACAACAAAAACCCGACCGCGTGTGAATTACAAAATCAGAGTAACTGTCAATCAAAAAAATGAAATCTGATCACTAAAAACTCACGCGTGCGATTGCGTGACGCGAGACTCGAAATGTCTTTTGTCCATTTCCCCCTCCCCACACTGGGAGGTAAGGATCAGTGTGATTGTTCGATAAAAGATTGAAACAGAAAACTATAACAACGAGAAATGTTCAGTGTTCTAACTTTCGTGCAAGGGCACCAGTTTATGAATTGGTCTAACGATGGTGCTTGCGCCACATTGGATCTTAGCGACTCTGATGTGGCCATCCCTTCCTGTATAAGTTTCGATGATGCGTCCTAGAGGCCATCGTCCTCTTGGCAGTTTAGAATCCAGGACGAGAACAACATCATCCACCTTCAGATCCTTGACCACTTCGGTCCACTTTGGCCTTCTGCTTAACAAAGGAAGGTACTCTTGTAGCCACCTCCTCCAGACTTGGGAAATTATCTCCTGGACCTTTCGCCAACGTTTTCGTGGACTGAACTCGGTGGTATCAACGGTTTCAGGTGCGAATTGACCGCCCAACTGTCCGTGTAAGAAGTGGTTTGGAGTCAGCGGTACAATGTCCTGGGGGTTGGCTGACTGGTAGGTGAGCGGTCGTGCATTGAGCAGTCCTTCCACTCCAGTCACTGCGGTAATTAACTCTTCATCAGTTACGTCACTCGTTCCGATTACTCCGTAAATAGCTTTCTTGGCCGACTTTATCATGGCCTCGTGAATGCCACCAAAGTGTGGTGCCCCGGGGGGGTTGAATCTCCATGTTACACCTCGATTGGCTGTGCTTTGCTGAATCTTGTCCTGGTCCAGCTTACTGATCAGTTCTTTTAGTTCGTTGACGGCTCCAACAAAATTGGTCCCACAGTCGCTTATCATTTCCTTTGGCGCTCCCCGTCTGCTTGTAAAGCGTGTAAAGGCATTCAGAAAACTGTCGGTGTCCAAACCAAAAGCCACCTCCAAATGGACCGCACGGGTTGACAGACAAGTAAACAAACACAGCCACCTCTTCTGTCGGCGCACACCTCGTCCTTGTACGGTTGTAAAGGGGCCAGCATAGTCAACGGCTGTTTGGTCAAAGGGACGGAAGGTAAAGCGAAGACGGATCCCTGGAATCGGTGCCATGATCTGTGTAGCGGTCTTGCTCTGCATTCGTTTGCACATGTTGCACTCTCGCTCCCACTCTCGGATCTCTTCCCGGGCTGCAATGATCCAAAACTTCTGGTTGATTTGGGACAAGACAAAGTTGGTTCCTGCTGTATGGTTAGCCTGTTCATGATAATGCTTGACAATGAGCTTCGTGACACAATGTCCTCGAGGCAGTATCATTGGAAATCGCACATCGTAAGGCAGGTACTCTGCGAACTGGAGTCTTCCATTTGAACGGATACAGCCTTCTTCATCTAACACAGGATTCAACTTCATTAGTCGGCTCTTGGTCAGTATTGGTCTCCCGGTCACTAGAGCTTTGTATTCGTCAGGGAATGCTTCGCGCTGACAGGATTGCACCACCTCTGCCTCAGCTTCTCTTATTTCACACGGTGACAATGCTTTGCTGGTCTGTCGCGGACCCCTCTTCGACATGTTGTGGAGCGCCCTCCTTACTCTAGCATGTAGGTTCACCAGTCGGCTCCAACTTGAGAAGCGTTTCGGGTTCAATCTCCAGACTGGAACACTGCCACCCTGACTTGGCTTGTCCCTCTGAGCTTGGTTTTCTTGCACTGTCACGAGGGTGGTAGAACCCTGTTGCTGTTTTGTTGTCGACTTCATTTCGGGCATCACTTTCGGGCTTTCGGCTAACTCCATCTTAGGCCACTCACTTTTCTCCTTCATCAGCCATTCCGGGCCATTCCACCATAGTTCGGATTTAGCAAGCTCAGCTGGGCTCGTTCCTCGGGAACACAGGTCTGCAGGATTTTTGTCGGTGGAGACATGTTGCCACTGTACCGGTTCAGTACTAATCTGTATCTCCCCAATACGGTTTGCCACAAAGGGTCGAAAGTCTCGGCCTCTTCCACGAATCCACCATAGCACGTCTGTACTGTCGGAAAATAACGACGCTGCTTTCACGGGTAGTTCCAGGACTCTGGACACGGACTGGGTTAACCTTAAACCCACTATGGCTCCCATTAATTCCAGCCTTGGCACGGTCATGGGGGTAAGCGGGGCAACCTTACTCTTAGAAGCTATCAGCTGTGCGGACACGGTACCATCTTCATACTCGCAGCGTAAGTAGGAGGCCGCTCCATAGGCCTGTGTTGAGGCATCAACAAAGGTCACCACCTCCTTCGACTTGACTGGTTGCTGGTTTTGCAGACACCGTGGAATCTTGACCTTTTCTAGGCATGACAGCTGTGAGAACCAGACCTGAAGACGATTAGCCACTTCGTCCTGAACCTCCTCATCCCAGTCATAGCCACGGTTCCACAGTTCTTGGAGCATAATCTTCGCTTGTACGACGAAAGGGCTTATCAGGCCAAGCGGGTCAAAAACAGTTGCAATTTTCTTCAAAACACTCCTCTTAGTAATTGGGTAGCCCTCGGTCACGGGTGTTGCAGGCACGGCCAATAAATCATCGGTGCTGTTCCACTGTAAGCCAAGCGTTGTCGTTACTGTATCCTTACTGTCTTTTATGTCCACTTCTGTGGCTCGGTCCTCCTCGGGTATGGCTGCCATCACCGTTGCTGAATTCGACACCCATTTTCGGGCGTGCATGCCTGCTTTTGCCCACAATGCATTAAGCTGGTGATACAGGTCGACTCCTTTCTCGTCCTCCTCAACACTGTCTAACGAATCATCCATGTAGGTGGACTGAAGGACAGTTTCTGCAGCTAATGGGAACTCGGTTTGGTGCCGCCTGGCATTCTCCTGGGCGATGAATTGGGCTTCGAAGGGAGCTGAGTTCTTCCCGAAAACAACTCTAGAGAATTCATACACATCTGGGTTGCGGCCTGTTTCTCCGTCTCGCCACAGGATTCGAAACAACGGTCGGTCTTCAGACTCAATTTCTATTTGGAGGTACATCTCTTGAATGTCACAGACAAGGGCAACCGGGTTACGGCGGAAGCGGATCAGAACATCAAAGAGTTCTCTCTGAAGTTTCGGCCCAGCATGAATGACATCATTAAGAGTGATTCCTTTGTATTTGGCGGAACAGTCAAAGACTATCCTTACTTTGGTTGTAGACTTGCTCATCCTAACAATCGGAAAGTGTGGTAGGTACCAAACTTCAGGGGGCGGTGCTTCATTTTCTGGGACTTTACGCAGGTACCCCTTCTCCACATAAGTCTTGATGGTCTTCTTATACTCTCTCTCAACAAATTCTCTCTTTTTTAGGTTTTTCTCTGTGCTGAGAAGACGGGATTCTGCCATCTGACGATTATCGGGAAGTTGTGGCCTCTGTCCTTTCCACGGCACAGCAACACTGTATCTCTCACCGTTGTAGCAGACTGAGCTGCTAGCCCTTTCTAAGGCCAATCTCTCTTCTGCAGTACACACGACTCGGTCATTTAGCTCAGTTCCATAACTCTCGATCTCCCAAAACCTCCTAAGCGTTCCATCTAAATCACAACAACCACCTGCTACACTAACCGGCCCTACATCCCTTGTAAACAGTGTTCGAATTGTATGCGTTCTTGTTCCAGTCTCCGCTCTACCATCTGGAGGTCCGATACAAGTCCACCCAAGCGGACCCAAGCGCGCCACCGGTTCACCCACCTTTCCACGTACATCAGCAAACGAGTAATGCAAGTCAGCATTATCAACACCGATCAACAAATCTACCAAGCCGTCTTTTGCTGGTGACGCGAAGTCGCACTGTGCAAGGTGAGGCCACTTGCCTTTATTCGCATTCCAATTCTCCACTTGGTAATTTCCAGTGACATTGCGGGGACAGGTCTTAACTTCAATTTCCTTTGTAAACTGACCATTAACACTTTCGATCTCTACTTTTAACGGCATAGTCTGAAACGTCTCTACAGAATTGTTCAATACATGAACTTTCACGGTTTGATAAGACTCCTTTAGTCCAAGGGCTCCGGCCACTTCTTCGTTCAAGAATGTCTCGTTTGAGGCATCATCTAGGATTGCATTCACTTTAAGCTTTTTTCCTTGTGCCTTCACCCACACGGGAACGGTACGCAGTGAGTAGGCTTCTTTTGGGCTTCTCGGGTTGTGAGTAGTCATCGCTCGCGAGGCACGACTGTCCTCACCCTCGGGTGATAAAACGGGGCCGACTGCCCCCTCCCATGGAGTAAATGACGGGTAGCTGTTAGAGCTGATCACTGGTTGAGCAGTCCCCATGGGTGGGTTCGTGGCAGGCGGATTCTCATGCAAGAGACGGTGGTGATTTCCCCGGCAACCGTTGATTTGGCAGGTTTGTGACTTCGTACAGAACTTTCCCTGGTGATCATCACCTAAACACCGGAAACACAATCGTTTTTCTTTAGCCAGTGTCCATTTGTCATCGTAACTTTTCTGTTGGAAAACCAAGCAGGCCCATACTCCATGATTCGGGGAACCACAGCACGGACACGGCGGTTTTCGGGTAGGCTGGCCTGAGCCTGGTGGTCTCCTGGCGACATCTGATCTGACGTGAAAATTTCTGGGCCTGTTTCGATTGTTTGGATTTCGATTTGAATGTTGCCATCCATCAGATTTCTCTGTAACCGATAAGCCATGCGCCATCTCCTTAGCTTCAACGCGGATGTGTACTTCTTCCTTAAGCCAATCCCTCAAACTTACAACAGATCGCTCCCGGCTCTGTTTCTGTAGCCAACGGCTGTACCCTTGTACTTGAACTTCAGCGAGCTTCTTCACTAACAGGCTATGAAGTGTTCCTTCTCCAAGCTCTCCATCGCGCCCCTCGGCCCTAAGCTTAACCACAGTAATACGTATTAAATCTGCAAACTTTTCAAATCCTTGAATGTCGTTGTTTCCCATTTTGGGCATTTTTTCCAGCTGGTCCATGTAGGCCTGCAGTTGCCGCCGCTGACCGCCGAACTTGGCTATCAAGATTTCCTTTGCCTCTTCATATTCTGGTTCTGACACCCCAAGCCCTCGAATCGCTTCCAGCGCGCTGCCGGACAAGCTCTGCCTCAATCTCGCCATTTTTAGGTTGACTGATTCTTTGGACTGGTCCACCAGACTTTCAAACAAGCCCCAATACTCCTCAAATTTCGTCTTGTCTCCACCATACGTCGGTACTTTCAATGGCTTCAGGCGATGATTCGCGGAATGACTGATTTGCGGGCTTTCAGGAACGTTTATTTCTCCTTGACTGCTGTGCGAATTTTGGGAAGGCGTTGGAGGCAAAACTGGGTTGAGCGAACCCTGCAAAACGATCGGCGGACTTGAATGAGCGACAAATTCACTGTGCGAAGCAGTCGCGACAGAAATTTGAGCGTGTGATTTCACGGCCTCGTGTGCCTTTTCAATTGCGGTTTGAATTTCCGATTCCAGCGTTTTTCCTTCTTCCATAGACGCCTGTTTATTTGCTTCCTCTCCATTTTTCAAATAAACAACACACAGTTCATCCAGTATTTCCAGTGTGCTTTCCAGAAGCGACCAAAGTTGCTCAATATCTTTCTCAATAGCGCCTACGTCCTTCGGCGAATCCTTCGGCGTGATGCAAAGCTTCTCCATGTGATGGCGAATTTTTGTCATCTCGGTTTTTCGTAGTCTCTTTTGTTTTTTCAGATCCAATAACACTTTCTCTCTTTCCAGTTTCTCTTCATCGTCCTTGTTTTCGGTCTGTTCGGTTCCCGGACCATTTTCACCGCCAGTTTCTTCTGCATCGGCATTCATCTTGAGCGGCGAAATCACAAATCAAAAATTCAAGCTTACCACAGTGCTTGCGTACGGTGAATGAATCTCCCGGTAACTCTTCAAAACGGTCTCTCGGTTTCTCCCGTCGTGGTCGCCAAAAAATGTTGCGAAGACAACAAACGATATCTCGTCGGTTAAATAAACTCACGGTTTTAATTTTACGGCTCCTAAAACTTACATGTTCTGATAACAACTCATGACAACAACAAAAACCCGACCGCGTGTGAATTACAAAATCAGAGTAACTGTCAATCAAAAAAATGAAATCTGATCACTAAAAACTCACGCGTGCGATTGCGTGACGCGAGACTCGAAATGTCTTTTGTCCACCCGTGAAGAACTATATAACGATACATTAATTATCCAAACATAATGTTTTTATTACTTGAGCACAGGACACCTGCGTCTTCTCTATGACCACAGTCTTCTACTCCCCAACCGTTGTGAGGACACTCCGTTAATGATCTTTCGTTTCCAGTACACGTTACGTCGTCCATCCATATTTTTCCATCTCCAGGTCCAAAGGCAGCCCACTTGAATGCCACTATAGCTCTTCCAAATCCAAGTTGGCGACAAACTACTGTGGCGTCATTAAGGTCCCAGTCGTCATCACACACTGTTCCCCAGGTTCCATTGTAAAACACTTCCACTCGGCCTTCTGAGATGGATCCACCTTTGACCAAACGAATGACTGCAAAATGACCAATTGACTTTACACGGTTTGTTGCCACTTTAGAAACGAGAGGGGAACTGGAACCAAAATGTGCCTCGCAATTGTTTCTGGGATCGTTGCCAGGGACGTGCCGGTCAGCTATTGGCCAATTGTTTGCTCTGTCCCTAGTAACAGCCCCAAAAGTCTTTGTGAAACTTCACTCAGTCCCGGCAGTTCCATTCTGGTTTCTTAAGTGGCGAATTAAAGACCTTTCTTATTTTCGCTTCGTTTAAAAATTCTCAGTTTAAGGCAAACTCGATTCTTCTTGGGCTGATATCATTCAAAGTAAGTCTAACTTAAACTAAGAGCCCACTGTTTTCAAAAATCAGTAGACCTCGATCGAGATTAATAATAATAACGTCTGTAAGTGGGTTCAATTTTGAATACATTCTGAGCAGTCTATAGCTTCATGAAATAACAGCACTGCTGACATATTTTTGTTTTATAACCAGTTTTTAGCCATCAAAAAATTTTATTCATAAGTTTGGAATCTACAGGTGATGCATTTTATTTCGACGTAGTATAATATATAATATCAGCTGATCCTCGATTAACATAATTTTAAAACCACATTTTAGTGGCGCGAAGCATGAATAAGCCGGCAATGATAAAGTAAGTCAATCCAAACTTTCTACTGCTCAAATGTCTTGAATGAGCACTTCCATGAAACGTCTATATGTTCTATACTACTGAACTTGATACATACCATTGTTGCTCCCTTCAATATAACGAAACGTTAAACCTGAAAAAAAAATGATCCACAAGATTAGGTCTGGACTGGCAGACCACTGCACATCAGAGGGGATGGTCGCAAGTTCGATTCCCGGGGCCTGAGAGTTACGGATGTACTGTCTTTGCTCTGCAAACGGCGCGGCTATACTTTTGCTTGGTTCGGGTGGCTTAGTAGTAGTAGAAATAGCGATATTTTCTCCACTGGAAGGCCTAAAAACAGAGTCCTCAATTCAATCAATCTCTTCATGGTAACATTGAGGCTTGAACTAGGACTTGGAACACTTTCTGCTGAATATAATTAATATAGCATTTCAGTGGTGTTTAGCAACAAAAGGCAAACACCTTTCACCTGTAAATATAAGTAAAATGATCGAAAAGATGATTTTATCGCGAATTTTGTATTTTCTGTGCATCGGTCTTGTTCTATGGCCGCGGTCACTGCCCACTCAGCGTTACAGCTGGATGCAATTAAACAGCAGAATGAGTAAACTTGAACTTTATTCAAATACCTTAAGGAGTTTCAGTACAGGTTAACTTTTTGTTAAAAAAGATGTTTCGCTTAACCAAACGAAATAAAAGGCCAACGCGCGTGGATTGTAGGATAGAGAAAATGAAAAAACTGTCACTGAAGGTACAAGAAGGTACCTGATGATCAGACGAATGTACGTGTTTTTTTTTTTTATATATATATATATATAATCCGTATGTGTTTATATCAGTACTGTAGGGTGCATCAGTGTCCAAAGTATTCAGTCCCAAGGGAAAGCTTCTACAATCAAATCCAACAAAATTTTGTCGATTTTTATCAGCTATCTTGCACAGAATTAGTAATGAAATTGATGAATTCACAGAATTTTTTGCTGTAAATTCACATTTGTAGAATTTTTTTTCATCATGTAATGACTTACGTAATAATTTGTTATCAAATCATACTTATGACACTTGATTGACTATTGTAATCAGTGCATTGTATCATCTTTAGTGTATTAAATTGTTTGCTATCTTGAAGCTTTTGCAATACTGTAACTCATATAGTCATGCAAGTAAACCCTATGTTGTTGTTCTTGTTGCTTCACAAAAGCGAAATATTTAACCGCCGCACGTGGCATCTTTTCTTTGTCTTACTATAGCCCATATTTAGAAAAGCTATACATTCGGCCAGTTTCAGTTCTACTGATGCCCTTGATGTTGATTTTCAGAAAGAAACAGTGATATAGAAAATGGAAGATTAAAATGGGTAAATGATGCAATGGAACGACTATGTTGTTACCATAAACAATGAAATGTTCCTCTCGCGTTTTTCAAGTTCAATTTTTGTTTAACAAGTTTTTTTTTTTTTTCATACTGTAAATGCGGTAATAAGAAGTCTTGTATCCGTATTCTTGCTCGCGCCCCGTGAGGGGTACTCCGAGTGCGGCCTATACGGGGATTCGAAGCTCGCAAGAAAAGGGCACCTTTTTCTGGCTTCAGGCATATAAAGAGGGTGCGGGTTTCACGAGCTGAAGGATATGATTATGAATTGGTAAGGAAATCTGACATTTCAGTCTTTAAAAGAAGTGAAATTTTAAGGGAATATCAGACGAGCCGTTTTTTACGGCTGTGAAAGGAGACAGTGCATTTACTCCAGCTAAAACCAGGGATGTAGCTTTCTAAGTCTAGGTATTTGAAGGGATTACGATTTTTCGATAAGGTGCAAACGAAAGAAGTACCTTTTATTTCAAAAATGGCACATAAAAGGGTTAAGGGCTGGACCTCGGACTGGAAAAGGCTCCCCGTATAAAACTTTGTTGAGTGCTCACCTCGGGGCTCCCGCCTTTTTCTGATTTATTTTGCCATCCCCTCTTGATTTTTTTGAATCCTGGTCGTTACCAAATCTAAGCATTCATACCATGAAACAGCGTTTAACCCTCAGTTTTTATGGGGAGCGCAATTCAATTGATTTTTACTGCAATTGCACCTACGGCTACCCTTCCTAAACACACCCATAGTACAAACCCTGATCTAATAGACGAATGACCAAGAGAGAATGATCTAGCTCATTCTCTCTTGGAATGACTTACTATTTCATTATCAAAACTCAGGGCGCTTTCCAAAAGTCAGAACTGGGCCCGGCCGGACCCAGCGGCCAGACCGGACATTTTGGCAATGAAATAGCTTTTTTCCAAGAGGTTTGGTTGAAAAACCATCTCCTTTGTGCATAACGTTTAGGATTTGATCGATATGAGCTGGATGACTAAGTTTTGATTAAAAGTGAAATTTTCATTGCGATGGGAATAGGCTGACTGATCGGTTCTGACAAGTGGAAAGCGCCTTCAGTATCATGTGACCGTTTCAACGCTAAACAGAGTTAGTATATACTAAAACAGTGCGAGATAGTGTTTTTCGCGCACTCTGATTGGCTACTCAACCTTCGGATATCCATCCATGCAGTGCTATTCACTGATTCACCTCCAGTTCCTCCGAGCGAGCGAAGCCAAACTCGCGCAAGTCACGAGCAAAATGGCTTGCCACGGTTTGCTGCCGTAGCAAAGAAAGTGATTTCACAAATAATCAAACAATTCAAACTGATGCCGAAATACATGAAGGTGACTAAGTAACCTGCGTAGTAGGCCCAAGAAAGAACGGGCGCGCGAGAGGGAGAAAAAAAGCGGTAAAAAAGGTAATTGTTTACAAATACAAATTATGTCTTGCGTTACTTTATTTAGCTGACATGTTCATAAATAAGCTTACCGTAAACGATCTAATAAACGCCCACTCTCAAATAAACGCCTCTGATAAAATAAACGCCCCCCCCCCAACACTGTAAGTTAGTATTAAACGCCCCCTGTCTAATAAAAGCCCCCCTTGAAAATTGCCCCCAAATACTAGGAAATGGCATACTGGATACAGTTATGTTGAGTTCGTTAAAATAAGTTACGAGAATAAACGCCTCTCTCTTTTAAACGCCTCCTCTTGGACCCCTAAAATTAAATTAACGCCCCGGGCGTTTATTAGATCATTTACGGTAACGGTAGACAGAGAAGATTAAACAGTTTTTTTTACAGAATCGTTTTAAATACAAAAAGAATTCTTTGAAGAAATTCCCCGCAAGAGCCGAAACAAATGCCTTACAAAATTTTATTTGTCGAACAAGAAGACGCGACCGCCGCCGGTTCGGTCAGTGCGCGCCAAAATTGTAATCGTTGGCAACAGTTAATGAGTTAAAGTCATCATTTTTGTGCTCAATTATCTTACTATTTTAATAGAGCGGTTTTCACTTGACTGTCGAAAGTAATTGAGGAATTGGTTTGGTTTTGGTTTTACTACGCCCTTTGGTTGGCTAGTGTATTCACTTTGGTTTTGGTTTTACGACAGTCAAGTGAAAACCGCTCTATATACTAAAACAATCATTTACCTTAGTGTGGGTGGCTAGTGGGTTAGTAAACTCGACCCTTTAGATTTCAGGAAAACTACTGAGATGAAATTTAACTGTTAAGTTAAGATAGTGGTTCATATTTACTGCCTATTTTAAGCCACCAATAAAATACCAGTTGTCCTTTCGCGCGAAAACATGGTATGTTCACATATATGAAAACAAAATGTTATGATCACAAGCGAAAAGATCACCGTTGCTATGGTTGCATAATAAATCACATAATGGATTTTATATAGTAAATATCAAACATTACATCGCCGCATGGAGAACAGAGATACGAAATTTCTCCTCTCTTCTCCTGTCGAAAAATATCCACTCAATGTACTTATTACTCGTTAACAACGTTTAAGAAACACTCGAAATGGAGAAATTTCGTTTCTTCAGGCAGCCAGGTAATATCCTCTGTTTATAAACTCGATCCTTGAAAAAGTGCAAAAAACCAATCATTTCTCTCATTCAGTCTGCTTCTATGGTAGGGTCTGGTACAGGTTTGTTTCCAATTGAGAATAAACCGATGCATAAACTTCACGAGAGGCCTGCAAATAACAAAAGACCTGTTACAATAGGTTTACCTTACTCAAATTAGTGACAAATAAACTAAATTAAAAACTATTGGGAGTGAACAAAGTTTGTAAGCCTTAGCAAAGGGTGACATGCTGGGCGTAAGAGACTGTAAACTTCTAATTCTGTGGATTTAGCTCCAATGACTTGGAGACCACTATTTCTCATATCATGTCTACGAGGGGCGCTCGGATAGAGAATCCAGTCTCCTAATATTCACTACAGTTTAATAAGATCTAAAGCACTTCACATCATTCACGTCAAAGGAAACCGATATTGTTTTACGAAATTATTTACCTGTCCTATCTCCTCATAATCTTCATGCACCTTTTTCTCTTTTTGGCTCACATAATAGTTTCTGTTCTCATTAAAGATGTTCGTGCGCTGTAGCCCTTGGTAATGATTTTCCAAGGAACAAATACCAGTGTAGAAAGAGGTCTCGCCTTCTGATCTTGAAATATCAGCAGCATTCTTGTCTTCAACCATCTCAATTTTCTTCCGTTTATCTTTGCTGGTATTTTCTTTCTTTCTATGTGACTGATGCCAGAGCCTCCAACTCACAAACCCCGTACCCACGAGTGAGACAAAAAGTGAAACGCCCAAGACAATCTCTGTGACAGTGATTGTACGGACAGGAATATGTACCTTTGTGCTATCTGAGAAAACAAAGGGTTTAGAAACTTTGACCATGTGTACAACAGAATAAACTCAACTTAATTGTAATTGGCATATTAATCAAGTAAAAACAAAGTACAAATGATACTGGTATGTATATTAGTAATGCTTAGCCCGAGAAAACAGCCGACATTTGGCGACGCTACAACTGGTTTCCAAGCCAAATGACGTCTAAGAAACGAGCACAGAAATTCCACACTGATGACGCGTCACTACCCAGATCTGGGTAGTCCTTCTGATTGGTTGAATCAAATTTCCCACGCGGCACGACCAATAAGAAGCACTACCCAGATCTGGGTAGTGATACGTCATCAGTATGGAATTTGTGCGCTCATTTCTCAGACGTCATTTGGCGGGAAACCAGTGGTGGCGTCGCAAATGTCGACTGTTTTCTCGGGCGAAGTAATGCTGGGAAAATTTCTTCAAACAGAATTAATGTCCCACTTGTCACACCAGGTCTTATTTCCTTCTCCGTTCTACGTGTAAATTCAATGATGAGGAGGACGGAGAAAATGATTTATACCTGAACCAAGACCCGTAATTAGGAGCCCTGACTTCAATGTGCCCATCCCAGGCTCCATTATGCCCATTCCAAACAGAGCTGAAATTTCACAGGAACCAGAAATTATATACTTACTTTACTTGATAAAACATACCTTTTAACGCTTTTGTTTTTGCTTTTGGTGAATAAGTGGGGAGACCTTTTTCAGGATCTGAAAAAAGAAATAATTCTAATTACTTCACGTCAGTTTTGCCTGGCACGACCAAGTTCATTAGCTCCACCTAAAAGGCCGACTAAATTGGTTAACCGAGCGCAACCACTGTAGAGTTAAGAAACAGACATAAGATTTCAGAGAAATTATATGTAAGATACCTGGCCGTGCTCTGGCCAGTACCTTAAACATTTGCACGTGTCACGCTGGTGGTCCAACGGCAGTGATTGTCTGGTATTGTTTCATGGAACTCTGTTGGTCTCTTGTTGTTTTTTTCCATATTAAACGGACTCGTACCGAGCCCCCCTCAGTTTCAAATTAGCCAATCAGCCGTTACTGCTAAGCTGTGTTATCTGTGTTATCGTAAGTACCTGGCATGCACATCACACAAGCCGCTCTGTTTATACAGTCCTGGGAGCTTTTCGACTCCTTGTGGTCACAATTTGTTAGTGATGTCTCATTTCCAACACAATGAACGTCATAGATCAATTTTTTTGAAGGGAAACCCGTAGATGTAACTGCTGCCAAAGCTCCTTGAAACCCGAGCTGACGGCAGACCACGGTGGCGTCCTTTATATCCCAGTTGGTACCGCAAACGCCTCCCCAGGTTCCTTTGAAGAACACTTCAACTCGGCCTTGAGATGTAACATTACCCCAACCAACCAATCTAACTGTATTAAAAAGATTAAAAAAGATGATACAGCTTTTACTGTATTAAAGATTCTTGGAGGTAAGTTTTTGCAGGAATTGAGTAAAACAATACAGGTCGTGATCTACATTGGGACCAACCGTTTTTGGTTGGTGGGTTAATTGCGTTTTTTCGTGTTCTGTTGGTGGTGAGTATTTACCGAGCCGCAACCGAGAGAAACAATAATGAGGCCTTCCAACTGGGTAGGAACGACGTGTGACAAGGCCCAAAAAACTGGCCACAGTCCTCTTAGAAAGCACCCGCAATCTACAGAAAAGGAGGAAAAACTCAGTGCGACAATGACATTTAGTAGCCTACCAGGCGACAGGCAGTCGCAGAAATGACCGACAAAGTGATAGCAATCCCCCAACCCTCCCCTCCCCCACTTTGAATGGTCTAAATAATTCTCTATAACTGTTCGATCTAAAAAGGTCAGGAAAACAGCCATTATTACAGACAATGTCCCGCTATCATAACCCCATTGCGTGCATGTTCAGTAATCGGCTCAGCTCGACAACGGGTGGAAAGAATAACTACAGTGTTAGTAACTTCAGTCCCTACACTTTAAAGAATGTGAATAGATGTTCAGTATGGGCTTCTATATTATCCTCTCTCATCTAGCAATTTCTTTTTCCTTTTAACCTTTTATTTTATTCAGAAGAACTTTGTTTTTACCTGAGGCACAAACTACACCTACATCTTCACTGTGTTCACAGTTTTGTTTTCCCCAGCCGTTGTGACGACACTCTGTCAATGATCTTTCATTACCAGTGCACCTCACATCACCCATCCATATTGTTCCATTCCCTCGCCCAAAGGTCGCAGACAGGTATGCTTTTACAGCTCGACCATATCCAAGCTCCCTGCAAACTACGCTGGCGTCTATGAGGTCCCACGAGTCACCACACACTGTTCCCCAGGTTCCATTGTAAAACAACTCTACTCGGCCTTGCAGGATAGAATCTGTACCATCGACCAAACGAACATCTAGGACATAGCACATTGGACCAATTTACAGAATGTCATTCTAACACAGTAGCCTCCATGTTTAATCCAAAATAAGGGACATGATTCCCAGGACGATCTCTTTTGAGTGACCGAGACCACTTTTTTTTGGAGTGGCCTTTCGTTCGTTCTTAATCGGTTATACGCAACCACTGGGCGCATAGTGCAATACGGGTGAAAATTGGATTATAGATTCCCGATACATTTAACATATGAATTTTGTACTTAAGGGGGCAGCGTTTCATTTATGACCATTTATGTTCGCTAAATGTACAAAAGATTATATGCAACTCAAGGACTTTTGGTGACTAACAAACCTCCAGTGTGTAGAACCCACCTCTGACCTGGTTATAGTTGACCCCTGTGGCCAGGCCTATAGAAGGCGATCACCTCCCGTAAGCTAACACAGCCCTTGGCAAAATAATACACTCATATGAGCTTCGACTTTAGCTAAAATTTCAAAACTTGGGTGTATTTTACATTAACTGTTTAACGCCCATGTCTAAACAGCTAGGGTAGAAATCCGTAAAGTCAGATGAAAACAGAGCTCAAATGTGTGCAATACAATGAAGTATGTAAGACCAAACTTGACTAATTCGTGAAAGACTATAACTATACATTAATTATCAAAAAAAGTCCATTACTTGAGCACAAGACACCCGCGTCTTCACTATGATCACAGTCTTCTATTCCCCAAACATTGTGAGAACACTCTGCTAATGATCTCTCCCTGCCAGTGCATCTTACGTCATCCATCCATATCTTTCCATCTCCAGGTCCAAAAGCAGCGGATGTATACGCCTTTATAGCTCTTCCATATCCAAGTTGGTGACAAACTACTTTGGCGTCATTAATGTCCCAGCTGTCATCGCACACTGTTCCCCAGACCCTATTGTAATTAACTTCCACGCGGCCCTTGTAATGAGTAACGTCATCACCTTCTCGCAATCGGACATCTGAAACATTTTATGTCATTTACAGTTCTAGCATTTCCTTTGTTTGAACTTTGTATTGTTCCTGAAGCATCACGTGGTCGTTGCGTTTCACTTAATGCGAGCAAAGTATCGTCTCTTTTATGTTAGCCTGCGAATACAGACATATTTCCGGACGTTGCTTAATTCTCTCTACCCGAAAAGTAACGTCAGCGAACCCGAGTCGCTAAACGATCTCTGTGACGTAAACCTTTTGTTATATATGTTGTTGATCAATCGGAATCAGGACAAAAGTAAACCTCGAGTTAATCCTCGCGACTTCACTAGCAGTGGCGTATCTAGGATTTTGAAAAGATTTTTCAAACAACCTTTGGATCGGGATTTTCCAATTCCAGATTACAAGCAAGATTTCCGGCGATATTGAATGCCGCTTTCTTTGTTGAACTGATTATCTGAAGCTATGGATAAGATTTATGCCATTGCTTTCGCCAAATAAAATAGTACGTGACACAAGCAAAATAACAGAAAATGATCGCTACAACGAAAGGGAAATAATATGACATCGCGCCCAGACTCTCGTTGACATTGTATCAAAATTTGACCAAAGCTGACCAGAAGAAGTGGTGAATCGATAGGACAGGCACATCCTTGACTGAGTCAAACAACAGTCATTCGTTAAAAAAATTCAAAATCCTACAAGCAACGCCATCATGAACCTGGGCCGCACCCAGTGTGAAAGAGAAATTATAACAGTAAATTGATCATGGTTCAAATAACCTTTCAGTTCACAGGAAACCAATAACAATAACCACATGTTTTAGCTTTCAAAGATGAATGATAAGTGAAAAACCTAATGCGGCTCATGACAAACTATCAAAGAATCCTCCAAACTTTCCTGCAAGGAACAAAAATAGAAAAAAAAGCAAGACCGAGGCATGAGGCGTCTACTGTCGGTAGAACATTTATCGTTTCTAATGTGAACAAAACATCAAGGTATGATACATCGTTGACTCAAAAAGATAAAAATATTCCTCTAATCTCTTCAAGGATTCAATAAGAATCCGCTTGGTGGTTATTTCTTTAATCGGTTCGACTATCCTGGCAAATTAACTTTTGCAAACGCGCCGTCCAAATGTTTCGACAAACTTATCCACCTAGCACGAATCTTGCGAGAAGATGAATTATCTCGAGTTGGTTCTTGGTTTTTAAGAGCTAAACTGAGCTGATTAGCTCAGAAATCGATTGGCGGCTCGGGTTCGCAGACGTTACTTTTTGGGTTGAGACTGAAGCGACGACCGAAAATACGTCTGTGTCGCAGGCTACTTTTGCGTCAATCTTCCGTGAAATTTGTCTGGCGACGTTTAACACTTGGCACAGTACTATCCAAACAAAACATACACGACTAGCTGTTCAGGCCCTGATCGACTCGAGCAAGTTTCCACCATAATAAAGATTCTGAACTATCAATCATTTTCCTCACCGTGCAACGTTCACGTGCTTATTGCCTTTACGGGGCTGACCAGGACGAACGTAAAAAGCAAAGTAAATTTTCAAGTATAACTAGCTTTCGTTAGCAAAAGAAAAATAAATAAATAAATAAAACAAGTGAAATGGTTTGGTATTTCATTGGTGTTTATATATGATAACTACAGCTGGAATTACATGGCCGTTTGGAGATACGAGATTTCTCTTCTCGTGTTCAGATGATATTTTCCAACTAAGAGAAATTTCGTATCTCCGCGTGGCCATGTAATACAGTCGAATCCCACTGAATTTTTCGAACTCCCAAGATAAATTTGTGAGACAACCGATAATTCTCTCTATCATTGTATCTAAAGCGGTCAAAACGCAACAAATTACTGTAGATAAGCTTCCACTGCTATAGTTATGTTTATTGTTTCATCTTAACCTCATCAGTACTGGGGGTGTATTTCAGAAAACATTGTTTTTACCTAAGGCGCAAACTACACCTGCATCTTGACTATGATCACTGTTTTGTTTTTCCCAGCCGCTGTGACGACACTCTGTCAATGATCTTTCATTACCAGTACACCTCACGTCATCCATACACACTATTCCATTCCCCTGCTCAAAAATCGCAGACAGGTATGCTTTTACAGCTCGTCCGTATCCAAGCTCCCTGCAAACTACGTAGGCGTTCGTGAGGTCCCACGAGTCATCACACACAGTTCCCCAGGTTCCATTGTAAAACACCTCCACTCGGCCTTGCAGGATAGAATCTGTACCATCGACCAAACGAACATCTAGGAAATAGCACATTAGACTAATTTACAAACGTCAGACCAACATCTAGTTTCTCCTCATAAGCCGATCACGTTTTAATCGACCGTAAGGGGTAAGATTCCCAGTAAGAAGCCTCTTATCATTGTTGTCTTATGAGTGACAAAAACTACCACTTTTTAGCCGTCACTACTTCTGTGTTGATTCGTGTGTCTGATACTATAAACGACCCTCGAAGAGCCCCGATACATTTAAGACATACTAAACTTTGTACTTTCAGCAGGTAGCATTTGAACAACGTTAACTGAATGTACCGCACTTTCCACGAAACTCGATGAGTTTTAGTGGCACTGTCTGAGATCTCCAGTATGTAGAACCCACATTACGTCGTAACGGCTCCTGGTAGGGATCCCTGTGGCCCGACCCATGGAAAGTGATGCCTATTTCCCTTTCGTAAACGGTCTTTGCCTTTTTTAACGGTCGATGCCACCATTGGTAACCAAGCCGTTAGTCACAATAGATGTAATATATTCCCTGGCTTAAGTTACAAGAAAAGGAAAATGGTACGTTTTTTAATAGTCTTAGAGAGAGCGAAGCTGGAGCCCAAGCTGAATTTACGTTAAAAGTTATGGAAAGGGCTAGGGTCATAACAATACACTAATTATCAAAAAATAGTCCTTATTACTTGAGCACAGGACACCTGCGTCTTCATCATGATCACAGTTTTCTATTCCCCAACCATTGTGAGAACACTCTGTTAATGATCTCTCACTACCAGTACAATTTATGTCATCCATCCATATTGTTCCATCTCCAGGTCCAAAAGTAGCGGATATGTACGCCTTTATAGCTCTTCCATATCCACGTTGGCGACAAACTACTTTGGCGTCATTAAGGTCCCAGTAGTCATCACACACTGTTCCCCAGGTTCCATTGTGAAACACTTCCACTCGGCCTCCTGAGATGGATCCACCATTGACCAAACGAACGACTACAAAATGACCAATTGACTTAAGTAAGTACAATGGCTCCATCCCAGGAAGACATTTATAGACTAAAAAACGCACTTCAGACGTGCGATCAATTTTGATTGGTAATACATTATATTCTGAGCAGTCTACAGCTTTATTCATATAACCAGTTTTAAGCCGTCGAAAAACGTTTTTCATCGGTTTGGAAGGCTATATGATGCATTTTATTTAGACAAAGTATGATGCATAATATCAGCTCGTCTTCGATTGACAGAATTTTAAAAACACTTTTTGGAGGTGCGAATCATGAAGTAAGCCAATATAATAAGACAAACTTTTTACTAGTCAAATGTCTTGAATGAGTACTTCCATGATCTTATAGTTTATATGTTTTCAAGATGTTATATACTTTGCTTAAAACCTACCATCGTTTCCCCCTTCAACATAACGAAACAGAAAACCTGAAAAGAATAGAAGATGAAGCACAGGATTAGCTCAGGACTTGTAGAAGCTTGTAGACTACCGTACGGGGCTGAGAGTTACGGACCGGCTTAAATGTACTCTGGCTTTGCCCTGCAAACGGTTTGACTTTTACGTGGTTCATATCGCATAGTTGAAATAGCGATCTTCTTTTCACTATCGTTATCTCCGTGGTAAATACATTGTGGGAGCTTAGCGTGAGATTTTAGAAGTGTAAAAAGGGGGGTCTGGGGGTATATTAGCCTGCGCGCAGACGAAACTAAACTCTGGTTCGTCTGCGCGAAGGCTAAGGGTATACTCCCCCAGAAAATTTTTCAATTTACAGTGTCGGATATGCTTTCCCCTGCGTTTTCCGCAGGACATTTTCCGGAAATAAATACGAAGGAAAAAGCTGTTAGGAGGGCAGGGAAGGGTACATTTTCTTCGTTTTACGCGCCAACATTAAATCCTTTCTTCTGATGTATAAATTATAAAGTACTTCAATGGTATTTAGCACGGAAAAAAAGAAACATCTCTTACCTGAAAACAGAAGTAAAATAATCGAAAAGATGATGTTATCGCGAGTTTTGTTGCTCCTTAGCGTCGTTCTTGAGCTTGTCCTTAGCCGATCACCCATCACTCAGCATTACAATTACGGCTGGGTGCCATAAACAACACGCTGCTTATACACAACTCTACTGCCCAGTTTGCTTCTATCTTGCTGAGCTGTGTGTGTGTGTGTTACCTTTTTGCTTATCATGATACGCCGAAAAAGATTTTCAGTTTTCGTTTTGTGTTTTTGAACAAAAAGAAATAAATGGTCATTGTGGTCATTGTGGATTGTAACGTAAAGCTGAAAATGAAAAACGGTACGCCCGGCGGTGTGATATGAATGTGTTTGGTCATTTTCTTTAGGTGTGTGTGTTCCTCGAACTCAGCGAGCAATCCGTAGAAAGGCTGTTCCGGCCGTAAACAAGGACCATAAAATTAAAATGTAAAAAGGGAAGTGACTTTTTTTTTTTTTTTTTGCAAGGTGATATTTGCTTCACAAAAGCGAAATATTTATGCCGTGCATTCGGCCTGTTTCAGCTCCAGTCTCCACTGATGATGATTATGCTGGTGATGATGAGAGCAAATATTTCAACATTATTATACATGTAAATAGTGAAAGAGTAAATGCTAAAAAAATATAAAAGTGTTTACCACAAGTGATGAAGTGTTGTCCTTAATTTTGTATAGATTGTTCCAAACTGAAATATGAAATTACGACTCTATTATTGTATGATTGTTGCTACTAAGGCCAAATCACGCATGCGCCTTCTTTCCGTTGATTTGTTGTGCTGAATCCTTCCGTTACCAAATCTGTGCATTCAGCCCGATTCAGCTCCACTTGATGACGACGTCATGACTTTGAAGCAAAAGCAAAATTTTAACACAACAAACAAAGATAACTCGCTTAAATTTTCACAGTGCAAATCAAGAAGATTAATTTCCCAAACTGTAATTGTAACTGATACTACTCTACTGTACGTTAATTTTACCAGTGCAGATCAGTAAACGATTCTGGAAAGCTTTTTACTTACCCCCTGCCCCCCTTCCCCTCCTCACCCTCCAACGTTAATGATGCTTCTCGGTTAGTGCAAAATATTGGGTCAATAGGAGACGGGTAGGTGAGTAGTCTCCCAGACCCTTAATTATGCAATCAATTTCTCTCATAACGGACACCTAATTTGGTCCCTGGAACTGTCCACCATGGACTCATGACGATAGATACTGACTTATGATGGGACGGTCGTAAAAGGTGATTATCTTCAGTAGCGTTTTGGCGATATTTGTGACGCTATTAAACCTATTGTGACCTCTATTGTCTTTCATTTGGAAGCATTCCATGTGGAATAACTAAAGAAAACGCTTGTTTTGATATTTCTGGCTAATAATTCCTGAAGTCTCTGGCAGTGATGCGTGTCTTGGGTCTGTAATTAAAAGTACATTCGAAAGAAAATTTGCCCCAGCCAGCCAGCATTATATGGTTGGTGCTACAAATCTTTTGATACCAAAAAGAGCTTTTAAAAAATCATTGAAAGAAAAATAATTTTGAATTTAGTTTACTCAGTGTGCAAGTAAAAATCGGGGTAATTCTTGGTTGGTTTAAAGTTTTCTTTCGTAGTAATGTAACTGGGCACCCAAGGACGGTTTCCTCCAAAATGCGATGAAAACACTTTTTAGGCTATCCAGGGTACTTTTATATCTCTAGAAATACATTCTGAGCGGCGCCACAAAATTTCTATCTGTTCGGTCATCCCCCTTGGGGAACTTAAGCATTTTCAAAATTACAATGGCTTCAGTATTATTTTCCAAAAATTTAAGGTGCAATTCAACGTTTTACGAAAGTGATAATTTATTGATTCCTCTCCCCATCATATTGTAGAATCCGAAAATTTTAGGCTTCCCTTATCTAAGAAAAATAGTGTTACATGGGTAGTAAAATATGAAAATTAAATTTCAGAAAATCGCAGGGAATTTATTACATATTATTAAATTGTACATGAATGGAACGTTCACCTAGAAACTTTTAGTCGTCCACAAGCAAAAGAAAATTCTAGGCAATATTTGCTTCTCCAAACGGATGTTTTACAGAAAACAGTCTGTTGGGTGCCCCTGAAGTAAGGTCACGTAAATAACGACTAGGCAACAATATTAATAAAAAAGGAATTTATTTTCTAGAATGTTCGCGTGACCAAGTGTGCAATTTATGGATCAAGGCTAAAGGTGAACAGGCTAAAATATTTACATAATATACTAAGTTCATTGAGTTCCGCTTCGCTCGCTCGATGGACTGAATAAAATCCGCCTGCTCTAAAGTGCAGGCTAGAAGCAGTGGAAAGTTAATTACGATGAGAGAAATCTATGAAACAACCGCTTTAATTCTGGGGTAAGTATATTACCCTTTCCAATTTGGATCAGTTCGTATATTGGTGATTTTTTAATATTCATGTCCTGTTCCTTTCAGTGGTACGTCTATCTCGGACTCAGTGCTCAAACCTAAACAGCGATCAAGTCTTGCAGTGATCTCTGCGAAGTAGTTGAATTTTAAATCTTTGAATCCACCCGTTAAAGATGCTCTTAGTCAGTGAAGTTTTGCTGCTTTTTCAAGCTTCGAATTTGTTGTTGGTAACTTCGGATCATCCAGGTAGGAAAGAAAATTCTTAGTTCGCTCGCTCGAATATAGTTTTAAAGATTTTATAAATTGTAAAATTGTTAAAAAACCAGGACATTATAAGATATTCTATTATCTAGTTCACTACTTTGTCAAATATAGTTAAATGAGCACGCAAGAGAAGAATTCTAAAAGTGTAAGTGTCAGAACAAAGATTCTTGGTTTTGAAAGAGTTGTCAAGCAGTCGCCATATTTTCTCACGTGAGGCTGATAGCGAGAGGACTGGACGCAAGTTAAGTGCCAGAAAAAGTGATGGGGGATGGGGGGACGGGGAGTAAGGGGGAGTGATTGATGGGAGGTAGAATATCGCACAAAATGAAGAGGCCACAATTGCAGCACCTTTAAACTTTCTTCAGAGGAATCAAATCAGCGTTATCGGATATTCGTAGACGCTCGTTCACTTATTTTGGAAAGGTGAATAGTGTTATCCGCTGGATAAATCACACTGGATAGCGCAATTGGTTTCCATAATACTTATCCGATGGATAGCGCTATCCACCGGATAAATCACTATCCAGCAGATAAGTACTGTACCGTAAAATCCCACGTCACAGTTAAAGCCCTGGGTTTACATAACTTCATAAGGGGTTTTGGGTGGGCTTATGAACGGCGGGGTGGGTGGGGGGGCTTAAAACCGGGACGGCTTTAACGAGGGATTGTATGGTATCGGGGAAACTAATTCCAAAATGACTATTCACTGGATAGAGATTTCGCCGGTGGATAGCAACAACCGAGACCTGCTCTCCCACCCCCAATAGTATCAACCCCGAATTAATATTCTTGACAACATTTTTCTTTAGAAACTAACCCCTTCATTCATCTTTTTTCGTGTTTTAGTTTGTTTAGCTCTTTAAATGATCATAAAAATATTGGAGTAAGTAACTTGATCGGCCGATACTGAGGCTCCAGTGAGAGATTTCTCTCGAGCTCCAAATGCAATGAAGTCTGAATGCGACCTCAGTCTCAGCATTCTCTACCTAAGAATTACACGCACGCGCATTGAGATATGTAAAGTTTATGGAACTCAAACAGTTAATTCACCATTTTCACATAGACCATAATGGACCTTTTTTACCCCCCAAAATTTTGCATAACCATTGTCTCCGATTTCTCTTGGGAGCACTGTTATCATCATCATCGTCAACTGCCATCTACTAGTAGTAGGTCGGCTATCATGGATCTCCAGCTGTTCCGATCATCCGTTCTTCTTACACATCCATTATAGGTGTGTCCTAACCATTCTTTGATGTTTGTCATCCGGGTAACTCTTAGTCTCAACCGTCCTCTCCTCCCTTCAATTTTGCCTTCCAGTAACTGTTATACCCAGGCTAAATTGGAAACAATGGTTATGCTAAATTTGGGGGGGGGGGGGGGGGTAAACAAGGTGTATTATGGTCCATGTGAAAGCAGTGAATCAGTTGAAAAGATATTAAAATTCAATTTGATATGTTGATATATTTCCAATATAGTGTTATAGATCGTTATTAGGTTGATCAGGGCCATATAAAACATATTGTACCATTTTCATGTTTTCTTTCCTAACTGGTTTGCAGAGGAATGGTCGAGTTGGAGCACTTGTTCTAAGTCATGCGATGAAGGAATTAGAATTAGACACAGAACTTGTGAGCACTGTAACACAACTTTGCAAACACAAACCTGCAAGAATCAACCATGTCCGGGTATGTAGACGTGACAGGGTTTCTAAACATGGCTTGCGCTGGTCAGCGAAACAATTCACCTTAACGATTAACAAATAAATGGCCTTAAGCAAAGGCGTTTTTGAGTGACGAAGGTCAACCGTAAGTGCGTTATGCATAATTGAGCAGTCGTTTTACCCAAATTTCGGGCACTGAATTGTAGCTATAAGGGTGAAGACACTTCTTCACACAAAATTGGTAGCGTTAAGACTTTTAAAAAGGAAAACGCCTCACTATCAGTTGACGGACCCCCCTCAACGGCGCTCTGGCCCGTAATTTCCTTGGTCTCTCTATTTCTACCAATGCAAGCTATTTAAGCAATAGACCACACTTTCTATGGGTTTACCGGCGTGATAACCAACGTTGGATGTTAGGAGAACACGAGAAAAGCTTGTAAACCACGAGCCGAAGGCACAAGAGGGTTATCACGCTGGACTGGCGCTTTAAAGGGCAACTTTAATTCGCTCACCCATTTTCTTGTCCTGTCTCTTCCTTGAATGTTGATAATGTCAGGACGCTTCTCTTATGTATTTTCTTCCTTTACTAGATATTCAAACTCAGATTATTGTGATCGTCGTGGTCACAATTGTATTCATCTCCATCTTAACAGCCGTTCTTGTGGCTATCTTTTTTGTCAAAGGAACACATTCCGGAAAACCGAGAGCCAGGTTAGTTCAATTCGCATCAAGTTAGAACAAATAGCACTTAACTGATGCGGTGGGAGATAAGCTACTTGTTATTCTAAATAACTGGGCCAGGGGTGAATACAGTTTTGGAATCGAATTCTGTTTTGAAAACCGTTTGAGAATTAATCACGGCCCAAAAATTTTGGTGCTGGTGGTGGTGATAATTATGATTCATGCTTGTAAACCACAATGGAAGTCACAAGTACTATAATGAGACATACATTTGATGTAAAGGAAGACTTCTGGCGCGAAACACTTTTGCTGGTCTTCAGGAGTTTATATTGACTCCCTCCCTTCCCTTCCCCTCCCCTCTCTCACGCAACCATGGTGCTAAAGATGAACCCTTATCAAAACTGTGTAAATTAGGTTTTTGAGAATTTCATGCTCTTTGTGAGCGACCATTCTGCTAGCAAACCCTGCGTTGACACCGGCCTTTTTCTCAAATCTAATCGTGCTTAGCTCTTTTCAATGAGGTACTACTAGTACCGTGATTTTTCACAAACTGAAAATGTTTGTGGGTACAAGGTTGAATAAGACACAACAACCAAACAACGTACAACACAAAAAAACTTTAGATGGCGGGCAAGTGGCCGTTCAGAGTAAAGAGAAAACAAGACTGAATGTATTCGTCGAGACAAACGAAATCTGCAAGGCGTCTAAACTTGTCAACGTCCATGGAAATGTGCAAACTTCTTTAAAAATATTTTGCGCTGCGTTTTTCACTGATTGCCTCCCTTTTTTCTGACAGCTCTGTCGACTCAAGCAGGAGACTACGAACCATAACTCTCGAAAAGGTTCCAAGGGGAATCAACGTAGAACACAGAGGGTTTCTATTACAGCGCTTGATAGAGAGCAGAGGTTCACTTCAGACTAGTAAAACTACGTTGAAGGACTATGGAGAATCTAAACTATGATCCATCTTGCAGTTGGCAGTGATTAGTTAAGGTCACCCAACAGTAGAGAACTGAGGAAGACTTTTAATAGCCCACGTTCGATATATTAAAATTCTGAACATGACTCCGAGGCTTTCTGGTCATTTTTCTATATTTAGTTTGGTTTTCTTTGTGCTCAAGTCTCATCTGGGAACTGCGAGACAATGGAGTCGTTTTGAACATAAAGCCTCGGAGTGGGAGTCATGTTAGAATTTTAATATATCGAACGTGTGTTATTATGAAGTAATTCCGCTTCTTAGTACCGGACAATGGAGGGACAGAGTCATCGAGGGTCTGCATTTCTGCCTGTGTCCTAGCCCCTCACTCAGAGGTTCCTAGGGCTTTGTCAGGCGTTCCTTTCCTACGAACTTTCCTGGGGAAGGAACGCGTGATAAAGCCCATAGAACCGCTGCGGGGGAGGCTCCCAAGGGGGTTCTCTGGATTTCAAGTGATGGGGATGATGGAAGGATTTTTTTGTGTTTGAAATTTTCCATTCCAGGATTTTTTGGTGAGGAAAATTTGGCGAGTAGTTTTTTGGGTGGCTTGATTAAATTAAGTTAGGATTTTTTGGGGGGATTTTTTTGCCCCAGTTGTTCGAACGCCGGTTAGCGCTAACCCAGGGTTAAATTTTAACCGGGTTTCTTTTTCTTTTTTTTATCAAAAGCACTCTCTTGGATAATTTCCTCTATTCTTTTTAGAGTATCCAGTCATCAAATTGTAGGCAAAGAGAATTTAACTGAATTTGCTTTTTACGCTCTCATATCTGAGTTCAAATTTCGCACTAACCCTGGGTCACCTTAACCCAGCTTCTGACAACTCGGCCCTGAAGACTCGTGGTAGTACCCGCGTTTCCCAGCCACAAACACAACCATTCAATCTGTAATTTATTTTTCATGTTATATCATTTAATGCTTTCTAAAAAAATTGGGGGTTAATTATCGGTTCAGGGATTTCTTGGGGGTTTTGGTTTTTGCCCCCATTCGATCATCACCGTCGCTTGAAATCTGGAGTACCCCACTGGCTACCCATGTCCAGGACTGAAAGCTGATGCATGCTTTGTGGCAATAATTTCGTGAAAATTTTGAAGTTTATGAAGCTAGGGATTGTGGGTTAAAGCCCTCTGCGAATTTTACAGGATTTCAGTGGCCCAAAGCGATGCTTCGGATAAAGTAAGCGAAGATAGCACTAATTTACAAATTGAAAGAGTTTTTGTTAACACTGGTGTCTTTGAATAAAATGTGTCTCTTGCTTTGTGAAAAAAAAAATAATTAAGAAATGTGATTGTTACACGCGGTATGTGTGCTGAAATGCTTGGAAATAGCGACGTGCGCGCGACCTACACGCAACGTAGTTATCGAAAATATACTGGACTGAGTTGTTCAAAAGTGGGTAAGAAACCCTGGGGTACTGGGCACTAGTTATTCATACTTTCAGTCCCAGTCTTGGCGAGGGCGCCTGACTGATTTCAACATCTGCAATGTCAAGCAAACAATTTCCCTCGCAAAAGTGCGGGTCTTAGAAAATCTTTCAAGGATTGTAATGCAAGATGTTTCTAATGGTGTCCATTAAGACATCGAAATACCCTCAAAGTGTACTGGAATTTGACCACATGGTGAAGACTTGACTTTCGTTCCAATCGCCGTCCTGCCAACTGCTAATTAAAGAGAAGGTGAAAGAAACCACTGAGTCGCATCCTTTACTGCATATTTTACTACATGCACTATCCTTCTAGCGGAAGGGAAGGCTAGCAAAAGATATGTAAGTAACATTTTCAAAGAGAATTTAGAAAGCTTGTCCATTTATAAACTGGCATTATATACCATTAGTTTTTCATTTTTTTGTATGGACGTTACGCTTTTCTAGAAAGCAATACTGCCATTTTTTAGACAGTAGTATCTATTTGCTTTTTTTATGTATCTAACTGTAATTTAAAATCGGTCAGTGTAAAATGCAGGCTGTGAACCCCGAACTGTCAACCAGGGGTAAAATGCAGACTGAGGATAAACTGCAAACTGCAGACTGAGTAGCCTGAGAAAACAGCCAACATTTTGCGATACCACCACTGGATCCCTTGTAAAATGATGTCTGAAAAATGAGCACAGAAATTCCATGCTGATGACACTTCACTTCCCAGATCTGGGTGCGTCTGATTGGTAAAAGCACATTTTTAGCCAATCAGGTGCTCTACCCAGATCTGGGTAGTGTCACGTCATCAGTATGGAATTTCTGAGCTTGTTTCTCAGATGTCATTTCATGGGAAAGCCAGTGGTGGCATCTCAAAATTTTGGACTGTCTTCTCAGGTTACAGACTGAGAGTATAAAGAGAAAAAAGACTGCTAGAAATTTGGGCTTAGAATGCAGACCAAGCCTCAAATGTACTTGCAGAGGGGATTTTCATAGTTTTGAGTTATGATGTTCTATGAAAGTTCTGAACTACAGGAGATAAAAGATTCAGTGACCAAATGTGCAAATAAACTTTGATCTCCAAGCAAGCACCTTTGAGTTCATGTAAAAGATGGCAACTGGACTGGGTGAATAACTGATGTCAACCTTTATATTTCTCCTGTTTTGCCACATTGTAGTCTTGATTCTTCAATCTTTATTTTAACCCCGGTCAGCAGTCCTCATTCTTCTTCTTTCAATTACCATCCTCGACAGAAAGACTGTTAGAACTTTAGACTTTCTTATCCCTAGGATGCCCATCCCACAGATTAATGACACAGCTGTCTGTTGAACTCGGGAAGTGCTGAACTTCCTGATGGCGTGCGCTCGTTCGACGACATGCCAGGACCTAAGGGATGGCCGTTCTTTGGTGACATATTCAGCTACTTTTATAAGGATTCTACCTTTAAACAACAGGTAGCTCTGCTTAAAAGCAACTTTGCGAAGTACGGACCGATATTCAAGAGGACCATTATGGGGAGGACTGTTGTTTCAATACAAAACCCCGAGGATGTGGAGATTGTAATAAAAGCTGATGGTAGATATCCGATGCGACCAAAACTGGTTTTTAAGGTAGATGAAGAATACAGCAAAAGTAGAGGAAGACCTACGGCTATAGTTCTGCGGTAAGTTTAGAAAATATTGAAATACATGTGGGTCTAGTGCACCAACCAATTGGGAACTTCATGTTAAATCCCTGGCCTCAGGCCGGGCAAAATGGAGCTTTTTAAGGCAGGCCTGTTCAAATTCTCATGAAAACTGTCAAATGCCCCCCCCCCCCCGGCCCCAGAGAATAAGTGTTTTGCAGATTGTGAATTTAGAAAGTAAACTTGCATTTACTATGAAGCTGCCAAGGGCAATGCCCAATCTGAAAATATGTGGCGTCGTCTGTAGTCTGCCACACAGACGTTTTTAGTGTCGTCACGCAACGGTCCTCCCCAGGATTTGCGTGACGACACTAAAAACAACTGTGTAGCAGACTTCTCTCTACAATGGGGCACCTTTTTAATAATTATTGTGGGGAGTGTTGGTTCACTTCAGCGAAAAAATCTTGTAAACAGACTTATACCGAAAAACTACATTCTTGTGTGAAGGTATTATTCCTATTTGCTGGCTTAAAAAAGGAAGTAGTAAATTTCTTGCCTAAAGCTCCTCTTTTACTAAGCGATTTAAGGCTTTGTACAACGGGTAGGGGGCTTTTGAGTCACCCCTGACTAAAAGGTTGGCTATGACCACCAAACTTAGCGACTTTTCCTAAAAATTATTGAGGAACATTTTAAAGTCGTCGTGGCGTGAACTTCAACTTTGACGTTGCCAATGCAACCGAGTTTTGACAGCCATGTTTTCAAAATTTGCTTTTCTCCTATAAAAATGGATTTATTTATAGTTTTACTTATTCAATTACAGCTTTACAATTGATTTACAAATATTTTATCAAATTTAAATTATAACTGTTACGGTAGTTTAATCGGTAGACTTTTACTGACTGATTTGAGGGAAAAAAACATGAATTAATCTGCCAAACGGCAGATGCTGGGTTTAATTTTTAACAATGTTAATTTCTCTCGGAATTTCACAACTTGCGGTTTTTGTTTTCTTAGTCACGTAAAACATCCTTTCATGTGATTGCTTTTAGGGAGGGAGTGGACTGGCACCGAATGCGTAAGGCTTTGGCATCCAAAATGCTGCGACCAAAAGACGTACCGGGGACAACATGGACAACTTTACCGCTGTAACTAGGGATGCTATAGAGCACATGGTGTCTATACGTGGATATGGATATTCCAGATCTTAGTAAAGAACTCGCCCAGTGGGCAACCGAGTGTAAGTGCTTGGAAGCTGGGGTACTAATACAGCTGCCCGATCAGCTCAATTGGATAAGCGCCGCTCTGCCGAGAAGGAGGTCGCGGGTTCAAACTCCGGCCGGACCAACACTCAGGGTCTTAAAATAACTGAGGAGAATGCGCTGCCTTTGTTATGATATCGGCAAATGGTTAGACATTCTTGTCTTCTCTGACAAAGACGAAAAACCGTAGGCCCCGTCTCACAGCTCTCTCGCTGTTCTTTGTCTTGTGGGACGTAAAAGAACCCACACTGCTGTTCGTAAAGAGTAGGGGGCGTAGACCCCGGCGGTGTGGGACAACCTTTCATGGGCTGGGTGGGTAATGAAGGGGTTGATATCAGTTGGGACGCAAGTCCTGTTTCTTCCCCTGTCACTGTGTTGAGACACCGTGACGAATTTCAATAAAGCAATAAAGTAATACAATAATCACACAAAGCATTACAGTTTTGCAGTTAACCCTCCATAAAGCGACCACCTATTAGGTGGCCACCCTCTTTTTAGCGGCCAGTGAATCGAAGTCCCAAAAAAACTGTAGAAAAAACCTGCCTTTTGTGGCCACTTCCATCAAGCAGCCGCGGCCACTTTCTCGACGAGAGTTCTCTTATCATTGTCTTCTCTATGGGCGAATCTTTGTTTACATTTTTTGCGTCATTGACATATTCTCATCATTATCTGCTGAAGCTGATAAAATGAAACCTCTGAAAATTGAAAGAGCATGACAATTGCAATCGGTTATGCTAAAACTTAAAGCTCGATATACTGAATGGTTTCGAAGAAATTCTCTTCTAAAAACTCGAAATTTTACAAAGAATGTATGGCTCATTACATTTTTTGCCACCCAGCACTTTCGCAGTTTTTGATTTTCTTCAAAATTGCTTGCAAAGAGCTGAAAATTGTACAAATTGCACTTTTAACTTTTGAATGTATTGTGATGCTTTCAAAATTACCAATTTCCGTGTTTCCTGTTTCAGCAGGTTTTGTTTAAAATGAATCACCGAAAGGTGGTTTTGAACCACTTGTTTTTGTTGACGCAAGCGCTGAACTTTGGTACTATGGCGTTTGACGTAAGAGTTGGACTGTATGATGACCCACCCGATAAAGACACAGTCAAATTTGTTCAAGCTACAGTCGATGCACTTGCACTCCAGGGAAAGTTAAGTAGAGGATGGGGAAGCCTGTTTTGGAAATTCTTCACGACGCCAACATACCGGAAATTCTGTGAAGCACGAGATACCTCATACGCCATGAGCCAAAAGATTGTGGACAAGGTTGGGGAATTAAAAAAAATGGCAGAAGAAGGAAGGGCGTTTGATGACAATCAAAGTGAGTGTAACTTTGATTTATTTATAAAGTTTTTAAGCAAAACAAAATATACAAAATCATGTAATTAATTCGAAATGGCAGATCTAAGACGGCCGATGATGTTAGTCCCTTTGTTTTATGAATGACGTCATCATGATGTCACTTCTATTGTTTAAGATTAGAGCGATTTTCGTATGACCTTGAAAAATGGTTTTGATAAGTGCTCGTTATTTGTTTTATCAGCCAATGGATGAAAAGATCAAAAACCCTTATATGGAGAAGGCATTGTTTGATTGGCCAATCGTGTTGCAGTATGACGTCAAAGCGAAGTATCGATTGATTTCTAGAAAGTTCTTCGGGCATGAAGTTTTTTCACCCGAGCGTTCGCTTATTCGATAAACTAATCAGATCGCTCTATTTCCATTTGTTTTTTTTTTCTGTTTTGCTCGCGCGTTTTCGTTTCAAGATCATACGAAAGTCGCTCTCTCAATGTGTTAGTCAACTTCATGATTTCTTCAGACTTAAGAAGAAACAAAAAGCAAACTGCGGTGATAAACATAAGACATGACGTATGGTAGGAAAATGTGCTTATTAATAAAGCCTGCAAACTAAAAAAGGTCAAGTTTTTCACCGCAGACATTTTTATTTAGGGAAGGTTTTAGATCCTTAATCAGCAGAGTCTCCTTTTTTTTGCAATGGGTGTCCAACCGTCATCTTACCAAAATTCCGAAATGGTCCCGCATGTCATCTATTCTTTCTTTCATTAGTTACACCCTAAGTTTAAATTTATGTAATTATTCAACGGTTTATACTTCTGAAGATGTATGTTTTAACATACGAAGGCGTCAAGTTAAAGTTTTCTTTCCACTCCAGAAATGCGTTGATATTTCCTTATGTTTATCACCGCAGTTCGCTTTTTGTTTGTTCGTTAGACAAGTTTCTTTATAGCTATTTCTAGAAGAAAGAGTGATAAATATCGGACCAGTTAATAATTCAACGATATGACGTCATAGTGAAGTCAAATTACGTCATTAGTGTCAATCAGATTATACCTACAATCCTGGACAAAAGTCCTTGTTAAAGTAAGAGCATAACGGCAGTTCTACGTTTATCACAAGAACTGTTCTAAAAAGAAGTGCTTTCATTTAAAAAATCCTTAACCCCTCCCCCTTCCCCACCCAATACAATGTCGAAAGATCAAAGAAATTCTGCCTTGACGGTTTCAACACTGTCCGTGGGGTGGGGGGAGGGGGTGGGGACGTGCAGTGTAAGTAGCGCGCGGATATGAATTTAGTGTATATTAAAGAGCGTTCGAACTGTACAACTGTCCCAAGACTTTTGTCCGTGATTGTGGATGTTGAGATTGTGGCAGATACATAATTCTCGATTTTAAGAAGTAATTCGCGTATGGCTTTCCTCAATGCATTGACTTGTAAAACTTTAATGTGTAGTTCCAAAAAATATCCATACCCCCCTCGGAGGGCACTTTTGTTTTAGACCCCCCATCCCCCTGGAATTTCCATTCTAGAGGGTGCTTGTCATACCCTCTTCCCTACCCACCCCCTCGAATTTCCGTGATTTTCCAACTCTGTTGGGAACCCCCTAGAAGAATGTTTCCGGAAAAAATGCATTTGCATGATACTTTTAATTATGCGAAAGATAATTGTTTCCGCGATAAAGAGAGAAAAAATCTTTAAAAATCTTTTTTCTTCCTGTTAACACAGGGTCAATCTCAATTGAGATTCTTTCCACTGAAAACGCCTCGCGCATGAGGAAAGCTATGCTGGCAAAGGGCACCGACGATAACACACACCAGTTTCAGTTTCCAAACAATTAAACCGTTTTGGTAAACTTTCAAAATGTTTAGTAAACTAACAGCGAGTACTTTGCTTAGCTTTTGCAATTTTTTCTCCTTTTACCGCGATGAAGGCCTAACTGTAGCATTATTTTTTTTCAGCTTGTCTTATATTTTTATATTTCAGCTGTACCTCTACTGACCTATCTATTAATGAAAGGCGAACTCACCCCGGAAGAAATTAATATGAATTCAATCGGAATGTTCAGAGCAGGAGTCGATACGGTAAACGCTTAATTATCTACACCTACACTAATCAGTGGGCATATATAAGCGCAATTTACAGAATACAAAGACGACAGAACTTGCTAATCAGCCAAGCAAGCACAACAGTAGTAAGGTCTACTCGACGTAAGTATCCGGATTTTTTTCAAAATGGAGATTCATTTCCCTGTTTAGCCTTCGTTCCGCATGTATACTGCTTTGTCGGGTGCCAAAAACAAAAATGTGGAAATTCTTGAAAACGACGGCGGCTTATCGTTTACGTGTGTACAGCGGTGGAAAAGCTAATCCTGATGTGGGAGAATATTTGGTGAAACCTGCTGGAAAACCTACGAGCCATCGAGAGTCAACCGGACCCGGTAAATACCCAATTCCGTTCAACACGCGATTCGCGGACACTAAGGAGCTGGCGATCATGGAGAAAATGATAAAGAACGTCACCAAACACGCTTTCCGCCTGCTAAACGAAAGCTACGACGGGTTCACATTCTGGGGTTGCAAAGATCGCTGCTTGACGTGGGGGCTATCAGCTCCGAGTACGTTCAAGGCGAATCAGCGTAAACAGTGGACGTGGATGATGAGAGACATGATAGGATTTTACCTTCAACCGGTCGGGTTTGAAATTTTACTGGATACTGGCGGAAATGATCCGACACAGTGGCGAGTGGAGAAAATTTATTACAACAACGAGACTTATGACACTGTAGAAGAACTCATGACCGCTTACGATGCTGGATCTAAGATGCATTTTCCAGCTGTCAAGGATAAGGGTGTGTTCTCCACTTACGAGCGCCGCGGGGACCCTCAACCAAAAAAGCCCCTCAGAAACCCACGAGTCTACGAGCCGGGCGGCAAACGATACTCAGTCAGCGGTCACCACGTGGAGTACATGGGTTGGAGTTTTTACTTCCGGTCACGCACCTCTTCCGGTATCCAGATTTTTTACATCAAATTCAAGGATGACGGGATCGTTTACGAACTGAGTGTCCAAGAAGCGGAGGCATTCTACTCAGGGTGGTCCCCTAAACAGCTGTTCACGAACTACCTTGATGCTGCCTGGAACATGGGATCCATGACCTTTGAACTCCTGCGTGGGGTCGACTGCCCTGACACGGCAACTTTCTTTGACGTCCTGCATTTTGTTGGACGAGGTTACCCAGCCAAGTACAAGAAAGCAATCTGCTTGTTTGAACAAGACATGGGTGTCCCCTTGCGTAGGCACTACGATACGAACTTTAAGGGCGGGTATAACTTCTATGGGGGAATGCCCGGTAGCGCTCCTATCCTCCGTACAGCTGCCACAACCTGCAACTACACCATAGTTGTAGGTTGTGGCAGACAACTGTACCGACCAAGACTTCAAGCCCCCTACATTTTTGAGCACCGGGCAGGCCTGGAGCCGGGCTGCGCCCGTCGCCAGACGAAAACCCAGTGGCGACGTTTTAACGAAATCAGACAGATATATTTAGCCTTGTTCGAAAGAAAATTTACTACTGGCCGACCAAAATTGCGAAGCGTCCTAAGTTCGACGTCTGACCCAAGAGACGATCTTAACTTAATTAAGATCGACCCAAATTAGAGTTTGGTTCGTCCCATGAAAAGTTCGACGGTTGGTCTTGGCTTTAGCTAACCAAGACATTGATCCACTGTTGAAAGTTTATCTGTCCTTTCATTATAATCGTGAAACCGTAAGTCGTGCACACTCGTGCTCATAGCTTCTACTTTTTATTGGTTAAGTGTGTTCTCAAATGTGGTGTAGACCATATTTGGCGGCGATTTTCGGCTTCTTTGAACTACGAACGTTCCCATGGTCACCAAGTAAAGTTGAAAAAGGTGCATTTTACCCCTTCACAATCAAAGTAGGTTCTAGGTACACTTACATTATACTTAAAGCTCTAGAGTGAAGATAACAAATTTAGATTGTTACGAGCACAATTTATCATAGCCTACACCCTTCATTCATTATCGTTATTATTATTATAACTATTATTATTTATTTATTTTTCTATTTTTCAGACATCTAACGCAATGCTGTGGCTTCTTTATGATTTGGCCAATAATCCCAAGGTACAGGAGAAGGTGTATGAAGAAGTACTCTCTCTTATTGGTCCCCACGGTGATTTCAACTCTGAGAATTTTGCAAAGTTACAGTACATTAAAGCTTGTGTGAAAGAATCCATGACGTAATTTGGGAAAAACTGTAATGCGTAACTTAATACAGAGTTAAATACTTCGCAGCAATGCCAAAAATCAGGTAAGCTGCGAGCAGGCTCATCCCAGGTGGAGCGGAGCGTGCTTTTTTTTTTTCCCCCAGGCGACGCTATTCTTTGTCGCCCCGTTGCACTCTGGAGTCTCTTCGCAAACTAAAAATTGTGGCACAAAGCGTTTCCGATCAGCTAATTTACTTTGCTTTCAGATCAAACGAAAGACATGTTTTCACTTGGATAATGAAATTTTCAATTTCTTATGTACGTGTTCAATTTTTATCCCTAGACTCCATCCTATTGCCTATAGCTGGGCCCGTATTTTAAACCAAGATGTAGTTCTATCAGGCTACAACGTTCCATCAAATGTAAGTACTATTCTCTCATAGTTCTTCCTCATTTTGATTTACAATTCGCATTTATTTTCTCTTCTCTTTCTTCGATCAGTGCTATAAAGTAAAGGTAAAGGCGCACACGAGCCAAAGGCCCAATAGGACTGGAGCTTATCCCGATTTCCTTAGCATGAAGCAAGCCTAGGAGCATTGCTACTCCCCCCTGGACGGGATGCTAGTCCATCGCATAGTTACCCACCAGCAGTATGTCGCCGGTACCCATTTATACTCTGAGAGAAGAGAGACAAAGTGGAGTAAAGTTCCTTGTCTAAGGAAACAATGGGACTGGCGAGGCTTGAACATCGGACCTCTAGGTCCGGAGTTTGAGGTGTTAAAATCAAATGCCTTATTTAATTTCTTCGTCATCGTCATCTAGCATAGTGTTTTTAGTTTCATTGTTTTAAAGTGTCGTGGAAAGCAAAATCTCCAACATAGCCACAAAAAGGAAGAGGGAATGACATCTGCTTGTAGAATCAGGATTTTGGAAGATTGTCAAATCTCTCATAAAGTTCGGTCACCCAGAAAGTTTCACCTCATCAATCGTGAGGCGTGTTAACCAGCTAAGCGCACGTTTTGCCACTTTGATAATCAGCGCGCGGCATCTTATCTGTTTGGTAGCGCGCCCGTTACAAAAAAGCGCATCATTTTCTTCAAAAAAAAAAGGAAAGAAGGAAAGAAGGAAAGAAGCAAGCAAACAAACTTAGCAGCATCCCATTTTATCATCTATACCTTTTTTCTCTTTTTTACAGACTGTGGTTCTTTATAGCAATTACCTGTCTGGACGATCAGAAGAGTTGTTCCAGTTTCCTTTGGAATACAGACCTGAACGTTGGCTGAATGAAGACCTTGGGAAAATTTATCCTTTTGCTAGTCTTCCGTTTGGAGTCGGTCCTAGTATGTGCCTTGGTGAGTTCATTCTGAAATAGTTCCCTTAAAATTCTCTTAGAATTGGAGAAACGTTTCGATCTTCTGTTTAGTGCTTTGTTGTGACTTTTTAGTTTGTCCTCTATAGCAGAGGCTAAGTAAAGTTTATTGCATTCCAGGCCGCCGTATTGCTGAAGCTGAAATTTACCTACTGGCCGCAAAGGTAATAAATAAATAAATAAATAAATAAATAAAGGTCTTTATTGTTTTTTAAGCAAAAATACATGCTAAAAACCAAGAACACTTGCATTAAAAACAGCAGGAAGAATTATAAGGCTTAAAAAATTCCAGGCAGAAGCGTTGAATTTAACATTCATGAGATCCACATTACATTAAATAGCTACTCTATATTTGAAAAATAGCCTATTAAAAAAACTATTTTAAAAACGCTGGGTATTAACCCTATGGAGTTAACTGCTAGGAACTCGGAGGCGTGCTGAACTTTCCTTCGTTTTGGGGACGGAAGGGTACAGCGGGTGGCCGGGGATACTGGAGATCTTCTTGAATACTGAGCGATCTACCTCTTCTAATACGTCGTATATATCAATTTGATACGAAATATATTTGCGTTTAAAGCAGCGCTCTAGAAAATTCTGAACTGTTGTTAATTCAGGTATTAAGGAGGCGTATATAGGAAGACCGTACGTTAGTTTCGGTAAAACAATTGATCTCTAGCACATTGTATCATTGTAGTTCACACTTATGAAAGTAGCGAATTTTAAAAAAGGGACGTAAATTATTTTGGTCTGAACAAGAGAGCCCGGGGGGGGGGGTACTCCCCTATAGAAGTGAAGGGGGCGCGCTTGTCGGAAAATTTTGAGAACATCCCTAAAAGGTACCAGAATCTTGTTTCATGGGCGTGTCCCAAATTCATTTCCACCCCTAAAAGGTACCAATTCAATAACAACTAGTTATATAACTGGCATAAATACGTTTTCAGATCAATAACCCTAGGCGATAACCTTAACGCAGGCCCCTAAAAGGTACCGAGACAACTCTGGTAGCAGTCATTTGAGGTCTTAGCACCCTAAGCGGCATCAATCCACAAATTTAAACCCCTAAAAGGTACGACGAGCACCCCTGCCACTTTTATAGGGGAGTACCCCCACTCCCCACCCCCCCCCCCCCCCCCGCCGGGCAAGAGAGTATAACGGAACAGAGAGGAAGTCTCAAGGCGTTGGCCGGGATATGTGAATTTCAAGCTTTTTTTAGTGGTTGTAATTAAACGGAAGTCTAATTCCTGAGGCGTCCGCATATCTCAATCAAGTCCAGAAATCAAGTTCCCGAATCAAAAAATGCAGAATGTTATATTTGTAATGGCGTCTGTTGAATTCTCTCTTAACAATGAAGAATAAAAGTTTGCGGACCTCTCCAGAAACCAACTTCTGATTAATTCAAGCGTTTAATTGGTCTAAAAATAACTTGGATGATATTCACATTTCCCAATTTCCAGAATGGACGTTTCCCTCTGTCAATTTTTTTTTCTTTTTTCTTTTTTCGAGGCTCCAGGTGATGCGAAAAGAGCACATCCTTGCCCACATCATGCGCGTCTTATTTTCTCTTGGCTTGCTTTATTTGCGCGTCGTCGTCCTTACTTTCCGAGAGCCTGTCACAAGCTAAGGGCCTGTTTACATGGAGGTTGGGGACCCCATGTAGGTGGGGTAACCCGCCTGTCCATATTATCTCTCATTTTAATTTCATCACGTTTATATGATAGGTGGGGCGACTATATGAGAGCCTGTAGGTTAGGTAGGTTACCTACCTAAGTAGTGGGTTACCTCGCCTACCTGGGGTCCCCCACCTCCATGTAAACAGGCCCTAAGTAGCGTCCCATACCAGGGTGACCTTGACCACTGTCAACCATTGGTTACTAATTAAACATTTCACACCCTGATTTCAGATCGTTCAGCGGTTCATTTTGGAATACCAAGGAGAACCTGCATCTATGATGTTTAGAGTAGTGGCAGTTCCAGATCGCACTTTAAAGATAAAATTTTTTGATCGCCAATGATTTTCATAAACTCTTACTTTAGCAAAAATCACTCTCTAAACCAACTCTTGGTCCCACAGTTAATACCTTACGCATGTGCACAGCCACATCACCACTGGTTTGTCCGCCATCGTCAGCTCTTTCCTCCTTGTTATGATCCATTGGCACAGCAGAGCTTAGGCAAATTGGTTTCACAGCCATCATAAGGGCGTAGCGAGGGGAGTCCTGGTGGGGTGCCCCTGCCCCCCTCCCCCTTGTGAGATAATTGTTTTAAGTGTCTATAATTGAAGTGACGAAATCGCGCCAATCCGAAGAATCAACATACATGAAAATCATACATGAAATCTTTTCCGTTAACAATCGATAAAAATCATCTGATTGCCAACGATTTTCATCGATTTCGATTTTTATCTATTTGCTACTCTGGGATGTAACTACACCCGGAATTTTGAAAGGGTGGCAGGTCTAAATCGTGAGAAACTGGGCACTTTTAAACCTGGTCAATATCAACCATCTAAGATTTTAAACCTGGTTTTAAAGAAAAGATGAGATTTTTTAAAAGATTTTTTTAAAAAAAGAGTGAGGGTAATTGTTTGATCCTTCGACTATCAATTGCATTTCAATTATCAACAAATTTACTGTTTGCATGAATTCAGTTTTCATTTTTTGGTGAACAGATGAACTAATGTATTTTCCGATGTAAATTGACGAAATTGGTAAAAATCAAGAGTGTGTCATCGATTTCTACCGATCGACCGATACAATCGATATCAATCAAATCAAATTTACCGATTTTTATCGATTTATCGATTGATAAATCGATACTGATTTTTATTGATTGACTTCTCGGGGTTAATATAAATAGTTGACGTCAACGTGAGTATCGCTTTTGCACACGCACCTAAGTACGCGTCATCGAAGAATGGTTTGACGTTTTTCACCCCCTAGCAAAAAAAAAATCAAACTTGGAACATCTTGTGTTTTGGTTTTTTATAGTTTATGATTTTTAAAAATGATATTGGTAACAGAACTTCGAGTCGTTTAATTTGGTCTGTAATTACTCGTGGAATTAGAAAGGCGGCACACATCACAGATCAAAACAACGGTGCTACAGTTTTAAGAGACCTGACGCTGCACAAATTTCGACTGAATAAATTAGTGCGATGTGTTTAGTAACTATTAAGATCAAAATGATAGGAATGCTATTGAACTTTGTGCACCGTCAGGTGCTTAAAAACATACAACAAAGCAATCTGACAGGTTTCATAATCGTTCCACTCTGTCAAATACAGTATGGGTTTGATTAAACAAATTGGACTCCCGCTACGCAGTCGTGCGCTTTTGTCAGTCACAAAGACTTTTGTTCTTGGGATAAGCATTGCGAGCTTTCGCTTTATAAAGTTGACGTTTCGTATAACGGTCACTTTAGATCACTTTTGACTAGCATAGGTGCTCGTCGCTTTGGACTTTAGTGGAACACTCGCTCGTACTCTAACAGACCGAATTAGCTCGAATGGGACTCCACTTTGACTTGATTGATGATCTCCTCTTGATCTTTTTTCATTTTTATTATTTATGTAAATTACTTTTTTTGGCTTGTAACTATAATATAATTTTTGATTTGGTATATTTGTGTATTGCCCAACCTATGTGTAAAAATTGTAAGTGTTGATTGACCAATAAAAAATGATTGATTGAATGACTGATTGCGCTACATTCACACCGGCAATATGGAGATGGAGTACCAAATATCGAAAAGACTGAGCTAACTATTTAATACAAAACCGAGGCCTTGACAAAAATTAAAATACGAAAATAAGCTTACATGAACAAGCAACTCCATCCCCGCTTTCCCCTCCCCCTCCCCCCCCCCCCCCCCAAAAAAAAAAAATCCCTCACATTTTGCACCCCTCTTTGCTAACCATGGTCACGCAACACTGGTTCACTTTCACGCTAACAACATAGATATTTTGTTTAAATAGGTCACAAGGTCACTTGGACTTCTTGTGTCAGGTACGGACGCATGCTTTTCTCTTGCGAAATGGACGACTCACTGTACTTATTCTGTTCGGGCTTAGTCATTGCAGCCCTGGTTTGGCTCTTCAATCCTTTTGGAAAACTGGAAAGCCTGATGGGCTGTCTGTTGAACTCGGGAAGTGCTAAACTCCCCGATGGCGTGCGCTCGTTCGACGACATGCCGGGCCCTAGGGGATGGCCGTTCTTTGGCGACATATTCAGCTACCTTAAGGACGCTGACTTCAAACAACGGATAGAACAGCTTAAAAGCAACTTTGCTAAGTACGGACCGATATATAAGAGGACCATTCTGGGGAGTAATGTTGTTTTAATACAAGACCCCAAGGATGTGGAAACAGTGATCAAAGCTGATGGTAGATGTCCGATGCGACCGAAGCAATCGTTATTGAAGGCAGTAGAAGAATACAGCAAAAGTAGAGGAATACCCAAGGGTTTAATAGTTCGGTAAGGTTCAAGAATTGTGATATACATGCCCTTAGTATGTAGGTGTTATGGGATCAGTTCTTTACCTGCGAAAGTCAAATGCGTGAGATTTTGGCTTATAGTACTTTGCGAAACGAAACGAAACGAAAGAGATTTTCGTCTTGTCATGACCAGAATCTCCAAAAATGTCCCAGCGACTTCCGAAGGTTTCCGACGATTTTCCAAAAACTTCCGAACATTGCCGAAAATGTCCAAAGAGGTTCCAACGATCTTTGAGCACTTCTGAAGTTATTTACAATTAAAAGATGACAACTTTAGTGTGTTTTGATTTCATTAGGACACAAAGTCATCATTCAGCGCCTATTTGGAACATTTTCTTGGAAATGAAATTGAATTTACGTTATTAATCATGTGTAAAGAAACAATTTGTACAGATTTGTGAGTCAGGCGTTTGAAATTGTTGATGCATGAGATCAATGTTTTTAGTCCAGAGGCATAACTTGTGAGAGTTTGCAGGTATACAATTTGTAACTTCAACATCAACCCCCCCGGGCAACCCCCTCGGCACCCCCCCCCCCCCGGCATTTGAACTTTTGAAGAAGTCCCGTTACATCACAAGGGACCCTAACAAACCGTGTGGCCATTCTAATGTTTCAATTTAGAGGAAATTCCTAATTAATGTATGGAAATATCAAATATCAAAAAGGTTCACATTGTCATAATATAATGCAATGAATTTTTGCATTATTATAAGATCTAAGGTCTATTTACAAGTGATGTTTTGTATTGCTCGTGCCATGTTTGTTACATTTACTTTTTTGGTTTTTTAGGGAGGGAGAAGATTGGAACTGAATGCGTAAGGCTCTGGCACGAAAAATGCTGCGACCAAAAGACGTACGGGACAACATGGACAACTTTACTGCTGTAACTAGGGATGCTATAGAGCACATGGTTTCTATAAGAGGAATTGATATGGAGATTCCAGATCTTGACAAAGAACTTGCAAAGTGGGCAACTGAGTGTAAGTGTTTACTATTAAGGTGACTCGACCCAGTTTTTTTGGGGGGTACCATCCTACTTTGAAGCTCTCTGGTTTCCCCACCTTTACTTTTATCGTAAGTCTAACACATAGAATGGATAACATATAGATCAATCTACAATATAACATAAAATTTTTGGTGATCGGAGTAAATGTCACGTGGTTATAATGCCACGCCCCTTTGAGGTCTGAGTCGAAAATCTGCTGTTGCCGGCATTTTTTCGTGAAAATCTCTCGGCTACACATAGTGCGCATTAATTCCTTGCGCTAAACAGAGTTTCACCAAAATCACAAAGACCCAATTCAAGAAATTCAGCTGTTTCCAAATTTAGGTCATAATTTATGCGAAAATGATAGGCAAACTTTACACGGATTATATCTAATAAACTATGAGATTCATCTCTGTATTTTGGGCATCCTTATAACAGATGGGTCCTTGCAAGTCAGCAAAACAATTTAGGGCCTTGTAAATGCGCGCGATTTCGAGCAAAGCAAACATATAGAAATTATAGTTTTCGCAATTTGTTGACATTTGTCAGCGTTTGAGAGTCAATCTCACGAAAAAAGCATTTTCTTAAAAATTCGTAGTTTTTTTTCCTTCAAATTTTTTCAAGGCCACAATTGATTAACTAACTACCCGGACTCTGAATTTCATGGTCATTGAAAAACTGTGACATTATCTTCTATAAGCCCAAACTTGAGTAAACATTGAAGATTTTTAGAGTTTTGGCTGAGTTTGTGCTTTGGGAGTTGTCTATTGTTTCTAGTGTGTCATGATACAGCATTCTTGTTGAGCACGCGTGCAATGACCGCACTTGGCTGACTTCCGAATGCTCACCGGATATGATAATTTTGGTACAGTGAGACAGGCCATCGCGAGATACATAGAGGTTTAACTCACAATTTTTCGAGCTTCTTGTGCCTTTGCAAAAAAATCAAGAAGTGCTACACACTAAATTTACTTACTATTAAAAAAATACCATTTTTTCATAGGTTTAATGCAAGCCAATAATTAAACCAACTCGTGACGGTAATCCCTTCTATTTTCTTATACTAAATTATTATATCTCGGTGAGCATTCGGAAGTCAGCCAAGCGTGGTCATTGCACGCGTGCTGAACAAGAATGCTGTATAATGACAGACTAGAAACAATAGACAACTCCCAAAGCACAAACTCAGCCAAAACGCTAAAAATCTTCAATGTTTACTCAAGTTTGGGCTTATAGAAGGTAATGTCACAGTTTTTCAATGACCATGAAATTCAGAGTCTGGGTAGTTAGTTAATCAATTGTGGCCCTGAAAAAATTTGAAGGAAAAAAAACTACGTATTTTTAAGAAAATGCTCTTTTCGTGAGAAGGACTCTTAAACGCTGACAAACGTCAACAAATAGCCAAAACTATAATTTCTATATGTTTGCTTTGCTCGAAATCGCGCGCATTTACAAGGCCCTAAATTGTTTTGCTGACTTGCAAGGACCCATCTGTTATAAGGATGCCCAAAATACAGAGATGAATCTCATAGTTTATTAGATATAATCCGTGTAAAGTTTGCCTATCATTTTCGCATAAATTATGACCTAAATTTGGAAACTGCTGAATTTCTCGAATTGGGTCTTTGCGATTTTGGTGAAACTCTGTTCAGCGCAAGGCACTAATGCGCACTATGTGTAGCCGAGAGATTTTCACGAAAAAATGCCGGCAACAGCAGATTTTCGACTCAGACCTCAAAGGGGCGTGGCATTATAACCACGTGACATTTACTCTGATCGCCAAAAATTTTATGTTATATTGTAGATTGATCTATATGTTATCCATTCTATGTGTTAGACTTACGATAAAAGTAAAGGTGGGGAAACCAGAGAGCTTCAAAGTAGGATGGTACCCCCCCAAAAAAACTGGGTCGAGTCACCTTAAGTACGCGACCTGTAATATCAGAGCCCGAGGGGTGGGGGGGGGGGGGGTACTCCCCATGATGGCCTATACAGGAGGGTTCTGCCCGAGAGGGGTATCTTTTTCAGGCCTCAAGTATATGAAAGGGTAGGGATTTCAGTGACTTGTTGAAGTATATAAAAGGGTAGCAAAATCTGTCATTTGTGTCTGTGAAAGGTTCCAAAAGGGCTAACAGATGCAAAGTTCTAAAGAAGGTATGTGAAAGGGGTACCATTTGTCAATAAGAGGTATACGAAAGGAGTTCGATCTTTTTCATGAAAACTTGTATATAAAAGGGTTTGGGGTTGACCTTGGGGCAGAGCCTCCCTGCACAAACATCCCCCCCCCCCCAGGTATCAGAGTTTTACGGAAATCGATCAGATTTTCATATCAAATATATCAAATAAATTAGCCTTGATGAAATAATCCGCCAAGGAAAATGGAACTGGTCAATATCCTGTCTGAAGACTAAGAAACCCAGGAAAGAGGACCTTAGGGAGTTAAAATTTCCTTAACGAGCACCCGGCGAAGGCCCAAACTTCTTGGCTTCATAGAACGCGCCTAGAAGCTTGCACCTCGGTCCTTGTTTAGGAAATCGGTCAGTAGTTATCCTAGATCCGCGCCTGAAGTTAGAGCTCGCGCTGCACGATTTTGGAGTTTTACGCCCCTGTCAGGATGAATATTGCTTGGAGCAAATTGATGTTAGTCGCTCTTGGTACTTAAAAGGTTAAAGGTGGTAGTAACAGCCTTTGCTCAGCAGTCTGATAGAGTTTTACTTAGGGCCTGGTTGACCTTGACTATTGTAGATGTAATGGCAAGATCAAGAGAAAGGCTCTCAAACCATATCGAAACTGAAATGATAGGATCTAAAATGTTAAAAGAGTTATGTGAAAGTAAACATCCTAATTACATCTGTATTCTGCTTTTAACAATTTTTGTTCATAACCCGAATATCCATTAAAAAAAATACACAAATTCTCCAGACTGATACATTTCCTTAAAAAAGTAATTGAGAGAATTTAGTAAAAGATCACAGCATTTTTCCTTTGGTGATCAATTTATTAATTCTCATAACCTTTTCTTTTGGTGATGTATGAATTTAATGTTAGGAGAGAATTAATGTTGAAATGAGCTCCACTCCACTCTTTTAGCCGTAGGTACCATGGCGTTTGACGTAAGAGTTGGACTGTATGATGACCCACCCAACAAAGACACCGTTAAAATGGTTCAAGCTACATTGGATGCGTTTGCACTCATGGGAAAGCTGGGTCGAGGATGGGAAAACCTGTGCTACATGTTCTTCACGACTCCCACATATCGGAAATTCTGTGAAGCTACAGATATCTCATTCGCCATGAGCCAAAAGATGGTGGACAACAAGGTTGCAGAATTGAACAAAATGGCTGAAGAAGGAGGGAGGTTTGATGACAATCAAAGTGAGTGTAACTTAATGAATTCTACTGTGTTCTTATCGCCACTGGCAAGGCATGGGTGATGAGAGTGTGATCGAGGTATATATCCAGTGGTCCCCTCTCTCGTAGTCGGCCTCAAATTGTTTGCAGACCGCGAGCAGTACATATACGTTATTGACCAAGGGTTATACTGCGAGCAGTCCCTCTTCAGTCAGTCGAGTCTAAGCTCAGCAGGACTGGAGAGAGCGAAATGGCCGAGAGGGAAACTGGAGAGAGGCCTTTCCTGCCTCCCCCCAGCTTCCCCTCGGCTTCTTGTTTTTCAGTTTCGCTCGCTTCGCGCGATTTCCTCGCTCGCGTGACCATCTTGAGGGACTGCTCACAGTCCAACCAAGGGTGAGATCAAGATACTGATGGCTGAATATTGGCCAAGTTCTTTTTTACATTTTTACTAAAAACACCAAAAAACGAGGCCAGTATCAGCTAACTTGACCGAACAAGCTTGGTCAAAAAAAGGATTTACTTTGTGGCCAAAAAGGGAGCTTTTTCTTGCATGGCGGGAAATCCCAAGCCGAGCGACTGCTCAGCGGTAGCCAATCAGAACGAAGCATTGGCCTCATCCCTCTGCTTATGATAAGATATTAGCCTGCGTAGCAGGCGCTTGGAAGTAGTGGGCGAAAGAGAGAACTGGCGCGCGCGAGGGAGACGCGAGTCTCATGCTCGCGCGCCTGTTTTTTCTTGTGCCCACTACTTCCAAGCACCTGCTACACAGGCCAATAAGATATCTTGTTGACCCACATGAGCCCGTTCAACCGGGCGGGCACGGTTTCTGAGGAAGTTATTGCCTCACCACTCTTTCTTTTTTAAAATTTTTGTCTGTTAACGGACGGGGCTGTCCCCACTTCTAAACGACAGTCAACTGGAACGAAGGCCTAAGCTCTACGGCGGTGGAACCTGTGAAAAGATGAATAATTAATTAACGTAACTAGATTCTCATTTTTCAAAGAGTCGAAGAATATTGAGGCGCTTCTTTCCACTGAAAAAAGTTACCTCATGCGTGAATTAATTTATGCTGACAAATGGCACCGGCGATAACACAAATTTCAGTTTTGTTCTCTTCTAAGTAAACTTTCTAAACGTCTAGTAAAAACTATAATAAACTCATAGCAAATTAATAATATTTAAAATGTAAGCCCCGAAATACTTTACTTAGATTTTTCAATTGTTTTCTCATTTGGCCGCGGTGACTGCCTTAAAGCACAAAATAAATGCATAACATTAGCAGTTATTTTGAGTTTTACATCAAGTCGCCCGAAGTTATGTCGGCCGAAATTTATAGGATAATTTGTCGCCCGAGTGCTGAGTTTATGTTTTCCGAAAAATTTCCTTGCTCAACAACATCCTAGCCTTCTATTACCTATTTTTCGTGCTTCTTTCTCTATCAAGGTTTGAAAAACGAGACACATTAATTTAAACCTGACGGTACATTTATCGCACTTTTTCGTTGTATCCTGCCTTAAAGATCGAGATGCTTTATTCCACTTAAATTATTTATCTGTGTATTGCTCATGACTATAAATTTTGGGCGACATAACTTCGGTGAGATGAGTTTCAGGCGACTTGACTGGTCAAATAATTTTCATTCCAGCTTACTTTTTTATTTCTCTATTGCAGGTGTATCTCTGCTGACCTATCTATTAATGAAAGGCGAACTCACCCCAGAAGAGATTAATATGAATTCAATCGGAATGTTCAGAGCAGGAGTCGATACGGTAAACACGCCAATCATCACAGAGTTTATTATTATTAGTATTATCGTTATTATTATTATTATTATTATTATTATTATTATTATTATTATTATTATTATTATTATCAACAGCTATAGATACTTTATTATTGGGATGTACATAGAAATTTTCATTTTTTAGTTTATAGACAGTTGTTTACATTTGCTCTGTTGAAAACCACCAGACCACCAAGAAGTCTTTTTAAACTATAGTTATACTAAATTTGTATTTAATTTTCAATTTGAGAAGAGTTTAATAAAGTATGTTAAAAAAAAATTATTATTATTATTATTATTATTATTATTATTATTATTATTAATTTAAGAATCATTACAAAACTACTAAGGCCCCGTCCTCGAGTATCAAGGTATTTTTTCAAATGGGGATTTGTCTTCCGTCCACATGTATACGGCTCCAGCGGGCAAATGTGACGTTATCCCACATCTCACTCCACTATAGTAAAAACAGAGTGCATTCTCTTTTTATTAGACTCCAGCACTCAAAAAAGGCAAATATTGCGCGGGGGGTACTCCCTATAATGGCTTATACGTGGAGGCTCTGCCTGAAAGGGGTACCTTTTTCAGGCAAAGGGTGGAGATTTTACTTGTTAAAGTATATGAAAGGTTAATAAATTTATTTGTTTATTTATTTATCTATTTTTCAGACATCTAACGCAATGCTGTGGCTTCTTTATGATTTGGCCAATAATCCCAAGGTGCAGGAGAGGGTATATGAAGAAGTACTCTCTCTTATTGGTCCCCACGGTGATTTCAACTCTGAGAATTTTGCAAAGTTACAGTACATTAAAGCTTGTGTGAAAGAATCCATGAGGTATGTCATCTAGTACAGTGTTCTACCTATCTATATCGCGCGCATTTGCACCAATTTGACGAGTCTGCTGTCCCATTCCCGCACTGCGCATCTGTTGGACATGACAGATGCAAGATCCTGCCTCGTAACTGCTTTCCATTCGACTTAGATGTCAAATTGTTTTAATGCACTTGAGATTTCTTTAGCCACGTTTTAGCAAATCCAGACAGATATATATTTTTAGCAGTAATGTAGGTCTAGTTTCTCTTAAAATTTGTTATTTAAACGGCTCACTAGAAGAACATTTTTAATCAAGTGGCCCCTTGAATAGAGCTTTTGATTGATTGATTGATTGATTGGTTGATTGATTGATCGTAAGGCCGATGTGACTCTCTAGTTGGTCAATAAATGTTGTTGCTGGGCTCTCCCTTGAGCGTCTGGTGTCTTATAGGGGATGTCGATCGATATATCGACCCCAGTAACGGCCGAATATCGGTCGAGTGTCGGTCGACGTATCGGTCGATTTAGATCGACATGTCGGCTAAATGTCGGTCGAGTGCCGTCGAGTTTTGATTAATCATCGATCGAGTATCTGTCGAGTAAGCGGTCGCTGTATCGACCAATCATCAGTCTATCGTCGTCGGCAGTTAACTGCGATAGTTACGGGAGTGTGTCGGCAATGTATCGGTGAACCGTCGGTCGAGTATCGGTAACGTATCGGTGGTATATCGGTCGAGCATCGGCACCGACTGTTTAACTTTGACAGTCGACCGAAATGTTGACCGAGAGTCGACCGACATATCGGTTGACACCCCCTATAAGACACAAGATCCAGCGTCTGCGGTGTTTTGGTTCCCAAACAAGCAGTTGGGAAACAGTGGTTACTAAACTGCAGCCGGCGAATCTGGAGACGGGTTGAAATCAGGTCCCCGTACAGCAGTATACAGTGTTACATACCATTATTTCTTCAAGCATTGCAGTATAAAACCCAACTAATATATCAAAAGTCATCGCCCCACAACTATGGCCGGAAAACGGCGAACTTCGATGCCATTTTCTTTCTTTGATAGCCAAAATTATCGATTCGGAATTTTAAAAATGCTTCAGTTCGTCTTATTCAGTAACACTTTGTGGTGTGTGGTACCTGACCCTTTAATATAATAATTTATAACTAACCTATGTAAGAATGCCATATCTTTTTAGCCCTCAATGGTTATTTTTTCGTATCGTGTAAATCAACATAGGGCACAAATAACGTTGTTGTTGACCCAGGTCAGTTTTGTTTGGGCCAGCTTCTTCAGGTTTTGATGCTGTGCCTGTAAAAATCACCCCTTTCACCCCTGCTCCCTGATAAAATTTCTTCATATCTCCTTAGTAACTCCACAGGAGTATTTCTTGTATAAGTTAAGGTACTAAGTGTTGACTTCAGCGCATAATTGACCTCAAACAGCAATATCCTCGTGACATAACTCCAAGCTTCGGTCAAAGACGAATAAAATTGTCGTGCGTATTCTCCTTAGTTTTGCCAATTTGCTTTGTTATAAAATCAAGGGTTAGACGTTGTCATGGTTATGATAGGGAGCTTTACCAACGACGACTGCGACGGCAGCGAAAACGTCACCCGAAGATTTCGCGTTTTTTTAAAGCTTTGTCGCGATTAATATCTCACTCGTTTAAAATGTCAAGTGTGGGTAAATTCCCTGGAAGTGGATTCTTAGGGATCAACCCCAAGTTAAAAAGGACATGAAAGAGAATTTCGTCTTGCATTTTCCACCTCCATAAAATGTCGCATAAGGGAATTTTACCTCGTAGTTTTGCAGTGACTACAGAGAAAATCACAAATAGTTTGTTTTGCTAATTAAACCTTTTGCTTTTTGGACGTTTTCTTTGGAGTCGCCGTGAAATGAAATGAAAACGTGTTTAACCTTTAACCCTAGACTCCACCCTATTGCCAGTGGCTGGGCCCGTTTATTGAACCAAGATGTAGTTATCTCCGGCTACAACGTTCCAGCAAATGTAAGTATTCTTTCTTTGTTCCTTCCCATTTTCCAATTTTTCTTTCTTTTTTCTCTCTCCTCTTCATACGATGCGAAGATAAGAATTTCTTGGCAACAATATTTCTGAGAAAATATTTTTGAGTGACACCTAAACATTCATCGAAAGGTGAGAAAAGTCTCGCGGACCAAGGTATGTCATTCCTTCAAAATATTGATTCTCTCACCTTGCCAGAAGTCAGCCTTTTTTTGCGTAACGAGAAAGAGTCTGCTTGAATCGAGAAACATTTTTGTTGAGCATGCGTTAGAATAAAGATTCTTAACCACCCAGGCTTGATAGCCGTGTGTAGAAGAAAAAGAAGCAGCAGCAGCAGCACAGCTAACAAACTTAGCAGCATATTTCACACTAAATCTGCTATTGTATAATCTAAACTTCTTTTATCTCTTTTGTGCAGTCTGTGATTGTTTATAACAATTACCTTTCTGGACGGTCCGAAGAATTGTTCAAGTTTCCCTTGGAATACAGACCTGAACGTTGGCTGAATGAAGACCTTGGGAAAATTCACCCTTTTGCTAGTCTTCCGTTTGGAGTCGGTCCTCGTATGTGTATAGGTGAGTTCATTATTAATGCCGAGCAGGCCCTATGTCGATTTTTCTAGATAGGTCAGGAAGAGGAAGAAGATGATCGACTCTGCTGAGTTTCCGAGTTTTCTGAAGCTTCTGTTCAAAGCGAGGCTAAGTACGAAGCCATTGATAAGAAAAAGATTTTTCTATTCTCATGCAAATAAACCTCATTTTCACAACAACCGTTTTGCACTTAGCCTCGTTTTGGAATGTAACCGAGCCTCACTCAGCCTCGCTTTCAAAAAGGCTGAGCGACTTCCAAAAAGGTTTTGAAATTCTCTGTCCTTGGATTAGGGGCCAATTAAAGAATCCCGGGGTCTGCCCTTTAGGCTTCTCTTTCGCCCCATGTAAGGGAATACGGATTCCGAAACCCGGGAAAAATTTTGCTCTTCGAATCCGGCCGGAATCCTGGGTTCCACTGAAAAAGACCTGGAGTCCAACGCGTTTCAGAGAAACGTTTCGATTTACCGTGTTGTGCTTTGTTGTGACCTTAAGCTTGTCCTCTACGTCAGAGACTAAATGATATTTATTGCGTTTCAGGCCGCCGTATCGCTGAAGCTGAAATTTACCTGCTGGCCGCAAAGGTAATGGACAGTACTACATTGTATCAAAACTTAAGTGCACAATAAAAAGTAGCCTGCATCACAGATGGAACTAATCTTTATTTAAGCCTGTCTGCAAAACAGCACCGAAATCCTTGTTGTGGGACCCCACCTGTGTACCAGAATTTGAGTACACGCCATGATTGGCCTGTTAAAAATGCCACTGTGGATTTGCCAATCAGGTTGAAAGGAAATTCAAAACGCATTTCCGGTAATTCGTTGAGTTCCGGTTGGGGACCCAGAACAAGGATGCCGGCCCTGCGTTGAAGACGTTACTAGGGAATTTACGCAACGACGACGGCGACGGCTACGAAAACGTCACTAAAAAGTGAATTTGCGCTGCCTCAAACTTTATCGCGCTTATTCCATCCCGTTTAATTCGTCAAATGATGGCAAATTTTTGTTGGAGTTCAATTTTAAAGGACTCTATCAAAGTTCCGGAAAGCAAAAAGAAAGTTGTCGTCTTTTGTTCCCGTCCTCGACAAAACGTGAAATTAGGCAGTTTCACGTTGTAGTCGTGCAACGACGGCATAGAAATGTGCAAAAAAAGGTGATGCACGTGCAAAGTTGTTGTTTTGCTGATCTAAACTTATCAGTGATTTTTTACCGTTCTCGTTGCCGTCGCCGTCGTCGTTTCGTAAACTCCCTAATAACCAGGGTTAGATGATGTCTGCGACGCAAGCTACCTTTGCCATTAAGAAACATCAAATTTTATTTCAGTCATAATTTGAAACAAAATGACGTGAAACGAAAATTGGTCTTAATTATAAATTTCCAAAGGGCGTCCCATATATACCAGCATAACCTTGACCATTGTCAACCATTGTCTATTAATAAAAGCATTTCATATACTGCTTTAATTTCAGATCGTCCAGCGATTCATTTTGGAATACCAAGGAGAACCTGCATCCATGAAGTTTAGATTACTGGCAGTTCCAGATAGGACTTTGAAGATAAAATTTATTGATCGCCAATGATTTTCATAAACTCATAATTCAACTCATTTTCTCATTTGTCATGGCAAGTAACTTGCGCATGCGTACATTCATATCACCCATGCAGTGGCCACCATCGTCAGTACTGACCAAATTTTGACGGTAAGGGCAATATGCCATCTATGCGTTCAGGGTATATTGCCCCAATATACAATTGCAATCGCTCTTATCTAGGCAGCGGCCTGGCAGCCTAGCTGTTTTGGCGTGAGTGAACTCATGGAAATGGCGAAAGAGTTCACAAGCTATCCGAAGACGAAACAGCCGTTTCGTTAATGCAAGAATACGTAAGAGATCAGTATTGCTCAATAGATGCCTTCGATATTTTTAGGAGTATTTGCGTAAGTGGCGGGATTAGGGGGGGGAGCCACGAGAAAATTTGGAGCAAGTGAAAGAAGAAACTACCGCGCGTATAACAATCTCGACAGTACATCTGCCTAATCCTTCACATCATACTCAAATATTCCTTGGCGAAAATCTCGTGGTCTGAATTGGGAAAGCTGAAAAGGTCTATTCTTCCTAATTAGTGAGAGCTGACCAAATTTGGAAGATGTTTGCCGATAACATTGCCTATAATTGATGTCAGTTGTACTGATAATCGAGAGAAAGAATCGACAGGTGGCGAGGTCGCTTAGCTCTTTAGGCAGGAGATCGAGGTGTCATCCAACCGCGTCCCCAGGGGTTTCTCGGTTTTCAAAAAGCGTTATACGGGAAAACGAGAAAACACTGGGTGCGAGGTGGAGCCGCCAAGGACCGGTCGAGGGATCCCCCAGTCTGTCCAGGGTTACGGTAAACACCCGCTATAAATAAGAACCTGTCGATTAAGAACCTCCTGGCAGAAATTTTGCAATTAAATACCCAAAAATATAAGAACCTGTTTAGCCAAGCAAGATCAAGTAGGTTCTTATGTGTGGGTTACAGTTAAATTATGATACCCAATTTAACAAAGGAGTGTAACCGAGTTGTAAATTTAAGTCCAACAAGAACATACTGTACTAAACTGTATATAAATTCGCCAATCAGTTTGTTAGTGAATAAATAAAAAGTTAATTATTTTTGTGGAGATCAACCATTTATTATCTCCTCAGGCATGAAAATTAAGAACCTAATTAAAAACCTACTTAGCCTTAATTGTAACTAAGTACCCCAAAATACAAGAACCTTTTTGCCAGACTTCAAAAAAGTAGCTTTTTTATATAGCAGGTGTTTACCGTATTAAACCCTTACGCCCCTGAACCAACCGTAATCGCTCGTGAGGGTCCACGTCACGTACCTTGTTGTACAGCTGGGGACGTCATCACTTTGAAGGGTCAAGGAGTCGTATCAGGTGGAGTCGTATGATATTGGACTCCTCTTTGACAAGATTTATCTCCTCTTGATCTTCTTTTCATTTGTTCATTTATGTAAATTACTTTTGTTGGCTTGTAACTTTAATGTAATTTTCGATTTGGTATTTTTGAATGTTGGCCTCTTAGACTTCACAAGTTTTTGCGATGTGTGTTCTGTAAAAAAAAATGTAAATGCTGATAAAATCAATAAAAAATGATTGATTGAATGATTGGTTGTCTTTACACTAAGCTGTTAAGTAAGACTTAAGAGCCGCTAAGTTTTACTTAACCAAAAATTTGTGTGTGAAGGCCTAAGTAAAATCTCAAGTAACTTTGCTTTGCATCTCATTAAAGTCGGAAAGTTGAAACGATTCAAGAAAGTTTCAAGCGACTTGAAAACCATCCTTATGGCCGACTTAGCTGACTCGCGGTTTTGCGGTTTCTTGAGCTTTGAGAAAGGCCAGACATGTCAATCAATCTTAATTATGTTGCTTGGGAAAATAACCCGAAGTAAGAAAGAATCGGTTGTGTGTGAAGCTTTATTTTACTTAAAGTAATTAAAATTTACTTGTCTTGAAATATTTCTTAGCTTATTTAGGCTCTAGTGTAAAGACTACCATTGAGCTACAATATGGAGATGGAGTACGAAATATCGAAGAGACTGAGCTTCAGAGCTCGGCCATGCCTACAAGCAACCCTATCCCTGCCCCACCCCCGAAAAAAAAAACCGTCCCACATTCTCTAACCAAGGTCACGCAACACTGGCTTCAATTTTTACGCTAACAACAAAGTTATTTTGTTAGGTCAGGAGGTCACTTGAACTTCTTGTGTCAGGTACGCACGCATATTTTTCTCTTCTTGCGAAATGGACGATTCACTGTATTTATTCTGTTCGGGCTTAGTCATTGCAGCCCTGGTTTGGCTCTTCAATCCTTTCAGAAAACTGGAAAGCCTGATGGGTGCTAAACTCCCCGATGGCGTGCGCTCGTTCGACGACATGCCAGGGCCTAAGGGATGGCCGTTCTTTGGCGACATATTCAGCTACCTTAAGGACGCTGACTTCAAACAACAGATAGCACAGCTTAAAAGTAACTTTGCGAAGTACGGACCGATATTTAAGATGACCATTTTGGGGAGGACTGTTGTTTTAATACAAGACCCCGAGGATGTGGAGATAGTAATCAAAGCTGATGGTAGACATCCGATGCGACCGAAGCAAGCATTCACAGCACTGGAAAAATACATGAAAAGTAGAGGAAGACCTAAGACTATAGCGCTTCGGTAAGATTCAAAAAGATGCCCATAAACTGGGCACGTCACCGCAAATAATGTGATCCGAATTTAATTCCCTTATTTTCATTTAGCGTCGAATGCGTTTCCTGATTTTGGGTCGGCAGGTGTCCTTAAAACGCGGGGTTGGGGCCGGGGGCCGGGGTCCGGATCTATCTAGGGGGCGTCGATAAAACCCGGAACATGGAACATTCCGGAACATTCCGGAACATTCCGTAACATGCCGGAACATTCCGGAACATTCCGGAACATGAAAAAATAAAAATAATTTTCATGAAAAAAATATAACAAAATAATAATAATGAAATAATTTTTGTAAAAATTAATAATAACGTAAAATAACAAAAAAAAAAAAAACGAAAAATAATGAAATAATCAAGAAAAAGAAACTGGTATCCTCTCTGAGTATGAGAAAACAATATTTTGTCGCAACAAATTAAAATTTGTTGGGCGAGTGAGGGTTCATGCAAATGACAGTAATGAGTGAAGGCTTGCTTCTAAATTCAAAATATATTAAAATGGGTCGCGAGGAGGGGGGTTTTCAAGCTTTCCTCACACAGCCACCTCTTGTAATTGTTTGCCATAAGTTAATCATTTGGCGGTTAACTATTTGCGGTTCTGCAATGGTCTGAAATGTCGGTGCAGTATTTCATGTCAAGCCAAGTCGGTAAGTAGCTCATTTCAAGCCAACATATAGTCTCCTTATATTATATTAACCGACATTTGCTTACTTGGGGTGCTTTGCTTCACTTGAGGTTGACATGAATTACTTACAGACTAGGCGGCTCTGTGAACTTAAGAAGAGTATAGGGGCTTTTGTCTTTGGATTTTAGTGGACAATACTCACATTCGTAGTAGTTTCTATACTGTTTACAGTCAGCATGATATTTCAGACGTCTCCTCGCGTCGCAAGAGGAGTTTGTGGGGAGACGGCTAAAATTCAGGCTAACTGATAACAGTTAGAAACTATCGCTGCGCTACCACTGCCACTGCAACGTGAATCCTTAATTTAATTATCCAAGTCCAAAGCGATGACCCCCTAAGCTCTTCTTACGGTCGCAAAGCCGTAAATGGATAACCGTTAAACCGCATGGCAAACATTTACAAGTGGTGGCTGTGTGAGGAAAGCTTGAAAACCCCCTCCTCGCGACCCATATTTTAATATATTTTGAATTTAAAAGCAAGCTTTCACTCATTACTGTCATTTGAATGGACCCTCACTCGCCCAAAAAATTCATTGTGACAAAATATTGTTTTTTCATACTCGGAGATGATACCAGTTTCTTTTTCTTTCTTTCTTTCTTTGTTTGTTTCTTTATTTTTCGTTTTTAAGTTATGTTATGTTATTTATTTTGTTATTTATAAATTTTTGCAAAAATTGTTTTCTATCTATTGTTCTTTTTATTATTTATTTATTATTATTATTATTATTATTATCATTATTTAATTAATTAATTATTTTTTCATAAAAAAAAATATTTCAATTTTTTCATGTTCCGGAATGTTCCGGAATGTTCCAGGAATGTTCCGGGATGTTCCATGTTCCGGGTTTTATTGACGCCCTCTATCTAGGGCCCATTATTATATCTTTTGAGGCCGTCGCTAAAGTATTCATGAACCACGCTCATATGTAGTGGTCCCTATAATGACCGGCTCTGCTTGTGACGTCATCAGACTAGGACACCCACAATATAACGTCACCGGCCACTACAGAAATCGCATTTTTAAGGCTGGTTTTCACCAGAGACGGAGTTCGAGTTGGAGTTAGTAGCGTAGAACTTTACAATCTAATGAAAACAGCGTTATGATTCCGCTTATGACTCCATCGTTTATGATAAAGTGAAAACTAGGTTGTTGGAGGCACAAGCAGAAGCCGAAGAACTAAACCAAACACAAAGTGTGGGAGTGGCATTGTGATTGGTTTATCCTTCCACTTCTGCTTCCGACTCCGACAATCTGGTTTTCACTAGATCGTAACCGACAGGGTCATAAATGGAGTTGGAAGAAAATGGAAACTTTCTGATTCTTCCAACTCCACTTACGACTCCAACTCCGACTCCACTGCAAGTGAAAACCAGCCTTTACAGCACAGGAAAAAATAACGGTTCCCGTTTTTGGATATTTTAGGGTATTTAAAGAATACCCACTAAAATCCCAAATTTGGAAGAGTGAGACAAGTCCCAATCAAGGAACTTGGTTGGGAATTCCCTGGTTGGGACTTGTCTCACTTTGCCAAATTTGGGATTTTTATGGGTATTCCTAAAATATCCAAAAATGGGAATCTGTTATTTTTTCCTGTGCAGAGAAACGTACATTTTGGCTCAATATATTTAGCATTATCACGATCCCAATATGAATGAAAAAAATTTTGAGTATGGATTGTTCATTTGAATAAAACCTGCAGAAAAGAGAACAAATAAAATGAAAAGTGTGTTTTTCGGACATAATTTTTCTATTTTTTGAATTTTCTCCAAAAGCATGCTTACGTTTCTCAGAAACGGGTTACTTTTTGACCGATTTTGTCTACCTTTTGTCTGTTTGAAAAAATTGGTGTGGGGTGCTTTCATCAGAAGGCTCTCAAATTTAAAAAAATTCCTGTGATCAATGACACTTTAAACCAAAGATATATAAAACTGA
>OZ037783.1:28560125-28587625 GCA_964035525.1 Porites cylindrica
TCGTGTTCTGCAGTCCAAAGTTAAGGCCTTCACTTGAGGCAAGATCGGGAGAAAACACTGCAGTTGGGTTTTTAACGATAAGTTGAAAGCAAAGTGAAAAAAAGACACATGCAAAAATCATAATGAATGGCGGCACTTTTAGTCTTAGATAGATTGTGTTAGCTCAGTTTTTGGCATAGTTCGTCAGTACCAGCATGCGTTTCATCGTTTTCCGGAAAAAAGTCCCACTGGTATAATTTGCATTTTTGGCTCATTTTGCAGCGCAAAAAGAGGCAATTTATTTATAAAGGTACCAATTTTATTAATCTGTTTTTCAGACATCTAACGCAACGCTGTGGCTTCTTTATCATTTGGCCAATAATCCCAAGGTACAGGAGAAGGTGTATGAAGAAGTCCTCTCTCTCATTGGACCACATGGTGATTTTAACTCTGAGAGTTTTGCAAAATTACAGTACATTAAAGCTTGTGTGAAAGAATCCATGAGGTAATTTGGAGTGATAACTGTAATATATTCTTACTTATAGTGCAGTGTTCTATCTATCGGGCGCACCCGCACCGATAATCATATGATAAGTCTGTCCCATTCCCGTCTGTTGACAACGACAGATGGAAGATCCTACCTCATAAGACCGCTGTCACTCTGTAGTTGGTCAGTGAATGTTGTTGCCTGGCTGATGACCCTCTTGAGCGTCTGCCGTGTTTTGGTTCCCAAAGAATTAGTTGGGAAACAATATCATTTTTGCTTGTCCAACGTACAGTGGCCACTAAACTACAGCCTACGTATCTGGAGACGGCTTGAAATTGGAGGCAGGTCCCCGTACAGCAGTATGCAGTGTTACATACCGTTATTTCTTCAAGCATTGTGGTATAAAACACAACAAGTATATAAAAAGTCGTCGTCTCACAAATAGAAGAAAAACGGGAACTTCGATGCCATTTTGTTTATTTCTTCCGCTACAGGATTAGCTCAGTCGGTAGAGCGCTTGACTGCAGAGCGGGAGGTCACGGGTTCAATTCCCGTGGCCGGACCAATACTCAGGGTCTTAAACTGAGAAAGGAAGGTACTGCCTTTGCCCTGCGAACGGTTAGACCTTCGCGTGGCTCGGATGACAACGTAAAATGGCGGTCTCGTCTCCAGTAGGAGACGTAAAAAATAGTGTCCCCAGTTAGTACTTTCGTGCTAAATACCTTGACACTCAAATAAAGTGCATTTTTTTGTATCCAAAATTATCAATTCGGAATTTAAAATATCTTTCTTCTTATTCAAGGTTTTTATGGGTCATGTTTTTAATGCTACGATGCCTGCCAAGATCACCCCCCCCCCCCGCCCCCAAATTGTTATGGTTAGTGCTCCATGATACCTCCTTAGTAGCTCTACAGGAGGAGCATTTTGTGTATGGGTAAAGATACTAAATAATGATTTCTGCGCAGAATTGACCTAAAACAGCAATATCCTTGTGACATAACCCCTCTAAGCTTCGGCCATAGGCGGATAAAATCTTCGTGCGTAAAATCATCCGTAAAACCTTTTCACCTTTATAATGAAACTTTCAAAACGTGTTTCACCTTTGACCCTAGACTCCACCCAATTGCCAGTCGTTGGACCCGTGTATTGAACCAAGACATAGCTCTCTCTGGCTATAACGTTCCATCAAATGTAAGTATTCTTTCTTTGTTCCTCCCCATTTTGCAATTTTTCATTTTTTTTTTCTCTCTCTCTCTCTCTCTCTCTCTCCCTCTCTCTCCCTCTCTCTTCTCTTCATGCGATGCGAAGGTTAGAATTTCTGGGCAATAATATTCCCGAGACAAATATTTTTAAGTGACACCTGAACATACATCCAATAGCCCACGTTCGATATATTAAATTCTAACATGACTCCGAGGCTTTAGGGACAAAAATGCAAATTTTTCACAACTCCATTATCGCGCAAATCCCAGAAGAGACTTGAGCACAAACAAAACCAAACCAAATGTGAAAAAATGACCAGAAAGCCTCGGAGTCATGTTAGAATTTTAATACATCGAACGTGGGTTGTTGCAAAAACGTTGTCTTAGAAAAATGAAAAAAGGAAAAAGCCAAAATGCAAATAGGAATTAATTAGGCTAATAAGTGTAATAGTTCATTTGCAGCATGTGTACAGGGACGTCGCAATTTGCTATTGTTTTAAAGCAGAAAAACAGTAAAAATATTCCAGCGGCGAAATGCAACGGCTGCAAATAATTCGACCCTGCGAATGTGGCTTAATTAGCCTAATTAATTCCTATTTGGCATTTTCCTCTTTTTCCTTTTTCTGAGACGGTCAGCACTTTTTAACATCCGTCGAAAGGCCCTTGGATACCTTATGAAGTTTACACAACGTAGTATTCCCTATCGTTTTGGATTAGCCGGTAAAGCACTGCGTTTTACAGACTAGGGTTAAGCACTGCCTTTACTGATTAGGGTTAAGCACTTCCTTTACTGATTAGGGTTAAGCACTGTTTCGAAACTGGTTAGGTTCGTTTGTTGGGTTGGAGTTGATGCTATGTGTACTTTAATTATTTCCACTCCATCCACCAATTCCTCAGTGGCCTAGTGGATAGTGGATGTAAATTCTTCGAGAACAAATTCTGTTGTATTGACCCCCAACATGGCCGCCTTGTCAAGTGATTGCAAACAAAGAATTGCAATTAGGTGTACACAGAGTAATCGGCTCCTGGTGTACATCGAAATGTGAGATAAGTTCGTGGACCGAACTTTTTGAGAGATTTGTCTTTCATTCAAAATCTTGATTCTACCACCCTGCCAGCAGTCAGCCTTTCTTTGCCTTAGCGAGAAAGACTCTGCATGAATCGAAGAAAATCTTTGTTGAGGTTGCGCTAGGTTAAAGTTTCGAATCCAGTCTCAATAGCCGTGTGTTTGTTACAATGGGCTCAGTTATGATCATCGGCTTATCAATAAACGGATGCTCGCACTCGAAAAACCAGTTTGACGAGAGAAAACAAGGTTGACTATAGTCCAGAAGTTCAGGCTGCGGTGGCTTGCGAGCAAGGTGTCCGGGATGCTCTGGTGGCGGGGCGGAAAAAGGAGGGAGAGCTTGCAACTACGTCTCTGGAATTTGAACTCCACCTCCATTTCCTCTGCGGCTCCCCGTCGACTGTACTGTCAGATTTCCGCCAATCAGCGCGAAGCGGAAATGAGCGCGAATGTAAACAAACATTGAAAAACACGTGCCAAAAGTAATGACGTCATTACTAATGTCATCTCCGCCAATCAGCATTTCGCATCGACTTTTTCGATGCAGATATTCAAATTCCAGAGACGCAGTAGCAAGCTGTCCTAAGGCTGTGGCGGCTTCAAAGGCGTGATGCGATTCAGGTAGAGCCTCCTCTTCTTCCTCTCGACCAACAAGAAGACAAAAGGAAGCTCTGCTCGCATGTTGTGATTCTACGAGCTCAAGATTCTTTGTTTGACACTCCGTTTCTGCTCTTCGTTAATTGAGAGGGTCCGCAGTTTCTTTTTCAGTTGTGTTTTATATAGTAGCTGAAATTCACTATTTCGGCATCTTTGATATCCAGCGAGATGCCGCACAGGAAAATCCTCTATGTGAGTCATTACCTCTGTGGTTGTGTTAAAGGCTTTTCTTTCTTGAAACAACGAAATTCAAAATATTATGATAGATGACGAAGGACTTATATTAGGGCTTTCGCTAGTGATACGAAATCAGAATTGGCTATGAAGACGATTTGAACCAGTTAAGGCCCGCGTTTCTATGGAGAAGAGTTTTCCGGGTGAGAAGGGTCACACCGCCTACCCGAGCTACACTGGGTGACCCAACTTTTTATACATTTCCTTACAAAATGTGGCGAATCGTTTAAAGGCGAAATAAAAAGTTGGCTCAGCTAGAGGCGCCTAGCCGGGCCATCTTTTCTCCAGGTAAACACTTTACCTCGCCCAACCGGGTCAACTCGGCCAAGGTGAGACAATCTGAGCATGCGCGAGCGCTGCTTGCTCATACAAACGCCCGTTAAAGTTGACTCGGTTGGGAGGGTGATCCTTCTACCCGGGACTAGCTTACGTGTAGCCGCACCCTCCCCCCGACGAAGGAAAAACGTCCTTCGTCGGGGGGAGGGTGCGGCCACACGTAGGCTACCCGGGAAGGGTTTTCCCAATATAAAAGGTACCCAACGGGTTTCCTGTTGCGGGGCACATTAGAGAGGTTAAGCATCACGTTTACGTCTAACGGCAAACGCGAATTTGTACCATGTGACCAAGTGTCGTCTTTACTTGTCGTTTACTGTTCATTATTTCTACACCAAAATTAGTAGTTTTACGCTATTTTTTATCCCTAAGAATAGTTTTCTGCTGTTTTTATGTGCTCATTTTCTATTGTGAGAAATTCTTGACTTGAATCTGACGTTTGCCGTTCGCCGTATACGTGAAGCTTGAACTATCTATTATCTGCTTGCTGGCGCGGTCGTGACCGAATCATTTTCGTACAAAAAAATACAAGAAAAAGAAACAAACAAACAACATAAGCACCACATTTCACCCTAAATGTCTTCTTTTGTCATCTAAACCTCTGTTCTCTTCTGCACAGACTGTGATTGTATATAGCAATTACCTTTCTGGACGGTCCGAAGAGTTGTTCAAGTTTCCCTTGGAATACAGACCTGAACGTTGGCTGAATGAAGACCTTGGGAAAATTCATCCTTTTGCTAGTCTTCCGTTTGGAGTCGGTCCTCGTATGTGTATCGGTGAGTTCATTATTTAATACCGAGCAGGCCCGAAGAAGCAGGCCCTCATAATCCAAGATTGTGCTCGATTTCCTTACGTGGCACGATTCTCTTATAATCAGGGAAACGTTTTGATTTACCGTGTTTGGCTTTTTTGTGACTCTACATCCGAGACTAAATGATATTTATTGCATTCCAGGCCGCCGTATTGCTGAAGCTGAAATTTACCTGCTGGCCGCAAAGGTAATGGACACTAGTACATTGTATAAAAAATTAAGGGCACAATAATAAGTAGCCTGCACCACAGATGGAACTAATCTTAAGTTGAGCCCGTCTGCGAAACAGCACCGAAATCCTTGTTGTGGGACCCCACCTGTGTACCAGAATTTGAGTACACGCCATGACTGGGCTGTTAAAAATACCACTGTGGATTTGCCAATCAGGTTGAAAGGAAATTTAAAACGCATTTCCGGTAATTCGTTGAGTCGCGGTTGGGCATCCTGAACAAGGATATCAGCGCTGCTTTGGAGACGTTACTAACCAGGGTAAGGTGATGCCTGCGACGCAAGCTACCGTTAGTATTAAGAAGCATCAAATTTTAGTATATACTGAAACAGTGGATAGTTTTTTTCACACGCTTTGATTGGCTACTCAGTCAGTGAATATCCAATGCTGTTCACTGATTCACCTCCAGTTCCTCCGAGCGAGCGACGCTAAACTCGCGTAAGTTACGAGCGAAATGGCTTTCCGGTTTGCTGCCTTAACAATCAAAGAAATTTCACGAATAATCAAGCAAGCTGTTCCCGAGATACACGAAGAAGAAGACGAAGTTCGGTTTGGAAGTTTTAACAGGTAAAGCTTTGTCTTTTTGACTTAAATTTATCGATGGAAACAAGGGAAAAAGTTTTTTGTTGACAAATGCAAATTAAGCTTGAGTCTTGCGTTAGTTTATGTAGTTGACTTGTTCATAAATAAGCTTAACACTGGATTTAATAATCTTTTTTACAGAATGCTTTTAGTACAAAAAGAAATCACAACTCCTTTTTAAAAAAATTTCCCTGCAAGAGCTGAACAAATGCCTTCAAAAGTTTTGTTTTTCGGCAACAAAAATCGACGACCGCGGCCGTTCGGTCATTGCGCGCCAAAATTGTAAATGGCAATAGTAAATGAGTTAAAAATCATCATTTTTGCGCTCAGTTATCGCACTGTTTTAGTATATATATGTTTTAGTATATAATGTATAGTATAAAACAGTGAGATAAATGAGTGTCGGTGGCTAGTGGTGAATATTTACCTCTCCGCTTCACTCACCACCAGCCATTTCCACTTCCCTGAATAATATTGTTATTTATTTCGGTCATAATTTTAAACAAAATGACGTGAAATGAAAATTGGTCTTAATTATAAATTTCCAAATGGAGTCCCATACCAGCATAACCATGATCATTGTCAACCATCGTTTACTAATAAAAGCATTTTATGCGGCCTTAATTTCAGATCGTTCAGCGATTCATTTTGGAATACCAAGGAGAACCTGCATCCATGATGTTTAGATTTGTGGCAGTTCCAGATAGGACTTTGAAGATAAAATTTATTGATCGCCAATGATTTTCATGAACTCATAATTCAGCAAAGAGCACCCACTACTCCAACTCATTTTCTCATTTGTCCTGGTCAGTAACTTGCGCATGCGTATATTCATATCACTCATGCAGGGGCCGTCATCGTCAGCATTGACCAAATTGACGATGGGGGCAACATTCTGTCGATAAGTTCAGGGTATATTCCCCCAATATACAATCGCAACCTCGTTTCTAGGGAGCGGCCCGGCAGCCTAGCTGTTTTGGCGTGAGTGAACTCACGGAAATGGCGAAAGAGTTCACAGGCTATCCGAAGACGAAACAGCCGTTTGGTTAATGCAAGAATACACAAGAAATATTGCTCAATGGATGCCCTCCATTTTTTGATGACTATTTGCGTAACTGGCGGGATTAGCGGGGGAGTGACGAGAAGACTGGGAACAAGTCAGATTGAAATCGCCGTTCGTGAAAATCCCTCGCAGCTCCGCCGCCAAGAAAGTACCCCACGCATGACAATCTCGCCAGCACATCTGCGTGAACCTTCATATTATACTCAACGTCATTCAGTAGCCTATATGTACCCTTTACTAAAGAATAATTTGTTATTCATTCCCAAAATTTTCCGTCCCCGATTAATCCATCGGCCAACAAGCCTTTTTAGCTTGTATGTTTCATTTTCCCATTTCACACAACGTGATGGTACTCCAGGGAACTGTTATTTTTCAAATGTCGTCCCGTGCACGTGCATCTACGTGCATATGTATGTACACCTTATGAAAAGACAAAAGGCAAATCCCCTGGAGAAATTCTCGTGGTGTGAGTTGGGAAAAGGAAAGATACAAGCTAAAAAGGTCTATTCTTCCTATTTAGTGAGAGTTGACCAAATTTGGAAGATGTTTGCCGATGACATTGACGATAACATTGTCAATAATTGACGTCAATTGCACTGATAATCAAGAGTAAGGATCGACAGGCGGCGAGCTCGCTTAGGGGCCTCTCGGTTTTCAAAAAGCGTCATAGGGGAAAACGAGAAGACTCTGGGTACTAGGTAGAGTGCCATCCGCCAAGGACAGGTTAAGGGACCAAGATCCGGCGAGCAAAATTTAGGCATTAATCGCGCCTTCTCGGTGCAAACAAAGCTTGAAATAATCCTCCACGGCTATTATCCGAAGAATTACGGTATCCTCTCTATAATCAGGTTCTCAGTACAGTTAGTATAATTAAATATGTAGTTAGTATAATTAGATATGTATGCATGATTGTCTTAAGTAACCAAGGGTTTTAAGTACATCGTTGTGATAACCTGATTATGGTATTTATATTGATTACACTTATTGTCATATGAAAAATAAAATTATTTTACAGTTTCTTAAAGAGGCAGTGTTTCAGGGTTGGCAAGGTTTTGACTTAAACAGGGAAAAAACGGCTTAGGCGTTTAAACTCCCTTTTCCACAGGATACCCAACACTCAAACATTAAAGGAAATGTTGCAACGTCTTCTGCCTTGTGATGACAACCGACTACTGTTTTGAAGCAAGAGACGCTAATAATGAATTCGAATTGTTTCACTTGAACTAAGCTTAACCTGTCTCCTGCCTGTCGCCACGATTTTCGAGAAATCCAGTTTTGCTGCAAAGGAGAATCCCAAGAAATGTCTGTGCATTTTTCTTTTTATGTGAAAATGTGTGCAAACATATACCCGCGCTATAAGTAACAAAAAGTAGCATTTTCCTCATAATACAGCTGGATGGAATGTCACGGGCGCCATGGAGGCCCCCGCCCCCCCCCCCCCCCCCCCCCCACAATTGAGATTCAGCACCTCTATGATCATCAGCTAATGTATTAAAAAAGTTCTTCAAAATATATATCGCCATTGAAGGGAATGCGGATACCCCAATTCCAAAAATTTGGGCTCGCGGAATCCGAACTCCTGGGTGAGTTGGAATCCGGGACATAGCTAAAGGAATCCCACTAACGATTGGGATCCGGAATTCAAGCCAAGGACAAAGATTCCCGAATTTACATCTAAGTTTGGCTTCGATTCCTTTTCATCGGGCGAAAAATAACTACAGTTTAACATCCACTATGTCCTCTTTAGCTTTAGCCTTGGGTTTCATGACAACTGCATAGGTTGCATTTCCGATACTGACACCATCTTTCCTATCTTCTTGCTTGTTTTGCGCGTTTGGTTGGTATTCCTCATCGGCGCCAAACGTGAAGGCCATTTCGTGAATGCTCTCGTTCAGACTTTCCTGATCAAAGGCGAAATTGTCTAAGTCAATCATTTCGGGCTCCTTTAGCGGCTCTGGAAAACTTCCAACAGAAGGGACATGACGCGCTAAACTACTCATGCTGACGGAGTCGTCGTATCTTCTTTCTATAATATTCGACATATCTCTGCGAGCGGAGAAAGGATTAATAGAAAAATTTAAAACTAATATTAAAATTCAATCGAAGCTTTCTTAACGAAACAGACCGGGCTTTCCGGATCTTCCTGCGACCGTTTGGGGAGGGCTTCTGGACCCCCTCTATAACTTCAAGACCGCTCATGAAACAGCCACCAACATTAATCATCATTGCTCATCGTTTCCAACTTCTGGTCATAACTTGGTTCGCACAATGACCTAATTTGACGTCATTATGACGTCATTTGTTGAATGTTTTGGCAAAATCTAACTTCCATCAATTTTTTCCCTTAAAGCGAAAAATACTCAAATAGTAAGGTGTCTGACAAAACTAAGACGTTTGCTAACACGTAACTAATATTTAACAATAGCAGTGATGTCATGATGACGTCATTTATTATTAAAGAAGGATCTGGAACCATCTGCCATCCTGAATGCGCCATCTTGAATTAGTTAACTGTATTCAATTTTCCTTGAACTCGTATAAATCGAGGTTATCGTGATAGAAATTAAAATTGATCTGTGTACACTGAAAGGATGGCCAGGAAGTAAAGAAAGATCAGCAAGTTTTGAAATTCCGCGAGAAATAAACACTGTTAAAAATTGAACCCAACACCTACCATTTGGCCATTTTATATTCATGTTTTTTCCCAAATCAATCACTAAAAAGCCTGGATTACACTTATAGTTATCATAAATTTGATAAAGTTTTGCTGAATTAGTGTAATACTGTATGTAACATGTTAAAATAGAAATAAATCATTTTTTTAAAGGAATAAGCAAATTTTGAAAAATTTGGCTGTCAAAGCTCGGTTGCCATAGCAATATTAATGATGACGTACACGTCACGATGACTCGAAAATGTTCCCCGATAAATGTTAGGAAAAGTCGCTAATGAGTAGTAGTAGTGGTCATAGCGTAAACAGCTTTGAAGTTATTCAACTTTTTCTCGAGGGGGTGCTCCAAAAGCCTCCACCGGTCTGAATCAGTAGCGTCTAAATAGTGTTAAAGTTGACACCCGCTAATAAGGTAATATAATTACCAACCTACCGTATTTATTCGAATAAACGCCGCAGATGGGATCAAAATTATCGATAAAAGCCGCCCTCGAGTAAACGCCGCATCTAATTAAAAGAATGCGACGTCTATTCGAGGATAGTAGAGAGATTAAGATTCACGTTTGCGCAAAACGGCAAACGTGAATTTGTACCACGTGACCAAGTTTTTCCCTTAATTGTCGTTAACTGTTTATTACTTCAACTAACAAATAAGTAGTTTCACACCTGTTTTATACATTAAAATTGTTCTGGACAGTTTTTATCTGCTTATTTTCTATTCTGAGAAATTCTCAACTTGAATCAGACGTTTGTCGTTTGGCGTAAACGTGAATCTTAATCTCTCTAATGAGAAAAAACTCGGTACAACCTGGTATTCTACACCATCCAGACAATTACGATTCTTTCTCAGCAAAATAAGAGAGACATTGGAACTTTTAAAGTACATAATATTCAAAAACCGATTTACAGTAACTGTTGTCAGTGATTTAAGAAAGTGATTTCGAAACAAACGCCGCATAGGAAACGCTGGAAAATTTAATAAACGCCGCGGCGTATAATCGAATAAATACGGTAAGTAAGAACCTACTAAGCCTTAATTGCCAATGAGTACCCCAAAATACAAGAACCTATTTTGCCACACTTGAAAAAGGAAGGTTCTTATATAGCGGATGTTTGCGGTAACCCATTCGCCCCCAAACCACCTTGTAATACCGATTGTGACGTCATCAGTTTGAAGGGTGAAGGACAAATTTGTCATCACAGAACTTTTGCAGGGGAAAGAGATCTTTCAAGCAACACCAAAATAATAAGCACTGCTAACTGCTATGAAATTGAAATAACCCCTGAAGCGTTGCTCACAGCTTTCATATCTGAGCTCGTAGCTTAACTTTCGTTTCACGTTGCCTTTCAACTATAAGAGTTTTAATCAATTTGATGAAATATGGACAAGTTATTCTATTTGCTAACAGAAGGGACGATTGGGAAGAAGGTCCGCATTGACTCCGCATGCGCCTATCATGTTGGCACGGATCTACGTAATAGAAACCAATATTTAAGGAAGGAAGGAAGGAAGGAAGGAAGGAAGGAAGGAAGGAAGATTCAAGGAAAACACGGGGACATGGACAATGACTGAACCCATCATCTCTCTTTATATCCGTAAGGACGATCTTGCAAAATTTTTGGGACCCCCTCGGTTGGTCCCGCCTGAAAAACTATTCTGCGACCTCCCTCACAGTAAATGCGCGCACTAGCAACAGATATAACCGGTAGGGGGTTAAGTCCCTTTCCAGGGGCCCATTAATGGACCTGATTGGCTCCTGCCCGTTCTGATAAGTGAGTGAAAGGACGGTCGCGTATACTCACTCGTTTTTATGTTCAAGTCTCTCCTTTTCCTTTCTATTTCTGCGACAGAGAATGATGATGAGGATGACTGCCAGTAGAATTGCTACACATATCACCGCTAAGGCAATGGTCATGGCCACAGCTAAGTACGAATAAATGAAGGACAATGAGTGTAACGAAATTCTTCCAAACATGACTTTGGGAGTGGCCCTAGAACTTAAAACAGTACCAGAAGCCCTAGCTACTATGAGGCAGAGCTCTTTCAAGTAAAAACTTCCCGCCAAAGGAAGGCAAAAGTGGCTTAAGCATGTGTTTGCTCTGTGGCATGTATTCGACTTTAGTATTCACCAAATCAGTAAATAGCAATTTTCGCGTGTTTTGATTGGCTCACGTAACTCGGCATATCCTTGGCTATTCACTGTTTTGCGACCGCAGCCAAGATGGCGTCTCGTTTAGATACATTTTCGGAAGGCGAAATTTGAGCGATAAATGAAGCAGTCGTACCAACAAATACCAAGAAAGCGACGAACTTTGGCTTGTCGATGTTTACTGGTAGGTAGACAATTATTTTCATGCTGAATTTGCAACAAAATCGTAAAAATGCACTTGACAAAATCCCCGAAATGTTTGTAAATTGTCATTAAAGTTAATTGCAATTAAAGTTCCTTCTAAGTCACGTTTTTAATTTACAAAAAGTTTATTCAACTGATTGGCCACATGAGGTAATCATTTTAACGCTACAATGGGAACCGTTTACAATTGAATTTTTTCGTATAGTCTTAATTATTTGGCTTAAGATTTACAGCAGAGACCTAAATACTTTGTACCTCTACCAGATATAAACCAGTGGCGGATCCAAACCCTCAGATAAGGGGGGATGGGGGACGGGGGCGGTCTCAATTTTTTTTTCTGCCCTTCGGGCCTGAGTTTGGTCTAAAAATAAGGGGGACGGTCCGCTCCCCCCCCCCCCCCGGCCCCTCCCCTGGATCCGCCGATGTAAACGGACAAGTGTTACTTACAAAAACAACCAGCAGACCATGATGGCTGACTACATTCCCTGGCTTGCTCCAAATCGACCTCACACTTTTCTGAAGGCGCTTGATTAATACACTGCCGGGTTCTTTTCTGGTCACCCTTACATTTGCTAGAACAAGCACTCCATGGGCTCCAAGAACTAACAAGTTGCTCAGCTGTTGAAAAAAGTAACTGTACGCTAGGCGTTTTCCATAATTCCTCATGCATGGTACTAAATTTTAAGGTCGCTGCATGTAAGGGGGTCCAAGTTAGTCTGGGATTCTAGATTCTACGCCATGGATTCCGGATTAATTCCGGATTCCATTACTTGATTTCGGATTCTTTCGGTCGACGGTGTAACTTGGATTCCGGAATCCAATCGTTAGTGGAAATCCGGATTCCTTGAGCTGTATTCCGGATCACACAAGCGAAAATCTCCTAGACTACGAGTAGTCCCCATTTTTCGTCAGGGATAGTAGAGCGAGCGAAACGCGAGCGCTCGTGAAAATCATCCCACGCGAGAAAGGCGAGACGTGGCGGTGAGAGAGAAAAATAGCCGCGTGTCGCCTTTCTCGCGTGGGGTGATTTTCACGCGCGCTTGCGTTTCGCTCGCTGTATCCCTGAGGAAAAATGGGGACTACTCTTAGTCTAAAAATCTCCCGGATTCCGGAATCAAGGAATCCGGTACATTCTCTATTTTCGAATTTCCCATAATACACTCTGTTTGCCCCCCAAATTTTGCATAAACCATTGTTTTTAAATGCTCCTGGGAGTATTGCATTTTCCCAAGAGCATTTAAGACAATAAGTTATGCAAAATTGTGGGGGCAAACAGAGTGTATTATGGGGAATTCGAAAATAGTCAATGGGACGATTAAGAGAAGTTGCAAAAAAAACCCGAAAAGGAAAAATGAATCAACGACTTAGATCTTCCACCAGATTTTAGAAGACTTGGAACCAAGTTATGGAATATTTACCTTTCCTAAAATACGCTAATTTATACCCAAAGAAAAAGCTTTCAAAATATGTTTACGACTTTATGTTATATATTTTGCAACCTGTAGACGTTTGCCCTGAAGCACCAATCATACGAAAATGAAAATATAACGTTACCTATTTTAAAACTGAATTTATATGATAACTGAAAACTAATTAGCATTCACATTGCACGCCTGTTACAGGTTCCCTGCGATAAATCAGGGGACAAAACGTCCAACTCAATCCGTGTTATAAAAGACTGATACCCCGATGGAATCGAAAGCTTGTGAGAATGCTAAAAAGTTTCCCCACTCCGCTATTCTGGGGTTTGAAACTTCGTTTACTACTAATAACTCAGATTTGTCTTCTTTAGCCTTACCTTATCTAGCATTAGGCACATTTGTCCCAACTCTCAAATTAATTTTTGGTGGTTAATAATTTATTGGTTTTGGTCAATTTATTATGATAGTGTCAATTTTGACAATGATATGATGTTATCTAGTCTCAAGTCGCTAACAAAACAGTTTATTAAAACGACTGCGTTTGGAAAAGATATCATTTTGCTGGTTTTGATGTCTTTTTCTTAAGTTTCAATTTAGTTCCCAAAATTGTCTCTTAAAAGCAAAAACTCAGTTCTAGTTTTTGAGGCTTGGTTAACAGGTATTAATTCAAAAAGTTAAAATAAAGTCACTCAGTCTAGTTTTACCTGTCCAACGAGACGGATTTCGATGAGCGTTACAGCAAAATGTAAAAATCTCTTAAATGTTCGTCAGACTAAACAACGTAGTCATTTGCATTCTCAAACACATGTCTTCTAGCTTTTCGTCACAAAAGCCTACTCACAGAATCACCGCCATTTTTGTATTTTTAACCCCATACATGCTTTTCTATTTTGACTGTTTTGACCGCAGAAGAAATTCTTTGTTTCACAGCGGTTGGTAGTGTATACACCGGAGCATGTGCAGTAAAAACTTTTCATGGTGGTGCACATATGACTGAAAGAAATGGAGAGTTAATGAACACGGCCCCTTAGTCTTTACAAAATTAAAGTATTACGTACAGAATTCCGGATTAGTACGTTATGTGGTCCGTTTATATATTAGAATTCAAACGTTTCTCGGATCCGGATTAGAAAGATCACAGCGGTCGTTTAACTAGAACTTCATGGATGAAAGTAATGAGTGAATGCCTCAGTCCAATATTGAAATTCATTCAGAATGAGAAAATTCACTTACCAGTCGCCGGAGAAAGCACCATTGCTTGAAAACAAGAAAGCAGAATACTCTTAAGGTACAACGGCATTCTGGTAGAAATATATGCCATATTTGTCGGCGTGACTTCTTCGCGGAACAACGTTAACAACCTCAGAAACTGAACACTTATCAGTTCGAGCCTTCAGTCACCGGTAAAATGAGACGCTGTTCCTCGCTGTTCAAATAGATATGGCCAGACTTGTTTGAGTGGATAAATGCACATATAACCGGTAAATAAGTGTTTCAAAAATAAGTAGCCTTAAACGTCAGTATCAGGGTACACTATCACATCGTGATCGAAGCAGTCGAGGGTAGCTCTTGAATCAGCAAGCGGCAATCAAGAAATTTACATATCTTGGCGAACTCTGCTTATTTAGAAATCGCTGCTTTCGTCATAACATTCGAAGCAAGCACTGCTTGAAGTTATTAAAACAAAGAGAGAATTTTAGCCCAGGGCTGATCAGTGTCTCGAAATAGAGCTTCACAATGGCGTTTTTCAAGCATGACTCAACTTCTTTGTAGTTGTAATATGGATCCTGGGATTTGTGGTTTCTAATTGCTTCTGGTGTTTTCCATACACTTTGAAACTCAAACTCTGTTGTGGTTTACAGGTTTACAAGGTGTTGAATAAATTGCTTGTAGTCATGTAAATAAGCTTTTTCTGGTGGTATCGTAAACCATGGCAACAGAAAAGTATAATGCCTTGTATCGACTTGTATCACTATAGGCTCGATTTCCGCTTAAGATTTCCGCCGTCTCCCGGATCCGGTCTTAGTTTCGTCCCCAGGACCTGTTGGTTCTTTTTAGCTGTGAAGACTGAGCACGAAGAGCTAGTTTTTCCTACTGACGATTCTTGATCTGACAGATCGAAGGGTTGAAAAGAGTCTCAGAGCTTGAAGAACTAATTCGAAATATTTTTTAAAATAATATGACTCTGAAACCATGCACTGATGAGTGAAAACATTTTTTTTTTTTGGTAAATGTCTTTGGCTCTAATCTTATTAACTTCATAGACTGATAAAAAACTATTTCACCACTACTAGCGAGTTAAGCGTGGTTCCGGGGGAGGACTCCCATATGAAGGGAGTAGCAGGGAACAGGGAAATCGAAAACAAGGCCACCCTTTCAGACTGATTCCATTTGTTTCGCGAATTTTTCGCATGAGTCGGTGCTAGCCATAAAGTCGAGTTCCATTCATTTTCCAGCCGGATTTTTGTTAAAACTTTTTGTGAATGGTTAATGTCAAACAACAATGAACGTCTAAAAAGGAGGATCGGTTTTACATCAGGGCTGTTGCATGGTAACCTGTGTAGTGAGTGTAGCTTGGTGAACCTGTGTCCTACCCAAAATGCCACAAGAAACCCAACCTTTCTTGGACCCCTAAAACAGCTCATTTTAAAACACAGACAAATAAAAAATGCAGCAACGAATACTGTACTCCTACGTTGTTTTAACCCTAAAAGAGACCTTTTATATCGCTAAATATGATGGCGTTTTGTCCAGAACGCCCTAAGTGAGAGCAAAATCCGAAGCGAGGCGACGAGCATCCCCGCCCCTTTCATATGGGAGTGCCTTCCCTCGCCCCGCCCCCGAGAGCGTGGTTTTCTTTGGAATATTTCATTAGCCTCACTGATACTTAAGATTTGTGACGTCTTTATTACCCTTTACGTAGGCAATAGTCGGCGCGGTTTGGCAATTGTTAGACGAAATTCAGGACTGGGAAATTCCTTTTGGTAATCGGTAGTCCCATTAACTGAAAACAGCCCTTGTATCAAAGAAACTTTTAATACAATGCAACGACAATTTCCGTTTAGGACATTACAGCGGGGAAATCGAAAACAAGGCCACCCTTTCAGAGATTCCATTTGTTTCGCGAATTTTTCGCTTGAGTCGGTGCAAGCCGAAAAGTCGCGTTCCATTCATTTTCCAACCGGATTTTTTTTAAAAAAATTTTTGTGAATGATTAATGTTAAACAACCATGAACGTCTAAAAAGGAGGATCGGTTTAACCAAGACCCACAATGGCTTTTGGTTTTACATGTGGGCTTTTGCATGGTGACCTGTGGCGTGAGTGAAGCTTGGTTAACCTGTGGCCTACCCAAAATGCCACTGACAAACACCAAATAGAGGTTTCCGACCCAGATCCCATCTACTGCACATCTAGCCATGAGCTTTGAGACGATATTTTCGAGCAGTGCTCTTGAAAGGTTCTTTGATAATTTCGCCTTTTTCTAAGCTTTGGGGCCTCGATAGGCCCAAAAAGGAATGAATGCTGCCAACAACGAAGGATGCTGACCTTCCTCAGGGGTCAGGCGTGCTCGAGAAAGACACAAACGTGGCGGATAACGGCGGACCGAGGAAAAAACGACGACTGAGTAGGAACGGAACGTGCATTACAGTGACAGGCGATCCACTTCAAACTGAACTGAATTTTCACCCCCACAAGAAGCAGAAGACACTGTTCAACGTGGGAGAAGTTGAAAACGTGGCTTCCACAATGGCTGAACCGCAAAGAAAAGCGAACTTCTCGGCTTACGGAAATCACTTCCACGAGCGCTCTCCACTAGCCAACAACTCTGCTAAACCAGGCCAGGCCAAAAAGCTGGTGATAAAGAACTTCAAAGGTGGGAGTTTTTAGCTGTTTTGTTAGTCAGCGTAGTGATGATCACGAGAAATTGATGAAATTAGTGAAATTGTTTACTTCCTGTCAAACTGTTATACATGCATAAGAGGTCGTTCGCCCTGTGAAGATATATAACTTCGATTCTTCGTAAGCAATGCACCAAAGAAGACAACAACAAATGCTTTGCGGCTTTAATAACTCCAAGAAATTCTCTGTTGCAAATCCTATTTATGATTGTTGTAAAATCGTGTGGGTAAATTTACGTTAGTAAAAGTGATTAACCTTGCAATCATGGTAAAGTTTGCCATCTTCTATTAAGGACCATCAAGCTTTACATTGAAATTGAAAGAGTTTATACGTACGGGTTGTGATGCTAGCCAAATAGCGTCGATTGCTGGTTATCAAGCTTACATATAGGCGAAAATATATTAGGCTTACATGAACGTGCCAATGTTCATGTTACGACGGTTCTATGGTCTTCATGGTACAGAGCTTTTGTTCAAAATAGTCTTGCAATTGTACAAGTTTATATTTCAGGCTTTCGGTTGGTTGATGTTTTTGTTGCTTGTTTTATACACCACAAAAAAAATAAACAAAAGAATAGCTGATCAATTGTTTCAATTTCTTGATATGTCGGTTGTAAAAATCTGGCTTTTTCAGAATTCAATTCTCAAATTTTACGTAGGTGTTAAAATTTTGAACAAAATATTGATCAATGAGGTTTTACACAAAGTAGAGTTAGCTCACTGTTCAGGCCTATTCCATTATATAGCAGGGTTTTTCATTAAGAATTCCAGTAGCAGAAGAAAGGTGTAACATTACATGAGAATATTTTGAAAGAGATTCCACATCTGAATAAAAAATAGTTATAGACTACCAAACATTTGAGGGAGAATTCTGCTTAGTAAACAGAGATTTCTCTGATTCCTGATGCCTAATGAACACCCTGATATAGGGACCCCCCCTACCTCCCTCTTTCCCCCCCACTCCACTCCCACTTGATGAAATTTTCTTAAGGGGTTGCCTGTGAGATTTTTGGATGGGGTAGATACTAGGACGGGTTTTTCTGAATGGGATTGTTATCCCAAATGTCTGTTTTTAAAGGATAAAAACACTGTACAAAAAATTGAAATGGATGTCTGGAAGAGTTACATCATCAATACACATTTACAGTCAAAGCAGGTCAAGCGTACCCCCCAAGATTCTATTAAAGAATTGATTATTTGAAAAATTAATCCGTTAGTGGTTGCCGTATCTTTTGTCAAATTCAAATCGGCATTTCTGCATGTGTAATGAGCAGTGAATATCTAACGAGAACTTCTCTGTATCAGGTCAGATTGAAAATCTTTGAATGGATTAGGTTTCTTAGAAGACATTTACATCAAATTCAGGGAAACTGAGTTGGTAGAAATTTTGTAATTGCCTTGCATGTGAATTCACGGCTCATTACGCATGCAGGAATGCAGAGATGAATCTGAAATCTACAGCTACCAACGGATTCAACTTTCGAATAACAAATTCGTTAATGGAAGCTTGGGGGTACGCTTGACCTGGCTTGACTTTAAGGGTGGTCAACATTGTTTTTCTGGTGAAGAACACTGAAAGACCTTTTTTCTGAAAGGGACAAATGACATTGTCCAATAATATTTTAAAGGTGCAGCACAGCCATACATTGTACAGAACAAAAATAATGCTATTTTTAGGGTTAATAATAAAGTATTGTAAAATTTATTTGTATTTACTTAAATACATTGTTCTTGTTGTTGTTGTTCTAAACTGCTTAATCTCCAGAAAACTTTTCTAAAAATGTCAGGCAAAAATAACAGCTGATCAATGGGGAAGGGATGGGGTGCTGGGGTATTGGGGGGTTGGGGATGAATATTAAAACAACTTCATGCTCTATGTTCTTTAAATCAAGGCTTAATCATTATTTCTTTTACTTCAGTTTCTTTGTCTAAGCAAGATAAGATTTCTTGTGTAGTTGCTACATACTTATAGGGGGATTATAACCTGCAAGAGGCCATTATTTGATGTTATGTTACAGCCCTTTTCTTTTCCCGTTTTCCCTTCCTATCGTTTTTTTTTTTCTTTAATTTATGTCCCTTCATCATTAAAATGAATTTGTTTGCATTGGTGGCATATTGTATGCAAGTTAATCTTTAGCAATTTCTGTCTTAGAGCCACAACTTTGTGTCAACTCTCTCTTATCGGACACCTGTATAAGACGGACACCTTGCAAAAATGGACACCTAGAGTTGGGCCCTGCCTTTCTTTATCCTTTTTTGTCAATTCTCTGTAAGATGGACATCTCTTTAAAAAGGGCACATAGTGATGGCCCCAAAAGTGCCTATTGCAGAGGGAGTTGAATCTAGAACTGATTTGCAGTTATTGGTCTTCTTCTTTTTCATTTAGCGAAGCCACATTTACCAGAGAATTTTAAGGAGGCCACATGGGAGAAACTAAAAGAAGCAGTTGAGGCAATCCATAAAAAGAAATTTGTGATTTACAGCTCTGAAGAACTTTATAAGGCTGTTGAAAACATGTGCTCGCACAAAATGGCTGCCACATTGTATGACCTGCTGAAAGCAGAGTGTGAAGCTCACGTCAAGTCCAATCTTCAGCAGTTTGTTTGATATCCTTTTTGAATTCATTACTGATACAATAAGTTTTATTGAATGATAAAAGTTTCTCTAGCTTTGTCTGTTTGTTTTCCAAATACAGACCATGTAACAACTATTTCTACATATGTACGTTAAAATTATGTTGTTGACATGCCAACACTATTATTTGCATGTACACCTTGTTTATAAGACAACAAAGGAAAATACATGACCTGCATGTGGAAAACAAACCAAGATTTTTCTGTTAAGCTAGTATAAATACTATATTTGAAGGAGAAGCATCTTGTCAAGAGTCAGGGGAAGCTGGGGTGGTAGGTTGAGGGAGGAGGATCTCAGATCACTGATCCAGGTCTGGATCATCCCAAAGGAACACATCCCCAGATTCTGGCTTTGTTAAAGCAATGTGTGGTGACAAATGCCCTCTTCCTGTAAGAAACCAGTAGGGGTAATTGGGAGAGGGCATGATCGCAGGCTATGGTGTGACCACTAAATTAAAGAACAGTGTACATGTATAATAAAACTTCTCCTATGACAATTACATAGGGTTCCTTTTAAAGGGGATTTTGATTCTGCTTTAGTTTTTTGTTGATTCTATTCCAAGACTGTAAGCTCTTAACAAAAAAAAACTGTCTCGACAAGTGTTGAGTCAAGTTCGGTAGAAGAGTCCGAGTTCAACAACGTCACATGACATAAACACGTGAAAACTGTCAGGACATACATAATGTAAGGCAACTTGAAATGTCACTAACATTTCTTCCCTCCCTCATTACAGGGAAGCTGAAATTCGAATGCATTTTAACTGAAATACATCCTTAGCTCTAGATCATCGTTCTCCGAAGTATTCTTGTTACCCATTAATCTGATTACAGTTCAGTGTCTCGAATCTCCAGTGGAGAGATTCTAGTTATTGGTCACTTAAGGGTCTCGCCATTAACCCATACGTCTACCACTCACACAAGGCCGTCAGGCCTAACATTCCATTGTTGCCTGACTGTACTGGGATCAATAACAATGACAACATCTCCAACCCGCAAATTGTCATTACGGAAGTACCATTTCTGTCTTCATCCAATCTGCGGTAAGTATTCTTTCATCCATTGGTTCCACATGTCTTGTGAGCTCTTGTAGTCTTTTCCAGCACTTTCTGGGATTAAATGGCTCGGTGTTGATGCTCTGCGGTACAAAATCGCCACCTATCTGCTCGATCAGAAAGTGATTTGGAGTCAAGATGCATTTGTCACTAGGGTCATCACCCACAGCTGTTAAAGGTCTCCAATTCAGCAGACTTTCTACTCCAATGAAGATTGTCTCCAACTCTTCGTCATTAACTTCTGCATCACCTAGCACAGCAAAAATAGCTTGCTTTGCTGACTTGATCATAGATGCAAAGACTCCACCAAAATGAGGCACTGCAGGTGGATTCCATTTCCAACTCACTCCTTTATTGGATGTCGTCCATTGTATCTTGTCTTGATCTTTAGCAGAGACTAGGTTTCACAGTTCCCTCAATGCGCTTACAAAGTTCATCCCATTATCACTTAACAGTTGCTGCGGCCATTGTCTCAGTGCAGTCATTCTGACAAAAGCGTTAAGAAATGCATCAGTGTCCAAAAAAGAGGCCATCTCTAAGTGGCAACAGTGAGTCTTCAAACATAGAAACAAACTCAAATAGCACTTAGCTTGCACTCTTCCACGTCCTTGTTTAGTTAAGAAAGGTCCTCAAAAGTCTACTGCACAGCTCTCAAAAGGTCTGGAGGATTGCTGCGGTCTAATCTTCGGTAACGGTGCCATTTGCTGGTGAGCTGGCTTTGATCGAAATTGTCTCGCACACTCAAAACATTCTCTCATGACTCTTTTCACTTTTTCATGAACTTGGACCACTAAGTATTTCTCCCGTACATGATTAATCGTATAGTTAAGCCCCAGATAATGACCCTCTAATTCATGGTCAGTCTGTGACGTGATTCCTCTTAGGCAGTATGGTTGGACACTACATCATATGGGCGATCGTCCGCACACTGTAGTCTGGTGTTGGACCTCAAGATGCCATTAACTAATACTGGATTAAACGGTGCCAGTGTACTTCCTCTTAGGATTTCCTTGTTCCTTCTCAATGGCTCTATCTCTGCTGAGTACACTTTAGATTGAACCTCCCGAATGTTAAATTCCTCCACATTTTGAAGCTCCAATGGTTTCAGTTCAGCCTTCTCTCTTTGCTCAGCTGATTTCCGACAATTGTCTATAAATCGGCACACCCATGCGGTCATACGAACTAAAGACAACCCAATTTCCAGTTCTCTTTTTGTTTTGACTTGATACCATTTTGAGTGTCTTGAGGGGTCCAATCGCCACACCTCTTTGACACTAGCCGTTCTTCACCTTCTTCAATTATTTGGTAATTTGTAGCCTCCTTTGTTCCTGTTTCTTTTGTTCCTTTAAGTTCCAGGTTCTCTGTTGACATTGGCTTGTCAAACTTACACTCTGGCCAGTCTTGTCTTGACTTCTTCTGAAATTCTGGCCCATTCCACCATAAGTGTGCGCTTGCTAACTCTTCTTCTGTCAGGCCTCTTGTTCCAAGATTGGCGGGGTTTACATCTGTAGGAACATAGCGCTACTGATTAGGAGCAGAGAACTCATGAATTTCTCCAACACGATGGGACATGAATGGCTTACACTTTCCACTCTGACCTTCGATCCAGTACCCCACATTCATACTGTCCACCCAGTAGGTCACTCCATTTGTAGGTATCTTGAGTGTAGAGCAAACTTGTCTTGTTAATCGTAATCCAACTAATGTACCCAAAAGCTCTAATCTGGGGATGCTCACTGCTTTCAATGGTGCCAGGTGAGACTTCGACATAATCAATCGAGTAGTAACATCACCATCCTCATACACATGACATGCGTTTCAGCAGATAGTTCAGATCTCCGTCACTACACTCTGACTGTTGTATGCAATTGGTTTTCAGGTAACCAGTGTTACTTGTTCCAAGACCCTCATACGTACCAATGGTACCAATTGCTGTCTACCCCAATGGACACAGTCTGGCACTAGGTTCATTGTCACCTCCACGAACCTCTTTCATAGGAAACAGCAGGTTGTAATAATCTGAACCAATAAGAACGTCCAAGCTTAGGAATGTCCCTCAAATGTTTCCATTGGTCTTTGATTTGCAGCCAGGTGGTGGGTGTCATCCTACCACAGATGTTGTTAGATGTTTTCGCTACAATGACTGTGTCCAAGCGACCATCCAGACTCTCTAAACCAATCTCCATGGTCGCTGACATTAAAATTAATTGACTTTCTGACCATTAGCAACATTATTAATTACTTTTTCCTTTCTACCATCCAACCCCAATAATATTCCTCTACCACATCCTCGTTCACTTCTGACGTATCACTGCCAAGAAACAATTAACTTCCAAGCTTCTCTCCCCATGTTTCAGAATGACCGGAACAGTACACAAGGCAATACTCCTCTGAGCATGTTCTTGTACCGTTTCATATGTACTGGACTTGTTTTCCTCTGTCACGGGCGTGTCAGCCTTCCCCTCCATGGACCTAGTAGCTACTTTCTCCTCATGAAGTAACTGATGGTGTCTGTTCTTGTATCCGTCAATTCCACACTGTCTGTTCCAAGTTTTTCCAGCACAATTGCATACAATGTTTCTCCTTCAAGGTTAGCAAACTTATTATTTTCCTTTAAAGAAACCACAGTCCTCTCCACAATGTTGGTGAATCTTTCTAGCTCTCTTGGATTATCAGCATTTATTGGCATCATCTTACGTAGCTCATCGAGATGGGCTTGAACCTGTCGCCTGTTTCCCCCATACTTTCAATTCAACCTTGCCTTGGCAGCTTTGTATGCATGATCCAAGTAACCAGGCCCTTTCACCGTTTCGGCCGCCCCTCCTGCTAAACAACTTTGAAGCCGTAACATTTTAAACTGAGCTGACAAATTTGTTTCATCCACACAACTGGAAAATGCTGCCCACCACGACTGATATTCTTTCTTGTCACCCGAAAACTTTGGGATTCTAATCCGCTTGAGCTGTTTGTTTGCGTCGACCACGTGACCATTTTTGCCATGTGCGCTCTCACATGTGGCGATCTGGCTTGTCTTATTTCCTTCGCTTTCCTTGCTGTTACTTTGCAATAAGAAAAGCCTTGCTTCTTTTGTCTGGTTATCCACGTGATCTATCATTTTATCTGCTTCATCATCTGTGGAAGCTGCCAGCAATGCATGCTTATTTTCTCCATACAAGGTTTGAAGCGAGTTCAACAGCTCCAACAATTCATCCCGTCGCTTTTCGATGTCCTGTAGCTTTGCCGTGACATTTTCCTTGTTTGGCGTTTTCGTCGATAATTCCGCTGCTAATTCGTTCAGAACCTTTGTAATACTTGTCATGAGGGTTCTTTTTTTCTTCTTTAACTCTTCTATTTTTCCATCCATAATTCCTCCCGCTTCAGTTCTCAATGGACTTCTCATCAAATGTTTCCAACTTCGAACGAGTCCCTTGCAAATTCCACACTACTCATTCTGATTGGTCTAATAATATTATTACGTTAATGCGAATATCCGGTAACCGAAGGACCAAAATGTTGATTCTATTCCAAGACTGTAAGCTCTTAACGAAACAAAAATGTCTCAACAAATCTCGACAAGTCACAAGTCCGAGTTCAGCAATGTCACATGACATAAACACATGATAACTGTCAGGACGTACATAATGTAAGGCAACTCGAAATGTCACTAACATTTTTTGATTTATGACAATTTGGTCCATTCCGCAGTTCAGTGTTTTTTTTTTATGTGATATGCAGGATTTTTATGATGTGGAATAATACATTTTGTACTTTGTACAAATTTACTGTATTGGAATAAGAATAGTCAGTTTGAGTGAAACTTCTTTCATCTTAACTTCTGAGTAATGATGCCATGGACAGTCAACTATACCTTGGAAAACTGAACCACTGCTGGGAAGATCACTGCAGAGACATGGTATGTGCTTCTGCATTCAAAATTCCTGTGTTATAGCTTTATAACAATAAAAATTTGCATGTAACATCCAGCTGCAATATTCAGCCCCAACTTCCAATGCAAGAAAGTTCAAGAAACGTTTCATTGCCTAATTTGAAACCAAAAGGGGCTGGGTATGAGTCTGTTTGTTATGGGATAAACAAAACAAGACCCACAAATTCAGAAAGAGCAGGCTGAGGTTAGGAAAAACCCCAAGTTTATTGTCATTCGGGCTAATATTAAAGATACAGCAATTTAAAAACTTGAAAATTTATTTAACAATTATTCCATGAGTGCACATTGGTTATGAGTTGGCTACAATCATCTCATATCCAACAAGCACGAGTGGAATGAATCAAAGACACCCACAGAATACTGAGAATTCTTGACTTTATTATTTTGTAAAAACGACCGATTTTCAGTTTGTTTTTAATTATGAGCAGACGTTCACAGTTACCATATGGGGAGCATGGTATAATGGTTGCTCTGAAGGGGGTCACCACCTTATCGTGAAGGGGCAGTTTGCGTGTCTCAATGACCCCTAGAGCTATGTTGGCATGAGTCTTGTACTCCTGGAAGGGCCACCCATACCGAAAAGGTCGAACGGTAGAGACCAGACAAAGAGTGACCCACTCATCCTCCAGCTTGGGGGTTGGGTGTAGGGCTAACGACCCTGCTCCATAAAAACACTAACTGTTACAGAAACCAGAAGCGTTGATAATGAGACAACACTGACTGGGGGTGTTGCTGCTAGGGCTGCAATGACACTCTTGGGTCAAAGCCAGCGGGAAGTCCAAAGGCCAATAGGCCCCATAGTAACCCCCAAGCGACAGACGATCATCGGTTGCTGGAATGAGAGGACCATGCTGGAGACGACACGGGCAGGGCTATTAGCTAAGGTAATGAAAGAATATGGAATTGAAGTGCTAGGGATAAGTGAGACCAGATGGAAAGGGACAGGATCAGTAACACTGTGCACAGAGTGGAGAGAAGGTGGTGTACATAGGAAATGATGAGGTACAACAGGGAGGAGTAGCCATCATGGTGAGTGCTGGGCAAAGGGAGCCTTGATGGAATAGACACCAATTAGCAAAAGGATCATTACAGCACGATTTTCCTCAAAATACTAAAAAATGTCGGTGGTACAAGCATATGCACCGAAAAATGATGCGATGGACAAGGAAAAGGATAAATTCTACAACCAGCTGCAGGACACTGTTTCAAGATGCAACAGAAATGATATGATTGTGCGAAGTCCTACACATTATAATGATTGTGCGAAGTCCTACACATTACACGGAAGAATGATCCAATAAGATGTCAATACTCGTTGAATAACATCTTACTACTGGAAGTGGACCACCACAAACACCTGGGACTTTGGTTGGAGTCGTCCTTATCATGGGATTATCACATTAACTCAATTTGTGCTAAAGCTAACAAGGTGTTGGGCTTGATTAAAAGGACATTTGGTTATTCAAACAAGACTGGTATCAAGACAGCTTTCAAGGCGGTAGTGATACCTATCCTCGAGTACGCCTGCCCAGTCTGGAATCCTTATCTGGTGAAACACACCAAGGCAATCGAAGCGATTCAGAGAAGAGGGTCCCGACTAATATGTGGCCCCGACAAAGAATATCCTGAAAAACTTTTAGAGTTAAAATGGGACTCTTTAGAACTGAGACGGAAATATCTTAGCCTAGTTCAAACGTATAAGATTATATTTGGTTACTGTGATATCAATTGCCATCATTACTTTGATATTATTGGAATAACTCGAACTAGAAGTAAGCATGAGTATAAAATAAGGCCTAAAGTTGCCCGTACAAATTATTTTAAATATTCATTTTTTCATTGATATATTAATGATTGGAACTCTTTGCCTTCTGAAGTAATGTCATCTCCTAGCCTTCAGTCTTTTAAAGTTTCACTGATTAAGTACCTTCGCTCATAATTTACCTTAAAATATTAGGCATAGTGTCTTTAATATAAGTTTATGCATTATTATTAGGCATCTAGGTTTATAATTTATAGTCTAATTTATAGTCTTTTAATATATGTTTATATATTAATTAATTATTTTTTTTCTTTTTTTTCTTTTCTCTTTTTTGGAAGGTATGTCTTAGCATGGGAATTTGGTTTCCCCCTACTACCGTCCTGTTAACCATTTTTGTATTTTTGTTCGATTGTATATGTTAGTATTAGTTCATTTGTATTAGTTATGTATGGTTACGAACTGTGATTAAAGATTAAAGATTAAAGATTGTGGTGAAGGGAGATTTGAATGCTAAGGTAGGCAACAACAATACCAATAGAGAGGAGGTTATGGGGAAGTTTGGCATTGTTATTATGAATGACAATGGAGAGAGGTTATGTGACTTCTGTAGTGCAAATGGGTTCATCATAACTGGGACAATCTTCCCTCATAAAGAAATCCATAAGCTGACCTGGAGGTCACCAGATGGGAGGACAGTAAACCAGAATGACCATGTTCTAGTGAATGGAAACATGAGAACATCTATATTAGACACCAGAGTAATGATAGGAGCAGACATATACGGTGAGCATTACCTTGTGAAAACGAGGATACGTCTAAAGTTAGCAAGAGTTGAGGGGAGGAAGAACGTAAGGGTAAAGTTTAACAATAAGTAAACTGCAAAGTGAAGAGATCAGGAGGAGGTACAACACTGAGGTGAGGAATAGGTTTGAAGCTTTAGGAGACATAGATGATCCGGAGGAAGAACATGATATGATTTTGGCAACACATAGAGATGCAGCAAAGAAAGTCTTAAGGAGGTCACAGAAACTAAGGAGGGCATGGATAGCATGCAAAATGTGGGAAAAGATCAAGTGACAAACAAGAGAGTAGTTGAGTTGGCTGAGATCAATCACATA
>OZ037783.1:28595125-28627625 GCA_964035525.1 Porites cylindrica
AAGTTTATTTTGAATGGTTTTTCTATTTTGACAGGAAATTTCTTGTTCCTTGTGTTGAAAAACAGCTGTTAGGGCAACACTTATGCAGCATTCTTCAGAAAGGTCTGTTTGTATACAGTTCAATCCATCACTGTATGTCCTGCATCAGCCTCTCTATCTATAGCCATCTCTCTCCATTCTCTTCCTTCCTCCCTTATGATATCACTGTATGACCCTTAATTTACAAGAAACGGTACAATGCAAATAATCATGTGAAAGTCAAAGTTTTTTTGAAATACACAAAAAAAAGGTTTTAAGGAAAAGCAGACGTTTCACGGGTGCTCCCTCTTCTTCCATAGTTTTGCATGTAAAGCAACTCAATAACCACTGGAGAATCGGGAGCACCCTCGAAACATCTGGTTTTCCCTGACAGCCTGCAATACACTGGATGTCTCAGTGATGCACTGAGGTGTGCAAATTTACATTGTTGTTGATGGATCTTTTTTAATGTCACATCTTAACTTTAAACTCTTAAACACTGTTGTGGTGTAGTGCTAAATAACTGCTTAGTGACAACCTTGGTTTACAGTTTGTTAAAAATCTCTGCCAAGATGTCTGTCCATCCCAAAAAATATTAGCCTTTAAACATTTATGATAATTTTTTCCTTTGCATATTCAGTTACGGGAAAATGAATAGTTTTTCTTGTTTACTTCTTGCAGGTTTTGATAGCTTGATGTCGAGTTATAGATTAAGTGACTTAGCCCTACTTTACCAGCTTTTCAGCAGAGTCAAGAAAGGACAAGATGAGCTTTGCACTGCTTTCAATGAATACATCAGGGTAATTATCTCATTTAGACTGAAATGATGGGTAACTTTGTTTATAATCAAATTTTGATTCTTTTGTAATGAACTGTGTAGCAAGATTAACATCTACCAACCTGTTCATGTGTTAAGGCAGCCATAGATACAGTAAATGGGTGTTTTTATCGGGCTATACTTCTGTTGTACTTTCATTTAGTAAATAAATACCAGATTGCATCCTTTACCTTTTAAGCCCTAAGAGTGATCAGTATCAAATTTCTCCTTGTAATATCAATGCTTTGTAAAACAGAGTGGTCATGAGAATTACAGACATGATCACACAAGATTAATTTGCTCGATATTTATCAACTTCTCCCCACTACCTCTGTAGGAAATGAATAGGGGCAACAAATGAGAATTCAAATTTTGATCTTAGGGTTAAAGGGTTAACGCCCTAAGAGCACTGCAGAACCTCCTTTTGACTTCTTCTTGATCAAGGCGAAGACAAGGAGGCTCTGTATGAATGCTTTCAAGCCTTAGAAGTCACCGCAGTTCAAACTTCTGGAATACTCAATCTTGTTTTCTCTCATCAAACTGGAAATATTAAGAGCGAGCATCCATCATTTATAAACTGATGGTTGTAACTGAGCCTGCTGTACCAAGCACATGGCTATTAGGCCTGGGTTCGAACTGTATCCTAGCAACAAGCAGCGCATGCTCAACAAAGATCTGACACAATTCCTGCAGAGTCTTTGTCTCAATTACGCCAAAAATTTTGCAAGCGAAGGAAAGATTCTGCTGGCAGGGCAAGTCATTGACTACATGTAATTATGTCATTCAAGCATATACACATTGAGTGTTATTCTTTTTTCCTGCATCAGAAACAAGGTGCAAGCATAGTGTTGGATCCTGAAAAAGACAAAAGTATGGTACAGGATCTGTTGGACTTTAAAGAGCAGCTGGACAGCATCATAGAAGATGCTTTCATGCGAAGTGAAAAATTTGTTAATTCAATGAAGGTAAGAACCAGTCTTTTACCACACTGTGTAAGTACACTTGTGTATTGTCCAATCATGTTGATGGCGAACTTGTAGGTTATTACCTTCCTTAGCTGGTGGTAAGATCCCTTATTCGTCACTTTGAGGTCAAATGTCATCTGTCATAAAAACTGTTCTTGTCAACAGTTTCTGAGCAGGTAATATTGTGAAAGCTGCAGCATCAGAAGATAAAATTCTGCTGTCACTCGCAAAATTTAACATTGCCTCCTTGCTGAGATTTACTCATAAATGTTTTGTACACATAATTTTTAGTTTGTTTGTTTGGTTGTTTTTGTGGACAAACTAGTAAATTTTGTCCCTGGACAATCTCTGTTTTCCTTGGCTCCACATTTAGATTCAAGGGATTCCACAGGGCTAATCATTAGTATTTAATGATTGGCCGGACAATTTTTGCAAGGGTTGCTACTATACTGTCTTATAGTGTGCAAACAATCACTGCATATGTAAATTCAGGGCTCAGAATAAATTTGGGACTGTTGCCTGTTGTGTTGGCCGGCTAAAGAAATTTTAGCACGGAAAATATATTTTTTTCTGTTCTCTTAATTATGTGTGTAGTAAAAATGACCAGCAATCCAAAATTTTGTCCGAACAAATGGTCATCTTGGCTGGACATTGTCCATTGATTGGCCGTTATTTAGAGCCCTGAAATTACACAAAAAGATGTTACATATATGATGCACTGTAGTGTTAATACATTTTTTTAACTACTGGGATATTTTTCTTTTTAGGATGCTTTTGAAGCATTCATCAACAAGAGACCAAACAAGCCAGCCGAGCTAATAGGTACCACCTTAAAATGCTTCCTAATTTTATTTTACAAACATTGTAAAAAATTGTTGAACTTGTGTGTGGTTATCCCTTGTAGAGAACCTTCTCCTATAACCCTTTAAGTCCCGAGGGTGACCAAAATCAATTTTCTCCTAATGATATCCATACATTGTCAAGAGATTAAGTTATGAGAAATAATAAAATGATCCTCAATCATTTATCAAATTCTCTCAACACATTCTCTAAGGAAATGTATGAATGTCAGTTTGGAGAATTTGTATGTGGATATTGAGCCTTAAAGGGATAAGCAACCACTTATCAAAACACTAAAATTAATGTTCCAAGACTTATCATTGGAGCCTCTTGTAAATTACCACTTCTCCTTAGTAATCTAAGTGATTATTAAATTAGGGATGGTTTTATTATTTTCTATGTTTTGTATTGTGTGTTAATTCACTTACAGGATGTTAACATCCTGTAACATCCTGTAAGTGACCAATTGACACATGGTGTGATCCCGGCTGCGCTTGCTATGTGCCTTGTTACTGAGAGAGAAACTGTTAGTGACAACAAGGTGCGCCATGTATTGTAACTCATTAACTGGATGTAGTAATTCCGAGAGTCAAAATATAAGTAGATGTGTCTGACCTGTTCCCACAAGAGACCCCCGCTCTCAGAAGACCACTAAATTCATCGTTTTCGGTGGCTGCTCATGAAAGGTTTAACGTTAGTTAATCAGAGGGAAAATTTTCAGTACATTACATATGTACTTCACTGAAAATGGCCTGCAGTGTTTATCAAACACAATAGAGACTGCACAATGTGTGCAGGGTGCAAAGAAAGTCATATTTATAGCGTGCCATTCAGGCAAGTTGAAGCTAACATTTACCAACCCAAACATCATTTCAACTAGCCCCAAAAACGTGTTGATGAGCAGATTGATTTCACAGTTCTTCTGTAATTTGAATTCCTCAAATAACTTCACTTGCACTTCGGGTCAGTTAATAACAGAATTCACTAGCCCAATAGCAAAATCCACTAGCCACAGGCTATTGCATGGACACTACTTTCTTTGCACGCTGGTGTGTGACTTATGCTATTGCATAGTCCAATCAGAGTGGAGAACTTATAAAAATTTTTGATCTGGCTGAAGATGATGATGATGATGATTTGTTAATTAATTTATTTTTTATTTTTCAACTTTCAGCAAAATTTGTTGATTCAAAGCTAAGAGCTGGGAACAAGGTAAACTAAACAGGACATTCTCTGACTAATTCTTCAGATACTCCTAGACTTGTATTCCCAGAGGCATACTTATCAACCTTAAATGCTGTTCAGTGGTTCCAAGATTCACTGAAACCCTGAAGAAATAAGTTTTTAGTTTTACTCTTCAGTATTTTAATTATCACCTAGAACTTGTACAGTCAGTCTTGATTTTGATTGTAAGTTACTAGGCACTTGACTACAAGATTTGTAGTGGCCTGAAAAGTACATAACATTTCGCCTTTTATTTGCGTGAATTAGTTAACTTTATTATAAATTAATTAGTGCTAATGAAATACAAGGTGAACTTTCCCACGAAAACATTCAAGTGATATCTTCTCACGCGAAAATAACATGTTATTTTCACACATGAAAAGATCACTGTAGCTATGGCTACATAATAAATCACACCTTTTGCTGCAAGAAAATTAATGTAATATAGTGAAATTGCTCTGTATTATTTCATTGGTGTTTATATAATAAAAAAAAAAAACATCACATGCCACTTAGAGACACAAAATTCCTCTTCTTGAGCAGAAAATAAATATATTTCATTAGTTCACTGTAATTTTATCACTCATGGAAATAATACTTTTGAATGACTGAAGAAAAATTGTGTATCCCCGCATGTTTATGGAATATTCTCGATTTATGCAATGTTGGCATGAGGTCAAACGTCTACACCATGACCAATGTCAGGGCAACAAACCTCATCATGGTGGTCATTTAATTTAGGTGCTGTAGTAAAGTTTGTTTTTTAGCAGTGTCCTTGTACATTGCAGCATGTTTGACGAAAGCATTTTTCTTTTGCTGTTCTTAGGAAGCCACAGAAGAGGAACTTGAAAAACTCTTGGACAGGATAATGGTGCTCTTTAGATTTATACATGGTGCGTATCATTTTGCAAAATACAGGGCTGTCACTAAGATTTCAAGTTGCTGGGTATATTATGCAATCTATTTTCCTTTTGATTCTAATTAACCCATTCGCCCCTTGAAGTGTTGCTGAAAAACGCGTTTTGAAGGTAGTCGAGCGGTTTTCTGGTCACTGTCGTGCTATAAAGGGCTTAAACTTACCATAAAGCCTAGAAACAATGTCGCAACAATGTTGCAACGCTCTGTTGCGCTAAAAATCGTCGTTGCGAATCGTCTCGTGTAACATCACTCACCTTTAGACGTTTCCGTTGCTGTTGCCGTCGTAGTTTCGTAAGGTCCCTATTCCTGGAGAAGGAAGGTGTCTCAAAGTCTCTAGAATTAAAAGAAATGTATGGTGCTTATTGGAATTTCCAGAGAACGTTTGGGAGGGAGGGGTCTCTGAAAAAATCCCTTTGTTGAAGAATTATAATGGCTATTTTCTCTACACAGTGGGAAGAAAAAAAGATTAAAGATTAACATTACTTGTCTTATCAACCAAATAATATTGTTGTTTTGTCCTTTAAAGAGTGTGTTGTGTTATGGAGACAATAAAAGACCTTGTTTTTTTTCTAGGCAAAGATGTGTTTGAGGCATTTTACAAGAAGGACCTGGCTAAGAGACTGTTAGTTGGAAAGAGTGCTTCAGTTGATGCAGAGAAATCAATGCTATCCAAGTTAAAGCAAGAGTGTGGAGCAGCATTTACTAGCAAACTTGAAGGGATGTTTAAAGACATGGAACTTTCCAAGGACGTACTGGTGCACTTTAAACAGGTATAAGAGAGATTAGAGAGATTAAGTATCACGTTTGCGGCAAACAGCAAACGTGAATTTGTACCACGTAACTAAGTTTTCCCCTTAATTGTCGTTTACTGTTCATTATAACTACAGGAAAATCGGTAGGTTTATGCCAATTCTATCCATAAGAATTTTTTAAAGCTGTTTTTATCTGCTCATTTCTCATTTTGAAAATTTCTCAACTTGAATCTCTCGTTCGCCGTTAACGCTATGCTTACTCTCTCAATCATTGTGTGTGAATGAAAGCTTAAATTATGGGCCCTTAGTGATGTAGCCACTTATTTTTGAAGTCGAAATAATTACAGTGAGTTTTAAAGGATAAACTACAGTTTTTAACACGCGCCTCGTTTAAGATTAAAAGGCTGAAAAATAGTTAAAATTATGGTTGCAGCGTGCAAATAAACTCATGTGCGGTAGCCCGGGATTTTGCCATCAGACTAGTGAATTCTTTTAATAACTTATCCAACTGGCGAGTGAAGTTTTTTGGGGGAATTCAAATCATAGAAGAACTGTTATCAATCCTGCTTATCAAAATTTTTTGGGGCTAGTATATGCTACCTACTGCTTGCCTGAAGGGCAAATTTAGAGCTGACTTTGGTTTGATATTCCCACAGTTTCTCCAGCACCAAGATCTTCCAGGCAGTGTAGACATGGTGGTGAGCATTTTGACCATGGGCTACTGGCCAACTTACACTCCAGTTGAAGTTCATCTACCTGTTGAGGTATTGGTTCGTCATCTAGATTTTTAGTAACTGTTTGCTTTCATTTTGAATGCATTTGTACTTGGTTATTGTGGTAATGTTCAAATTCTCTGGTTTTTCCTGTTGACCTCGCCCCAGTTGTTCAAAAGCTGGACAGCGATCTCCATCAGATAAATCTCTATCCTGTGGATAAGTATATTAGAGAGACAATTGCACTATCCCCTGGATAGAGATTTATCCGGTGGGTAGCGCTATCCACCTTTTGAACAACTAAGGCCTGAAGGTTAAAGTTCACCACACACTTGGTGGCAAGTTGTGGCCACAATCGCTTTGTGTGTACTGGAGGAATTCTTTGAAGATCTTTCCAGCATTCTGTGATATAATTTTGTTGTTGCGACAAGCCGCACAAAACAATAAATTGTTATTGATTATTATGCAACTTTGCAACTTGCTGGGGAGACAAAGAGTTTTTCAAGTACACACGAAGTGAGTTGTCAATCTGAAGTTTCACGTTTACATGCTGCTGCTACTTGTTGTTCGGTTACTGGTCATTTCGATACAAAGTCGTTTCAAAACAAGTCATTTCGATACAAGTTAATTTCTTGGAGTTGTAATATAGTTTCACGCACTTGGCTTAAATAACAAAGAACAATTATTCGCCCAAAACGTTTTCCTTTTTCAATTGCAAACTTTACTTAAAGTGATCGAAAATTTTGTCCAATTTCACTGCTTTAGTTCGTATCGAAACAACTTGGATCGAAACGACTGGTTTCCTGTTGTTGAACCCGTCCGCAACGACTCGATTGTCGAATCGACTTTCGGGCGAAACGACCGCAATTCCTAGCCAACTGTCCTTTTCTTTACTCCCAGATGGTTCAGTACCAAGAATCATTCAAGAAATTTTACATTGGAAAACATGGAGGCAGAAAACTGCAGTGGCAGAACACTTTAGGGCATTGTGTAGTCAAAGCTGACTTTGGTCCCACAGCAGATGTGAGTATGCCGTGATCAAGAGATATATTACACCTAGCAACCTAAAAATCGTACTAACAGTCCTGTTATGGAAGTCTTCATTTATAGGGAGTCAACTGCACCTTAATCATTTTCACCAGAAGGCATCCCAATTTCAATGACGCACTTCTAATAATTTTTACTGTCAAAATCAGAAAACCTTAAATGTTTCAGGAATGTTTGTGTTGTGACCAGTGACAATGAAGACCATGACATGCCCCCTCGAGATTATTACCGTTATTGCTTGCAATTTAGTTTCTCACGAAAATTGACTTTGGTTTGCAACACAGCATTTCAGAAATATATTATTTTTGTAGTTTTCCCCTTTTTCTAAGTTTCATAGGAAAACTCCTTACCTGTCTCTAACACAGTTGATAAAACCATTACCTGTTTTATATTTTAGGAAAAAAAGGAACTTCAAGTTTCATTGTTTCAAACCTTGGTCTTGTTAATGTTTAACGAAAGAGAAAGATTTGGATTCGATGAAATAAAACAAGCTACAGGAATAGGTGAGTTTTCCTAGTGAATTCTTATAGGTAAAGGTAAAGAGTCCTTATTTTACGTCGGTAACTCGAAATAGTCATCTGAGTAACAAACCTTAGGCAGACGGTGCGTGCATGTGAAAATCCTTAGTCGCTCTGTAGAAAAAAGTGGCTTCACATTTGTTGACAAAGTCTATTACTTGAAGTAAAAGCTGTCAATCTCTCCGTTCATTAGAATCTAGGTGTTGTCTCCAATTGCACCATGGGATTGTTTGGAGTCGCAAAGGAAACTGGGTCAAACTTCGTCTCCCAAAACAGTCCCATAGTGCTATTCGAGCAGTGTCACGCGCAGCATCAAGATGATTGCCAATGCCTGAAATGACATTTAACGATCTATCATCTTACGACGCAGAAGTGCAGAAGTAATTCGGCCCTTTTGTGTGTCTTGCAGAGGATGGGGAGCTAAGAAGAACACTACAATCACTTGCTTGTGGTAAAGCGCGAGTTCTTGTCAAAAAACCCAAGGTACAAATTCAAGATGTCATGAATTATTCTTACTACTCCTCACAGCATTTATGTGAAGTTATTTGTTTTGTCTTTTGTGACATTGTCTGTTCCAAGAATGAGCATCTGCGAATAATTCTCGTTATCTCTGCCTTTGCCTCGAGCCTTCAAGGAGAAATTAGCTTGAAATTCCTGTTGGAGCCGGTGATCTGTTTCTGACGCCTTTTTCGGGCTTCCACTTAAGATTTGTGTAGGAGAAAAAACCAGAAAAGGAAAAAGACGACTTCAATGTGATTAATTCAACTTTATTTGAGACAAATTGGTACATTTCGTCTTTATTCAGTGGAAACCATTTTTCATAGCCCCTGATGGTTGGAGAGAGTCCAACAACACCGTGTTGTTTGTCTTCTTCTAGGGCCGGGATGTTGATGATGGCGATATTTTCTTCTTCAACTCCGAGTTCAAACACAAGCTTTGTCGAATTAAAATAAACCAGATACAGATGAAAGAAACGGTAAGATCAAACTTTGCGTCTCGTTTTTGTTTCCTTTTTGTGTTTTAGTGTCTGTTGGTTGTTTTTGTTTGGACTTTCATATCGGAATGAGTCATCCTGGTGCGAGCTCACGACAGTTTTTGCACCGGAGCGAGAATTTCATTCCGGTGTGAAATCTCCCTGCAGTGTCATGTAAACGAAGAACAACCACTTGTTTCGGTATTAAATCGGCCTCCCCGTGGACTGGGACGGGTGGCGCTTTTCGTCAGTCCAAGATGGCGTCGACACGATGAGGGAAAGCGTGTGAACAATGTAAACACGATACGAAATCAATTAGTCATTCTAGTATTTAACTCGCCCAGGTACAAGTTTTCTCATGTAAACACCTCCTTACTTTGACTATGATAATGCCTTCCGCGTAGCTTGTCGAAACCTCAGTCACAGTCATCAGCAGTCGCTCACTAGTGATCATATTTCACCTACTTATGGCACTTTTTTCTTCTTTAACAGCAAGAAGAAAACATAAATACAACAGAGAGGGTATTCCAGGATCGGCAGTACCAGGTAACTGCAAGAATACCTTAGTTCATTGCTTGAATAAAGGACTGAAATCCGTCAGATCAGACAGAGTAAAGTTCAATTTTCAGCGTCGCGTGCGCTTGCCATCACGCTGCACGATCGCTTGAGTTATACAAATGGTCAAAAAAACGAGGACAAGTTGACAATTTCATTATCGCCTCGAACATAGGGCGATTTGATTTAGTGGCCGGGCACTTCCTCAATGTGGCTCCTTCATGTAACACTTCCCTGATGGGTTTGGAATTTGGAATCGTTAGTGTTTGTGGAAGGGTGAAAACTAGAGAACCCGGAGAAAAGGCCTCTTAGCAGGGTTGAAAACTTACAGCACAATGCGTATCAACTTAACAATTATAAACCGATGGTCTAAGGATCAAACCCTCGCTTTCAAACTTTTGGCCTTTTCCAGGCGTTTAGTAGCCTGCGTGGCAGGCGCTCGAACGGGGGAAGTAAAGGGGATTCTGTGCGCGAGAGAAACGCGAGGGGCGCGCGAGGATGGAGAGAGGGAAACCTCCCTCCTCGCGTGCCCCTTTCCCTTCCCCTGCGAACGTCTGCCACGCAGGCTAGGCATTCAGATAGTTGGGGCGGCGTAAAGAAAAGTGAGAAGGAAAAAACAGCTTAGGACCGGAGGTAAGGGGACAGGGAAGGAGAACGTGTTGTCTCACTTTTCACTCTCCCTCTCTCCCACTTTTCAGTTTTCCTTTTGCTCCTCATTTCGCGCCACTCTCCACTAACAGGCTATCAAGGTCGTAATCTTGCTGATAAAAAGTCATCAATCTCGATTATCGCTATAATTGTGTTGCAGATCGACGCAGCCATTGTACGGATCATGAAGACTCGAAAGACGCTCAGTCATACCCTTCTCGTTAGCGAATTATATAACCAGCTCAAGTTTCCTGTTAAGGTAACTGAAAGTCATGCAAAGATTCTCCTAACTTTTTAAAGATCCAATAGGCCCTTTGCAGTTAGCCATTCACGTGGTACAAAACCGCCATGCTGGAGAGCAAGAGTCGCACTGGCACAAGACAAACAAAAGACATACATAATTTTGATTGGCAATTTCCTTTGTTTGTCTTGTCCCAGTGCGACTTTTGCTCCCCAGCACGGCAGTTTTGTACCAGGTGAATGGCTAGCTGCAAGTGGCCTATTTCCCCTCTCTTTATCCGTTTGGAAAGACACAGGCGACCCAAGCTCAGTGTGTGAGTTTAATCATTAACACATATAGTTTCATATTGCGTAATTTAAAATGGCCGTGAATATAAAGGATTTGTATGGGAATTCAGGTAAAAGATTCAAATCGGCAAATACTCGCTAGAATGTTCAATAAAATACAGCTTACCGTATTTACTTTGCTTGTTTTTGTTTGCTGTGTGGTCATTTTTCCGATCCATTGCGATTTAAAAACTCGGGGTTAGAGGAAATCGCTTAAATCGCAATGGATCGGAAAAATGACCACACAGCAAACAAAAACAAACAAAGTAAAAACGGCAAGCTGTATTTTATTGAACATTCTAGCGAGTATTTGCCGATTTGAATCTTTTACCTGAATTCCCATACAAATCCTTTATATTCAAGGCCATTTTAAATTACGCAATATGAAACTACATGTGTTAATGATTAAACTCACACACTGAGCTTGGGCCGCCTGTGGGAAAGACAGCCGAAGCGTTTCAGTGTACTTACAAAGCACCTGTGACAGATCCAGACCCTCAGATAAGTGAGGATGGGGCGGTCTTAAAAAATATTTTTTTCGGCCCTTCGGGCCTTAGTTTGGTCTAAAACTAAGAGGGGGCGCCCCCCGGATCCGCCAATGAGTACTTGGTACTGAGCAACTGTGAAACATTTTTTACGCTTGCATTGATGCAAGTTAGTCTTTGATGATCGTGTGTGTGATTCTCCTGACTTCTCTGTGTGATGATGCTCGATAAGGGGGGGGGGGGGGGGGGGGTTATAAGTACTGTTCCACGTAAGAAATGGACATGGCAAATGAATGGAATGTTGAGACGTTTCAATCTCTAAATGGTTTACCAAATTAAAATGAACCCACTGATTGTTTCAATAACGAAAAACGCTAAAAATGTTCCTAAAATGAATTTTTCCGGATTATGTTTCCCTATTTTCGATCCCAGCGTTCCAGCTCCTCTCTGTGTTGTCGTTGTCATGGGAAATGGGTAACTGGGTCTACTGAAAGCAGAAGTCTCACCGGCAACTTGATGTCTGCCATATTGGAATGGCGTGTTTCGGCTTTCACTTGTTTTGATTTTGCCCCCTTCGATGCGTGGTAAATTACTTACGGTTGGCACGTCAGCGACCCCCGTTTTTCCGGTTGCTAAAGACTACAATACCTCCGTCCGGATATGGCTGAACGCAAGTGTCAAACCGTGTAGTCGCTTCCGACGTTTGTACTTTTCATATTCCTTTGATATTCTTCCGTGACCCCTGTAAAAATTTCAGTCGCAGAGTATCGGCTCTCATCAGACGACGTTTTGTAGTATCCACACAGCTTAATAAGTAGACACTGAGTTTTTCTTTTCGTCTTACAGCCCACAGACCTAAAGAAACGTATTGAAAGCCTCATAGAGAGAGACTACATGGAAAGAGATAAAGAAGTCCCTAACCAGTACCATTACGTAGCGTGACACCAGCGGGTGTAGTGCATTTTGTCACGCAGCATCTTCTGTGGATGTACTAAGAAGTGAGGTGTGACCTCGTTTACCACCAAGTTTATACCATGTATAGAACTTTGAACGCAGATACGAACACTATCATGGGTTACTCTCCAGAAATTGTACAAGAGCCTGCAGGCTCAGAATATCCACTCTTGTTGCTGATTGATTCCTGTAAATTGTCGGTCATTATCGTAACTCTCACTACCTGCCCACTAAAGAGTATATTAGTACGATAACGAGAAAATAGATACTCTGTTTGAGGCCAGCGTGGCAATCCATAGACACGTTCTCTTGCTCTGTGTGCGTCACGCATAATTTGTGGTTTGTGTAAAGGAATTAGTTTTGCTGGCCAACCAAAAGCGTTACTTGATCTGCCTAACAGGGCGCTTCCAGAGCACGCTGTAACCATGTAAATGAAAGTTAACTACAAAAGTATCTTCGTAGTACTGTTTGGCTAAATGGGGCAAATATGGAGTTGTAAAAATAATTAGACTGTTTGAGTTTGCATTAAACTGGGCAAACTTCGTATGGCCTTGAAAAAGTAATTTTAAAAGTATTTATTGCCTGATGCAATTTTTTTTTTTTTCTGAAAAGCGAGTAACTTCAATCAGGTCAGCTTTTTCTTTGCTTCCAGTCTAGAAATCACGTCTAGAAATGCTGGTCAGACGGTTGGGATGAACGGCGACGCATGTTTTCAAGAACGGGCGATAGACCCCCTGGGATGCTACTCTTAACAAACCAGTTCCACGGCTCGAATGCTTGCCTCTGATCAGGCACAAAAATGTTAATCGGAGGCCAGCGTCTATCCCACTGAATTTTTAATCTCCTTATAAGAATATGTCTATCTTCATTTATAAGAGTGGCTCTTAACTGACATGAAGTTTGTGCCTTCAAACGTTAACAGCCTGCATATCTGCATGTATGGTTTGATTAGCTTGCGCGTTTGTGACCCGGTCAAAGCCATCTTTTTTCAAGGTCATACGGAAATAGCTTTTGTAGGCTGTTCAAATCGATTGTCACACTTGATCGTCTAAGCAAAACGCCATCTTGGTTCTGCCCTCTAGCAAGGGAACCCTATAAAGGAGCAACAGCTTAGTTCCCAGGCTGTCACGGGTTTCCGACCCCTGGCGACGGAGAGAACCGAAGAGACAGACTAAGAACGAATTTTAAGGAGCACAGCTGTGGCATCGTTAGTAACTTCCTCTCAACATCCAGAACCTAAAAAATGCTTACTAGAAATAATTTGAATCTTGAAGTAGATCAATACGTGTTAATTGTGAGACTCTTGCCGCCTACACGTCAGTCTCTCGGCGCGTAAAATGTATATGTCCTTGTAAATGCTTTGTTTATAGTTAAAAGGTGTATTGAGCTGCTTCGTATAGTTTTTACTGTAGGCACTTTTTCTGCGCAAAGAAAACTAGCCAATCAAATAAAGGATTTTCTGTTCGTGGAGACGCAAGGTCAGCGAGTTTAAAAGACCATCAAGAATGGATTGTTCAAAGCATGGCTACTTCTAGCTACTGGGTCCAGGGAGCTAACATGCCGACTGAGATGGTGAGTCAGTAAGGCCCTACCCACTCTTCTCAGCCATTGATTACTTAACCTCCCTTAACCCTTCTACTTCTTCCCGTCTCTCCCCTCCCTGGTCAGTTTTACCTCCAGCTACTGTTTCTAGGGAGCTTACTTGCCGAACGAGATGCCAAGTCAGTAAGGCCCTACCCACTCCTCCCAACCATTGATAACTTACCCCCCCCCCCCCCCCCCTCGTCATGCCCCCATACAGTTTCCCGTCTCTTCCCTCCCTTGTCAGTTTTACCTCTAGCTACTGAGTCCAGGGAGCTTACATACCGACTGAGGTGGTGAGTCAGTAAGGAGCTGAAGCAACCACGACGGCGACGGCTACGCAAACGTCACTTCGCGTTGCCTCAAACTTTATCACGCTTATTCCATCTCGTTTAATTCGTCAAATGTTGGCAATTTTTATTAGTTGAATTCTTAAAAGACTGTATCAAAGTTCAGGAAAAGAAAAAGAAAGTTGCTGTCTTCTGTTCACGTCCTCGTTAAAACGTGAAATTAGGCATTTTCATGTTGTAGTCGTGCAACGACGGCAAAGAAATGTACAAAAAAGCGTGATACACGTGTAAATGAAGTTGTTGTTTTGCCAATCTTCCCCTACTGCATTTTTTCCGTCGTCGTTGCTTAAGCTCCCTAGTAAGCCCCTACCCTCTTTTCCCATCCATCATTTAAACCTCCTAATCCCTCCCCTGCAGTTTCCTGTCTCTCACCCCTCCCTTGTCAGTTTTACACTATGCTTGAATACCGGTTGAGATCAATTTTTTTTTCCTTTGCTCAGTTTTTATTTTCCTTTGTTTGAAACTAGTAATCAACCATTGCCATTCACCAAAAAAAATAAAATAAAATAAACTTAACAAAATGAAAACTGAACCACGCTAAACCTATTCGGTTATTCGCCGCCAGGGTAATCTTGGGATGTTTCAAACAGCGTATTAAAGTATCGCTTACCAATACAAAACATCAGTGTTTTAATACTTTGCTTTCCCATCTCTTCGTTGCATGGGATTTTAATCTTTTCTAGCCACTGAATTATGCTGCTAGGGCTATGGGCTTTGATGTGACTGTTACAAGCAAATCTGCTGATTAAGTTAAATTGTATGATTGTACGATACAGTGCCGGCAAATTGTCTCAGATTAACTTGGGATTAACGCGAGGGAAGGAATAAGAGGCTTATGCTCACAGGCTGGGAAGGCATTCTAGAAGCTGTGTGGAAAAGTACATGCTAACAAGGCGTATGGGCGTTGTTCGTTATTCGATAAGCAGGGTACACCAGTAGAGACGAAAATTGTTTCGAGACACTCATAGTCCCGAGGGAAACAGTTAATAAACAAAATTGAACTGTTCCCCGAGGGACTAGTCTTTGAGTGATTTGTCATGTAGCTGACAATTTTGAAGCTGGAAATTCATTAAACCTGGCTGTAAAACGGCGGTCGTCGGTCAACATTTGCGGGTAACAGGAGTGCATTGTTACCCTCTGACGTCATTGCCCAGAGATTTTGGCAGGAAACAGTTTCATTGTTAAATGTCATGTGACTTTGAAGTAAGCAATGAGAGCGCACGCTGTTGGGGAAAAGTTTCCAGCTGTTAAGCTTCTTCCACGTCTATAGCCTGCGAGCAAGCTCTCCTATTTGGGCGAGCGAAGCGAGTCTCGCGAGAACGCGCGAGCGAGCGGCGAAGCCGCGAGGGGCAGAGGAAAGCACGTTCTCGCGAGGCTTGCTTCGCTCGCCCAAATAGGATAGCTTGCTCGCAGGCTACTACTTCTACATACCGTGTTCCGGAGTGGGTTCCTTCATACTCTAGTCTCCCCCGCAGCCATTACGAAAACAGCTGCGAGGGAGACTATCTATACCCTAGCTGTCAAGTGAACTTCATTATACAAAAGTACGTCGACAGTTTGATGTTGCGTATTGTCCTTGTATAATTCACTGTAAAATGCTCTGTTAGCCTGTGTCATTACCCTATATATATTTTGACTCCGTGACTAGTCTGTCCTGCTTAACTGAATGTCAGCTATTTATAGCTTGTTGTTAAATGAAAATACGGTTTTAGCTTCTTCTTTTGTTGTTTCCTCTTCTTATCTGTTATTAACGTCTGAGATTTGTCTGTACCGTCCACGGTTTTGGTTGGTACAGTGCCAGCTAGGGGCGTGCAAAGAATTTATTATTTATTTTTATTTTTTTTATTTAGTTATTTTTTTCATTTCTTCTACTAGTCTTTGAGAGGGTTAGTAAAGCCTCAGAAATCCCGTAGGTAGGGGGCACCTAACAATTAAGTCTTTGAAGGTCTGCATTTGGCATTTTATCACAGAAGCACCTTGCACTGGGGTGGGGGTACTTAACAAAATTTTATACGTGGAGGCTGCTCCGAGGTCAAACCCCTTACCTCTTTATTTTGAAAGAAACGGTACCTCTTTCGTATACCTTTTATTGCCAAATGGTACCCCTTTCACGTATGCACCGTCTTTTAAATATGACAAAATCCCTCAATCCGGAAGTTTTCTGGTATTTTTCACAGCCGTAAAATGCTCCTGTTAAACCTATTGCAGACTGCAATGACAGATTTCCCTACCCTTTCATAAACTTCAATTAGTGAAATTCTTACTCTAAAGCTTGAAATAGGCACCCCTTTCAGGCGGAGCCTCCCCTCGCAAACCATTTTAGGGAGTTCCCCCGGACCTTTTACTGGCTATAGATCAATGAAGGACATAATCACCCAACCACGCTGCTCCAGTGTAGCTTATTCACGCACGATTACAAGGATCCACAATTGAAAACTCGGTTACAACGGTTGTTTTTCCCCCCGTTACGTTACATAAGGCGTGAGTTGCTGACTCCAGACAATCAAGTCCTCTGTACCCGGAGAGACGACCGTATAAAGGAAAGGGAAGTGCTGATCGATTCGGGTAGGGTTACCCCCTTAAACCCTATCGCCTGTCCCCAAGGTAGAAAGGAAACCAACGTGGCATTGATCTCGATGACCTTTGGACATATAGAGGATTTTAAACAGTCTAACACCATGCAATTTCGACATTTTTCGCGCAATTTACATCATTTCAATTCCTTCTTGTTGTGTAGTCTCTGTAAGGGGTTCAGTTCAAATGTTCCGACGATTATTCCCGAAACTTTGATACGGGATTCAACCCCTCACTCGACCTTCCCCCTCCCCGTGCCGCTTGTGTAGTTTTACAAGTATCTCTGTAACTATAATACTTTGTTTGTACAATAGTATGGTATTCTGCCCTCGAAAAGGCTTAACATTGTCCTTGTTAAAGGGATTATCAGATTATCAGACTATTTAGCGCAAAAGAATTTGATTCGCAAAAGACTTCAATGAAGAGGCGGTCACTTTCGAGGCAAACACGCCACAAATTGAGACAAAACGTCTTTAGTGAGAGCACTTTTGTATTGACGTGTGAAGAACATTTCTCTTGACAAAATGTTACATTCCTTTTATATCCTCTTCTATTTTGCGTAATCCCATCGTATTAGAAGTAATCCAATTTTTTGCCATGCGCCAACTTACGTGGCTAATATTCGCGTGTTACACGCGTTTTGCGTGCATGCTTGTTTCGAACCTTACGGAAGAGGCTTTTTCTTGAACTTGATAACTCCATTTTTTACGGTTGACGCATGCTTTTACTGAAAGGAAGGTATCACAGCTGATGTCCATAACTACACGTGTGTAATGCTGCGTGGTTTTAGAAACGTTTATTTTATAAAAACAATACTTTTCGGATTTTATTCAGTCATCCACCTCGGTTCCTTTGTTGTTCCAGAGAAAATCCAGCAAATCAGATGTTCAACTGAAAATCTCCTTACGAAACATCACGACTGAATCTTTTAACGAAAATCCGGTTAAGTATTATTTTCAGGTGGTAGTAATCTGTAAGTTTAGCAGCCGCCTTGGGAACTGCCTCTCCACGAGGACAGGGTTGCAATTTCCGCGTTTCCATGAACTCAAGAGGAGTTACTCTCAGATGTGCCACTGTGTTGTGATTTACAGTCGACTCCCGAACATTCAAGGGAAATCGAAAAAATTTCGAGTTATCGGGAGCTCGAAGAAAATAGCCGGGGGTAAGGGGAAAAAACAGTTGGTACGCGTTATCAAGGGTAAAATTATATAGAGATGATCTGAGGGGAAACAAAAATTTCTTCTGGTTGGCGGGAGGTTCGAGTTATCGAGGGTAAAATTACAGAAAATACTGGATCATTTCGGGATCCGAGATTTGCCTCATTTGAAAGGCGGGATTCGGGATTTCAAAGTAACATGGGGGCGAAATTCGGGATTGATAGGGTGCACAAGGGACGAGGGATGCCGAAAAATAACCATCGGGATAACGGGATTGAGCGAAAATTCGGGTCAGCAGCCCACAACCCAGAGCAAATCTACAATCACGGTCATAATTCCTTGAAACACTTCTGGAAAACACAGGAGACTCGACTGTGTTGTATAGGCACATGTGTGGCTATACAACTTACAAAAATCGTGTCGCGTTTCAGTTGTCTCTTAGATGATAGAAATTTTTTTCCGGTTAGTGTTGGGTAATACATACAGAATGAGTCAGGAATTTAAAATGCGTACTTTTGCGTTCCTAGACTGAAAAGAAAACTGCTATGTTTACTTTTTGATGCTAAATATGTTACCACAAACACCAGAAACACCCCCCTCAAGATGTTAGACAATTTTACGGTATCAGATACCTAAGTATCCAATTTCAGTCAACACCGCATGGTGATATACGCGAGGCATTTGTGTAGTAAATGTAACACTGACAGGCGTCGATTTTTTGTATGTCGCTGTTTACAAGGGATATTTGTTTATTTTCTAACAACTGGCCTCGCGCACAATGTTTCTTCTGAAGCTTTGCTTGATTTCTTTAACGCACGTCGTTTTGGCTGAGACTAACTCAAAAGCGGTAGAGTTTACAACGGAATTCAACCGCCGTGCTTTGTTGGAGAGGAACAAACTTGAGATCGCGAGCTGGAGATACTCTTGTAATGTGTCATCGGCCGAAGCAGCAGAGGAGAAGAAAGCTGTAACTTTGGCGTTCGAGGAATTTCTAGAACAAGAAAGAAAAAAGGCCAAGGAGTTCATCAACAACGAGGAGTTGTCTGAGGATCTTCAACGCCAAATTAAGTTAATTCGCGTCTCAGCGACTTTGAATAATCTACAGAAACGCAGAAGACTCACTGACATTAAGATACAAATGCAAAAAATATATAGCGCTTCCCAAGTTTATGATTATGCGACAAAAAAGAATCTATCACTTTCCCCAGATTTAACAAATATCATGGCTAATTCTTCGAGTTATACGACGTTGCTATATGCGTGGTTAGACTGGCGTGACACTGTCGGCCCCAAATTGCGACCTCTTTTCGAAGAATACGTCAACCTTACAAATGAAGGTGCAAGAGACAACGGTTATGCAAATTATGGAGCTTTTTGGCGAGCACCTTACAAGGTTGATAATCTTCCAGGGCTCGTGAAATCTCTTTGGAAAGATTTGGAGCCGTTTTATCAAGAACTACACGCTTACGTGCGTTCGCAGCTTGCGAGAAGTTATCCCCAGGTGCGAGAGAACGATGCGATCCCTGCTCATCTGCTTGGTAACATGTGGGCACAGAATTGGGTTGCAATTTACCCGTTGGTCGAGCCCTATAAAGACAGATCAAGCCTGGATGTCACCCAGTCTATGCGAAAGAAGAATTTCAAAGTGGAAGACATGTTTAATTTAACGGAGACGTTTTTCCTATCTCTCGGAATGGAGAAACTGCCCAAGACATTTCTGCAAATGTCCATGATTAGAAAACCCAAAGGACGGGATGTCGAGTGTCATCCCTCTGCCTATGACATGTACAGCAAAACAGAGGACGGTGAAAAAGACGTAAGGTAGGTTGGGATTATAATTTTCAGTCGCAATGAACGCGCGTTTCCAGTGCGTGACAGTCACGCCATCCTGTATTATTAAGAGGGGAACGTGCGGTTTCTTACGGAGAAAGCACGAGTTTAAAGAAAGCGAATTCCGTTAGATTGAGTGATTTTTGCTTTTTCTTATCGTAGTAACCATTTTCTCCTGTTAGAGTGGAGAGATTCAGTCCTCCTTCAAACGGAACTGCGTGTGCTCGCCGCTCGTTCGCGCGTTCTCTCGCGAACTCGCTTCGCCTGCCATAAATGAGAGCTTGCCAGCCGAAGGCTATAAATATCGTTCTTTCTTTTCAATTCTTCTCTCTTCTATTTTGTTGTTGTTGTTGTTATTTTTTAAAAACAACAACTTGTTACCTTTTTTGTCTTAACAAATTACCGATGGTTCGCGACTCGCGACGCGCTCATCCAAGATATTTCGAGAACAAACTTCTAAGATCAAGTATGAAATGTCATGTCAATGACCAACTTCCTGTCTTTCATAGAAGATTTATATTTTGCAAAAATATAGAGTCCATATTCACCGAAATCTTATCGGACTCTTATCGGCAATCTTGCATTAAAGGGTCATACTTTGAAATTCTTTCTAGAACTCTTCATCGAGTTGCTTAATACATTCCTTTCTGTTTGGTCATCGCGAATGAACGCATTTGGGATATGATAACCACGCCATTGACAGATTTATTTCCTGTTTCCTGCTACGTAGAATAAAAGAGATGCGTAAAAGAAAACACTTTCTTTCCCATGAGTTTCAAGCACCAATTACACATAATAAATTATGATAATAGCCTCCATTCAACTGGGGTACACTTTAGATAAGATTTTGTACTACAACAGCATCATCATATACAAGAAAGCTCTCCTTTATATGTAGCGGTTTTACATTGAGAGATTTAAGGGATCTCAAGGTTTACCACTTCTTGAACGTGAGAACATGAAACTACGCAACATGACAAATATTGAATAGGAAAATAAGATAAACATTGTGACTAGTTTCTATATAAAGTAAGTGGACAAATCGCTAACAGAATCAATCAACTGGTCCCCAGAATTTTGTTATCTATGTTTTCTCTCAGTTATTTTTAAGTCTTTTTTTTCGGTTCGTGCCTGCATGCAGACTCAATAAATTGCAATTTCCTTTATTTCACAGACCGCAGCTTTGGTATATCTTTTCATAAAAAAGGCCAACTTAAAAGCCCGAAAAATCAGTGGGACTCTCCAAAAGAAACTGAAAAAGATAACATGAGTTTTCTTAGTTGGAATTCACTTTATCCACAGTATTTTTTTCTTCTTATCTTTTGTTAATGGCGAGGACATTCCTTACGCGTCTAAACTGTTTTTCTTTTTAGCTCAGTAGGACATATTCTCCACATGACGTAAAGACTATGAATTTTGCCCTTGCTCTCGGTTGGTTATACGCCTTAACAAAGATTAAGACAAATGTAGAAAGGGGAAACTATCCCTCATCAAACGGAATTTAGGAATTAGATCACCAGAGTGAGCCATTCGAACATGTTGCAGTTTTCTCAAAATCCCCAAGGGGGTCACCCTGCGTCTACAGCTCCTGTATACAGCTGTTTCGAGAAAGGTTGTCGGAAAAAATAGGCACGCGACAATCCCGAAAGGTAATATGGGATATAATCAATACACTGTTCCTGACGAATGTAGCTGTCGATCCTTCTTTTGTTGCTTTCCTTTAGCACTCGCAAACACATTTCCATGGCCTTTCGTTCCAATTCTTTCAAATTTCTTTGAAAAACAGAGAACTCAAAACCACCCACAATGTCTTTCGAGTTTGTCGCGTGCACTTTTTCCGTCAACCTTTCTCGAAATAGCTGTATACAATGCGTGGGCCGAATGCAATGCAGGCTATTTAAAAGGGTGTTTAACTCCCTGGACGCATTTTTAGTTCGTTCGCTGAGTTTCCTCTTTTGTTCTTGTGACAATTATCTCGGCTAGTTTAAAATTAAACCGATTGCAGTCAGCACAGAGAGGAGAAATGTGACGTCACGTTACCATGGTAGCAAATTTCTGGATCTGAACAATCTTTTTTGACAGAGACGGCCATTTGCATTGTCAAACTATGGAATAAAATTATGGGCTATCGTCTTGTTCCTGAGTGCAATCATGCACAGGAAAGTCGTACTTGTCAATTTTTTCGTCTTTTTTTTTTCTGCAATATTTGCAAAGCCACGGTTTGTTGAGATCCAGAAATTTTGCTTCCATGGCAACGTGACGAAACGACTTCTCTCTAGCTCTATAAAGTGTTTTCACATGACGTCACGGCGGCCATATTGGTGTCCCAAAGCAATGAAACGGCGGCCATGTTGGTGTCCCAAACCAATCCTGTGGGAGTCGCACTCTTTTCTTATGCAAACGCTTTCTTTTGTTCCAATGAACTTGCATAGATGCTGGCCACGTGAGTGAAAACGCTATATTAGAACAAATTAATACAAAAGGACTATAAGATTGAGGACTGCGACTTACGGTGACGACAACGGCAGCGAGAATTAAAACAACAGCTTTGCACGTGCAGCACACTTTTTGGTACATTTCTTTTTGCTACGACGTGAAATTTCCTAATTTCACGTTTTATCGGTATCGTAAACATACCCAGATGAATCTCTTCTTCTCTTCCTGAACCTGGACATTTTTCTTAGGAATTCAACCGCAGAAGAGTTCGCCTTCATTTAGCAAAGTGAGCGAGTTGTGATAATCGCGCTGAAGTTTTGGAACGGAAGAGGCTTTCCTTTCGCGCTTTTCTGCCCCTTCCTTTTTTATTTTTTGCGCCTACCATCACAACGTGCGGGCTATCAGAGAGATGCCTAACAGAGACGACAATCAAGAACTTTCCTGTTTTTGAAAGTGAACGCCTTCTCAGGGACTGATGTTCCTCGCCATTCTCCTCCCCGCGACCCTCTAAGACTGTGCACCATTTTCGAACCTAGAGCTCTTCTCTATTGCGCATGCGCAGTCAAAAGCGTGAGCTCAGAGGTCGAGATTGACTATGCACGCGAACCGTGTGGTCTGGTACATGCACGTAAGCGTACCTTCAAAGCACTATAATGAATGTTTCAAAAAGCCTCCAGTTATTTGCGTTACATTTTCAGGTCAGTGTTAAATGTCAAGTGCGTCATTTTGGGTAAGACATAAAATGAACATGTTCCGCCCTACCTAAGCACATCGCTTGACTAAAAAAAATGCGGGTTGGAGACAATTTTTAGGTGGTCATATTTAGCCAGAGGCAATAGCCGGCATTTCGCGACGCCACCACTGGTTTTTCCGCCAAATGACGTCTGAGAAACGAGCGCAGAAATTCCATACTGATGACGCATCACTACCCAGATCTGGGTAGTGCTTCTCATTAGTTGTGCTGCGTGGCAAATTTGCCTCAACCAATGAGAAGCACTACTCAGATCTGGGTAGTGACACGTCATCAGTTTGGACTCCCTGCCTTCGTTTCTCAGACGTCATTTCGCGGGGAAACCAGTGGTTCCCTGGCGACGCGAAATATCGGCTGTTTTCTCGGGCTAGTTAAAATTCCGCTTCAAGTTTTATGTTCTATTGGCGGTGGCTCTGTTCCCTAACAGGTCTTTTATTTGTCTTTTCAGGATTCACCAATGTACTGAGGTAACGCAAGACTGGCTTGAGACGACACATCATGAGATGGGCCACGTCTACTACTTCATGTCATTCTGGCACCAACCGTACATATACCGTGACAGTGCTAACCCAGCATTCCATGAGGCCGTAGGTGACACCATGTCTCTTTCTGTGTCAACACCTCAGCATCTCGCTAAGATCGGTTTGCTGGAGTACTTCAAACCCGATGAAGGTAAGTCTGTTAGGGTACCGCAATCTGACGCTTTTCTGACCACTTTTAAACCCCTCAGTGATAGGCCCATCCACCTGTAAACAAACAAATACATCTCCCCCCCCCCCCCTCCCCCCCGATATAAGCTCCCCTCCAAACGCACTGAAATGAATATGATTTATTATGACGTTTGCTGGTCAGCAAAACGTATTTCGGTCAGCAGTGCTATTGCTTGTTTTGAAGTTCTTTTTCTATTTCAGTTATAAGCTTCCTCGGACATAAGCCCCTCCGTTTATAGGCCCACCCAAAAACCCCTTACGAAGATGTGTAAACCCAGGAAGGCTTGTGAGCGGCAATTCCGGGTATCCTTTCCCACCAAGGAAGTAAATCCTACGCTAAATCCTCTAAACCCTCCCTCTTAAATGATTCCCCTCTCTCTTATAAGCCTTCCCTCCTTTTCAGGGGACAAAAGTTATTACCCTTCCCCTCTCCTTTTAGCCGTTCTTCTCCCCCCCCCCCCCCGCACCTTTATTAGGGAGTCTATCTTAATAGTAATACAGGACTCACGGTACTAAATACTGACACAAACTGAGAGGGACAACGCTTGCTTCATACGCCACTTGCACATCTCTCACAATGAACCTTATCTGCCCCCTAAAATTTTGCATAAGCATTGTTTTCAATTTTTCTTGGGACGGCTGTAATACGCAGGAGAAATGAAAACCAAAGGTTATGCAAATAAGGTGCATTATGGGAGATGTGCAAGTTATTGACGTATAGAGGTATCGTAATTGCTTGAATTTGGGCCCTGGGCGCTTATGTTGTCGTTCAGAATTTCGGCCTCTAGATGACATTTTCTTTGATTCAAATGAACAAAAAGTGTTAAACTAAAAGTGGAAAACTGAAACGTTTTTTACAGGAACCCGAAAGAAAAGTTGAAAGGTCTGAGTAGTGACACGCCAATTCACGGGCAAACCAGAGATGGTGTCGCGAAATGTTGGCTGTTTTTCTTAGGCTACCTGTAGCTCTAATATACAGTCTGTAATCAATACTTATATTTTCGCACCTAGGTCTTGAGATCAACTCTTTGATGAAATTGGCGTTAGACTGTATTGCCTTTTTGCCGTTCGGATACCTTGTGGATCAATGGCGTTGGAACGTATTTCAGGGGAAAACAAAACCTAACATGTACAACAGTGCCTGGTGGAGACTGAGAACTAGGTACCAGGGCATCAAAGCCCCACAGGACAGAAGTGAGAGCAATTTTGATCCGGGTGCCAAATTTCATGTAGCAAATGACGTTCCCTACATCAGGTGCGTAATTGTTTTTGTGATCACTATCACTGCTTTGGATCACTATAACGAACCGAAGGCTAGAACGCGCTCTTTAGGGGTAGGATAAATGGCGTACGAAGTACAGACAACCTTAGAATATTGTGATCTAAAACATAGGCACTCAACTATTATTGCATCACCAGCAGTTTGCTATATACTCCATACTCAAAATAAGGAGGGGAACAACGCTCGGACCGGAGTCACGCAGTGGGAGTAGAGAGCATTGTGTGACTCCGGCCTGAAGGGCTTTGCAGGACGTTAGAGAACAACTGAATCCCACGTAATGCAAAACTCATCCAAAGTTTTGATTTCTTGTTAGGTACTTTATCAGCAGAGTTCTGCAGTTTCAGTTCCACAAAGCGGCCTGTAAAGCTGCAGGCTTTAAGGGCCCTCTTCACCGATGTTCCATATACCAGTCTACTGAAGCTGGAGAGAAGATCGGGTAAGGACTGGCCGTGATACTTAAACAGATTGAAAATGTTTTAGGTCAACTGGAAGAGTACTGTTATAATGTCCTTAGTAAGTCTTGATCTACAGTCTAATTCTCCCTTGCTTCCCAAGCAAAATATATGGCAATTTGATAGAGAAACCACAATCCTGGTCGAAACGTTTGGGACACTTTGTGTTTCAGGTGACGAAAATGCAATTCAATTCGCCCCCTCTCCCCACCCCCCTGGTTAGTGTTGGGTGTTTACAAGTCAATCACCTTTTACCTATCTTGCACAGGTTAAGGACCCCAACTTTGTTTGGGGGGGGGGGGTGGGGGCGGTGGGGATAAATCCTGTTAAGGCAGTGTTTTTGAGTGTGTATTGCCGGTTAGCTGCAAATTCCATACAAAAACACGTGAAAAAGGGGAGGGTCCCAGAACCTTTTGGCCAGGGTTGTGGCAGTACATATCAGAAGCCACTTTGGGCTTTCGAGGCGAGGTTTCGTGACGTTCCAAGAGCTCTCCCTTGCCCGTGAGTTGAAAAAGAACGATTTTAGACAGCCTCGATCCCAGGATCTGCTTTGATGGAAAGAGGAAAGATGTCCTGGGAACGAGTTTGAGTGAGAGAGAGAGGGAGTGAAGTCCAGTTCAAGAGCCTACTGTAGGTTTGTACCACGAATTTCGCGTTGGGTTTCATCTTGAAGTTCTCTTTTCTTCTAATTATTCAGGGAAATGCTGAAATTAGGTAGAAGCAAGTCGTGGCCAGAAGCTCTTGAAAAACTCACCAACAAGAGATCTATGGATGTTGGTCCCATGAAAGAGTATTTCTGGCCTCTGTACTTGTGGCTAAGAAAGCAAAGATGTTCTTCCAATTATACCATTGGATGGCCCGAAAATCCCGCTCCTAAAGACAATCCGTGTATAGTGCCGACAACTCTACCCAACACCGACTCACACAAGACACAGTCGTATAAGCAGGCCCGCGGGAAAGCGCATGCACTCGTTTTGAACACCGCTGGCAAGTTCGTGACGGCTGTTTCCTGGATGTTGTTATGTTGGAAGGTGATCATAGGTATGTTATGAGGTACTGTGGGTCAAGAACCTGATAAAACAATATATTTACGATATGCAGACCTGGCTCCTCTGGCGTTGTTGGTAGCTGTGTTGAAAATTACGATAATTAATGTTTAATGAATTGCTGCCGGACTTGGTATAACGATTGACAGCGTGAACCTGTTTGCAAGCTAAAACTTGTCTGCGCACGCGTCAGTTGAATTCCAAGTTTTGTTATTTAAGACTAAGTTTAGGCATTAAAACTGTTTCCTGTCGTCTGTTGTAACTGATGGCAATTATGGACATTGATTGAAACTTCTCAAACTCTTTAATAATTCATGAAGAAAATACGTAATACAAAATATGGTTATTGAGTGTTTGGAAATCAGATGAAAAACATCTCATTTTGCATCTTTAGTTTCTCCTTCTAAAATCATTTTGTTTTAGAAGTAATATCAAGCACTCGACAGAGTGTTTCATTACCAGATAAAACACCTCCAAGTTCGTCAAAAATACTCCGCTGCGCGGAGTCTTTCATCTGGTAAAGACACACTGCGTCTCGTGCTTGATATATTACTTGAAAAAACTGGGCCAACTTTTTAGATTTTTTAAGCTATGCCTTTAAAAATCCCCTTCGCCATATTATCATGGCTAGTGCTCTCTGACGGAACTCTTTGGATATCCTCTACTTAGCTCTACAGGTCCATTTTTTGTGTGGTTAAAGGCATTAAGTAATGCTTCAAGCAGAAAATTGACCTAAAACAGTAATATTTTCGTGACATAGCCTATTTTAATAAGCTCTACTCGGCGCAAAAATGTAAATATAATAAAGTTGCGTTGGTTTTGTTTATTATCTTTTTTGAGCGACTTTATTTGTTCTAATTGCTGGTAACCGTTGTCGTCCCAGGAGCCTCCTGGTGCCCGCTCGAAAGCCCCGCGCGGATCAAACGAGAAGGGAACTTTCTAAATTTTTTGTGTGTGTGTGCGAACGTTGATGCATGCAAAGAGAAGGCGTAACTTGATCACGGCATTTTAAACCACATTTTTGCCCGGAAAAACTATGTTTTACTGAAGCTTATTTTATAAAATCAATAGACGCTATTTTCTGTTAGTAATCACCTGGGGAAATGCGACAACACTCGAAAAGCTAAAATCACCCGAAGGTGTGCTTCGTTGCTTGAATATATGCAGTTATATCGAATTAACTAAAGACCGTTGTTTTCAGCGCAACTCGCCACCCTAGAAACGAGAAGGGGCCTGGAGCCGAAATGCGTCCCGCAATTGTTTGTGGGATCGTGACTGGGGGACGCGCAGTACAGCTGTTGGCCACTTTTTTTCCTGGCCCTAGTAACAGTCCCAGAAGTCTTTGCGAAAGAAAATTCGGTCTAGTTATGGGTCACCTCTTTCACCTTTTGCTATATGCGCGGCTAAAGTTTAATAGTCTTCTGTCATGGGTTGTGCTATAGTAACGTAACGATGTCGCGGCAGCATTTGCGAAATTTTGCCCTTATCAAGGGGGCAACTTGCTAGTGGCCCCTTAGACTCCTCGCAGGGCTAAAAAAAAATCTGTCTTGTTTAAGGTTCATACTTACTTGAGATTCAGATTTTATCCGAGCATTCCTCTTATGTATTCTTATAGTGCACTCAAGAGTTCAAGTACTAAGAATATTTTATTCTTTGACGTTTTCTGTCTACTTGATAAAATCCCAATAGCAAGGCTAACATGTTAAACAAGACTTGGACAAGACCAGGAGCTCCAGAAGGTAGTTCCTACCCGTCTTCTTCCCATCCCGGGGCCGCGTAGCCGATTTTCTTTCGTTGCTTTACCAACCAATCACGTAGAGGCTGGAGATATTCAGTAAGCGCCCCAACATCAACCTCCTGACTTCCGGTAAGTTTCTCGAGGGCTTGTGGCCAAGGTTTGCTTCTTCCCATCTTCAACATGTCACTGTTAAAAGAGATCGAAAGTAAAGGGATATGCGAAAGAGTACATCAACCCATTCACCGTTAAAACACAGTCAACTACCCACCCTTACGCACAGAATAAGACGTGAATTTGACCAGCTAACTCAAATTAAAATCTTGCAGTTCAAATTAAAATTCATTTCGTGTACAGTCTAACCTCCGCTAACGGCCACCTCTCTACAACGGCCTCTTTTTTTGTCCGGGCGGACAGCCCTTACATCTCCTCTCTCGTTTAAACCTCTCTACAACGGCAACGGTCATTAAAGCGTGTCCCCAACTGCCAAAATAACCTCGACAACGGCCAGTTTTTTTTTTTTTCGCAGTTGATGAAAAAGTCAAGAATGGTCATGAAATTTGATCCGTATTGCACATTGATGATTAATTGCGGCAATCGTTTTTTGATTGTGTTCCACTTATACTGCTGCAGTAAGCATAAATTGTCTACAATGCTTATAGTTATAATGTTCCGAACCTCAAAAAAATTATGTACATTTAAATTTTTGTGCATTTTATCTCTATTATAAATAATGATTGGATTACCCTTATGGGATACAGTAGGCATGAACTTAGCACAGTAAGAATGTTATACTCCCTAAAAAAAATTGTCCTGTTACCCCCCTACCTCCCCATAACAGCCACCTCTCTACAACGGCCACTTTCTTCTCCCTCTAAGGTGGCCGTTGTGGAGGGGTTCGACTGTATTTACATTCATGCAATTTCCACCATCGGGTAATTTACGAACTCACAATGGCCTGCTCTCCAGTTGGATTGATTAGCTCAATGGATTGAGCGTTGCGTCGATCAGGTTGCGATTCCCGGTCAGGTCTCAGGTTTTTTTTTTTTTTCAGAACTGTAGTAGCTTTTGAGAATGCAGCATATTTTGCGTTTCGAGTGCAATGATTGCTTTATCATTTAATCGGAGTACTTATCTGGTTCATTATTTCGGAGAAATAGAGCAGTCATCTTGTCCTTGAAATAGGGATCTCAATGCGCATGTGCAAAGTGTTGCCTGACGCAAACAACTTTTTTTCGCTATTGCTCATCAGTAGACCGTGACGGTAGCTTACCAATCAATACTTTTAAAAACATTATTGACATAATAATCGTTATTTGACGGTCTTAATCTTCTCAGCTACCATTTTCTTCGATTGATCACTTATTTACTAGCCAAGAAATAATTGTTTTGAGAAAAGTCTGGAAAAATTATTGAAATTTTGGATCCAAAAATCTGTACGAGCCCCGTGGGCTTATTGACAACATTACCCAATCTTTTTTCCTGCTTTCATGGATTTGTAGATGGAGCAGGTATGAAGGGGTCCTTTGTGACCTGCTTCTTTGCAAGCGGCCTTGTGGAATTGGAACTGTAGAATGAAGCTCATGAAATATCTGAAAGATAAAAGACAAGACTCCTTTATGTTTGCCTTTCGTTTTAAAAGAAGCTACACGGGCGGGCGTCTTGGTCTCCTTCGTGACACGCCAGATGATTGATGCCATGTCATTGCCAAATTAAATCTCCACCAATCAGCATTTCGCTTCCATTCAACATTTTCGATGCTGAAATTCAAATTCCTGGGAGACCTCGTTAAAATCTCTCGATGGTGTGGTCCCCAAGGCCGGGGCTTAACCTTAGAATAAAGCACCTTGGAGTATTGCTAATCTCCCCAAGGATTAGATGGCACTGTCCATGGTAGGGTTAATTATTCCCAATATTATGTCCCCGCTGCCCATTTATTCACCTGGTTAAACCTATTATCCTGCCGTTGGAAATAGCGTCAACCTCGTTTCCAGGGTACGTGAGACATAGTGGAGCTAAGTTTCTTGTCTAAGGGGACAATTAGACGGCAAGGAAGTCGCACCTACAAAACCAAAGTTCGATCTTCAAACTGGGCCGTGGTAACTGCTCCGTTACCACACATCCACTTCTTTTCCATTTTGCCAGACTACTACTTTTGACGTTTTCTTCAATTAATTCAGGGATGACGAATGGTAAAATCCGAGACACGTTTAGCCTTCGCACCAAGCGCATGAGACGAAATTCACGGCATAGATAAGAATGGCGACGCTTTTCATGGGCCTACGTACCGAGAAGGCCAAGACTTGAGTAGCCAAAACCGTTGTTTAAAAATTCAAAGTCTATGTGGGTAAATATTTAAAAAATAAACAAGGAGTGAAACACACAAAAAGGATAAATTCAAGGACTCATCAGAAACGCTTCTGAGACTTGGAGATGCAAACACTTGCCACTTTTTGAGGTTGCAAAGTAATGACTGAACGTAAAACATCGTTGCAAAGTTTGTTAAAGGTAGATTACCTACCTGATGTAGGGATAGTTTGCTGGAATGTGATACTTGCATCCGGGATCAAAATCATCTTCTGAGCGATCCACTGGAGGCTTGACTCCCTGGTACTTAGTCCTCAGCTTCCACCACTCGGCGTTGTAGTTTTCTTCAGTAATAGCTCCACTAAAAACCTTCCAACGCCACTGGTCGATCAGGAAACCGTACGGCAGGAACGCCACCTTCATCAGTGCCATCTTCATTAAGGCGTTTATATCGGATTCTAGAGACAGAGAGTCAAAACCAGTATTAAACTGTCACTTCTTTTAAGTAGTCACAGGAGAAGGTTATGGGCTCCTGGTGGTCGCGATCTCGTGTGGTCACAGTTTGCTAGGTCTTTGTGTAATATTTCTCAGTGTCTTCGCCTGTATTACATGTAAATGGTTAGCATTTTACCGGCACAGAGAGAGAGAAAGCAAGAGATTGATTTGGGGGATAATTCGCCCCTTGTAAGGAAATCCAAGACAGTCTTGGATTCTGACTTTCACACTGTGGATTCTGGGTTCAAGGTACTGGATTTCAACTTCCAACGGAACTTGGATTCTGGATTCCAATCGTTAGTGGGATGTTTTTGGATTCCAAACCCCAGGATTTCGGATTCTGCAACCAAAATGTTCCCTGATTCCGGAATCCACAAGCAAGAATTTCCCCGATTCTGGAATCCGGATTCCCTTACAAGGTGCGTGATAATGAATTAAATGCAGTGTATTCTTAGGGCGCTTTCCATTTTTCAGAACTGGCCGGCCGGACAAGTAAATTAGCAAATGAAATGGGCTTTTTCCAAAGGGTTTTGCTGAAAAACCATCTCCTTCGTGCATACTATTTAGGATTTGACTGATCTGGTTGGATAGTTTTGATTAGAAGTGAAATTCTCATTACGACGGGAATGGTCTGGCCGGTCAGTTCTGGCAAATGGAAAGCGCCCTTAGACTACGAGTAGTCCCCATTTTTCCTCAGGGATAGTAGAGCGAGCGAAACGCGAGAGCGCATGAAAATCACCCCACGCGAGAAAGGCGAGACGCGGCGGTGAGGCGAGTAGTTCCCATTTTTCCCCAGGGATAGTAGAGCAAACGAAACGCAAGCCGGCGTGAAAATCGCCCCACCCGAGAAAGGCGAGACGCGGCGGTCTCGCCTCTCTCGCGTGAGGTGATTTTCACGCGCGCTCGCGTTTCGCTCGCTCTACTATCCCTGAGGAAAAATGGGGACTACTCGTAGTTTATTGTATTCTACAGGGTGTTCATTAGGCATCGGAGATCGGAGAATTCTCCGGCTACTACGCAGATTTCTCCGGCTAAATTTCGATGGACTGTAGCTATCTTTACTCAGACGTGGAGCCGTTATGTAGTAGGAAAATATATTCGGGGAAAATAGTGTCCTTGTTAAGATAAAAACAGAACATGTTGAACAAATAATTTTTCGTTGACATTTGCACGTGGTTGAAAATTGTTAAAATATATGTAGAAATGAGCATGTCACGGACATTGTAAAGTAATGCGTAATTTTAACGTCATGCCCACGTGAATTTAGCTACTGAAGTCATACCTAAATAAATAACGAAAGAATATAAATAACCAGCCAGTGTGCCAGCCAAAAAAGCTTATTGGAACACCTAAAATAAATAGAAAAAATTGTCGACGGCTTGCTTTAGCGTGGAGAGTTTCCTGTTTGCTAGAGCCGTTCTTTTTATTTACTAGTGAAAAGTCTTGAAAACAGTACACGGCGAACAAATAAAATCGGCAAAGTCACGAAATGAAAACTTGGCCAAATTTAAGCGCAAATAGTGAACTACATTTGTGAAAAAACGATTTTGCTATGCCAAAAAAATCTGGCGATGATTACCGTATATTTAATATGAGTATCAAATTACTTCCAAGCAAATGCAAATTTCGACAGAGGCGGGAAGAGTTTTCTCACGTCTCGTGCTATTTATAGAACAGTGTTTATTATTACGGTATATTTCCGTCCTAAAAAGTAAAATTTAGCAGAGGTCACCATTTGCCGGTCACTATGTCAAAAATTACAAATTTTTTCACGCCCAGAACGAGCAGTGGTGGTGGGAA
>OZ037783.1:28630125-28715125 GCA_964035525.1 Porites cylindrica
GTTGAGGAAGAGCTAGATTCTCTGGAAGCTTTTGCTAAAAGCCTTGAGAGTGATGACAGTGGAGACAGTGGAGTTGATGAATAGAGTTAACCCTTTTACTGCTGATAGCATCCAAGGAAAATATTGAATTTCAGCTTTCATTTGCAATGTTCACACTTTGGTTTATTATTTGGTATTTAGTAAGATAGATAATAGGGCCAATTGACTCATTTGACAAGACTCTTGGAGTAAAAGGGTTAGAGCTCTTGATTTAACTTTACTTGCTTGTAAAATTCAAAGAACAAAACATCCGTTTGGCACCATTTTAAGGTATACATTGCTTTTTGTTTGCCAGCTAGAAAGAAATGAAATTTGCTGTCAGATAACAGGAAATGGCATCTCAGAGGGTTAAAAAATCCAAAATTTCCTGGGGGAGCATGCCCCCAGACCCCCCTAGGGTGGAGCGAGCGTTGCTCGCTCCTCGAAAGAGCTTCGCTCTTTCGCAACATTCTCCTGTTACTTTAACCTACTCTCCTGCTACTGTAATTCTTAATGAAAACCCTGAATTCTATACCTTTATCATCGCTGTACTCCTCTAACAAACCAATTTTTGTCAAGTGCTGTGGAGTGTCGACTGAAAGTGACAAGGTATCCCCTACGGCTTCATGGAATCCTGGGTTGGCGCCATCGCGGTACTCGAATGGTAAGTCCCAGTACTGTAGGAAATACTGAACGTGGCCCAACTCGTGGTGAGTGACTATCAAGTAGCTATGATCGATAGTGGTGCATTGCTTGATTCTGAAAAGACCGTGTCGTAGCCGTCATCGCTCTAAACCTCATTAAACTTTTAAGTAGTTGCAAATCGTTGATCAATGTATGCAGTTTTTCACTCATTTTTACACAGCAAGTCTGCAAAAAGTTGTCCTTTTTGGCAAGGGCATATGACCGACTATGTCACCTCGCGGAAAACAACACCGTTGTCCATCCTAAACCGTATATCGATGACCGTTTTATAATTAGAAAACCTCAGTGATTGGATCTTTCCGTTTATTTAAAGAAAAATTTTGGAGTTTCTAATTAGCTCAAATGTAAACCTAAAAATTTAAACAGGCAGTGTGATGAATCCGCGGGGGTGTGGACTCAATATTAAAGTGACTGACTGAGCTATTTGTCGGGAAATTAGAATTTAATTAACACCTAAAGAACGCCAATCTGGGTGTGACTCAGGCTTAATTTGACCCCTATCCGACAAAGTACAGTCGACTCTCTCCTAACTGACACCTTTACAGATCATACAGTCAAACTCCGTTTCACGGACACCTCATTGTTACGGACACTCTCTATTGTCCTCTCATTGTTCATATTAACGGGATTTGACTTAAAAGACGGACACCTCGGTAAAACGGACACCTAGGGCGCGATCTATTCAACCAAACTTTCCGGAAATTTCGGTCCAAAACTCAATCGATCGGTTCGGTCCAACCGGAAAAGTTTCGAAAAAACGGGTCCACCTTTTGAGGTGGTCCTCTTTTCTCGGTCGGCCCGGTTGGAATTTTGGTTGAATGGATCGCGCCCCTAGAGTTGGTTCGTGCCTTTCTTTACTCGCCCCTTTATTTGACTCTATTAGAAGCACATTATTCTTAGACGAACTCTTAATGCCGGTCCTAAAGCTGTCCGTCTTAGCGAGAGTTGACTGTATGACGGCGTTTTCTCTTTTTATATGAATACTTCCTTACGCAAAGGCTTTTAATCCAGAACACCATAAGTGAGGCTAAAATCTGCAATGTACTATATACCCCTAACCGAGACGATAATCACCCCATCACTGTGATATGGGATTCCCCCGGGAAATAAACCAAGCACTAATCTTACCTGACGTCCTTGTTTATGAGGAAATCCCAAGCTGATGCGTGACAAACCACCGCCCTACCGTCCTCAGGCTTGGTAAACAAAGACTTGTTCTAGAATGACTTGGGAAATGCTTCCAGACCAATTGACGTGAAAAACGACTCGGCGAGTTGCACCATTTTCAGCGCAGTATAGTTTTGCTTTACCATGTTAGCTGTAACATCTAGGCTGGGCTTGCCTTTGTATGGTTCGACCAGATCGTAAATATTTTCCCACGTCATCGCCCACATGTCCCCTAACAGGTGCGCTGGGATTGGACCTTTCTTTTTCATCTTGCTGTACTTCTGGCTGAGCCTATATCTCACATAGGCGTGGAGCTCTTGAAAAAGAGGCTTTAATTTGGTCCAAAAGCCTTCAACCATGCCCTCAAAGTCTTCAACTTCGTAAAACGATCGCCAGTACTCGCCAATGTCTTTCCAGCCATTATCTCTGGCGCCTTGGTTTTTCAGTTTCACAAATTCCTTGTAGAGAGGTCGCAGTTTCGGGCCAACCGCATCCCGCCAGCCTTTCCATGCAAACTGAAGTCTATCATAGTCGCGTGTTGTTGCCATTATGTTCAACAAGTCTGGCTCCAGTGCAAGCTCAGTGCCGTCATTATCTTCAACTTTGCCTGTGCTGTAGATACCTTCCATGTTTGATATGAGCTCGGTCATTCTTCGCAGCACGGCTTTATCTTTGGGTATCGCTGAAGAAGTGATAAACTTGATCTGCCTCTTGGTGTCGGCGGAAAATTTGCTCACGTCCAACTTTGACGCTGTCTCTCGCATCTTATTTTGAAATGCTGTGATAGCGAGGCTTCCGGTTGTCTTCAAGTTGCTATTGTGATCTGTGATGTTTGTAGCGTAATTCCATGCAAGCTCCATAAACTTTCTTTTCTCAATGGGAGCCTCCTTGTTGTATTTTTTCAGAAACGCCAAAGCTTTCGTCTCTTCCGCTCGAACGACAGCAGCAGAGCAGTGAAACGGTATGATTACCGCGCATAGAACGAGAATAATAGCAATTTTCAATTGCATTATTACGTTCAGTTTGCTGTTACTTGGGACGATCGTTTCCTAGTTACTGTGGCAATTCTTGGCCGATATATTGTTAAGGCATGGTTGGGAAATCTGTTGAATCATTGTCATTACAGTCGTTATCATCATCAAATAATCAAGCGCTAATCCTGAGTAATTATTCGTTTCGGCTTTTGTATAATATTTAGCAATTCATACTGAATCAGGCTGAGTGGAATATGAAGAATTCTGCAGATTGAGGAGGGTGTTATCGGCCGAGAGAGATAACACCCTCCGAGATGGCTATGAGATGGTAGCAGGCCAACGAGGCGCGTAGCTGGCTACAATCATCTCATATCCATCAAACGCGTGTGGAATAATTGTTTTATTAAAAACGCCCACAAAGTATGAAGAATTCTTCCCGACTTTATTTGTAAAAACAACCGATTTTCAGCTTGTTTTTAATTTTGAGCAGTCGCGTACAGTTACCATATTTGGAGAGCATGGCATAAATGGCCCATATACCATGATGGCTAAGCCAATCAGATCTCTAGAAATGCATTTTCCAATGATTCAGTTTTTAATAAGAAGAATTATACAGATCCGCTAATGAGCTCAGGGGCATCTTGTTTTGGCGGTGGTGAACTATCTGGTATTTGTCTACTAATTATCTCTTTCATATTTTAATTTTCAGCAACCTCCAGATACAACAGTTTCGATTTTTCTATAATTTTAAACCTCACCCTCGCATATTTATTCATTAAAAACATTCGCAAAATTGTTCAACATTCTCAAACATTTATTGATACGATAGCTCCGACTATATTGAACCAGTTTTGTTTTTGAAAGAAAAGTGGTTGAGATCTAGGCTAGAGTTTGGTAGAGAAAGGGCACTAAGAAATAAAGGGAAAAAAAGTCTTTTAACCAGAATCGTCCTAAATGAGTGAATTCACGCCTTTTCAAACTTGATTACGACTATTCCATTTAGTTCAAGTTGTCATATGTCGGTAAATTTTTTGCAGAGTCAAATTCTTAAGGAGCGTATCTAAGTTTAGAAAACGTCTTGTCTTCATCACCTACTTGTTTGTTTGTTGACATATTTTCACTGTGTTCCGTATTAATATGCTGTTATGAGAACTCTTAAAAATGAAAATTTTTTAACGGTTTTTCAAAAAATGGTGTGATTAAAAACTCCCACCCGTGTTGAAGTTCTTCGGCAAGGGATGAACTGACTACTATTGGCAGCTGGGTATAACTCTCTGTGGGGCAATCAGGATCTCAATACAGCGAGAACACAACGTTTATATGGCAAAGAAAACCATCTTCAGGGATTTATCCTGGATGCTTGTTACATAATGCGACGATTAGGTAATGCAGCTAGCCATTGTTTTGAACAGGTTATCACAGTTTCAATAAATGGAATAGCCGGTCAATATAGGAACAATGGAGGGATCAATATTTTTATTAATGAGCTTTTTTCCCACTTCAGTGACCATAATAACGACCTGCTGGTTCTAAAGTAATGGAAAGATGCATTAAATCCGAAAACGACCTCGAAAAGAAAATTAATGACTTTCGGCTACGCGCTCGGTCGTTATTTTTGAGAAGGTCTCGGAACTAAAGCTTTTCCCTCTATTTTTCCACGACTAACTGGTACCTTAAAAGTGTGCTAGTTTCACACAACAGATACTAATGAGAACTATATAGCCATAGGACGTGACCAGAACGTATGTGATAATCTAGGTAGAATAGTAAATTAGCGAGATGAATAGACAGATCAGGAAACTCTGAAAAGCTCAGCCAAGCCTGAAATTATAGCAATGTTTGGTTCTTGAACTGCAATGTGTGATTTTTCGTTCTAGCGTTTATCTAAATAATACAAACATTATTAGTCGCTAGTTCAAAAAGGCGACTTCAAGCAATTAATTTAAAAAAGAGAACGGTAAAACAAAAAAGCTTTTCTTCCACTTTAAGAATGTATATTTTTTCTCTTTCGTATATAAACATTTCTTTGAGAACTTGACCACTCGGAGTCGACGTGTTTCGAGGCGGAAGGGAGTATGTGTGGCGATGTACATTTAAGTCTACTTTAGGTATAATTAAAAATAAGTTAAACGCGAAATCCATGAATACGAAATATTTTAAATTTCGGTTTTGTTTACTGTCAATTTCATTCCTAGTTTGCGCTGGTGGATTTTTCAACCTGCATCGACCTGTGTTTTTTGTCGCCTTTTGATAATGCAATCTTATTTGAACGACGTAAGGTAAGTGACAAATGACCGTTTTTTAAAATCGTCTAGACGCGTGTAACGTCTGAGACGTTAAGTTGTCTGGTGTAAAAACGGGACGCAAAGAATTGTCGACAACCTCATGGAGAGAAAACTATTTTTCTGAAAACAAAAATAATTGTCTCATTCGTCTCTGGACGAGATGGGCATTAATGCGTCCTAGTTAGATCGTTCCCTTTTAATACCAGACGCATTTTACGTCTGAGATGTTACACTGTAGACACTGAAACCGGGGTGACACTTGGAAGAGGAATGTCCAATCACAACGTTTTCTGAAAACAAAAGATTTGCCCACGGACCAATAAAAAAAATGAAACTTTAAAACCGTTTAAACTTACCCGACCTTTTAGGAAACAACCGTCAAATTTATGAATGTTATTGGTCCCTTTATGAAAAAACTTGAGAATCTTCTGTTTTCAGAAAACGTCATGATTGGACAACTCTTCTTCCAAGTGTCCCGGTTTGAGTGTCCGATGTTACACGATGATTTATAACATAGTTGTAACATTGCAACGCTGTGCTGCGCTAAAAGTCGTCGTTGCGAATCGTCCCGTTTAACGACGCAATTACTTACTGAAAACGTTTTTATACTAGAAGTGTGGCATAAAAACGGCAAATCTTTGCTTTAACTTTTTTATGCTTGCCTGAGTTTTTCAAGGTAATTAGCATTATTAGTAAAATCCAACTAGTTGTCTATTATCAATGCTGCGTTCTGATTGGTTGAGCTACTCCTAGGCCCTCATGGCCTCTGAGTCAATAGCCCATTCGTCCTTCGGCTTCATGGGCGATTGACTCAAAGCCCATTCGGGCTTGAGGAATAATTGTTAAATATTGGAAAACGAGAAGACCCTGGGAGCAAGGTTGAAATTGAAGTACTCAGTGCCTCCATTTCCACGGCTTTCTTTAGCGTCAAAAATAAAACTGGGAATTGTATCTTTTTTATGCCTCGCTTTGAGTTTTTAATACTGACACTCTCCTTTCCTGTCAGACAAACTCCAAAGGTATATCAAAAAAAAAAAAATTAATAATCGTTTAGTCAATGAAATGAACGTTTAACATTTGCATAACAATATTTTGGCTAAAGGTTTAAAGACAGTAATCAGCTGTACAAATTTCAATTCACTGTTGTTTAGACAAGGATCCAGGGTGCTTCTCCTGTCCAGTAACGTTTTCGTGCGTAACACACAGAATTTTACGTAAGTAAAATTAAATAGGGGCCATAACGAACGAGATAACGTTCCGACGTTTGGAAGGAATTGGAAATAAATAAATGCGAGTTATTTATTTCCAATTCCTTGATAATGGCGTCATGAAGTCACGGAATCGTCAGAAGCTGTCTCATTAGTGTTAACAATGTTTATGTTTCTCCAAATCAATTTTAATATAATTGCATTAATAGCCTGAGAAAACAGCCGACATTAAAACCAGCGACAGTGGAAACCCACCTTTAGACCCAGAAATTCTCTTGAAGCTCTTACATTGCACTTGTACGTCAAAGGGCATCAAAAACCTTAAAGGTAAGCTTTTTCTTTTTTCGCTTGTGTTCAGTGATGGTAGGAAACTTATGAGCACTGTTGTTTAGACAAGGATCCAGGGTGCTTCTCCTGTCCAGTAACGTTTTCGTGCGTAACACACAGAATTTTACGTAAGTAAAATTAAATAGGGGCCATAACGAACGAGATAACGTTCCGACGTTTGGAAGGAATTGGAAATAAATAAATGCGAGTTATTTATTTCCAATTCCTTGATAATGGCGTCATGAAGTCACGGAATCGTCAGAAGCTGTCTCATTAGTATTAACAATGTTTATGTTTCTCCAAATCAATTTTAATATAATTGCATTAATAGCCTGAGAAAACAGCCGACATTAAAACCAGCGACAGTGGAAACCCACCTTTAAACCCAGAAATTCTCTTGAAGCTCTTACATTGCACTTGTACGTCAAAGGGCATCAACAACCTTAAAGGTAAGCTTTTTCTTTTTTCGCTTGTGTTCAGTGATGGTAGGAAACTTATGAGCAACAACGAGGGCGACGTTAGCAAAAATGCCTTTGTCACGGTTATTTCAACTCGCTTAAAACTTCAAACTGTATAGGTTTCATTTCCTTGGAACTTAAGTTTGGGGACCAAGCCCAAGTGCAGGATGGACTGTGTGAATTGTGTTTACGTTCTCCATAAGACGTCTGGTCTGGGAATTTTACGTTCTAGTCGTGCAGCGACGGTAAAGAAATGTACAAAAAAGATTGCTGTACGTAAAAAATTGTTGTTTTACTTATTGTCAACATATTGCTTTTTAGACGTCCTAGTTGTTGTCGCCTTCGTTGTTACGTTCGCCTGTACTTTGTTCGCTCGATCCAATTCAATCAACTTTATTTAAACACGGTGAATGGCTCAGCAAACTGGTTTTCAGACATGCCGTGTAACAATCAGTCTTTTGAAGGCAACTGGACCTTTTATTGAATACATTGTACCCCAGACATACAGTGGAACCCCGTTAATGCGACCACCGTTGGGCCATAAAATCCTGGTCGTAATAACGAGGTGGTCGCATTAACGGGGTCTTCAAAATAATAAAATGAGTCAATGTTTTTTATGTTTGGTTTGAAAGAATATGGCCGTAATAACGAGGTGGTCTTATAAACGGGGTGGTCGTAAGGCGGGGTTCCACTGTAGTTAATCGATAAAAATCAGTATCAGAAATCAGTCGATATCATCGATATCCGCCGATTAATATCGGTTGATATCGGAAATCGATAGAAAGTCACAGAAAAAATAATTGATCGATTAACAAAATCGGCAACAATTTATCGATTAACTACGTCTGGTATACCGTAAAGTTCCGAAAATAACGCCTCCCCCGAAAGATTCGAGTTATCGAGGGTTCGAGTTACCGAGCGTAAAATTACAATTAAAAAATCCAGGGGAAATCAATTTTTGTTCGAGTTAGCGAGGGTTCGCATGAGGTATCGGGAGTCAACTGTAGTTTTAATATTTATAACTTGTAATTGAAAAAACTGAAAAGAAACTGAAGCTCTTCGCCTGTGGGAACGTGAAACAAAAAAGATTTGCTTTCATAAATTCAATTTACCAGAGTGACTGAAAAGCTGATGTTTCGATCGCCAGGCCTCCGTTAGAACGAAACGCTGTGAAACTTTGCGTGAAAGTATGCTAAATTATATCAGTGGTACATGAATGATATTGTCTATAGCCAGTCAATGAGCTTAACATAAAAGGTGGATTTTTGTATAGCCGTCGCATTTGTTCCTTGGAATTGTTTATCGTTGTTAAGCTTGAAAACATCGAATGCTCGAATGCATCGGCTGCAGAATTCAAAAGAACTTTCATGGTAATGCATTGATGACACTTTTATCGGATGTAAATCTTGCTATTCAAAGTATAACAGCCAAGCTCTATTATTCATTCGATTGCACATGAAATAGTGCCGGCGATCAACCAGAATATGGCCCAGTGGTCGTGAGATAATGCCATCACTACTTTTAGTTCGTAGGTGAAATAGCCAGAATAGCATGCAAATACAGACGTCTTTCCAAACGAGGAGAGACGTCTGTAAGGCTAGACAGTGAATCATACTCATAATACACAATTTTCCTATTTGACCACTTTTTATTGCCTTTTTCCCCCCAAGTAAACAATGTGATTTCACCAAATTTCTATAGATTAGGTAATGCGATGAATATAAATGCAAAATAACTGAGGGAAGTGCTGTTGCTGCTGTTGATTGAAAGTTTTTGTTTTCTGTAACTAGCCTGTAAGCAAATTCTACATCTGGAGGAAGTCCAGTGCGAGCTGATGGCACGCAAAAATCGAAAGGAGACGCGAGACGAGGGGCGGGGCCCACGCAGCCTTGCTGCTCGCTCGCGCGGACTCTCGCTCGACTCTCGTGGCTCGCTTCTTTCAGAGCTTCCAGGCTTTTAGGCTTGAAGGCTTATTAGTAAACCTGTGTAAACGGCGAAAACATTTAATTTTCAACATGATTTCAGTGACTACGCGCCGGTCATACGTTCAATCAATATTTACTCGATTCAGAAAAAGACTAACTGATATTGCAAACATCCGTCGCTCCGAAACGCCCGATGCTAGGAGATTCCTTTTGTGTCGCAGATAACTGAGATATTTTCTCTTCGTTTAAATATCTAGACAGCTGAGTAACTCATAAAACTTGTCAGTTTGCCATTCATAAACAAAAATTAATAAGAGGGCAAATTTAAGCAAAAATATTTGCTAGCCAGAGAGCATTCTGGTTATATGAAACTTCGAGAGAGCAGATAGCTCCTGAAGAGGGTTTGTCCTTCAAACCAAAATATTGGGCAAATTTCTTTAAATGTATTTTTTGTTTTATTCTTTTGTTTACTTCTTCATCGCCTTGCCGTAAGGATCAGTTTGCCGTTTTCTACGAGCCTTTAGTCTTCTATCTTTTTCCCGAAAACTTAAAAGTTTCTAAGAGCAATTATGAAATGCTAACAAACTGAGAAATAAAGGTCGTTACGTCACGTTGTCATGGTAGTACGCCGCCATATTGGAAAACGAGAAGAGCCTGGGGACGAGGTTGAAATTGAAGTACTCAGCGCCGCCATTTCCACGGCTTTCTCTAGCGTCAAAAAGAAAACTGGGAATTGCATCTTTTTTATGCCTCGCATTAAGGTTTTATCCACTCTCTTTTCCTGTCAGACGAACTCCAAAGGTGTTTGAGAAATAAATTTTGATTACCCTCAAAAATTTAGTTTTTAAAATAAACGTTTCATCATATTTGTAGCGACATTTGCATAAAAATATTTTGGCTAAAGGAGAAAAGACAGTAATCAGCTATGTAAATTTCAATTCAGTGTTGTTTAGAGAAGGATCCAGGGTGCTTCTCCTGTCCAGTAACGTTTTCGTGCGTAACACACAGAATTTTACGTAAGTAAAATTAAATAGGGGCCATAACGAAATACAAACTGAAGTCTATCATAGTCGCGTGTTGTTGCCATTATGTTCAACAAGTCTGGCTCCAGTGCAAGCTCAGTGCCGTCATTATCTTCAACTTTGCCTGTGCTGTAGATACCTTCCATGTTTGATATGAGCTCGGTCATTCTTCGCAGCACGGCTTTATCTTTGGGTATCGCTGAAGAAGTGATAAACTTGATCTGCCTCTTGGTGTCGGCGGAAAATTTGCTCACGTCCAACTTTGACGCTGTCTCTCGCATCTTATTTTGAAATGCTGTGATAGCGAGGCTTCCGGTTGTCTTCAAGTTGCTATTGTGATCTGTGATGTTTGTAGCGTAATTCCATGCAAGCTCCATAAACTTTCTTTTCTCAATGGGAGCCTCCTTGTTGTATTTTTTCAGAAACGCCAAAGCTTTCGTCTCTTCCGCTCGAACGACAGCAGCAGAGCACTGAAACGGTATGATTACCGCGCATAGAACGAGAATAATAGCAATTTTCAATTGCATTATTACGTTCAGTTTGCTGTTACTTGGGACGATCGTTTCCTAGTTACTGTGGCAATTCTTGGCCGATATATTGTTAAGGCATGGTTGGGAAATCTGTTGAATCATTGTCATTACAGTCGTTATCATCATCAAATAATCAAGCGCTAATCCTGAGTAATTATTCGTTTCGGCTTTTGTATAATATTTAGCAATTCATACTGAATCAGGCTGAGTGGAATATGAAGAATTCTGCAGATTGAGGAGGGTGTTATCGGCCGAGAGAGATAACACCCTCCGAGATGGCTATGAGATGGTAGCAGGCCAACGAGGCGCGTAGCTGGCTACAATCATCTCATATCCATCAAACGCGTGTGGAATAATTGTTTTATTAAAAACGCCCACAAAGTATGAAGAATTCTTCCCGACTTTATTTGTAAAAACAACCGATTTTCAGCTTGTTTTTAATTTTGAGCAGTCGCGTACAGTTACCATATTTGGAGAGCATGGCATAAATGGCCCATATACCATGATGGCTAAGCCAATCAGATCTCTAGAAATGCATTTTCCAATGATTCAGTTTTTAATAAGAAGAATTATACAGATCCGCTAATGAGCTCAGGGGCATCTTGTTTTGGCGGTGGTGAACTATCTGGTATTTGTCTACTAATTATCTCTTTCATATTTTAATTTTCAGCAACCTCCAGATACAACAGTTTCGATTTTTCTATAATTTTAAACCTCACCCTCGCATATTTATTCATTAAAAACATTCGCAAAATTGTTCAACATTCTCAAACATTTATTGATACGATAGCTCCGACTATATTGAACCAGTTTTGTTTTTGAAAGAAAAGTGGTTGAGATCTAGGCTAGAGTTTGGTAGAGAAAGGGCACTAAGAAATAAAGGGAAAAAAAGTCTTTTAACCAGAATCGTCCTAAATGAGTGAATTCACGCCTTTTCAAACTTGATTACGACTATTCCATTTAGTTCAAGTTGTCATATGTCGGTAAATTTTTTGCAGAGTCAAATTCTTAAGGAGCGTATCTAAGTTTAGAAAACGTCTTGTCTTCATCACCTACTTGTTTGTTTGTTGACATATTTTCACTGTGTTCCGTATTAATATGCTGTTATGAGAACTCTTAAAAATGAAAATTTTTTAACGGTTTTTCAAAAAATGGTGTGATTAAAAACTCCCACCCGTGTTGAAGTTCTTCGGCAAGGGATGAACTGACTACTATTGGCAGCTGGGTATAACTCTCTGTGGGGCAATCAGGATCTCAATACAGCGAGAACACAACGTTTATATGGCAAAGAAAACCATCTTCAGGGATTTATCCTGGATGCTTGTTACATAATGCGACGATTAGGTAATGCAGCTAGCCATTGTTTTGAACAGGTTATCACAGTTTCAATAAATGGAATAGCCGGTCAATATAGGAACAATGGAGGGATCAATATTTTTATTAATGAGCTTTTTTCCCACTTCAGTGACCATAATAACGACCTGCTGGTTCTAAAGTAATGGAAAGATGCATTAAATCCGAAAACGACCTCGAAAAGAAAATTAATGACTTTCGGCTACGCGCTCGGTCGTTATTTTTGAGAAGGTCTCGGAACTAAAGCTTTTCCCTCTATTTTTCCACGACTAACTGGTACCTTAAAAGTGTGCTAGTTTCACACAACAGATACTAATGAGAACTATATAGCCATAGGACGTGACCAGAACGTATGTGATAATCTAGGTAGAATAGTAAATTAGCGAGATGAATAGACAGATCAGGAAACTCTGAAAAGCTCAGCCAAGCCTGAAATTATAGCAATGTTTGGTTCTTGAACTGCAATGTGTGATTTTTCGTTCTAGCGTTTATCTAAATAATACAAACATTATTAGTCGCTAGTTCAAAAAGGCGACTTCAAGCAATTAATTTAAAAAAGAGAACGGTAAAACAAAAAAGCTTTTCTTCCACTTTAAGAATGTATATTTTTTCTCTTTCGTATATAAACATTTCTTTGAGAACTTGACCACTCGGAGTCGACGTGTTTCGAGGCGGAAGGGAGTATGTGTGGCGATGTACATTTAAGTCTACTTTAGGTATAATTAAAAATAAGTTAAACGCGAAATCCATGAATACGAAATATTTTAAATTTCGGTTTTGTTTACTGTCAATTTCATTCCTAGTTTGCGCTGGTGGATTTTTCAACCTGCATCGACCTGTGTTTTTTGTCGCCTTTTGATAATGCAATCTTATTTGAACGACGTAAGGTAAGTGACAAATGACCGTTTTTTAAAATCGTCTAGACGCGTGTAACGTCTGAGACGTTAAGTTGTCTGGTGTAAAAACGGGACGCAAAGAATTGTCGACAACCTCATGGAGAGAAAACTATTTTTCTGAAAACAAAAATAATTGTCTCATTCGTCTCTGGACGAGATGGGCATTAATGCGTCCTAGTTAGATCGTTCCCTTTTAATACCAGACGCATTTTACGTCTGAGATGTTACACTGTAGACACTGAAACCGGGGTGACACTTGGAAGAGGAATGTCCAATCACAACGTTTTCTGAAAACAAAAGATTTGCCCACGGACCAATAAAAAAAATGAAACTTTAAAACCGTTTAAACTTACCCGACCTTTTAGGAAACAACCGTCAAATTTATGAATGTTATTGGTCCCTTTATGAAAAAACTTGAGAATCTTCTGTTTTCAGAAAACGTCATGATTGGACAACTCTTCTTCCAAGTGTCCCGGTTTGAGTGTCCGATGTTACACGATGATTTATAACATAGTTGTAACATTGCAACGCTGTGCTGCGCTAAAAGTCGTCGTTGCGAATCGTCCCGTTTAACGACGCAATTACTTACTGAAAACGTTTTTATACTAGAAGTGTGGCATAAAAACGGCAAATCTTTGCTTTAACTTTTTTATGCTTGCCTGAGTTTTTCAAGGTAATTAGCATTATTAGTAAAATCCAACTAGTTGTCTATTATCAATGCTGCGTTCTGATTGGTTGAGCTACTCCTAGGCCCTCATGGCCTCTGAGTCAATAGCCCATTCGTCCTTCGGCTTCATGGGCGATTGACTCAAAGCCCATTCGGGCTTGAGGAATAATTGTTAAATATTGGAAAACGAGAAGACCCTGGGAGCAAGGTTGAAATTGAAGTACTCAGTGCCTCCATTTCCACGGCTTTCTTTAGCGTCAAAAATAAAACTGGGAATTGTATCTTTTTTATGCCTCGCTTTGAGTTTTTAATACTGACACTCTCCTTTCCTGTCAGACAAACTCCAAAGGTATATCAAAAAAAAAAAAATTAATAATCGTTTAGTCAATGAAATGAACGTTTAACATTTGCATAACAATATTTTGGCTAAAGGTTTAAAGACAGTAATCAGCTGTACAAATTTCAATTCACTGTTGTTTAGACAAGGATCCAGGGTGCTTCTCCTGTCCAGTAACGTTTTCGTGCGTAACACACAGAATTTTACGTAAGTAAAATTAAATAGGGGCCATAACGAACGAGATAACGTTCCGACGTTTGGAAGGAATTGGAAATAAATAAATGCGAGTTATTTATTTCCAATTCCTTGATAATGGCGTCATGAAGTCACGGAATCGTCAGAAGCTGTCTCATTAGTGTTAACAATGTTTATGTTTCTCCAAATCAATTTTAATATAATTGCATTAATAGCCTGAGAAAACAGCCGACATTAAAACCAGCGACAGTGGAAACCCACCTTTAGACCCAGAAATTCTCTTGAAGCTCTTACATTGCACTTGTACGTCAAAGGGCATCAAAAACCTTAAAGGTAAGCTTTTTCTTTTTTCGCTTGTGTTCAGTGATGGTAGGAAACTTATGAGCACTGTTGTTTAGACAAGGATCCAGGGTGCTTCTCCTGTCCAGTAACGTTTTCGTGCGTAACACACAGAATTTTACGTAAGTAAAATTAAATAGGGGCCATAACGAACGAGATAACGTTCCGACGTTTGGAAGGAATTGGAAATAAATAAATGCGAGTTATTTATTTCCAATTCCTTGATAATGGCGTCATGAAGTCACGGAATCGTCAGAAGCTGTCTCATTAGTATTAACAATGTTTATGTTTCTCCAAATCAATTTTAATATAATTGCATTAATAGCCTGAGAAAACAGCCGACATTAAAACCAGCGACAGTGGAAACCCACCTTTAAACCCAGAAATTCTCTTGAAGCTCTTACATTGCACTTGTACGTCAAAGGGCATCAACAACCTTAAAGGTAAGCTTTTTCTTTTTTCGCTTGTGTTCAGTGATGGTAGGAAACTTATGAGCAACAACGAGGGCGACGTTAGCAAAAATGCCTTTGTCACGGTTATTTCAACTCGCTTAAAACTTCAAACTGTATAGGTTTCATTTCCTTGGAACTTAAGTTTGGGGACCAAGCCCAAGTGCAGGATGGACTGTGTGAATTGTGTTTACGTTCTCCATAAGACGTCTGGTCTGGGAATTTTACGTTCTAGTCGTGCAGCGACGGTAAAGAAATGTACAAAAAAGATTGCTGTACGTAAAAAATTGTTGTTTTACTTATTGTCAACATATTGCTTTTTAGACGTCCTAGTTGTTGTCGCCTTCGTTGTTACGTTCGCCTGTACTTTGTTCGCTCGATCCAATTCAATCAACTTTATTTAAACACGGTGAATGGCTCAGCAAACTGGTTTTCAGACATGCCGTGTAACAATCAGTCTTTTGAAGGCAACTGGACCTTTTATTGAATACATTGTACCCCAGACATACAGTGGAACCCCGTTAATGCGACCACCGTTGGGCCATAAAATCCTGGTCGTAATAACGAGGTGGTCGCATTAACGGGGTCTTCAAAATAATAAAATGAGTCAATGTTTTTTATGTTTGGTTTGAAAGAATATGGCCGTAATAACGAGGTGGTCTTATAAACGGGGTGGTCGTAAGGCGGGGTTCCACTGTAGTTAATCGATAAAAATCAGTATCAGAAATCAGTCGATATCATCGATATCCGCCGATTAATATCGGTTGATATCGGAAATCGATAGAAAGTCACAGAAAAAATAATTGATCGATTAACAAAATCGGCAACAATTTATCGATTAACTACGTCTGGTATACCGTAAAGTTCCGAAAATAACGCCTCCCCCGAAAGATTCGAGTTATCGAGGGTTCGAGTTACCGAGCGTAAAATTACAATTAAAAAATCCAGGGGAAATCAATTTTTGTTCGAGTTAGCGAGGGTTCGCATGAGGTATCGGGAGTCAACTGTAGTTTTAATATTTATAACTTGTAATTGAAAAAACTGAAAAGAAACTGAAGCTCTTCGCCTGTGGGAACGTGAAACAAAAAAGATTTGCTTTCATAAATTCAATTTACCAGAGTGACTGAAAAGCTGATGTTTCGATCGCCAGGCCTCCGTTAGAACGAAACGCTGTGAAACTTTGCGTGAAAGTATGCTAAATTATATCAGTGGTACATGAATGATATTGTCTATAGCCAGTCAATGAGCTTAACATAAAAGGTGGATTTTTGTATAGCCGTCGCATTTGTTCCTTGGAATTGTTTATCGTTGTTAAGCTTGAAAACATCGAATGCTCGAATGCATCGGCTGCAGAATTCAAAAGAACTTTCATGGTAATGCATTGATGACACTTTTATCGGATGTAAATCTTGCTATTCAAAGTATAACAGCCAAGCTCTATTATTCATTCGATTGCACATGAAATAGTGCCGGCGATCAACCAGAATATGGCCCAGTGGTCGTGAGATAATGCCATCACTACTTTTAGTTCGTAGGTGAAATAGCCAGAATAGCATGCAAATACAGACGTCTTTCCAAACGAGGAGAGACGTCTGTAAGGCTAGACAGTGAATCATACTCATAATACACAATTTTCCTATTTGACCACTTTTTATTGCCTTTTTCCCCCCAAGTAAACAATGTGATTTCACCAAATTTCTATAGATTAGGTAATGCGATGAATATAAATGCAAAATAACTGAGGGAAGTGCTGTTGCTGCTGTTGATTGAAAGTTTTTGTTTTCTGTAACTAGCCTGTAAGCAAATTCTACATCTGGAGGAAGTCCAGTGCGAGCTGATGGCACGCAAAAATCGAAAGGAGACGCGAGACGAGGGGCGGGGCCCACGCAGCCTTGCTGCTCGCTCGCGCGGACTCTCGCTCGACTCTCGTGGCTCGCTTCTTTCAGAGCTTCCAGGCTTTTAGGCTTGAAGGCTTATTAGTAAACCTGTGTAAACGGCGAAAACATTTAATTTTCAACATGATTTCAGTGACTACGCGCCGGTCATACGTTCAATCAATATTTACTCGATTCAGAAAAAGACTAACTGATATTGCAAACATCCGTCGCTCCGAAACGCCCGATGCTAGGAGATTCCTTTTGTGTCGCAGATAACTGAGATATTTTCTCTTCGTTTAAATATCTAGACAGCTGAGTAACTCATAAAACTTGTCAGTTTGCCATTCATAAACAAAAATTAATAAGAGGGCAAATTTAAGCAAAAATATTTGCTAGCCAGAGAGCATTCTGGTTATATGAAACTTCGAGAGAGCAGATAGCTCCTGAAGAGGGTTTGTCCTTCAAACCAAAATATTGGGCAAATTTCTTTAAATGTATTTTTTGTTTTATTCTTTTGTTTACTTCTTCATTGCCTTGCCGTAAGGATCAGTTTGCCGTTTTCTACGAGCCTTTAGTCTTCTATCTTTTTCCCGAAAACTTAAAAGTTTCTAAGAGCAATTATGAAATGCTAACAAACTGAGAAATAAAGGTCGTTACGTCACGTTGTCATGGTAGTACGCCGCCATATTGGAAAACGAGAAGAGCCTGGGGACGAGGTTGAAATTGAAGTACTCAGCGCCGCCATTTCCACGGCTTTCTCTAGCGTCAAAAAGAAAACTGGGAATTGCATCTTTTTTATGCCTCGCATTAAGGTTTTATCCACTCTCTTTTCCTGTCAGACGAACTCCAAAGGTGTTTGAGAAATAAATTTTGATTACCCTCAAAAATTTAGTTTTTAAAATAAACGTTTCATCATATTTGTAGCGACATTTGCATAAAAATATTTTGGCTAAAGGAGAAAAGACAGTAATCAGCTATGTAAATTTCAATTCAGTGTTGTTTAGAGAAGGATCCAGGGTCCTTCCACTGTGGAGTAACTTTTGCGTGCGTAACACGCTCAAATTTTACGTAAGTAAATGAAATGCGGGTCATGATGGTCACTTAAAAACGAACGAGATAATGTTCTGTCGTTTCGAAGGAATTGGAAATAAATAAATGCGAGTTATTTATTTCCAATTCCTTGATAATGGCGTCATGAAGTCGCCGAATCGTCACAAGCTGTCTCATTAGTATTTACAATCATATGTTTATTTTTCTCCAAGTCATTTTCAATATAAATGCATAAATAGCCTGGGAAAACAGCCGACATTAAAACCAGCGACAGTGGAAAACCACCATTTAACCCAGGAATTATCTTGAAGCTCTTACATTGCACTTGTACGTCAAAGGGCATCAAAAACCTTAAAGGTAAGTTTTTTCTTTCGCTTGTTTTCAGTGATAGTAGGAAACTTATGAGCAACAACGAGAGCGACGTTAGCAAAAACGTCACTGTAAAAAAGTCGCGTTTTTTCCAACTCTGTCACGGTTATTTCAACTCGCTTAAAACTTCAAACTGTATAGGTTTCATTTCCTTGGAACTTAATTTTCGGGACCAAGCCCGGGGGAGGTACTCGATATATCCCTGGGTGGGGAGGTGCGGCGCGGCCCCTCATACCCTGACCCTGTTTAAGACAAATATCGCTGATTTTCCTACCCTGTTTAAGACAGAATTCCGATTTTTGATATCTTGTTTAAGACAAAAATTGATAAATCGATACCCTGATTAAGACAAAAAATGATAAATTCGATACCCTGTTTAAGACAAAAATCCCGAAAAACATACCCTGGCTGGCCGCACATCCCCATTAAGCCCTTATAAGGGAGTACCCCCTCCCCCCCCCGGGGGACCAAACCCAAGTGCAGGATAGACTGTGTTGTGTTTACATTCTCCATAAGACGTCTGGTCTGGGAATTTTACGTTCTAGTCGTGCAGTGACGGCAAAGAAATGTACAAAAAAAATTGCTGTAAACATATTGCTTTTTAGACGTTCTAGTTGTTGTCGCCTTCGTTGTTACGTTCGCCTGTATTTTGTTCGCTCGATCCAATTCAATCAACTTTATTTAAACTCGGTGAGTGGCTCAGTAAACTGGTTTTCAGACATGCCGTGTAACAATTACAAGTTATAAATATTAAAGGTAGAGATTAACTAACAATAAATTAGCACAAGGAAGGAAGAAACTAAAATGACTAGCACAACGTGTGTCCCTGTATTATTTTCTTTTTCTTATTTGTTAGTGTTGTATTTGAGATTTTTTCGAGTGTTTTTCTATTCTAATTTTCGCTTACTGTGTTTCTTTACTAATTTTATCTATGCACAATCAGTATCCTTTACTTGCTTTCAAAGTATGTCTACATTCACGCCTTCGTTTGGTCAATTACACGGCTCTTTTGTTTTCAGCTATGCAGTCCCACAATTTACATACAGTGACATTAGTTGTTCAGTGCTTTTAAACTAATATCGCTTAATGTGAAGGGCTTAAGTAATTTCCGCAAAAGAAGAACCATCTTTCTCTGGTGTCGTAAACGTAAAGCAGACCTTGTTTTTTTACAAGAGACGCACTCGATCGCTGCAACAGAGAATCAATGGAGAAATGAATGGGGTGCTGAGATGATATCTTCCCACGGTAGTTCTAATTCGCGAGGTGTTGCGATTTTGTTTAAAAATGGTATCGATTGCAGCATTACTCATAAAATTGTAGACCCCGAGGGGCGTTATATTATTTTAAAAGCTTGCATCCAAGATAAAGACTATGTGCTGATTAATGTTTATGCGCCGAACAAAGATAAAGACCAAGTGAATTTTTTCAACAACCTACTTTCAATTTTGCAAAATGAAAATCTGGATTCTTTGGATAACATCATACTAGGAGGAGATCTAAATTGTCCACTCGATCCATTACTCGACAAAAAAGGCGGAGCAAGTACAAAAAGGAAGTCAGTTATCTCTTGTGTCGAAGATTTCAAAAGTAAATTAGATTTAGTGGATATCTGGAGATCCAAAAATCCAGAGGCAAAAAGTTTTACGTGGAGTCAAAAATCTCCCCCAGTGTTTTGTCGTCTCGATTACTGGTTGATATCTAACAACCTGAGCGATTTTGTTGAATTGACCGAAATAATCCCGGCTGTACGAACAGATCATGATGCAATTTCTTTAGAACTCGGAAAGCTAGAGGACGAATTGAAAGGGCCAGGAAACTGGAAAATGAACTGCTCTCTGTTAGATGATGAAGATTACGAAGAAGATATAGCCAGGATGATTCCACTTTGGGTAGCGGAAGGACAGAAAGAATTTACAGATAATCGAATGATATGGGATTGGATTAAATATAACATAAGAGCTCATGCTATTCAATACTCTAAAAGAAAGGCAAAAGAAAGGGGGAAAAAGGAACTTGACCTTCAGGAGGAATTAACTAAAGCAAAAAGTAAACTTGAAAATAATCCAAACGACCATAACAAAACCTATTATAACGTAGTTCAGGAGAAGTTGGAGTCATTTTACGAAGAAAAAACCAAAGGCGTAATAATACGAGTACGTGCTAGATGGCATGAACATGGAGAGAAAAGCACAAAATATTTTTTAAACTTAGAAAAAAGGAACCACGTTAAGAAGCATATAAGAAAACTGTGCATAAATGGTAAAATTACAACGGATCCGCACTGTATACTAAAAGAACAAGAGCGTTTTTACAGAGAATTGTACAAAAGCAGCATTAAGAGTCCCAATACAGGAGAGAAAATATCTTCATTTTTGAACGATGTGAATATTCCCCAACTTTCAGAGGAGGAAAAAAATTCCTGTGAAGGATTAATTTCTCCAGAAGAATGTTCTGAACTCTTGGATAGCTTTCAGAGTAATAAATCCCCTGGAAATGATGGCATTCCAGCTGAATTCTATAGAAAATTTTGGCCTTTAATAAGCAAAAGTTTTATCAGGTGTGCAAATGAATGCTTCGAAAAAGGGGAAATGTCATGCTCACAAAAACAGGCTGTAATTACTCTGCTTGAGAAAAGCGGAAAAGATCGCACTCTCCTCGAAAACTGGCGGCCAATATCTCTTGTTAATGTAGATACGAAAATTATGTCCAAGGTGATCGCAGCAAGGGTTAAAAAGGTGTTACCCAGTATCATTCACTACAACCAGACTGGTTATGTTAAAGATCGTTTCATTGGTGAAGCAATACGTTCTATTTTCGATATTATGGACTTCACAGCTAAGGAAAACATCCCAGGTTTACTGCTGTTTATAGATTTTCAAAAAGCTTTTGATAGTGTGGAATGGGAATTTCTCATTGAGAGTCTTAAAAAGTTTAACTTTGGTCGAGATTTCCTTCAATGGGTGAAAACCTTTTATAACAGCATTCAAAGCTGTGTTATAAACAATGGCGTTAGTTCTAACTTTTTTACTCTGGAACGCGGTGTTAGGCAGGGTGATCCACTCTCTCCTTACTTATTTATAATTGCTGTAGAAACATTAGCAATTGCTATAAGGCAAAAAGAGTCAATTAAAGGAATCACAATAGGAACTGAGGAAACTAAGCTTCTACAGTTTGCAGACGATACAACCGCTGTGTTAGCTGACACAAGCTCGGCTGCAAGATTATTTGAACTACTTAACAAATTCGAAATTCTCTCTGGACTCATGATTAACTGTTCAAAAACTGAAGGTATGTGGATTGGATCTAGGAGACATTATAAAGAAAAACCATTCGGTATTAAATGGCCGGACGAGCCAATAAAAGCTCTAGGTGTATATTTTACTTATGACCAAAAATTGCTTAAAGAAAAGAATTTTATAGAACGACTGGATTCAATTAAAAAACTTATTAATATATGGTCCGCTAGAGGCCTGTCGATATACGGTAAGGTGACAATAATCAAATCTTTTCTTATCCCTAAGTACATTTACATTTGTTCGATCCTTCCAACTCCCAAGGAATTACTAAAAGAATTGAATAAAATACTGTTTAAATTTCTCTGGAAAGGTGTAGATAAGGTAACAAGAGCTTCAGTTATAAACGAATACGAAGAGGGAGGGCTAAGAATGGTTGATCTCGAGTGCATGGTTAAGTCATTGAGATTAGCTTGGTTAAAACGTATCTTCAGTGGGACTAATGGAACTTGGAAAAGCTACCTACAACACATACTGAGCTCCGTTGGGGGATTGTTCTTTTTTAACTGCAACTACAATATCTCGGATTACACAATTCCTTCTCAATTTTATCAGGAACTTTTGTTATGGTGGTCGCAATTTCGTGAAACGTTTGCCACTGAAGAAGATTGGAAAACGATAATCTGGAATAACAAAGAAATTAAAGTAGAAAACAAGCCGGTTTATTATAAACATTATGTTAATGCGAGTGTCATTTGCATTCAGGATCTTTTATTTAGTCTGAACAGTACTGATTCTTATAATCAACTGTCTAAAAAGATATGCAAAACAAATATTTTAGAATGGGCTGGCTTACGCAGGTCCATTCCATTATCGTTAAGAAGTTATGACAGGTATCCTTCCATAAACTCACCAACATTTGCGGTGGGTGACAATAATTTTGATGTTACGAAAGGGAAATCAAAGGATTACTACAACCTACTCATCAGAGAAAAAGCTAAACCGCCCAATATTATTCAAAAATTACAGAGTAACTTTAATTTTAACAGCGACAATCTGAAGCAAATATTTAAGCTGCCACACTCTATCGCTGTCGAATCGTATGTTAAAGCCTTCCAGTACAAAGTAATTAACTCAATTCTTTACACAAATACAAAGTTGTATAAAATAGGTTATAGGACAAATGATTTATGTACTTTCTGTGACAATCAACCTGAATCATTAACGCATTTGTTCTATCACTGCTCACGCTCTAAACAGTTTTGGATTGAATTTGAACTATATTGGTGCCTTATTTCGAATCAACGAATTCGTCTCTACTTGGAAAATGTGCTCTTTGGAATTTTGACGGAAAATGCTTGCCCTTTACTTCAATTGCTGAACTATTTTATAATTATTGGAAAACTCTATTTGTGGGACTGCAGGAGCAAACAAATCCTTCCAAACATTTGTGGATTTAAAGCCAAGATCATCGCTAAATATGAAACAGAAGAAAAAATCAGCAACAAAGAATTCTTTAAAAGAAAGTGGATACTGACGCCTTATTTAAGTTAACTGTATTACCTCCGTATTATTTCATTGCCCTGTTGTACTTTTTTTACAATTTCTTTTAGCCCTGTAACTCCTCCTGTAATAATTTGACAATTTTTTTTTGTGTGTGTGTGTTTTGTAAATGTAATTATTTAATGTGATTATCAATAAACATATTTAAAAAAAAAAAAAAAAAAAAAATGACTAGCACACTCTTTTATCAGTATTATTTATCGAATTTTGGGCTGAAGCTGCCGAGCCAGGCCTAAACATTGTTTAATTAATTTTATGGCCTCGATATGAATCTCAAAACCAGTTTTCGATTCTGTTCAGTCTCTCATGTGTTTATTGAACTGTGCTCTCGCACAGTCTCTTTTTAAAAGGTGTTGATTTTGTTAACTGCTCGTTTATGTTATAATTTAAACAATTATTGGATGAGGGTTTTTTGTGATATCCGGAATAATCAAGGTCCAGGTTCCCGAGACCTTGATTATTTAGGATATCACAAAAACCGAATCTAATAATTATCCTATTATTCATTGTTTTGAAGAAAATAATGACAAACACACCGTCGCAAGAAACCTGAATTGATATTGTTAGTGGAAATCATGCATGGCGCTACCGTTTAGTATATACTAAAACAGTGGATAGTGTTTTCGCGCGCTCTGATTGGCTACTCAATCAGTGAATATCCTGCACTGCACTATTCACTGATTCACCTCCAGTTCCTCCGAGCGAACGACGCCAAACTCGCGTAAGTTGCGAGCAAAATGCCTTCCCGGTTTGCTGCCGTAACAAACTAAGAAATTTCACAACTAATCAAGCAAGCTATTTCCGAAATACATGAAGAAGGTGACGAAGTTCGGTTTGGAAGTTTTAACAGGTAAAGCCTTGTCTTTTCGACTTGAATTTATCGATAAAACCAGTGAAAAGTTTTTTGTCTAGCTATAAAAGCCTAGAACAAGTGTTCAGAGTTCACTTGGGTTCTGTTATTCAGCAAGGTTATCCCCTTTTTCTATTTTAGTATTAGAAGTATGGTCTTTGACTGTATATTTCTCGGAAAAAAGGCGATCATTATTACTTCCAAACACAGCACAAGGATCTTTTTTCCCATTACAATCTTATTCTAAGAAAACTTTAAGAAAAATGTCCCGAAAAGCGCTCGAAAGTACAAACGAAATGTGCTCATGCCCCCTGGACATGCTATAATACTCCTTAAATCGAATTAATTCAATATGGTCGCCGTATTGGTAAAAAGGTCTATTATTGCTTTATCGATTACTATGGATTGCTATCGATTGTTGCCGATTTTGTTAATCGATAAATCATTTTTTCTGTGACTTCGATTTCTATCGATTTCCGATATCAGTCGATATTAAACGGCGGATTAAATCGATTAATATCGATGATATCGACTGATTTCCGATACCGATTTTTATCGATTAACTACGTCTGAGATATAATGTATTCAATAAAAGGTCCGGTTGCCTTCAAAAGAAACTGAAGCTCTTCGCCTGTGGGAAAGTGAAACAAAAAAGATTTGCTTTCATAAATTCAATTTACCGGAGTAACTGAAAAGCTGATGTTTCGATCGCCAGGCCTCCGTTAGAACGAAACGCTGTGAAACTTCGCGTTTAAGTATTCTAAAATAATTTATATCAGTGGTACATGAATGATATTGTCTATAGCCAGTCAATGAGCTTAACATAAAAGGTGGATTTGTGTATAGCCGTCGCATTTGTTCCGTGGAATTGTTTATTGTCAGGGGCACCCAACGACAATTTTCGGAAAAATATCTGTTCGGAAGACGATTTGAGATCTAGAATTTTCGGAACATTTGTTGTAAAATTTCTTGCTTGCCTGCTTCTCCTAGGATTTTCGAACATCTAAAATATGGTATAATTGCCTATTTTTAACGAATTTTTTCCCTAAAAAGGTCACCTAGATTTTTCGGCAGCCTTTTTTCTGGCGGAAATTTTCGAAAAGGTAAGTTTTGATCCCTATAATTTTCGGAACACTAGACGTTCAGCTAGGAAATCCGAACAGATGAAAAATTTTTAGGGGATAAAAATATGCCTATATCTACCGTTTAAATACCAAAATACGTTTAACAATGCTATGTTTTAGTGGTTTTGAACTATGTTCTCGTTGGGTGCCCCTGTATTGTTGTTAAGCTTGAAAACAAAACTTTCATCTGGCAAATGAGATTGCTATACTCGCACGTACCAACCCCAAGTGCACCTTATTCTAGAGTGGTTCAGTCTTTGCTTCGATCGATTGCATGGGCTGCAGAATTGATCAAAAGAACTTTCATGGTAATGCATTGATGACACTTTTATCGGATGTAAAACTTGCTATTCAAAGTATAACAGCTAAGCTCTATTCTATCAAGAAATGGTCTATTGTACCGACCTGAATTTGCCCATCAAACTTAAAACAATAGTTCTTTTGTTCGAGGTGACACCTTCCCAGACCGACCCGAAGCTTGTTTGAATAATCGGAAACCTTTGTCATAACAAACTTGTGTACCACGGGGTTGGGGAGTGCTAATTGATCTGTCAAGAATGAAATTTCACTAGGGTACCGACGGGAATAGTCAGAGGAGCTATAGAGAGAGCTATTCTTCTAGAAGAAGCATTTTCTTACGCAGTAAAGACGTCCACAAATTGTAAGTTTTTGAGGCAGTGAACTGAAAACTTGATCTTTTAGTTCCATCATTGCTTTTTTTCTTTTTGTATTAACCCGCCGCGTGCGTAGACTGGCTAGACTTCTCCCGATAATTTTATGTCGTTACTACGAAGATTCTAATCCTAGTTATCCAAGCGACCGAGAATACGTTCTCAAACAACCGCCTTTCTCTTTTTGCGCCAACGCGCTTTGATTAAAACAGGTGTGGTCTTTTTACTTAACGAACAGTTGCGCATTATACAGCACTTTCATGTACGATAACTTAGAAACAAGCGCGTGTGGTTTTTACTTACAGAGAGCAATTAATTTTATCAGTAAGTGTGGGGGCATTGAGCCGTGTTTTAAACTTCACGGGCCAGTAAAAAGGAGGTGCGATTTCTTTTAATCTTTAGTTTACTTACTCGAGTCACTGCCAACTGGAAATCTGCTTTTATAAATCGATTGGTTTCGTATAACTCTGCCCGGAAAGTTAAGCAATTACTTAACAGCATCTTTGGGCTGTTAGAGAAGCGTGTAATTTTTACTTGAAGCCGGAGCAGAAAATTTTATAATTAAGTGTCTTCTGTGTCTTGTTTAATTTCGCGGCACAATAGGGAGGTGCGACTTTTTCAGTATTTTATTTTCATATTCCTTTCAGTGTATTCATCGCCGACGGAGAATAAACTTTTATAGATCGGCACGTGTACTTTTCACTCGCAGAGAGCAACATAATGTCAGTGTCGGGGCTTTGAGACGTGTCTTAGACTTGGTTGGTTTATTAGTAAACCTGTGTAAACGGCGAAAACATTTTATTTTCAACAGTGACTACGCCCCGGTCATACGTACAATCAATATTTAGTCGATTCAGAAAAGGGCTAACTGACATTGCAAAACATCCGTCGCTGGGGTCCGATGCTAGGAGATTCCTTTTGTGTCGCCAACAATAGACATCTTTTTCTCCGCTTAAATATCTGGGCAGCTGAGTATCTCATAAAATTGGTCAGTTTTCCCTCCAAAAACAAACATTAGGCAGGGCAAATTTAAGTAAAAAGCTTTCTGGATGATATGCAACTTCGAGGTATTACGTTCATCATTGGGCGGGTAGGAAGTGTTCGCAGGGGGAGGGGGGAAGGTGGAGCCGGAGCAGGGGGGCTTTTTTTTAGGCCCGGAAGGTTTGTCTTTCAACCGAAATATTGGGCAAATTTGTTTAAATGGGTATTTTTTGTTTTATTCTTTTGTTTACTTTTCTTCGCCTTGCCGTGAGGATCAGTTGGCCGTTTTTTTTTTTTGAATTTTTTTTATACGGGCCTTTAGTCCCCTACCTTTTTCCCGGAAACTTTTTAAAAAGTTTCTTAGAGGAGATTTTCCTCAGCCCCTGCACTTTAAAAAATGTTCCGCGGTTCCAGAAAAGCAACTGATCTTTAATTATCGTAAACTGTCTCTTGAAGGGGCTGTGTCGCGACAGTCCAGTTCATTTTGTCAGGAGCCTATCAGAGCAACTTTTGAGCAACTTTCTTTACAAAAAGCAGCTTTTGATGTCTTTTTGAGCAAGATTGAGCAACATTTTGATAAATTACGAGAAACTTTTTGGAAAATCTCGAGCAACTTGTGGAAAGCCCTAAGCATGGTTGTACACGCTTCTACAGTAGTAAACGCCAACGTGAGCTCCATATGACTGGGTATTTGCCAAATTCTCTTTTTTTCTCTCTTATATTACACCGAAACGCTGTCGAGTTTAATATACAAAACACGGTCGAATACCGTAAACTTCCGCTTATGTGCCCTCCCCCCTCCCTCCCTTATAAGCCGCCCATCAGTTATAGGCCCATCTAAGGGGAAACAAAAAAATGCATCCGCTTATAAGCCCCCCCCCCCCCCCCCCCCAGCTAGATATAAGCCTCCCTCTAGCTTGAGTTGAAAGAAATTTGATTTTTTACGACAATTTTAGTAAGCTTAAATAGTGAGTTAAATTAAAAGGTACTTTGATCAGCACTACCGGCTTTGTAGCCAAGGCCCCTCCAAAAATTACCGCTTATCCGCCTCCCCCCACACTTATACGCCACCAACCCAAGTTTTAGGCCCATATCTACCTGTAAACAACAACAAAAAACATCAGATCAAAAGCTCCCCCCCCCCCCCCCCCCAGATATAAGCCCTCCTCGAGCTTATATAGAGGATATTACACGGTGGCGCGAAGATATGAATTTTATTTTCGAGTGGCAAAACAATATTTTACGAACGAGCGCAACGAGTGAGTAAAATTTTTTTTTTTGCCACGAGAAAATAAAATTCATTTCTTCAAGCCGCCGTGTAATGTTCTTTTTACTATATAGACAAAAAGACATCGATAAAATAATAGATTTTTATTCGCCAAAAAGTAATTTCAAATTTACAGTACAGCAATATAAGACATTGTTACAATAATCTTGAGAAATAACACTGAGCTGAATAAAGCTCTACAATGACAAAATATAAGCAAAGCTTTGAAAAATGTGTAATTAAAATTCAAAGGACGCAAGACGCCTACAAATTTCGGAGGGAAATTACCGAAATTTCTTCATCAATAAACTCACGTGTGAGATTATGGAAAATAAACCACTGGGGTGCCGGATGTAGTTTTTATGAATTTTACGAGTGATATATTTTCCAGTAAAACACTCGTGTCTATATAATAAATTGAAATAAATTTGACGTTTTGAAGCCTAACGGAAAACTTGTAATTGAAATGCAAAAAGCGGCTTGTTTCGAACCGCTTTTTCTAGTCCGGATATAAGTCCCTCCAATGTAAGTCGCTCCGCTTATAAGCCTTCATTAAACTCCTTACGAAGATGTATTAGCCCCGGGCTTATATAAAGTACCCTGGGTACCATAGTTTTTTTTTTCTCGCGTGCGGCTGGTTGCTTAATTATTAGCACCAAGCTCTAATCCTGGGAAAAACTGAGCACAATTTTAGTTTCCCAGTAAATAACTCAATAGATATATTTGGGATGAAAATAGATAATAGACTCTCTTTTGATAACCACATGTCAGTTATATCTGTAAGAAAATAAATAATCAATTTAACGTAATGCTTAGATTTCGGAACCTTATTAATAAGGAGACGCTATTGAAGCTTTATAAAGCCTTTGTTTTGCCACATTTTTACTACTGTTCTTCTGTGTGGCATTTCTGTGGTGCGCGCAATGCCGACAAAGTGGATAACCTTAATAAGCGCATTCTTAGGTTTATAATACAGGACTACAGCTCTCCATTAGCCTGCAGTGCAGGCGTTTTCTTTGAGCGCGCAATTTGCTCGCGAAAACGCCGTGTTGAAACTTCACGAGGAGAGGAGGAAATGGGGCGAGTCAAAGGGAGCGGGGTAGGGGCGGGGAGAGAGAGTATTTTTTTCTCCCCTCCCCCTCCCCCCTCCCCCCTTTCCTTCTTTCGCCCTCGCACCTACCGTAAGGGTTACTATTTCTACTCTCCCCTATCTCCCACTGTCAACGAACACGAACAAGGTTTCGCCCACCTAAAATACGCCTGCACTGCAGGCTAGCTCTCCATATGACATTTTACTAAGCAAAGTTAACATGAAATCTCCATTCATAAGACGCCTACAGAACTTCTTAATCTGTTATATAAGAGTCTGTTCTTTACGAATTATCCAGTTTATTTAAAAGATATGTTCACCGTACGGTCAGTCTTCATCCTACAATTTGCGCGGGAATCATATCCTGGCCCTCCCCAACCAAAAAACAACAACTTACGGTCTGCACTCTTTTTCATACTTAGCTAGCAAAATATGGAACTCTCTCCCAGACACTTATAAAACATTGAATTTTCTAGAATTCAAGCAGGAGATCCTCAGATATGAAGCTTTTCCGTAGTAGATTTACAAGTTATATTCCCCTTTGCATGCATAATGTTGTATATAGTTTATAAATAATATTGGAATTGTAATATAGTATATTTTGTTTTATTTTAACTTATTTTCTCGAATACATCAGCTCTACAGCCAGCTACTCTGTAAATTTCGAGCATAAATAAAGTATATGTATGTACGTATGTATGTATTTCGGCCCCACTGGACTTGGCCGAAGTCACGAGAGGCAAAAACGCTCGGGTCCCAAAAACACTTGACCGAAAGCAGAAAGAGCGCATAAAAAGTGTCTGGAGGCCAGGATCGCTCGCTTAAGGAGCTGTGGCACTCAGTTCAGCCAAATTAGGAAATTACAGAAAGCCAGCTAAATTAAGAGAAACATAAAAATAGCCGCTTAAAACTTTAAAGGTAGGTTAAAATAACATAACAGAAACAACAGATGCCACAGATGGGCACAACTGAAGAAGATTGAATTAAACGGATTGAAATTAGGGTTTTTGAAAACTGTTCAGCCTAACAGTTTTTCACAGTTTATCCCTGCTGCTTGCAACTTAAAAAATACTGCTCAGGAGACATATTTGTTTGTCTCGGATCTCTTATTTTGTCATTTACATGTAATTTCTCTGCTTACTTTAAGTTCCATAGCGATTGAGGGCGAGTAATTGGCAAAATTAAACAAAATCAGGAGCCTATTTGGTGGGCTCCTGTGCGTGCCCCAAGTTTAGATTTTCATCCAGTCATCTCAGCCTGAACTGTTAATTTTTGTTTGATTTTTTGCTTGAGGGAAACAGCTTCCCTAACAGGTGTCTCGAAACAACCAGCTTAGTGTTTTAGTTTTTGTATACTTTGACATATACGAATGACATGTTCCTACTAATGGACAATTGCCAAAAACGCTTATTTTTTATGGACGTTGATTGTTGATTTTAATCAAATTTCAACGACATCAATTAGCCAGACGTCTGCTCCCAAATTAAATTTATTGTGTTTCGTGACATGTTGGGTGATATGTTATGTTTACGAGTCGGTGTGAAAACAAAGGGTATATTGATTTTAATTTGTTACAGATTACACAACCGAGCAACAAGGGATATCGCGGCCGAGGCAGGATTAGGAACGCCCACCATTAATTGCCGTAGACGGATCCACAGTCGCAACTTGCTGCAATCTTACCGTGAAAATGCGCTGGAAAATTCCCTTTACTCTCCTTCTATACGCTGTATTGATACCCTTTCTTTGCTCTGCCGCCGTTGATAAAGGGGAGGAGGCAAAAGCTCTGGTATTTCTCAAGAAATACAACAATGAGACTCGCCATGCAGATTACAAGTCTACTGTGCGTTCGTGGAATTACGCTACAAACATCACAGATTACAATAGTAAACTGAAGACAAACGCAAGCCTTGCCTTCTCAGAATTTTACAAGGGGATGCGAGAGAACGCGTCAAAATTCGACGTGAGCAAACTGTCCGACGACACCAAGAGACAAATCCAGTTTATCACTTCCTCAGCGACACCCAAAGATGAAGCCGTGTTGCGCAGAGTCACCGAGCTCGAATCAAAAATGGAAGGTATCTACAGCACTGGCAAAGTTAAAGACAGTGACGGTAAAATGCTTGCACTGAACCCAGACTTGTACCGCATATTGGCGACAACACGCGATTATGATAGACTTCAGTTTGCATGGAAAGGCTGGCGGGATGCGGTTGGCCCGAAACTGCGACCTCTCTACAAGGAATTTGTGAAACTGAAAAACCAAGGCGCCAGAGATAATGACTGGAAAAACATTGGAGAGTACTGGCGATCGTGGTACGAGGTTGATGACTTGCAGAGCATGGTTGAAGGCTTTTGGAACAAATTGAAGCCTCTATATGAAGAACTCCACGCCTATGTGAGGTACCGGCTTAGCCAGAAGTACAGCAAGATGAAAAAGACCGGTCCAATCCCAGCGCACTTGCTAGGAAACATGTGGGCGCAATCGTGGGTAAATATTTACGATCTGGTCGAACCATACAAAGACAAGCCCAGCCTAGATGTTACAGCTAACATGGTAAAGCAAAACTACACTGCTCTGAAAATGGTGCAACTCGCCGAGTCATTCTTCACTTCAATTGGCTTAGAACCTCTCCCCAAGTCATTCTATAACTTATCCTTGATCACTAAACCTGATGACAGAGACGTCATTTGTCACGCCTCCGCTTGGGATTTCAGCATCAAGAAAGACGTCAGGTAAGGCATCACAATTTCTCCTTGCATTCGAGGTTTTCATTCGAGTAGAGGGAGAAGAAACGCACGAGACTAGGAACAGGCTACTCGAATGGTGGCCTCCATCGCAGCCGTTTTTAGTGTGGTCACGCAACGCTTCTCCCCAACGTTGCGTGACGACACTAAAGACGGCTAAGAGGGGCGACAATCATTTGTGAAGTGAACAGGAAAAGTGTAAAGGGCAAGGAAACAAATACCAACCCTCCCTGCCTTCCACTTTTTTCTCTCCTCGCGCCGTTTTCTCAACCTTTCTTCATCTAAACACTTGGAACAGGATGTTTTTCGTCAAGCCAGCATATTGCCTGCGTGCAGACGTCTCCTATTTCCTTTGTTGCACGCAGAAAAAGGGACGACGTCCCTTTTCCGCGTGCAACAAAGGAAATAGGAGACGTCTGCACGCAGGCAAGCCAGCATACAAAGCATTTCCTACTATCTACACATGTATACATGTACATGTTAGACTGTTTACAGTCCTCTATTTTTCCGTAAGATCATCGAGATCGAGCGCTTTGTGTTACGGGCTGCCATCTTGCATGAGTGTCAAAACTACTTAGGGGGCGGGGGCGGTTTATAATCCCCGACGCCCGCCCCCTCGTTACATTTGAAAATCAAGTTACCCGTGACAGTAAGACGCGGCATATCTAAACGATCCCACGAAAAAATAGGGGACTGTGAACAGTTTATATACATGTAGACCAATGGTTTTGACGATGCCCGAAGCTAGGCTAAGTACACGGCTTCCTTAGGGGAGAGGGCAGGGGAGATTCTAGAGGGCGGAGGGGGGAGGTGTTCTCTCCTCTTTTCGCTTCTCTCGTCCCCACTTTCCCCCAGAAGCGCCTGATACTCAGGCTACCCCGACGCAGACTTGATTTGCGGCTAGGAGTTTCCTTTTCTTTCCTCCCCTCCCCTCCCCTCCCCTCCCCTCCCCTTCAAGCTTTCCTTTTTTGCTCCCGTTCCAACTTTCTCAACGACCTCGTGCGGAAACACTTGCTACACAGGCAGTTTTTGGTCGAGTTCCATTTATGTTTTGTTAATTCGTTTTTTCGTATTTTTCCTTTGTTATTGTTCATACTGATGGCCTTTTCCCCAAAGCTTCACGAGGTTCTACGATACACGCATTTCCAGTAAATTTCTGTATATTTCTAGTATTTGATGTGTCATCTTTTCAGAGTAAAGCAATGTACCACGGTCACACATAACTACTTGGTCACCACTCACCACGAGTTGGGCCACATTCAGTATTACCTACAGTACTGGGACCTACCAGTCGAGTACCGCACCGGCGCTAATCCAGGATTCCATGAGGCCGTTGGCGATATCATGTCACTTTCAGTCGACACACCACAACACTTGACGAAAATTGGTTTGTTAGAGAACTACAGCGATGATGAAGGTACAGATAGAATACATGACATTATTACCCGGCCGTTGCTCAGAACGATCTTCCCTCTGTGAAATGTAGTAACTTCTTGGGCGATCTAACCTCCATAACAGGCGCTTTATGAGCAAAGCGAGGCGAACGCGGCATTTATACAGGCTAGGGCTATCCAGCGGAAAAACGTTTTCTCTTGTGATAAAAAGTATTGGAAGCAATGCATATTCGCGCTTTATTTTATTTTTTTAATTATTTTTTTTCCATATTCGCTACTTTAGAAAAGAGAGGAAAACTGGTCCGAGTTAACTTTCGAAAAGACTCCTGGGACTGTTCCGAAGGACAGGGACAAAAATTAACCAATAGCTGACAGGCGCGTCCACGATCCCAGAAACAATTGCGCAACGAATTTCAGCTCCAGTTTCCTTCTCGTACCTAAAGTGACGAATACTCTTGTGTTTGTCGCCGATGTGACCGTTTTGCAGCCTGCGAGCAAGCTCTCCGGGGCGCTCTGACGGCGGGGTGGGAAAAGGAAGGAGAGCTTGCAACTACGTCTCTGAAAATTAAATTCCACCTCCCCTTGTGGCTGCCCGTCGACTGAGCTGTCAGATTTCCGCCAATCAGCGCGAAGCGGAAACGAGCGCGAATGTAAACAAGCACTAAAAAACACGTGCCAAGGGTAACAACGTCATTACTAATGTCATCTCTGCCAATCAGCATTTCGCACCGACTTTTTCGATGCAGATATTCAAAATCCAGGGACATACGTAGTTGCAAGCTTTCCGCCAGAGCGCCTCGAAGAGCTTGCTCGCAGCCTACCGTTTTGTTGTTGCCATTTTGTATCTTTCCGCAGGCTCTCTCTTTTTGTGTTTTATGTTTTGCCTTCCAAATTCAGACCACGTGATGTTCTCCAGGAAATCTTCCTTTTTTCTTTTCATATACATATGAACGTGCATCCACGTGCATAGGACGATATTTGAAAAAAAAAAAAACAGTTCTCTGGGTTACCATCACGTGGTCTGAAATGGGAAAGCAAAACATACAAGTTAAAATGTTCTATTGTTTTTGACGATTGGAAAAAAAGAAACAGCTCTCTCCTTGCCCCACCCTTGCCCCCTTTCTAAAGGGCTAAGCAAGCAGTAATCGCGAGATTGCGATCACTTACAGAAGTGATGGGTTAACAGCTATCAGGTTTCCAGTTATTAAGGAAAGCAATTATCGGGTTTTTTTGCAAGCTTTTGCCTTACAGGGGGCTCGCTTAACACTGGTTTAATTATATGTCTGTTTAGAATCTGATATAAACGCGTTAATGAAGATGGCATTGCGTAAAGTGGCGTTCCTACCGTTCGGTTTTATGATCGACCAATGGCGTTGGCAGGTTTTCAGTGGAGCTATTACTGAAGAGAACTACAACGCCGAGTGGTGGAAGCTGAGGACTAAGTACCAGGGAGTCAAGCCTCCAGTGGATCGCTCAGAAGATGATTTTGATCCCGGATGCAAGTATCACATTCCTGCAGACACTCCATACATAAGGTAAGCTACTTTAGAAGGAGCTGTGCCGCGATATTCAGTCGTTTTTTCTTTCCACCTGCAAAATTTTCACTTAAAAAAAAGAAAAAGTTATGGAATGATCCCTGCATCTTGAAATCCGGAAGCTTTTCCGATGAGTCACCAAGGTTCTGTCCAGATGTATCCTTATTCGTCAAGAGTAGAGGCTTTGACTCGGGTGTGGTGGTCTGTCTCAAATCCACACTCATATTAGATGAAAGGGCATCATTACTCATTACTTTTAAACTTAAAAACTGCACTATGAGCAGTCTGGCAAGAGTCCCCAAAGCCGTGTTCTGAGAGTAGTAGGTAGGTGGAGTAGTAGGCAATGTGATAATTACAATTTACAATGGCGTCTTTGCCATTGTCCGACAGGAAAGAAACGACACACATCTACATCCATACATCTTTGTATTGGGTTAAAATCGATGAGGCAAAAGCCATGTCACGTGGTTTCGAAGGGGCAAACAAGTGATGAAATCTGCCGATGTAAGAAATCGCAGTGGAGTATGTTAATTCATAATTCTAGACAACAGAAAATGAAGAACCTTTTATCTTAAACACGAGAATGGCAAATTTATGGGTGTAACTGATAACATTTTTTGGGGAATGTAGTTGCGATCGCAGTTGTCCTCACATTGTATAATAAAGCGGTAGAAGTTGTTGAAACTCGAACTATACATTTTGCACGACTAATATCGTTGTCTCATTTTGAGAGAATAAACAGACTCGACGGCGATTGCACGTATTGGCAAATTTTATCACTTGTTGCCCCCTGAATTATCACGTGACATCTCTCTTATTCCGTCAATTGCTAAAGCGCGTGCAGAGATGGATACACATTTCTTGCGAAAAATGTTCATATCAATGGCTTTTCACTTAACCTCGCTTTGAAACAGAGGCTTGGGACAACTCAGGAATGGTTTATTACCCTATGTAACTGAGATAAAATAACTGAATCTTGCAGTTAAAGTTATATTATTTTTCCTTTCAGATATTTTATGAGCTACGTTTTGCAGTTCCAGTTCCACAAGGCGGCTTGTAAAGAAGCAGGTCACAAAGGACCCCTTCATACCTGCTCCATCTTTAATTCCACAAAAGCAGGAACAAAAATTGGGTAATGTTATCAATACGTTCAGCGATGCACTTTCTTACAACCAAGTTGAGGATCTTAAACGGCCAGTGGCTTTTACGGTATTAAAAAAGGAGGCTTTAACTGACGGTTTAAATTATCCCAAATTTCAGTTGTCAGCTTTCACAATTCAGTTTACATTTCATCTTTATCACTGCGCATAAGCTCATATCGATGTTTCACTCCTAAGAGTATACAGGATGTTTGTCAGTCACGAACCTTGTTTAGTGGCCTTAGATTCCCATGAGTCTCCTGTGGCTCAGTGGTAGAGCATCTGGGCTAGCCACCAGGCCCTAGTTGTTCAAAAGTTGGATAGCGCTATCCAACGGATAAATCACTATCCCACGGATAAGTGTTAGGGAAACCAATTGCGCTATCTAGTGGATAGTGATTTATCCGATGGATAGCGTTATCCACCTTTTAAACAACTGGGGCCAGAAGGTAATAGGTTTGACTCCTTTTGAAAGTTCTCGGATTTTTTCTTCCGAGCCGCTTATGTCTCTGACTGAAAAAACATCTTTCTCAGTTTGCAATTTTTACAAAACATTTTTTTACGGTGTTGCGTAGTTATCTTAATACCTTTTCGGGTCGAAGCAAAAAGTTGTAGTAGGATCTGACAGACACGAGATAGTGCACGATATAAAAAATAGAAAAGAAGCCGCCTTGACATCGTGACTTTAGAAATTACAAATTGTACCTTGACAATTTTTAAGGATGCTTCTCAGGACTTAACTAGTTAAGGCTCATCCTCGGAAACCCAGGGGCAGTCAGTCGGATCGGGAGAAAGGGCGTGACGAAAGTTTTCAAGCGCTGGCCGAAAAGCCCTTGGGTACCAACTTCCACCAGACAATTTCCAAACGGTTAAGCGAATGCCGGCTCCTGATTGGGCCCAAAACATGCTTTGTATTATTACTTTTTGTGCGCAATCGTCGAACAGCATACCCTGTCTCCTTTTCGTGTGTTCGTAAACGATGGCTATTGTCCCGCCACACTTTTTCGGTTCTTTAGTTTGGCTCCATTAAATCCCATAGCAGTCGAATGCTGATCGGCAAGCCGGCCAGCCCACCTTGTATTTTTAAACAAAGACAGATTTTACCAAAGTCATTAAGGAGTATAAGCCTCCCCCCCCCCCCCCCCCCCCCACCCCCACAACCTGGCTGATGCACCTCACATACACACACGTACGCCCAATGGCCATTTCAAGCTTTAATGATTTAACTAATTTGTATATTTGGGTGCCTTTGATGGCTCAATTTAGGTTTCTGAGACACTGCCCACCTACCCCTCCCCTAAGCCAACATTTTGCCTAAGTGAGTTAATGTTAGCTTAGGGGAGGGGTAGGTGGGCAGTTTACAAAAAACTAAATTGATCCCATTTGATTTCTCTCAACAGTGAGATGTTGAAGATGGGCAAGAGCAAACCTTGGCCACAAGCCCTTGAAAAACTTACCGGAAGTCAGACGCTTGATGTTGAAGCGCTCACTGAATATTTCCAGCCCCTTCGTGATTGGTTGGTGAAGCAACGAGAGGAAATCGGTTACCCCGCGCCGGGATGGAAAGAGGAACCAACATCTGGAATACCTGAGCTCACTCCAGTCCGGTTTTACTTGTTTGCCTTGTTATTCGCATTAGTTGCGTTCCTTTAGATGAAGCGCTAGCGTTTTGATCCGGAAGCGACTCTCGCTCTCTACATTAACCATGTTAGGGTAGAGTAGGGCAACATTCCGCATATTATATACTCTGATTGTTTGGTTATAACTTTTCCTGATTCTTTCAATTCATAGCCTAAGTAGCGACCCGTTGAGAAACACAGGGCGTAAGGAAAAGTGCGCGCATGAGTGATTCTCTCAATTCATAGCCTGAGTAGCGACCCTTTGAGAAACACAGGGCGTAAGGAAAAGTGCGCGCGTGAGTGGATGTTTATTTGTATCTGGAAAACCAAGTCCCCAAATTTCTCCAAGTCAGATCCTAATTTTTAATTGTTATTAGAACCCGATCGCCCTAGATCGAGCCCAAAAGGATATCGGGCCCAATTGTTTAAATCGGGTTTGATTACTAATCAGGTCGGTTTCCACGGGCCTCTTTAACCTTAAAAACTGGTTCGGGAGGAGGACGCGCGTAAAGGGTGCTTCCTCTTCCCTCGTGCGTGCCCTTCCCACTCGCGCGCGCCTCTTCAATTTGCGCCCCCCCTGCCCTGTATTTAGGGAGCTTTAGCATCGACGAAGGCAATGGCAGCGAAAACGTCGGTGTTAAAATGAATTCCCGTTTTTTCAATCTTTGTGGGGTTTATTCCAATTTGCTGAAAATGGCAAGTATAGGCGAATTTCGCTGGAGTTGATTTCTTGAGGACCGCACTCAAGTTTAGAGAGGGAAAAAGAGATGAGTCGTCGCTTATTAACGTCCTCTATAAAACTTGCAATTAAGCATTTTCACGTCGTAGTCGTGCAAGGACGGTAGAGAAATGTGCACAAAAGCGTGATGCACATGCAAAGTTGTTGTTTTGCGTAATAAACCTATTGCTTTTTTGACGTCCTCGTTGCCGTCGCCGTCGTCGTTGCTAAAGCTCCCTATTGTCGTGCGACCACCCCGCAGGCTATTTTCTCCAGCCTGACGTCTTTGTAAAGTAGGACTTCGTAGATAGAGAGTGTATATTTAGACATTAATTTGTTCACCCCGTATCATTATTAGCAATACTTTTTTGTGATTTCATCTAGTGGACATCGCAAAAAATGTAGAATAGAATATGTTTCTAAGTTTGAATGATTGTCTACAATGTGAAAATGAATAAAGAAGAGTCGGACAGAATTTGTGCCCCCAGTAACTATGAACCTTAACAACATTACAGAAAACCCTTTCTTTCCTCACATGTTTCCAGTCCTAGAGGCCACGAAATTAGTGTGTTACCCCTGCGTAGCAGACACTCGGAAGGGAGAGGTTGTCAGAGAGAGATCGGGCTCGCAAGAACACTAACGGCTCGCCCTTCGTGCTGTCGCGGTTCCGTTTTTCTCGTAACCTGCGTAGGAAAAATTATCTCGAGGAAGTGCGCGTTCTCCTCGCGCGCCGTATGAAAAGTACCGACCGCGGAGGACACCTGCTTCACAGGCTACTTATCTCCTTTTCCATTCCTTTGGACCGCCTGCCAAACTGAGGCCCTATAATTTCGGTCCAAAATCTGTAAGTGCAAAATTCTGCAAAACCCAAGATCATTGCTTTGAAGTGTATTGAGCCTCGTGCAAAACCGAAATGTGAGAAACAGAAATAAAGGCAAATATTTTTCACAAGTCTTCCTTAACCCGAACGCAGGTTACTTCAGACTAGTAAGCTGGGAGCCGAGTTACTCCACAGGAAAACCGTCGAGCGAGGGCGTATTGAAGACCGAGAAGAAAAGATAATTCTCGTCCCACCCTAATCCGTTATTATAACGTCGTTGTTTGCAGGGCATGAGAACTAGACGGATTTTAAGAAAAAAGACGGACTGCAATTCGAGACTTTTGTGATCTGGTAGCCTGAGTATCAGGCCTTCCTAAGTGGCTAGGGGAGAGGAGATCCGCTTGATACTCAGGCTAGTGATCTGGGTGAATGGACGGACGGGTGAGTGTCCAGTCACTTTCGGCTGAGATCAGACGACATTTGGAGCTCAGCGGTACGTACCACGAAATCAATGCGCACGCTGTTTCACGTGCGCCTGGGGAAATTCACCAAATATCGTAAAAATGGTAGTTTAAGAGTTGCCTACCATGATATTTTAACGCAAAAAACAAAAAAAATGGGTTTCACAACACTTCTCATCCAACGATGTGGACGTTGTCTTCTTCATCGTCAAGTAAGGTTCCTCTTTTCTTCTGATCATGTCTTTATTTACAGTGACACTCTTCGTCTCTTCATGTGCATGGTTAACTTAAACCTTGCCGGCGTTATGCAATGCTGTTTTGTTGTTTATGGGGTTTGAACTGTTGTCGGCGTAAATGAAATCGTGTGGTACAACCATTTCGTGTTAATGTAATGTTGTCTTAGTTTATTTGACCGGGATCAAAGAAAGCGTTAAAATGGACTCTTCCATGTTTTTTCCAATACTTTGACAGGGAACGGTAACCTAATATTCATCCACACTTTAACTTGATGTCAGACAACGCAGAGGTATTTTGCAGAACGATGAACGGCTGCCGAACGCCAAGTGACTCCGAAATTTACTGATTAGGGGCAAGGAAACTAAGTGAATAAATAAGGTTCATTTTATGCAGGTCGAACTGAACTTTACCTTGATTCACTCAGTTTCCTAACCCTAATCACTAAACTTAAGAAACATTCAAAAGACTTTTGGTAGCCATGCAGTGTCCTGAAAAATAAGCTGCTGGTCAGACATATAGTGCAGATATTGCTGGTTTGCTGGTCCCATGCAACAGCTATTTAATGGTTGACTTGGACAAGAGCGTTTCCCTCCACTGGGAACTGAACTCGAGTGGTTCCAAACACAAAGTATCTTCGCAAATTCGCAAAAATGTTTTCACAGCTTTGGATGGTGATAGGGTGAGAGAGGATGAACTTGTCCTTCCCTAAAAATGTCTAAGGTTATAAATTTGCCATTTTGTGGAGCCATTTTCTTCTTATTTTTTTTTACATATATAGTCCCTTAACTCATGCAGTCTAAACTATAGTCTTGAATGATGATTTCTTACCAAAACTCTATGAGTTCAACTGACTGCCAGGTATCAAGAACCCTTCCTGGATACCCAGCTACTTAATTTTAAAAGAATTCTTTAACAGAAAGGGCCTTTAAAAGTGTGTATCCTTAATTTCATCAGGCACATGTTGTGACAAGACGTCTGTTATCATCAGGAGCTTCTGTAAGTTTCTCTGAGATTTTTACAAATAACCAGTAGGTTGGTAATAATGCTAGATGTAGGATGCTTTCAACACTGCTGATCCTAGAATGTGAGACCAGAATAAAAAATGGTGTTAATCTTCATTAGTCTTTCCCTACACAGTTTTCAGACTCTGTGGTGACAGAGTCTGAAAACTAATGTACTCGCTGCTTCATGAAAAAAAAAATGTCCCACGATAAGGGATGAGGGGAATGCAATTATTGCACATTGTGGAGCTGAAGATTTACAAGTTTGGTGAAAATCTGTGGTACATGTACATGTAGATGGTCCTGACTGCATTATGGCAATAAATTAATTATTTGACAGTTTGATGTGACTTCATGATACCACAAAGTAAAGACTTCTTACCCATGTTTGTCTTCTGTTTTTATAACTTTGTTAAGAAAGCATTGAAACAACATCTAGTAGGGTAAAGGTAGTGTTTTTTTTCATCCTTTCATCCTTCTTTTGGCATTATTTTTTATAGAAAAATGTACCAGTCCTGTGTAACTTGTGGCTCTAAGTTTTTACTACAGTGTAGTTTAGGAATAAGTATTTTCTACTACAGATGTAGTTCAGGTGTAGTAGGCTACTTCTGAGGTTGAGCGCTTACTGTGTATATTAATTAAATGTGTAAATAAATTTTTGAGAGTGTTGTCTCCTTTAACTTTCTTCTGTTAAACAGAAGGATGTCTCATCTATCAGAAATATTGGTGTATCTGCTCATATAGACTCAGGAAAAACCACTCTCACAGAACGTTTGTTGTTTTATACTGGTCGTATAAGTCATATGCATGAGGTAAGATACCTCATCTATAGCTTTGTTTATTTTGTACTCTAACAGTGCATTTTGTATGTGGGAAGTACATATACATGTAAGGCCGCATTCATTGACATGGAGGCCCTGTTTGGGGAGAGGGGTGGTATACGTTGAAGAGTAGGCCATGTCCCTCTCAGTATTCAACCCATCTTTATGTCGTTTGTTGCCATTTCGTCTCATCCATTGTCACTGTTTCAAGGCCATGCTGCATGTCAGAATTTTACCCAGGCCTCCCTCACAAATGCATGTTATAATACACTGTATCATATATATTGTAGTTAATTTTTTATTTCAGTTAATTTTTATTTTTCCATGATTGTTTTTGGGTATGGTGATGTATGTTAATGAATTTAAAACAAAGGAAAAACAAAAATTAACTGAAATAAAAAATAAACTGCAACATATACAAGTACGTGTAAGTCCTAAACAATAGTGAATTCCATTGAAATAGTGAATCTTTGACTTTCAAAATTTCCATGTCATTTTTTATCTATATTATTGCTACTAAAGCTACAACAACTATAAGTCACCTTTGTTATCCAGAATTTCAATGACAATTTTTATTAATATTATTGCTACTAAAGCAACAACTACAGAAGTCACCTTTGTTATTCAAAATGTTTATCGAAGTAAGGAGAGCAAGAAATTGTGGGATGGCCTTTTGTATTAGAAGGTTGGAAATTTGATTCTTTCATAAGTGTTCAAGAAGTCAGAATGCCCTTCCTGGGAATCCAAAAAGTTCTTTGCCTACAATGACGTATTCTTTCATCTAACGTATTTAATGTGGATTGCTGTATTGTTACTGACCTACCTGACCCCTGACCTTGTTTTCCTGATGTGACTAGGTGCGTGGCAAAGACAATGTGGGAGCCACAATGGATTTTATGGAACTTGAACGGCAGAGAGGGATCACTATTCAGGTGGGAAATTAATTTAAAGTAATGTAATGCTATGTATATGGTTCAGATGTTAACATGCAGACTGTTTGTACATTCATTTGATAGGTAGATGATTAGAAAAAAATGGCATTGAAGTGTGTATCATCTTAATATTATTAGTCTTAAGCAATAGTCAATTATTAAATGTACACTGCATCTTACACTCTAAATTAATGTTTAACTTTAGTCAGCAGCTACTTATGTAACCTGGAAAGACATGAATGTCAACATCATTGACACTCCTGGTAAGTTGTACAAGTCGCATTACACATACAATATTGTACATAGTTCCCACGTGAAGGGGATGGGCAGTACTCTCTTTATTGAGCTGTTATACTTACCAGTTTTTGGGGCACAAAAGGGTATAATCTGTCTGACAAAGTTTTTTAAACCATTTGGGTCTAATTGGCCAGGTTTAATTTGTTCCACCTGAAACCGGAGTCTAAAGTTGACCATGTTTCTGTGTCATTTTATTTTTGTTCCTTGAGAATGGCAGCTTAGGTCTGAAATGGGGTAGCACTAAATATTCATTCATTTGAATGGCTACACCACAGAATTATATCTCCATAACAGATGCAAGAGTTAAAATGACAAATTTATCATCTCATCTTAACTTTATAGTCTTGGGTTGAAAGGATATAAGTGCAAAAGAGGAAGTTGTCCTCTTTTGATATCCCTGCGTAACACTGGATAATCCTACAGACGGCAAAACTGCATAGTGTACGAATTTTTGTAGGCTGTAACAGTGGCAAATTAACATCATACATGTTAATGGACTTGGGCATTACCTTTGAAATTCTAGGGCATGTGGATTTTACTGTAGAGGTTGAGCGATCGCTCAGAGTTCTTGATGGAGCTATTTTAGTGTTATGTGCAGTTGGTGGAGTTCAGGTTTGTTCATCATTTAAAGCCCTAGTAACCATTAATGTACATTGTACATGTACATACACACACTTCAGACAGTGTCTACCCCGCAACTGGAGGTTTCTCTGTTGCATGGCTTTTAACGCTTACAAAGTTGTGCATGTGGCTTGTTTGTTAAATGGTTGGTTTGTTTCCACCCCATGAGAAACCTCTGCAGCAAACCGCTTGTGATTTCCATTGACCATGCGCCAGATCATGACGTGAATTGTATCACCTGAAAGATACATATAAACTACTTTTACTCGTCCCATTTCCCGACAAGTGGTCTTATTTCCGGACAACAAAACATGGAATATTTTTTGAATATTTCGAGAAAATACTATTCAAGACATGCATTTCCCTTCTGGAATTTGTCATGCAACTTGACTCAAGACTCAACTCTGCTTATATGGATTATGTTGAGGGTTTTTTTTGTGTGTTTTTTATCTTTTGTATAAATTTTATTTTCTTTTGTCTTCGGGTATAATAATGTATAATAATGAGTTTAAAATAAGGGAAAGTAAAATTTAAGCAAAGGATAATTATATGCACGTAATTATACTACATCAAATACTCTATAATTTTCAACATTACAACATTATCTTCTTCTTTTCATTTTTAAGAGACTCTTTCCCTCAAAATACGTTTATTTTATTTTCTGTGATCTTTGCTGTACTAATAAGGCTTCTATATATGTGGACATTTCCTGGAGCCATTGTTTTTACATTTGATAACATTAATTTTTGTATCCAACAGAGCCAGACATTAACTGTAAATCGTCAAATGAAGCGTTACAATGTACCTTGTATTGCCTTCATCAATAAACTGGATAGGTGAGAAAGCATGAAAGATGACTAGTATTAGGCTAACTAAATATTTTTGCCTTTTCTTTCTCCCATATTCTTTATTGAAATTAGGGACTTTAAGATTCACTACTGTACGGAGACTGAGGTACTCTTGCAATGACATGAGGTCAATTAAGTCACTTCTTGTGATGTCACCACCTGGGTTGCAGTATGGCTTTCCTGCTGGCTCTCGCCTTGTTGTTTGGTACAGCTGACTATTAACTACATTTTCTGGTACCAGAAAACAAGGTTATAGCCGGTGCAGGGAAAGCCCCACTTCAGCCCGGGTGGTGATGTCACTGGAAGTGATTTTGACCTCATGTTACCATAGCACAATGTACTTAACACCTCTCCATAGTGAATCATATAGCCCCTATTATTTTCTTCACAATACCCATAAAAATTTTGTACATGTATTTTCAGTGATAGTCATTTTAAAGTACCAGATTCATACATTGTAGGTTAAACAATGTTGGACCATGTACATATTTTATTATAAGGTTTAAATACAATTTAAATACAATTATTATTGTATCATTAAATGTATTTTTGTCCTCTTTTTCGTCTTGTGCTAGAATGGGAGCAAACCCATCTCGTGTCCTCAGTCAGATCAGGTAAACCAGTGCCTATTAGTAATGTACATGTACATAAACAGTGCTTGAAAAAAGCCTGAATTCTAGCTTGCCCAAAGGACAAGCCTGTCTCACATTTTGCTTGCTCAGAGTCAATGCTCGATTGTCTTAATGACAAGGTTTAGCAAAATATCATGATTTTTCAGTGGTAAGCAAATCTTTTGGCTTCGGCAAATAATATTATCATTCTGCGAGACACTGACAAATCACGATATTTTGCGATAACCGAGTTCAATAATTGTTTTGTCATTCAATCACCAAGTTTGTTTTTTAATGAATATCTTCGGGAAGTGAAGCAATCTGCCATTTTTCATGCAAGAGTAATCGTAAGAAGGAGAAAAGTGTGGTTTCATTTATGCGTGAGCGGAACATTATTTGCTGCAAGCCAAACATGGTTAGACGACATTGCGCATGAGCAGACCATTATTATTTTGTATGCAGTTATTTGCACGTCACGTGGTGGACTTTCGGCCAATGAAAAGGAAGAACAATTTGCATTGAATGATAATGATATTTAGTGACATGATAACATGCTGGGTAGCCTGAGAAAAGCAGCGGACATTTCACAATGCTACCACTGGTATGTTGAGGAATGTGAACTTTTTACTGGGGAGGTGTCACCACCCAGTTCTGAGTATTGCTTCTGATCAGTTGTGTCATGGTAAGAAAAATTTGCTTCAACCAATTATAAGCACTTCCTAGATCTGGGTAGTGACATGTCGTCAGCATGGAGTTTCTCAGGTGTTATTTTGCAGGAAAACTAGCATGGTGTACGTGGTGAAATGTTAGCTGTTTTATCAGGCTAAATGCCAGGACTTTTTATCACTTTGTACAATTAATTGAAAAGGATAGAATGCGGTGACTTTGCAGATGCACCATCCCTTTGCTTTGAAACTTGGCGAGTTTACAAATATTATTATTCAAGGCATTCTTTCAAGGGGGGTCAGTGCATTTTTTCTTAACCTACGTGTAGTCCATAATAAAAGTTGACAAAAGCCATGGAAAAGTCTATAGATAAATAATCATAGATAATTAATCAATTTTTTTGTAAATTGAAAACATTGGTGGGTATATTTATTAATTTTAGTTATGAACTATTGTTTTCTTTTACTCTGACAAAATCAGCCTCAAATCTTGTACATTGTAACATTTGAGCTTTGATTTATTTAGAGCAAAATTACAACACACAGCCGCCTTTGCTCAGTTGCCAATTGGTGTAGAATCAGAACTGAAAGGTGTTATTGATCTTGTGCGATGGAAAGCTTACTACTTTGTAGGACATCAGGGGTGAGTTCATGTAAAGCCAGCAAGACAAGGATTATTGTTAAGTTTATTAATCAAGCGTGATTGTTGCAGCTTTTCTTTTATTAGTAGATACTGTAAATCCTGCATAATTCCCTGGGGGACGTATTTATTTTAAGCACCTTTGAGGGAGGGCTTTATAATAGAGAGGGGGGAGGGTTATTTTTGGAAGCAAATAATTTTGGAAGGGAAAACACTTATCAAAAGGTTTGAACTTCAAGATAGAGTGAAGGAAAACCGCGAAAAAGACTCATAGTGGCATCATTTGTATGACATATTGCAAAGACGCAGGATGCTTGTTTCAAACACATTTTCAGTTAATGGCCGCCATTGCTTTTTAGCTCATAAGTTCTACTTAAGGGTTATTCAATCAATGAGTATAGACTGGTCAGTAGGTTGTCCTACCTCTCAATTTAGACGTGCTTGATAGTCCCTAAGAATGTCTGCAAAGGAGGCTATGTACCTAATTTATGTCAACCATCAATCTTGAACATCCTCATGTAGGTCCCAGGTAGAGGAAGGATTTATTCCTGAAGATATGATTGAAGAGTGCACAAAGAGAAGACAGGAACTAATCGGTAAACTAAATGATAACAATAATGTTATACCTTGCCTTATTGCTAATGTGATTGATTCTTGAATTTGAACGTTCACATGTGTAGCCGTGCTACAACTTAGCAGCAGGAGAAATCCTTCAAATTAATTAATTTGATAGTGGGTTTCCAAACTTGTCAGGGTGTTCATCAGGCACTGGAAATAGGAGACTTCTCCGTTTACTATGCAGAATTCTACAGCTAATGTTTGGTAGCCTGTGAGTAGTTTTTATTCAGACGTGGAGCCTTTTTCAAAATATTCTCCTGTAACGTTACACCTTTTTCCTGCTACTAGAATTGAAAATGAAAACCTTGCTTGTCCCAGGTTGAAACTCAGGTTTGCTTAGGTACATGTGCTGGTAGTAGCTTCCACGTTTTCTGTCAGTCTCACGTTTTCTCTCAGTAGTAAAAGCCAGTGTGTGAACGAAAAATAGATAATGGTAATGATTAAATTAATAATGGTGTATTTTTATAGTTTTGCAGCTGAAGTTCAATTCTAATCATAAATTATTAAGCTACCCAATGAATGTTGCATGCTTTTGCTGACTAGTAACAATTATTTCAGTTTGAAGGTGTCTTACCCATAATTATGAAAAAGTACTCTTTGAATTGATAGGAGCATCTAGGGAAAACTCTACCCCCCCTCCCCCCCCCAACTGAAGCCTCGCCCTCGTCCCTGGATCTGCCACCACTTTGATCAAAATAACTCTTTTTTATTTCCCTAGAAACTGTCGCCGATGTTGATGATGTTCTTGGTGAAATGTTTTTGGAAGAGATCCAGCCAACAGAAGAACAACTAATTGTAAGTGTACATGTACATGTATGTACAATGCAATAACAATATAATTATTTGCTTTCAAGCAGGTTGAGCCCAATTTGTACAGAGATGAGCAAATTGGCCTGCTCCCAATTCATTAGTCTTCATTGCTCAGTTGATAGAGAACTGCAGTGCTATTGCAGAGGAGAAGAACATTTTTGTGTTCTGCTCACCTACTCCATAAAGCAGGCACGTGAAATTATGAAGTTTCATGCCGCAGTCGCGCAGCAGCGGCTAAGAAATATACAAAAAGCGTCATGCACGTGCAAAGTTGTTTTCTGCCAATCTAAACCTATTGTTTTCTTTTGCTGTTCACCGTCGCCTTTGCAAAAACTCCCTATCGTTGTGATCGAGAAATTTTGCTACCATGGTAACATGACGTCAAACTTCTCTCTGTTTAAGAAAAGACAAAGGGCGATTTATCTTGAGAACATCACATGACCTAACGCCTTAGGACAAAGAAGAGTTCGAGCTAAAAGTCTTTTTTTAACAGCTCTGTGGTGAATTGATTTTGATTAGGTTGCCAATTGCCTGTATTAGCTTGTCCAGGGTATTCTCTTTTTTAATGTTGTGTATGATTGACGTCATTGATGCATTAACACTTAGGTTCAAACATTGTAATTAAGTGGAATTTTTAAAACAGCTCTTTTGGTGGTTTGATTGATAGGCTGCCATTCGTCGAGCCACTATTAAGAGAGCGTTCACACCAGTGTTTGTTGGATCAGCCCTGAAGAACAAGGGAGTACAGGTCTGTTACGCATGTATTAATTTTGTTTTCTTTCCACTCTTAACTTCAGTGTCAAAAGTAATAATAGAAACTATTAGGAAGAGATTTGCGTAGAGTGTTTTTCCCGTATTCTAAAACAATAGACACCCGGGAAAGCCTCATTTTACTATGTTTCACCATAAAAGTTAACGTAGTTATTTTTATTGAAGGAGATTAAGCCCTATCCCGATCGCAAAATGGTAAAACTTCTAACATTTGATAACTTGCTGTCGCCACTACGACATTCTCGCTAAAACTCGTCGTAGGATGGCGACGGCTTCACGTTTTCGCGCCAAAACGACGTTTGTTCACGCGCGCGCACTACCTAGTATTGAGAAAATCTCGTACTCATAGTCGTTCATAATCTAAAGCTCTCTATTCTGCTACTCCCACAGCCTCTTTTAGATGGTGTCGTCGACTACTTACCAGACCCTAGTGAGGTGAAAAATTTTGCCCTCGATGCTGAAAAGTAAGTTGTTAACTAAGGAACATTCGCCCTAGTGAAATCTCAATAATACAAGATAACAAGGATGGAAACTACATTGTACACCTTATTATCATTTATTGCAAAATAGTGGCAAATTTAGTTATTGTTTTTGTCTTCGCGATAATCGGCTCTCAATGCATCGTTTAACATATAGTTCTCTTAAATTAAACAGATGCTTTAATGAATTCCATGTCCATTTTGCTGTGCATCTGTTCTCTCTTACCCAGTATGTATTCATGGGATGAATGAGTGGGAGCTGTAATAAGACGCAACCAGCGTTATAATCAAGTAAATACAGCGTTCCGATTCCGCTTACGACCCAGTGAAAACTAGGTCGTCGAAGTCAATAGTAGCCTGAGAAAACAGCCGACATTTGGCGACGCTACCGCTGGTTTCCTCGCCAAATGACGTCTAAGAAACGAGCGCAGAAATTCCATACTGATGACGCGTCACTACCCAGATCTGGGTAGTGCTTCTGATTGGTCATGCTGCGTGGGAAATTTGATCCAACCAATCAGAAGCAACACCCAGATCTGGGTAGTGACGCGTCATCAGTATGGAATTTCTGCGCTCGTTTCTCAGATCTCATTTGGCGGGGAAACCAGTGGTAGCATCCCCAAATGTTGGCTGTTTTCTCAGGCTAAGTCAAAAGAGGAAGACGAAGAGCTAACGCAATCACTGCTAGTAGGAACAAGCATTGTGATTGTGATTTTTATTTGGGGCTTCCTTATGATTAGATCGCAAGTGACGAATTCCCTTGATGGAAACGTCAGGGGCACCCAACGACTGTTTTCTGCAAAATATGTGTTCGAAGAAGCAAATACTGCCTAGAATTTTCTATTACTTGAGGACCGCTACAAATTGCCAGACGACCGTTCTTTTCATGTACAATTTTGATTGAAACTCATGATGAGATGACATCCAATAGTTTAATAGATGACATCCAATGGTTTAATTTTTCACATTTCACTCCCTTACTTAAACTATTCTTCGAAGGAAAAAAGAAACCCTAAATTTTCGGATTCAAAAGTGTGATGGAGAGAGGAATCAGAAAAATTCACACCTTCGTAATACGTTAAATTGCATTTAAAATCCTCGGGAAAATAATGCTGAAGCCCTTGTAATTTCGAAAGGAATCACGTTCCCCTAGGATGACCTGCACTGTAACAGATACAAATTTTATAGCGCCGCTCGCAGTGCATTTGTAGAGATCTAAAAGTACTCAGAATAGCCTCTTGAAGAAATTCATCAGGCTAGTGAAGTTATTAAGTCGATTTAAATGTTCTTAAAACAGTCATCGAAACTGTCAGCATCATTAAGACGTTAAGACTGGCTATGTTTGAAGAACATTTAAATCGACTCAGAATAGCCTGAAAAGTGTTTTCAATGTATGTAGGAGGAAACCGTCGTTGGGTGCCTCTGAAACGTTCTGATTCTTGCCACTCCGATTCCTTTGCGCGTGTGACTGTACTCCTCTTGCGACTACGTCGCTAGTGAAACCCAGCCTTTTCATTTTTATATTAGGGACTTTAAGATCCAACGACGCGGACAGCAACGAGAACGTCAAAAAAACAACTGGTCTAATAAGCAAAACACAACTTTGCACTTGCATCACGTTTTTTTGCACATTTATTTCCTGTTTTTGCACGACTACAACGTGAAAATGCCTAATTTTTCGTTTTATGGAGGACGTAAACAAGCAACGACGAAATTTTATTTCTCTTTCTAAACTTGGCTATCGTCCCTTGAAATTCAGCTTCAGGAGGGTTCGCTTACATTTGACAAGTAAGTGGGCAGAAATAATCGCTATTGAGACTGAAGGAACGCAAATTCACTTTTTAAGCGACGTTCTCGTTGCTGTCGCGTCGTTGGATCTTAAAGTCCCTATTGGTTAGTATTCACAACAGCGCTCCCTGTACGTACAACTAATTTATTTTGATTTATAGTGCCAACGAAAAAGTTGAGCTTAACAGCAAAATAAGCTCTGATCACCCATTTGTGGGTCTGGCTTTCAAACTTGAGGTGAGATTTTTTTCGTATTCACCCTGTTTCATTAAAGAGATCTACTACTTGAGATCGTGAGAAAAGGCTTCAAAATTAATACTGTGGCTACTAGCGTTCCTGTGATAAAGGACATGCCTTTTGATCTGAAGAATATAGAATAAGTTATCTATACTGAGAAGTGTAAATGAGAAGCTGAAACCAAACTTAGATGAAATGTCTTGAACTAAGGATCACAGCAAGAACTGGATGGCTGAAACAACCCGCTTCACAAAGGCGTTACCTACAACTTCCAGAATTTAGTGTTCAAATTTAAAGAATTTAGTGTTCAAATTTAAGTAATGCGAGCGAAATTTAAGCGATATAGTCTTTACTTGTACAAGAAAACAAAATCCTTTATCATTGCGGTAGTCCGCGTTTTAAAGTGAGAAGCCTGTATCCTTCTTCAAGACTTCACTCCTTTAGATGTGCATCTGAACAACTTTGTGGAACGGAGTCACTGAGGACCATGAGGTCAATGACATTCTTTAAGGAGTTTAATTTTCAATGTGCGTCAAATTTCGTTTTAGCAAGTATAATAATAGGTGTACATAATGATTAGTTAATTTCTAATTTTAATTTCTCTCTTTCGTTTCCTCTTATGTTTATGTTCTATTCTCTTTTTCCTTCCTTTTAGAATTATTATTATCATTATTATTATTATTATTATTATTATTTGCTCTTTCTCGGAGATATTAGCTTTTACAGCTACACTGTAAATCCGAGGTTTAAATAAAGGTGATGTTACGTTATGTTGCTATCACAGAACGCATGGCCTCATGTGAAGGATCGGTTGCAGTGCGTCCTTCCCATAACACCCCTCGTCCCGTGTCAGAGCAAAGAGAGACGCCTGGGAACGAGACACTGAGCTGTGGCGCTCGCTACCATGGCTAAACGTGTTAGAGACTTTCCTTTTGATTGAGTGGGATTTCTTTTTCCTTGAATAATTATTTTATGTTTAAGATTCTTCATTCCCGAACAAAGATGTTTTGGCAAATGGTGGCGATACGTTCATAGTCAGAGCTCCGTTTTTTAAGCTCGTTTTTTTTTCGTTCTTGTTTCACGTATCCTTATCTTGGTTACAGGCAGGACGATTTGGTCAGCTAACTTACCTGAGAGTTTACCAAGGCTCTCTGAAGCGAGGAGGTTATATTGTGAACACAAGGACTGGAAAACGTGTCAAGGTCCCAAGAATAGTGCGCATGCACTCTGATACCATGGAGGTGTGTTAAAATCTGTGATACTTGTTTACAAATTATTGAGTGTTCCATCGTGAAAATAAACCAAATTTGTGAAAACGAGGTGCTGTCCTATCGGGATCTAGGATTTGAGCTGTTGTCGTCCTCAAGTCTTTTATGTCATGTAACTCCTCGCATATTGCTCACGTGTTCCTCACGTGTCCAAAAAAGAGATGATCAGATGACAATGACATGTAGTTATTTGTCTTTTATCATGAAAATGTTTGAGCTTCCGTCGCCCTCATATTGTCTATGTCTAGTGACTGCTCACACATTGCTCACGTGTTTCTCACGTGTCCAAAAGAGATGATCACATGACAATGAGTCCTTGAAATTAGTTTTGCCGCTGACAAATGTAGGTGTCTTTGTTCTTGTTTTTAAGGATGTACAAGAGGCTAATGCGGGCGATATTTGTGCTCTGTTTGGTGTCGAATGTGCGTCTGGTGACACGTTTACTTTTGAAGGAGCTAAGCCAGTGTCCATGGTAAGCAATTTATTTGTAAATGTTGGAAACAGTTAAAATTGCACTGAAAGCCAACGGCGATGATACGCCACTTGCACATCTCCCATAATGCACCTTTTTTGCATAAGCATAGTTTTCGTTTTCTCTTGGGACGGCTGTAATACCCAGGAGAAATGAAAAACAAAGGTTATGCAAAATTTTGGGGCGCAAATAAGGTGCATTATGGCAGATGTGCAAGTGGCGTATTGAAAACCTTACATGAAATGTGAAAACTTACGCATGACGTATGAAAAGTCTGCGCGGGGCGTGACAAATGTGCGAGAAGCGTGAAAATGAGTGCATGAACTGTGCATGAAGCGTGGAAACAATTTACGCATCACGAGTTTCATGTCACTAATAATACCAACCACCTGAACCGATACACTTGTGCATATAACTTATGTCAATGTTGTTTTATTTCTTTTAGGAGCCGATTTTTGTTCCAGATCCAGTTATTTCATTAGCGGTGGAACCCAAAAACAAGGTGACAACTTCTTTTGTTTTATATACAAGACGCTCTATGAGCGTGGACTCGGGCTGCCATGATTGAGTCGAGTTTAGTGGTTAATTAACGCTTTAATACTAACAATGTTCGGGGAAACAGCCTTCCGTTTCTTTAAACCGCTCTGCGTTTTCACATTTTCCTAATTTAACGCAGTCGTATTATAAAAGTTAGACTTAACAAAACAACTCTCTAAGACCGACACGTTAGTCCCTGCCGTTTTGAGACCTAAGTTTCCCGTAACTACACTCTATCAGTAAGACTAACACCTCTCTAAGACGGACAACAGACACTTTTGAAACCGTCAACGGACACTTGGGAAGTGCTTTATGTAGTGAAAAGTACCTCAAAACGAAAATGTAGGTGCTCTACATGACAATAAATTACAATTTAAGGAAGCAAATTAAATAGCCGAATACATTACGCTTCTCCTACAGATCGTATCTCGTATCTTGTCGGCTTAATACAGTATCGTCAGTATCGTCAAAACTACTGTCCTTTTAGCCTGTAAAACTGATTGAGACCATGTAGTCAACTGAGTCAGCGCTTTCATGTGTCTGCTTTTTAGCTCATGGATGACCTAGTCATTCCATGAACTTTGAGAGGCAGTCGAATGGCACTCGATCACTCACTCACTCCTTAAAAGAAAGGAAGTGTTTTTGAGGATCGCCCCGTCAAATAGAAACGTATTCACATGGATAGTCAGAGGGGCTTTTCATGCAATATCAGGCACAAAACTAAAACTTAATTTGCTTTGCGAGTTTTAAGAAACAGAAAATTACTGCTATTTAACAGCATGTTGAACGCCAAAAGTTGACCCTGTCACGTTTTGTAAGCGCACGACGACAATACCGTTACGTTTTGGAATTTCCGGTTAGATCAAACTACAGTATGACCCCAATAACTCGAACTTCCCGTTAACTCGAACTAACTCCAATTTCCCTTGGATTTTACCACACTTTTCAGTCATTTTTACCCGGTTAATTCGAACTCGGATAACTCGAATTCCCCGCTAACTCGAACTAATTTTAATCGCTGTAACAAACGGATCACGTTTTATCATAAACAAAATGCCTCATCATATTACCGTTTCTTATGAAATACGGTATTTTTTACTGCATAATACACTGAAGTGCTGAAAAATCAGTAACTATCAATTTTTAACCTGTTACATTGAACTTTGCAATCGACCGCGATAACTTGAACCCTCGCTAAGTCAAATGCAGTTTAGTTTCCCTTCAGAGTTCGAGTTACCAGGGTTCTACTGGTTGCGTTATCCTTTATTGTTGAAAAACTAATTTGTTCACATACAGCCCCGACAAACAAATTGTCACGGCGAATGTGTTCCCATTTTGGGGGTTTTGTTAGCTATTGAACTGTCTCAGCCAATTCATCCGTGAGCTGGCTCACAGGAGCCTTTGATCTTTTTCTCAATCGCCACCTTAGAAACGACGAGGGGACTGGGTCGAGTTATCTTTCGCAAAGAGTTATGGGACTGTTACTCGGGTCGGAGGAAAAATTGGCCAATAACTGACCGGCGTGTCTCTTGTAACGATCACAGAAACAATAGACCTTTTTACCTTGTATGTTTTGTTTTCCCATTTCAGACCACGTGATGGTACCCCAGAGAACTGTTTCTTTCAAATGTGCATCCATAGGCATATGTGTGCATAATTAATGAAAAGACAAAGGGCAAATTCCCTGGAGAACATCACGTGGTCTGAATTGGGAAAACGAAACATAAAACGATAGAAACTTGATCAGTCACAAATTTTCTTGATTGCCTCTCCTAAAAGTTCCTTTACGACACCTGGGGGAATCGTGGTTGATCTTGTCCTTTGGTTGTACGCCTTGGCATCGGTGCTTACCCAAACAACATGTGAATGTCCCGAAAGCACAGCTATTTTCCCCATATGCCAGTTATTAGAGTTAAAATTAAACATTTCAACAACTGCTCCGCCCGGAGGCATGAAGATAGGGAAGGCATGGGCCGCTCCATGCATTCCAAAGAAAATGTCTGCTGATGAAACCAGTTCTAACTGGGTTTTCAAATGCAGCGAGTCCAGTTGAGTTGCGACAATGGTGGTGTTAGGAAAGTTTTCTTCCATTTCTTTTAAAACGTCTTTTTCATTAGCAATTTTGCGGTCGACTGTTCCGCCAAAATTCCTGGGGTGACTGTGGTAATCTCTTCTAAAGTTGAGCAGGACCTTTATTTTGTGCTCGCTGCAGTTGCGAGGCCTCGCATGCACAGGGATGCCAAACCGCTGCAGTACGTACTCCCTAAATGGCTGAACGTACTTCAAAGTGTTCACGTTTCGATCTAGCAGAGGACAGTAAGCCCGTGGGTAACGCCATAATAGGTTTTCGAACACAACACGGCTGGAATTTGTAAACAGGCTATCGTTACCGAGTTTGATAAGCTTGGAAAAGACCACACTCCAAAAGGGGTCGAGTGAAGTGGGAGGGTGCGCGTCCATGAGAACGATGTTGAGGCTCTCTGGTGCTATCCCCACAACTTGTGTCGTGATAAAAATATCCATAAGGTCAATGACTGTCCAGTAAACATTGGCATATTCGACCCTTTGAATAGCCAAGTAATGACCAGTGTTGAATGAGTGAGTTGTTCCTATTAACTGCGGAGTCCAAGGAATGATAACTTCCACTGCCAGCCCCCAAGAAGATAACACGTTATTGATGGTCGCCTGATGAAGCTTCTCCTTTAGCTGGTTAATATCTCGATCGCAATACAATGTAAAGAAACCTCTTTGTAGTTGGAAAAATTCGTCTTCTTCTTGCGGGTGCTCTAGCTTGACTTGAAGAACTTTTGCATGTCCAAGCGGTGGTCGAATGGTAATATTCTTGAAATGCAGAATTCCCCTATTCACTTCAGTCATTTTCTGCAGACATGATTCATTCAGATCGCCCACGGAGACACGTTTTCTGGTTGTCACTGGCATTGCTTGCTTTACATTTGTGCCCTGAGGTTCTTGAACATCTCTTTCTTGCGTCCTTGACCAAGAGAGAGTTTGAAGGACATCTGTGCCCTGAGGTTCTTGAACATCTCTTTCTTGCGTCCTTGACCAAGAGAGAGTTTGAAGGAGATAAAGATTGGCTGATAAAATTATGAAACCCAAAACAAGCACGACGGATTTAGTGCGACTGAAGAGTTTTGTTGAACTTACAGTTGATGTCAAACGAGCCATATGGCGACTTCTATTTTTCCCTTGTGGCTTGAGCTTAAGAAGGAGAGAAAAAAAAAAAGCCTCAGTAACATGTAAGTATGATGAAAGAAGTTATTCATTATGGTTACTGGCTTATAGTCAGTACGAATCATGTCAACCGAGGTCTGTGTAAAACTACCTGCAAACGGACGCAACAACTTCCAGCATCCTTGGGCCAACAATGTTAGGAGTTCTGCCGTCCTTGTTGGCAGTGGTGTGCCAACGGATACAACAACTCCCAACAATGTTGAGACCTGCAGTAGGGATCCATATTCATGTTTTCTTAGAGTCGTCAGCCGGGCAAGTAAGCCTGATGGCATACTTGCCTGTTTACAATTTGGGTCGGCCGGACAAAAGTACAGAATTATGATCTTAAAAGAATGGTGAAAAAATTGTGTACAACTTGAACATTTCTGATTAGCATTTATGTCCGTTATAGTTTCCAGGAAAGGGTTGTAACTAAACTGTTAAGTACAACATGCTACCGGCCAAGGCTAAACACAGTTTATTTACATTTCACAAGTTTCCATGATCAGTCAGTTTGCCATGAAGGCACGACGGTGCGCTTGCGTTTTCCGCGGTATATATGCGTCACCTTTTTGGGAAACGTCTTCTAAAAAACTTCACATCTTAAAGCGTATAAGGCACCGGCTTCTGCTTCACCCTTTTTTTTCCGCCAAAGGCGACGAAACGCCTTCTAAAAAACGCCAGGCCTTGATGACTGCTGTCACGATTTCTGCGAACGGCCCCTGAATGCAGTACTTCACAAAATACTGAGCCTGCGATCGTTTCGTAGAAAATGCTACGCCATCAAAGATGGCGCCCAGACTTATTTCATTGCGGACAAAAGCTGCTTGCTATTCTCCATTATTCTCAAAGTTTTAAGTGGATTAGAGAAGTAATCAGAACACAGGGAAAATGTATAAAATCATATAAGAATTTTTGAATAGATTTTGTGGTTGAGCAAAACCTCACTCGTGTGAAGAAGTTATGAAGTTATGAAGTTATCTTAATCGTCCGTACGAGATTGTAGTCGTCTGGGACGACTGGACGACTGGAATCCCTGTGCAGTACACCGTGGGAAGGATACAACCCATAAACTCCAAGAATACCATGTGTAGTGCGCGTGCGTGGCCCCAACAATGTTAAAAGAGAAGCAACGAATCCAACATTGTTACGCTTGTATCACATGCTTCGTTGCACCAACATGTTATTACCATATTATTGCACGGAGCTTTGTATACTTTACACCTTTGCACACCTTCTACATATTTAGTGATTTCAACGCATTAAATATTCAGTTTAGGACATGTAACAGAGACGTTAACATGGTGGCAGCGGTGGGATTTTTTTGTCCTCCCTCACAGCATTTAGATGGCTTAACGATTTAAATCTATTGGCAACCATGGCTTTAAACACTCTTTTATCCAGATTTTAAAACAACGGGACATTACAAACACGACATTGAGGTATTCATCGAAGATCTGACGGAACACTGCACCATGCAAAACTGGTTCGATCCGTCGAAGGAGTCAGAGGCTGCAAAATGGAAAAACCAGAGAAAGCGATGGCATGTCTTCGGGCGTCACTATCCCCTGCGAGCAGAGCGGTCTACAAATACAGTTTAGGGCTTTTAGCAGAAGATCTGGCGAAACCACACTTGGTTATTAATGCCCTAAGAGAATATTATGGCGCAAGCATCGAGGTCTCCGGTGAAAGACAGAAGTTTCTTCGCCTGCTGCAAAATGAAGACGAATCGATCGGTTCTTAGGAAACCCGTATACGAAATCAAGCTTCACAGTGCGAATATGAAAATTTCGCTGACGAGTTTATGCGAGACTCAGTTTATCGCCGGCTTAACGTCTGAAACCCTGCGTGTAAAACTAATCGGTAAAGGCCACAGATACCGAGGTGCCGCACAAACCAAGGTCAAGTTGCGGGAAGTTGTTGAAATCGCAAAAAGCTTTGAGGCGAATACTTCTGCGAATCAGTTAATGAGAACCGCCTGAAGCACCCAGAAGGAGCAAGTAAATGTCACGAACAAATCCACACGTGAGAATCAGACTTCTGCTCCACTAACGCCACTGTGTTTTTGGTGTCGCGGAGCCATCCAAGTCCTCGTCAACATCAGTGCCCTGCGTTTGGCAAGAGATGCAATAAGTGTGGAATCGTTGGTCATTTCGCTCGTGCATGTAAAGGAGGAACAAGAAAGCAAGTAGGCAACAGGCAACAGTCAAATTTCGTTGATGATGACGCAGATGAGGAGGCAGAATGCAAAGTAGCAGAATGCAAAGCAACACATTCACGACGGGAAATCGAAAATTGTGAGAGCACAAATCGACTCAGCTTCAACTTGCAACACCATGCCTAGAGATTTATTAAGCCAGTTACAGTTGACTGTATTCCCTAATTTAAAGGTGTCAAAGACCAAAAGCAGAATCTGCACATGTAGAAGCCAAACAATGCGACCAAAAGGTCAAGTGACCCTTGTTTGCTACAGAAAAGGCAGACTAGGCAGACTACAGACAATAGATTTTCTTGTGGTGAACGTCCCGGGCGACAAACCACCACTTCTTAGCGGAAAGGATGCGCAGGCTCTGGACTATTCGAAGATTTATGCAGACGAAACAAACGCAGTTGAGGACGAGATTCTGCAAACTCCGCAAACACTTCTGTTACACCTGTACATGCCCCAAAACGCCGAGTGCCCGTGGCAAATTTAGACCGGTTAAATGAAGAGTCGAAAAGGCTTCTGAAGAAGGGATTATTAGGCCTGTTACCCAACCTACAGATTGGCTGTTTAACATGCTGGTTAAAGAAAAAACCAAACGGCAAACTTCACATCTGTTTTGACCCAAGCCAGACCGTAAACAAGACCATTAAGAGACCCAAATACACGATACCGACCATCGAAGAGAAGCCTCCTGTACTAACAAAAGCCAAAGTCTTCCCCATTGTTGATGTATCTGAAGCATTCCACACCATTGTACTGGATGAAAAGTCCCCTCCACTCACGACGTTTCAGGGACCAAACGGTCGCCATTGCTATAACCGCATGCCGTTCGGTATTGCTTCTGGTCCGGAGGAATACCAGCGGCGACAGCGTGAATTCTTAAACGGTCTACGCGGTGTAATTAACATCGCCGATGATATTTGCGTGTATGGGTGTGGCGAAACAAATGAAGACGCTGACATCGACCACCACCGAAACTTGGCGCAGCTCTTGGAGAAGTGTGCTGAACACGATCTATGGCTCTCTGCAAATAAAACTTCAGTTCAAATCCCCATCTATCACATTCATGGGGCACAAAGCTTACCCATAAAAGGATGGAGCCCGATCCTGCCAAAGTAGCCGCCATCAGAGAAATGCCAGTTCCAGCCGACAAAGCTGAAGTGCAACGCTTCCTAGGAATGTGCCAATACCTGTCCAAATTCTGTCACAACCTGTCCGAACAGTCTTGCCATTGAGGAGCCTTACCAAAGATGACTCTGTATTTCTATGGTCTGAAAGTCACGAAACAGCGTTTAACTCAGCTAAACGTCTTATCGCCTCAACAATCGCGCTGCGCTATTATGACCCACACTTCCCAGTGACACTTCAAGTAGATTCATCTGACTATGCAATAGGTAGGGTTTTACTACAAGAGGGGCACCCTGTCTGTTTCACTTCACACACCCTCCGCAACACAGAAAGAAACTATGCTCAAATCGAGAAAGAGTGTCTTGCGATCGTATCCTGCATGGATAAATGGCATTACTACTTGCACGGCAAACATGACACTGAGACCACCAACCCCACGAAACAATCTTTAAGAAACCCTTGAGCAGACCCCCCCGTAGATTGCAAAGAATGATGTTGAGGTTGTAGAAATATTAGTTCACTGTTCGTTATAAGAAAGGGAAAGAGCTTTTTATAGCAGATACACTGTCTCGCTCAGCCACCAGTGTTCATAATGACACAACCCCGACAGTCATGCAAGAGTGTGAAGTGTTTCGTGTAGAACTGGCACAAATGGATCTGGGGGCAAATAGAGTAACATATGAAACAATGAACCAGATCAGAGAGGAGAGTTCAAAAGATCCTGTTCTAGCAGTATTGCATAAAGTTGTGCTAAGTGGATGGCCTTCAGAAAGGAAGGAAGTGCCCGAGCAAATCAGAGTTTACTAGGATTCAAGAGACGAGATCACAGTGTATGATGGAATCCTTTACACGTCTCATCAAGTTATCGTACCCACATCCTTGCGACCTGAAATGTTACGGAAGATACATAAAGCTCACCAAGGCGCACATAGTCATACGAGCCATGAAAAGAAATTTTGCCCGATACGGAATTCCAGACGAATGCATAACTGATAACGGCCATGAATACTCGCGTTTCGCTCGCGAGTACGGGTTTACCAGTACAAAATCGACACCCTACCACAGCCAAGGAAATGGGAACGCAGAATCGGTAGTTAAGATTGCCAAGAATATCTTGAAGAAATCCCGTAACGAGGTCCTGTACTTAGCTCTCTTAGCGTACCGAAACACACCCCAACAAGGATACAACTATTCCCCTGCTGAGCGCTTGATGTCACGAAAATTTCGCGACATTATCCCTACATGAAGCTACCAGTCAGCTCTTCCCAAAACTAGTATGTCCTAGGGTTGTACAAGAAAACATTGCAGAAACAGGTCAAAGGTGCAGTACGACAAGAAGGCACTAACTCCGCTTAGAGAGTTCACAGAAGGGGAAAAAGTGCACCTCAAACCCCGCCCCACAAACAGGTCTCAACCATGGATCCATGCCCACACCAAGATCCTGCGTGGTCAAAACAGCAATGGAACCAGTTCGCCGTAATCATTGCCAAATCAGGAGAGCGAAAGCAGAGCCAGCTGATGGATACAGCGCAGTGATGTACCAGCTTAAAATCGCGTCGACGTATTCAGAACAAGAACAGGAGAGACAATGCCGAGCACACCCGGAATCGAATCAGAAGATACGTTAGCTGCAACAATAGGATGTGGACCTCGCCGATCACAACGTGAGCGCAGACTGCCTTCAAGATTCAGGGACTAAAATCTTACTCGACTACTATTCAATACCGCCAGCTACGCAGGCTAACCACGAGCTGAAGGCCGATAAACGGCTTATTTTTTCATCGGCTAGGATTCTCAAGGGATGCAAAAATACATTGAGGAAAAGTGCCACTATTGTTTATCTATCTTTTGCTTTTTCACTCCATGCTGGCGCTGGTGGCATTCACTAGTTTCTCGTCTTTTTAATTATGTTAGTTTCCTAAAGTCGCATTTCGAATTCGTATTCATTTGCGGGTGCAGGCAACGAGCAAGCAGTTGACAATTTCAATTTTCGTACCGAGGATCTTTCGCCAATGTAAAAAACACAAAGTGGTTAACCACATATCTTCATGGAGTAAACGAGTTTGGGATGACTGGGTTAAAGAACGGAACGCCTTACCATGGCAGCGACACTTTCGTTGTAGCTCCAAACCGTGGAATTTTAATGACGCTGTTCAATTTCGAACTGCAGTCCTGGCGGTTGAAGTCGATGAACCGTCAACTACGAAAATCCGCGAATGTGGCGCAAAAGAAACGCAGCTCAGTTTAATTTTAGTAATTGTAACGTCGTATTTAATATTTCCAATAAACATTTGTAAATTTGTTCTTCTTGAAAAGCTAATTAAAATGCGAGGGGATTATGTATTAATATGCAAAGGGGATAAGTCACTCAAAAAAAGGGTTTAAAGGTTTGTTTATAGTGGAAAGTGCACTCAGCTTATCCAGCTAGTTCACAGGCACTCCTCTCAAATACTTAGAAACAAATAATTTAAATACAACATAACAGGATTAAAGACCCCAACTGGCAGGAGGCAACCAGTTGGCTATTTACTTATCCCTCTTGCATATTAATACATAATGTCCTCGCATTTCATTTAGCTGTTCGTTAGCCCCGCTCCCTTTAAACAATCAAAGCCGCACCTAGCTTTTGAAACAGTTGATTCGGGGATGATGTAAGGGGTTATTTTTACATTGGCGAGGATTCTTCATGGGATACATTGAATAAAAATGTCTCTATTGTTCATCTTTCTTTTGTTTTTTCAACACTTCAAGCTGGCACTGGTGGCATTGACAAGTTTCTGGGCTTTTTAATTATGTTAGTTTTTCAAAGTCGCGTTTCGAATTAGTTGTTCGTAGTGAATGCTCGAAACAGCCTAATGCGTCTAGCAGTGTCGAGCGAGTCAGAGTCAGAAGTAGAACCGTTTATTACTCAAACTGAAGCAGCTTGAGTGGCTGTATTGCAGTTGAGCTTTCGGAAAACAATTTTGAATCCTCATTCAAAAAAACACAAAGAGGTCAACTGCATGGAGTACACGAGTTTGAGATGACTGGTTAAAGAACGGATCGCCTAAACATGACAGCGACACTTTCGTGGAACCGTGGAATTTTAAAAACGCTGTTTATTTTCGAACTGTCGTTCTGCCTGCGGAAATCGATGAACCACCAACCAAGAAAATTCGTGATTGTGGTGCAAAAGAAACGCATCTCAGTTTAATTTTAGTAATTGTAACGCCATGTTAACATTTCCAATGAACATTTGTAAATTTGTTCTTTATGAAAAGCTAATTAAAATGCGAGGGGATTATGTATTACTATGCAAGGGGAAAAGTCACTTATCCCCCTTGCATATTTAAAATACATAATCCCCTCGCATTTCAAATAGCTGTTCATTAGCCCCGCTCTTCCCTTTAGACTATCAAAGCCGCACGCAGCTTTTCAGACAGTTGATTCGGGGGTTATGTAATATGTTCCCCCCGAAAAGAACAAAGGAATCCGAGCTCATGTAAAAATAAGACAGGGTCAATCACCATTTACCTCGCAACAGTCTCTCTTTATTGATTTTTGAGGCCCTGCCTACACTTATCCGAATATATTTGAATCCGCAACTTTTTCTTCCCGGATTCAAAAATTTCCACTTCCACACGTAACCGTATTCTGTATTGAATGGTTTCGATTTCTATTTTTTATAGCGTGATAGTGGAAACAGAGAAGTAGTAAATAAACGATGCAATACAAAGCGGTAATGGCCTGCTGTAAACTCTAACTGAAAGCAGCAAGACTTCATGTAGCGTCCCACGCCTTCGTGGGAGGCTAGACTTCTTGCCGTGTCTTGGAGGTGATGTTTCACGAGGCCTGTAATATTTTAATTTACCAGGAACGACTCAGCTCTTCTTGCTGCCAGGCTAGGCGAAAAATTTTCACGTAAGAAAAGATTTTTGAGCTTTGTATGAGTTGAAACTTATGCATAAATTTTGTTTGGCGGCGAGAAAAGGCAGCAAGGCAAACAGACCAGCTGCTTAATATTTGACAAGTTGTGCTGCAATCTGTGTTTTTGCCGTGAAAAAGGTGAAACGTTGCAAATTCTCTTTGCATCAAAGCTATTTTAACGGGAAGTTGTTGCTGTTCTTGTTGTTGGTTTTCGTTTGAGCCGGGAAAATTGCCGATTGTCCCGGCAGCCTGAGTTACCAGATTCGAGAGAGCTTGTACTGAAGTACTGAACGGCAAGAAATGTTGGAAGTGTCATGCAACTGGATGATTACGATGCGTTATGGAAACAAGACCAGGTTTTGCCTCTGTGATTTCTAGATGCAGACGTTCTTTGAAAAGTTGGTTGTTGGCTGTTGATTGTTGTTTTCGCGGCCATCGTCAACTAGTACTAATAATAATCCCTTGGATTTCACCCCACTTTTCTGTCATTTTTACTCCGTTAACTCGAACTCCCCTCTAACTCGAGCTAAATGCCTTTCCCTTTATCAAAAATTCACTGAAACTCGAATTCAGGTTCTTTTAACTTCACTCGGATGCCATCCCATTAGCTTTTCTTGTTGTATTTTTCTTTTTTGTTGTATTTTTCTTGTTGTAATTGGTGCAACAAACGGATCTCGTTTTATCATAAAAATTGCCTTATCATATTACTGGTTCTTTTTGAAATAAGTTAAATTTTCACTGTACTATACACTGAAGTGCTGAAAAATCAGTAACTTTCAATGTTTAACATGGCAAAGTGAATTTTTCAATCGACCCCGATAACTCGAACTGTTTTTCGTTTCCATTCGGAGTTCGAGTACCGGGTTTCTACTGTACTACTGAGTCTCAAAAGTCAAACGAACATATATAAGTGAAAAAAAGGAAGAAACAATTTAAAAAATTAATCTAATCGGGATTCGGCCTTCGTTTTAAATTATTTCAAAACTTTTCTCGCTTATGTTTTAGCTTTACCATCTAGTTTGATGCCATTTGGCAGGCTGTTGAATAACTTGGAGGCTGAATCTTGAAAAGTTTCTGTTTCAAAAGGACGACCAGTTGCGGTACAGTACTTGAGCGTAGATTCCTAGAGATATCACTAGCTAGAACATAGCGCGAAAATTGTTATCTCACCCGCTTCGGTCCGGTTTGCTGGGAAACACTGCAGAAAATTTCCAATCAGAAAACTCGGTGTTCCGCAGCGACTCCTGATCCACTCCAAAGGCAAATACACAGAAGAAGCCAACAGATCGTTGAGAAAAAACCGTCTGATATTAGAACGGGATACTACCGTAGGTGTTAATTTGTGGAGTGCTTTTCGATCAACGCAGGGAAGAATTTAATTAATCAAGCGGTTGTCAATAACAACCATATTGCGACTATATTCACCTGCCCTCCGGCAATAAGGCGTTTGGGAAATATAACTTGGAATCACATATGGGATTCCAGTCAGCTAATCAGGAGACCTTACCTCAATGATAATTACATTTCAGCGATTTTATCAGATGTAAAGACATTTTTTTGCAAACAATTTTTCCCCTGACAAGAATAGTGACCTTAAAGTCACGTCTAATCGAATCCGGATATTTCTTAACTGAAGCCTCTTATTTTTTGTGCACGACTGAGTCGACGTTCCGTTCCTATGAAACCAGTGAATCCGCTCGCAGAAACCGCATCTTTTTGAGACCCCTCTCCAAAGTGGTTTCGAATCCAGGTGACAAAATATAAGATTTTAAAAATTTCCGGATTCATGTGATGGGGCCTAAGCTCCAGCAACAGGAACGGCAAACAGAAAATAAAACTGTTGTGCATCTTGTGACGTCACTGCACGACTGCGACGTGCCTAATTTTCACATACGTGTATTAGCCTGCCAAAACATCCGTTTCTCCTCGTTCTTCTTCGATGAGGACGTTTCAAAAACGTGCTCGGCGGCGAAGACCGAGGAGAAACGGATGTTTTCGCAGGCTAATACATGTATTATGGAGGAAGCAAACAAGCGAGGACGAAACTTTCTTTCTTTCTCAACTTGAATATGGTTCTTGGGAACTCAGCTCCAGGAGAGATCGCTTACATTTGACAAAGTAAGCTGGAATAATCGCGATGAAGATTGAAAGATCGTGAATTTACTTTTAAAGGGAAATTTTCAACGCCTTCGCTTCGCTGTTCTTAGCACAAAGGCTACCAAAGGTCTTTTGTCTTCGTTAAAATACAACAACAATAGAAGTGGTCCTCTTTCAATTAGCAAGTGTGAGAGGGAATTTAAAGCAGTGTTGTCGCTAAAACATCATGCCACTTCGTTATCTTTTATAATCATTTTAAAATGTTTATAGAAATCGATCCTTTTTAGAAATTTCAGCTTTTCAAAATGTCGTCGCTTATGCGAGGAAACACTTTCAGTTCAGTTAATTTCAAATTTCAAAAACTGATACCGTAAGGTTGACTGGTATTCACGCTTTGGGTGGATTACAGTGTGTGCTTCTATAAACTTCAATCTGTTATCAGTGATGATTGCGTTTTCATTGGAGTTTTGCAGCGCTGGCTTCAATTTAATAAGTAAAGCCGCGTGCAAACGGACGCAACATTTTTGGCCACACAACTCCCAAAATTGTCGGATGTTACATGTTGCGTCCATTTCACACGCTGTTGAATGTTCTTGCGTGTTGTTTGGAGCTGTGAAACGCACCAGTGACGTAAAGCAATGAATACAAAGAAGCCACTGAGAAGTCAACACAATAGAGCCAAAGAATATGATAGCTAGAAAACAGAAAAACTTCGCAGGTTTTTACACCGAGGTAACCCGCAAAGTTTGAAACCAGTCAATCTTTTAGCCCCGTGCATACGGGCTTAACATTGTTGAGAGTTTGCACGTAGCTTAACACTTTCACTGCTAGGATTACAGTAGAATATAATTATTTCTGTATGCTAAATTACCTTCTGTAGAGTGTTGAGTACAGTGACTTACGGGAGACCTTTTTTGAACAATAATCGCTACATCCTAGTAATAAAATGTGAAAAACATAACCTCCGAAGAAACCTCCTAGGTAATAAGTGAAAAAAAAAAAAAACTCGGCCACCTTAGACGAGTGGAACGGTTATGCAGGAATTTTTAGCCTTTCTCGAGCTTTGCAAATAATTTATAGGCAATATTTGCTCCTTCGAACAGTTATTTTATAGAGAAAAGTCGTTGGGGGTCCCGGTTTATATGCGTTTGGCCCTTGGGCCACTAGGTCACTAGCACAGCAATATCCTTGTGACATTCTAATCCTGACCGTCAGGATTAGAATGTCACAAGGATACTGCTGTTTTAGGTCAAATCATTGGTGAAGTCATCACTTAGTACCTTCACCGATGCACAAAATGCTCGAGTAACCGGTTATTGAGACGATATGAAACAAATTTCATCATGCAGGGAGCACTCAGCATAATAAATGGTTTGGTCATTTTTGTAGACGTATCATTAAAACTTGAAACGGTTCAGGGGCACCCAACGAGAATATAGTTCAAAACCACTTAAACATAGCATTATCAAATGTATTTTAGTATTTAAACCGTAGATATAGGCATATTTTTATCTCCTAAAAATTTTTCATCTGTTCGGATTTCCTAGCTGAAAGTCTAGTGATCCGAAAATTGTAGGGATCAAAACTTACCTTTTCGAAAATTTTAGCCAGAAAATAGGCTCCCGAAAATTCTAGGTGAACTTTTTAGGGTAAAAATTAGTTAAAAATGGGCAAGTATAACATTTTTTATTTGTTCGAAAAACCTAGGAGAGGCATGCAAGCAAGAAATTTTACAACAAATGTTCCGAAAATTCTAGATCTCAAATCGTCTTCCGAACAGATATTTCCCCGAAAATTGTCGTTGGGTGCCCCTGACGGTTGGCACAACTTTTTCATTCGCCATCCGTTGCTAGAGACGATAGGAAACAGTTTCAATGCCTAGTCTTAAATAACAAAACTGGATCATCAGTTTTTGGAATTCAGTTTTTTGGGAAGACAAGTTTTAGCTTTCTAAAAAGATAGCAAATATCGTGACTATAGCTCCTTTAACATTAGCTAAAATACCTTCTGTCTTTTGTTGATTACTATGAGTAAATAAGGGTACCTGTACAACGCTAGTCTCAAGGACGCTTGATATTTCAGCAGTAGGAAGCTTTCAACTGCTTCTAGCCTGCGTAGCAAGCGTTTCTGTGCGGTTCAGGAGCAAAGAGTCAAAGACCGTGAGAAAAAATGGCGCAAGTAAAAGAGCGGGGAGGGTAAGAAAGGAAGGAAACGCTTGCAGACACTTTATAGAATAAATAAAACGACCTGAAACCCTTATATAGTCGCAAGAAGAGCTTTGAGTTTCAAAAGAAGTTAAAGAAAATGCTCTTGTATTGGAAGGTAAATCTTGCCAACCGGAATAAACAACAACCGCAGGAAGATGCTTGTCACGTACCATACATGACCTCTCAATATTAAACATATATTGTCCGACTAGCCGAGCCAGTCAGGCGCTGCGTTCGCTAGCCTGCGAAAACATCCGTTGCTCCTCGCTCTTCGCCACACCCACGCTGGCGAACGCAGGTTTTCAGAATCGAGGGGTTTGTCTCCAAGCGTTTCCTTCCTTCCCCTCCCCCTCTCCCCTTTTTTATTTTTTGGCTCTCGCTTCATTTCTCGCGGTGTCAAAACCGAAAATCCCGCTCCTCGGTTTTTTTTTTCTAAACGGAAACACTTGCTACGCAGGCTAAAGCTGCTTCTCACAGTCAGTGCTAGTGCAACTCACTGGAAACTGTGAGATATAGTCGAAATCTTAATGCTTTCATATTGGCAGGATCTCAGTGGTTACACTCCAATGGCAAAATCAGCCATAGTATTAAACACCGGTATTGATCAAGAGCTTTGATCAAGGCAGTATAGATACTCTACAGCATCAACATGAGTAACTATTTGTTTATAAGGCTAGATTTTCAAGATTCCACTAACCCCCAAGAAGCTAACACGTAAGCAAGTCTTGGGTTTTTTATCTCCCAATTATCATACTAACATTGATTTTCATACCGCCCGGCGGAGGTATTGCGGCTTTCTTTGTTGGTCGTAGTCACCCAGGTGATTTAATACCGTGTTCGACAGGCACGTCATGTGCGGGCCACTTCGTTTTCCCATTTACTTCATATGTTTGCTCGTTCTTTCTTTCGGCATTTATCCACACCAGTAAACGGAGAGAAATGCTTAGTTTTCAAAAGAAACTGTTCACAAGACGAACAAATACATAGTACATTGTTGAGAATATGCGGACGATCCCAGTCGAATCCTATGAGCCACTCGTAAATCAGTTCGCTTAATAATTAACAATTAGTTTATGCGTCAGGGGCAAACAGCATTTTTAAACGTATTTTAGTATTTAAACGGTAGATAAAGGCATATTTTTATTCCCTAAAAATTTTGCATTTGTTCGGATTTCCTAGCTGAAAGTTTAGTGATCCGAAAATTATAGGGATCAAAACTTACCTTTTCGAAAATTTCATCCAGAAAATAGGCTCCCGAAAATTCTAGGTGACCTTTTTAAGGTAAAATCCGTTAAAAATAGGCAATTATACCATTTTTTAAGATGTTCGAAAAATCCTAGGAGAGGCAGGCAAGCAAGAAGTTTTACAACAAATGTTTCGAAAATTCTAGATCTCAAATCGTCTTCCGAACAGATATTTTTCCGAAAATTGTCGTTGGGTGCCCCTGATGCGTCAGTGTGCGTATGTCGAGATATTGAGCACTTAAGAAGTTTGGAGAGCACTCCAAAGGCTAGAGTTACTCTCGGCAGCGCGTCGAGCTACTCCTACGCCTCTTTCGTGCTCTCCAAACTTCCCGCGTGCTCAATATGTGGACATACGCACTGCTGAAGCATGAACTAATTGTTTTATAACATTATGAAAGCGATCAATGCAGCAGTTAACTTAAAATTTTATTATTGTAGGGCGCGCTCAAAGCAGTACGCGTAAATGTCTACGTGACTATATTTTTTTTCCTCACAGTTAAGCTTATGTTTTTATCCTGAAACTGAGAAAAAGTGTACTCTAAAATGACTGCAAAATCCATATTTAAGTGCCGGAAAACTATTAATTCACCGAAAAATTGTTATTTAGAGAAAACAACTTTTCAAAGAATGATTTGCACACGCCATAGCCCGCAAAGTTCGCGGAGATGACAACAACAACAACCCTCACCTCTTTTCCTTACTATCGCTTAACAAATTCAAACGTTTCCTCTTAAATTTCCTTATATAACACTTGGGGCGCTTTCCATTTACTCAAAATTTCCGGAATTTCCGGTTCGTCGGTAAATGGAACACGTTTCGTCGGTTCGTCCCACTGGAAAATTCCCAGAAAAAGTGGAAAATCTAAAAAGGTAGTCCCGTTTTCCCGGTTGGAATTTCCGAACGGAATCTCGTGTTCCATTTACGTTTCTCGTAGTTTGTACCAGTTCCAGGTCCACGGTCGGGCACCGCCACGTACCGGCGACCAAATGGAACAACTTTTTACCAATCGGAAATTCCACTTTTGCTACCACCGAAATTTCCGGGTTTTTTTCCTAAATGGAAAGCGCCCTTGGTAAACGCTTCATCGTGTACTGCTGAGTTAAGGATGCACTCAGGAGACTCAGGATTGCCAAACCCACAACAACTCGAGGAATTACGAATAATTTATTGACGTCATCAGCGTGCTCAATAGGAATATGAAGGGGTGAGGACGAAACATGAACCAGGGGTCCATGGACCCCCACTTTGGACCGGGTCCATGGACCGCTTTCATGGACCGGGTCCATGGACCCCCCTGTCATGGACCGGGTCCATGGACAGTTTGTTTTAGTGCAAAAGTAAGGTTAAAAGACAACAACAACAACAACAAACAATGCTTGATTGATCAGTAATGTTTAATTGTGCTTACATATTGTAAAAAAAGGGGGGGGGGTCGGTACCTCATGCCAAAATGTTGCTTGTTACAATGAATTGTTTTCTCTGATGGGTGGATTATGCTTCGGAGGAAAACCTTTTGACTGAGCAAATGTGAATTTTTGCCGCTTATTTCATACTGAGAGGTCGTGACACACAGATTGATTTTCTACCTCTTTTATAATGTAAAGCTGTTCATTGCGGCTGATTAAAAGGGTAGAAGAAGTGGCATGGATTGTAGCTTAAACTGAAGCTACATCAACTATGGAGAATTGCGATGTGACTCAGTCATGATTGCTCAAAAAGCAATGAATTCTTAACTCCAGCTTGTTTTTCTAAGGGTGATGCGAGTCTTTGTACTGGAGAGCGTAATTCCTCTCTTGGTGATAACTTTTGAATTAGGTTAATTTAGCAGTCTTGCGACTGCACATGTGCAAGCAGAGTGTACGGCATGTAAGCACAACTAAATATTTGTGATCAATCGTGAGCATTGGTCGACAGTGTCTCGTCAAATCTTTTTTGAGTGTCCATGGACCTGGTACAAAACCTTCTTATAAGGATAAAAAAAAATGTCCATGGACCTGGTCAATGACAGGGGGTCCATGGACCCGGTCCATGAAAGTGGTCCATGGACCCGGTCCAAAGAGGGGGTCCATGGACCCCTGGTCCATGTTTTGTCCTCACCCAATATGAAGCATGCTCGCGCTATTAAATTTGATTGGGCGAATTTTCTAGCTATGTTATAATTCATTTTAATTGGCCTAACAATAGGTACAATTTCGTTTTCTCAATATCCAAACACGCCAAAAGCTAGTCTAGGTGGGAAGTGACTGTACAACTCACTGCAAACTCAAAATTTTTAATATTAAATTTACAAGAAAACGCAAATAACAAACAAGCAAACAACGAGGCTAATATTCCTGCCATCTTGAGCGAACAAACTATTGCCAAAAGAAAATGTGTTCTTGCGGGATAACGCTAACCGGAAGGCTGGTTCACTGACTTACATGTATGTGGGACTCAAAGCGTTCAGTGAGTCTTTGAATTTTAACCGATTTTTCTAGAATTTATGCCCGAGTTCATCCAAGCGGTGGATGATCTGTTGTTGCAGGAATCAGTGGTTGTCTTCACACTAGGCAGCTAAGTAAGACTTAAGAGCCGCTAAGTTTTACTTAACCAAAAATTCGTGTGTGAAGGCCTAAGTAAGATCTCACGTAACTTTGCTTTGCATCTCATTAAAGTCGGAAAGTTGATAAGATTCAAGAAAGTTTCAAGCGACTTGAAAACCATCCTTATGGCCGACTTAGCTGACTTGCGGTTTTACGGTTTCTTGAGCTTTGAGAAAGGCGAGACATGTCAATCAATCTTAATTTTGTTGCGTGGGAAAATAACCTGAAGTAAAAAAGAATCGGTTGTGTGTGAAGATTTATTTTACTTGAAGTAATTAAAATTTACTTGTCTTGAAATATGTCTAGTGTAAAGACTTCCAGTGTTTGTCTAAGGCTTAGTTCACGTGGCACCCAGTCTGCGTGGCACCGGTCAAAAACTTGACCGGACACTTCGTTCACCGGGAACGGTGAGGGTAAGAGGCGGAATGAGTTTGCGGAATGGCATGTGGCATGGCTTGCGGAATGGTATAATTATATGGAATGTAATATATGCAGAATGACCCAAAGAAATAAATTAAACTGAAAAGAGCGTCCTTTTTTGGCGCCAATCAATTTGCAAACCCAGCCGCTGTTTTAATGTTGACATACGATGACAATCAAAAAGCCACGAAGGCCCATTGTCGATTAGCCTTTTCCGCACAGCCACAAAGATTCTTCTTGCCTTTATTAGTCGGGCTGCATGACAGCACCGATACTACAGCACGAAAGTCGGCCATTGAAGAACAGATGTTTTGGAAGGTCACACTCTTTTCTACTTAATTAATTTTTTCTGCAAAAGATGTTTGCACGATTAACTTTACAGTTTCCTTTTACCTATATTTGTATTTGCAACCGCGTGAGAACTGTTTCTTTTTCAGACGGTGGGTTACGTGATCGTGACATAATACGTGAGCGTGACATATATTCAGAGATGAATTCATGAGATGAATTTGTCAAGTAAAAGAAAGCTTCACACTTAACCTATCTTTTTTACTTCAGGTTTACTTAAGGTGGCTCGACTGGATTTTTTGGGGGGGATACCTCCCAAGTTTGAGCATTAACTACGTCGGCATGAGTAAAGATATGGGAAAAATGTTACCACAACTGTATTATATAATGATGAAAATTTCTTATGATGTGGGTTTTATTGCAATCGGAGTCGCCATGGCAACGTAATGACGCCATTACGCTTTTTATTTATCTTTGTGTTTCTCTGGACCAGGAGTTTTTTGAAGAAATCGCTTAAGGGAGTATGTACCTGCCATAATTGCCTCCATTATGGCAAAGTTTCAACAAATTCTATGAGAGCGTTTTCGAAATATTTTGACACGCAGTTTTAACAATCATAAAAGCAGTGAAATAGCATGCTATTCACACAATTCGCTAATATTTTAAGAAACTGATAAGCTTTGGAAACGCGGCTTCATCCCATAGTTGTTTGATTCCATTGAAAACTGCATACCAAAAAAGAGGGGAATTGCTCTGAGCGATCGCGAGTAAGAAGAATTTTATTGACTTGCATTCAGATGCTTTTGTTACAGTTTTTGGACGTAATTTTGTCCATGCCTACAAATTTCGCATTTTTCAAATACCCGCTCGATAAATTTTTTTATAAATTCGACAATCTGGAGATCAATTGTCAATAAATATTCTCTGCAAGTGTCAAGAACGTTGAAAACGGGGAGGGCCTTTAAATAGGGCCTCAAATATAACCAATTTTTCCCCCGATTTTGTGTTTACAAGTGAGCGTCCTCTTCATTCACTGGCGTTGTTTTCAAGTTTCATATGCACTTGCACAGCTAGCAAAAGATATAAATTTGCATCAAAAAGAACTCTCGATTACTTCCCGAAGAAATATCCGGAATATGATAATAATTAGCTTGTGTCACCGATAGCAGTGAGAGCCGCAACCATGAACGTCACTGCTCATCGTGTAGGATGCAATACTTAATTATCTTACTCGGGTTATAACATCACAGAAACTCTTACAAAGTAATGCTCTGATTTTATAATGTATCACTAATCTCTTTACCCGGTAATTAGCATATTCCGGAGATATAATCGAGGGTCCTTTTTGATGCAAATTTATATCTTTTTGGTAAATGTGCACGTGTATATGAAACTTGAAAACAATGCCAGTGAATAATGAGGACTCTCACTTGTAAACACAAAATCTGGGGGAAAAATTGATTATATTTGAGGCCCTATTTAAAAGCCTTCCCTGTTTTCAATGTTCTTGAAGCTTGCAGGGAATATTTTTTGCTAATTGATCTCCAGGTTGTCGAATTTATAAAAAAATTTATCGAGCGGTTTTTTGAAAAATGCGAAATCTGTAGGCATGGACAAAATTACGTCCAAAAACTGTAACAAAAGCAGCTGAATGCAAGTCAATAAAATTCTTCTTACTCGCGATCGCTCAGAGCAATTCCCCTCTTTTTTGGTATGCAGTTTTCAATGGAATCAAACGACTATAGGATGAAGCCGCGTTTCCAAAGCTTATCAGTTTCTTAAGATATTAGCGAATTGTGTGGATAGCATGCTATTTCACCGTTTTTATGATTGTTAAAACTGCATGTCAAAATATTTCGAAAACGCTCTCATAGAATTTGTTGAAACTTTGCCATAATGGAGGCAATTATGGCAGGTACATACTCCCTTAAGCGATTTCTTCAAAAAAACTCCTGGTACAGAGAAACACAAAGATAGATAAAAAGCGTAATGGCGTCATTACGTTGCCATGGCGACTCCGATTGCAATAAAACCCAGATCATAAGAAATTTTCATCATTATATAATACAGTTGTAGTAACATTTTTCCCATATCTTTACTCATGCCGACGTAGTTAATGCTCAAACGTGGGAAGTATCCCTCCCAAAAAATCCAGTCGAGCCACCTATTTTCCCACGCAACATAATTAACAATAATTAATAATAAAGTCGGTTTTAAGGATGGTTTTCAAGTCTCTTGAAACTTTCTTGAATCGTTTCAACTTTCCGACTTTAATGAGATGCAAAGTAAAGTTACTTGAGATTTTACTTGGGCCTTCACACGTATTTTTTGGTTAAGTAAAACTTAGCAGCTCTTAAGTCTTACTTAACAGCCTAGTGTAAAGACAAAACGAGTTGAAAGGCGATGTTGTGCGTTTTACCACCCACGAATCAAACTTGTCTTGCAAGTTGCGTGAATACTGACTTCTGATTGGATAAAATTACACGGGAGTTTACTCGATACATGGGAGTTACGTCACTTGTAGCCTGCGAGTCAGCTCTCCTTTTGGCGAGCTAATCGAGCCGCGCGAGAATGCGCGAGGCCTCGCGCGTGCTTCTCACGCGTCTATTTTTAACGATATCCCCAAATGGAGAAGTTGCTCTCAGGCTACGTCACTTTCTGCAAAACACGTTTGCCTTGGGCCGGTAAAACGCGCAACATGTAAAAGATTTCGTCGCAAAACGTAGAACTACTTTCTACTTTCTGCAACAAATTTTCGCAACCTGCAGCAACCTGATTTGTGGCAAGTAAACGTAGTAAAACGCGCAACTTCGCCTCTCAACTGGTTATGCAGCAATGTTGCAGAACAAGTTGCTCGTTTTTGTTTCCCGTTCTACCGTACCTTAAGATTTTTTGGAAGAGTTTGAAAAGTTTTAACATGTGTATCTGTGTTTTATTACCTCAGAATGACCTTGCACAGTTCTCCAAAGCTATTAATCGCTTCACGCGAGAGGATCCAACGTTTAGAGTAAGATACGACGACGAAAGTAAGGAGGTGAGAGTACTAACACTTTAATCACCAGTATCCAGATACAAATTCTCCACACTAGTATCCTTACATTGCCTTGAAGAATGAGTTGAGGGAACTTGATATAAGAGCAAAACATTTCTCCTTTGGTTGTCAATTTAGTATTTCTCATAACCTGTACTCTTGATGATCTGCTGATGTTGTTAGGAGAAAATTGATGTTGGTCAATCGTGGGATTTAAAGGTTTAAGCATCACAACCGGGATATTGCGCTGGCGACCAAATTTTCAAAACGAAACGCCAAAGGTATTAACAAAAAACGCACTTAATTTGAGTGTCAGTGTATTTAGTGCGAAGGTACTAATTGACGATACCATTTTTACGTGTACAACTCAAGACGGGGTCGCCATTTTACGTGGTCCTCCGAGACAAGGTCTAGCAGTTTGAAGGGCAAAGGCAGAACCCTCATTTCGTAGGAATTTTCAAAGGGCTGCTTCGCGGCTCTCAAGTTTATTTTCTCAATTGTGCCAATGGGCCATTTCCGAGTTCCAAAAACCCTCACTTTCAAAATGAGGCTAGGTGCACAACCTTTGCTGTGAAAATGAGTTTTATTTGCATGAGATTGAAATATGATTGCCATATCAAAGGCTGAGCACCTACCCTCGTTTTGAAACAGAGGCCCGGGGGAACTCGGAAATGGCCAATTAAGCATCCTCATTCGCTATGGAATTTGATAAATCACTTGTGAATGACAAATCACCTCTTCGTGTCCTTCACGCATTACAATAAAATAAAACTGACCCGCGTATAAGAACCTAAGTATTTCCAAGCTAGGCCAAGATGGTTCTTATAAAAAAGATGGTGGTAACTGGAAAATTAGGCCACTCACGTTCTTAGACAGGTAGATAAGGTGATGGCCATTGGCGGGTGTGGCCTATTTTGGGCCTATTTTTGTATTGCATGCATAATATGTTATAAAAATCCCTTTAATCCAAGCATGTTAAAGCCATTTATAAAGTTTATTCAAAGCTATGCAAGTTAAACAGAACAAAAGAACAAGGATATTTTGATCTAAATGCATGTCAATTGTCCCATTGCCAGGGTTTTATCTTCATTTTAGTAACTGGTAGAGCTTGTGCTATTAAATTTGAGTATTCCGTGTTTGACTGAATTTCTCAAAATAAGAACCTGTTTCAAAATATTGTAGCCTACAACAGGTTCTTATGTAAAAGGGGTCTAAATGGACAATCTTAGCCTCACAGGTTCTTAAAATCTAGGTTCTTTATCGGCGGGTTTCACTGTATGTCAAAAGTTACAAACAACAAAAATGAACTTTGAAAAACTGTTAGGCTAGCATGTTTCCAAAAACTGCCATTGCAATCCGTTTCAATCTTCTTCAAGTTTGTCCATCCGTGCAACCTTTTGCATTTGCTGTGATATTTCTACCTTCGTTTCATGTTTTTAGCGCTTACTTTTATATTTCACTCAGTTTGCAACAGGTTCCCACTGTTTGAATTTGATAAATCTCATGACACAGCTCCTTTAACTCTTTAAGCCCCAAGATCCTCATACAAAGTCTCCAGACTTATCGCCATACATTTCTTTTAAGAATAGTTGATTGAATGTTGGTCTCTCTTGGGAGCTAAAGGGTTAAGATCCTGAGTATTTGTTCGACCCAGGGGTTTCAAAATGTTTTGAATTAGGTGGCCAACTCTGGAAAAGTAGGCCGCTGTGAAAATCGAGGTTGTTTGTCACGACCTGATTGTTATGACAAGAGTAGCCGGCGGAACTCCGGCGGTGGCAGGCTTGTTTTGAAACTCCTGGCACGACCCCGGTGATCGAATCCGCAACCGCCCTCTATGCATTCCAGCGCTCTACCTGCTGAGCTTGTCCTGCCGCGGTTACCTGCCAAGAGAACCTCTGCCGTTCAGTTTTGAAAAAGATGGCTCTCTGGCATTGAAACCGTCATCAGTAAAAGTCAATATTTTTCTCTGGCTATTTGTTCAAAGAATTGTCTCAATTTATATGCATTTATTTCTTCTATACAGACTATCATCTCAGGAATGGGAGAGCTTCACCTTGAGGTTTATACAGAGGTATGAAAGCGCATGGTCCGGAACGCCTTTCCCGCCTTTCTCGTGAACAAAGGCAGCCGACTCGAGGCTATGGTCGACAGAAAACATTGTTTTTTTTTTTATTTTTCCACTCGAGCCTCGACCTCTTGCCCACCCTCGACCTCGTGTCATTGTGACTGCTCACTGGAATGGACTCTGGAGTGCCGGATTAGGGAGTGCCGGATCAACGACCACGAAAACGGCAAAATAGTAATAGGTTTAGGGAACGACAACAACAACTCTGCACGTGCATCACGCTTTTTGTACACTTTTTTGCCATCTTTGCTTAAGTTCCCTGTTATGTGTTGTTGTTATCTGTTTGACTTTTTAACACTGATGTTTGACATATTTATTGACGTTTGGGTAAAATTGTTTTCTGCTCTGTTTTACACATCGCAGAGGATGCGTACCGAGTACAACTGCCCGGTCGTCGCAGGAAAACCCAAAGTTGCTTTTAGAGAAACCATAGGGAAGGAGGCTAGGTATGAATTAAATGTTACCCCAATGCGCCTTTTTCAATTAATTGACTTACTACATTCGTCAGTGTCCTTTATGAGTAATAGGAAGCTTCGACAAAGGCGTTTTGGGCGACGCGTGTCTACCGGAAATGAGGCTTTTTTGCTTTATTTAGCCTCCGAGCAAGCTCTCCCGGGGCACTCTGGCCCTCACCCCCGTACCTCGGGGACCCGAGGAGATTTTGCTCGCAGGCTAGCTTTTAGCATGCCCTGACGCTACAAAAGGTTCATCCTTTAGTGTCTTTACTCTTACGGAGACGATTTGCCCTTAAATTTGGGCAGGGCCACGGCTAAAGAATGCAAAAAGTCCACTTCTGGTTGACGTGAGTCGCTCAAACATCCTTTTGCTTAAGTTCCATTTCCACCTCTATCACTTTTAACATTACTTATTCATTCCACAGTACTGGGGCAAAAAAATTGGGCGTTAATCCGAGATTGTGTAACCACCTTCTGGCGGCACTGCTTGTGTATTAAAATATGGACAATCTTCACTCAGTCAAGCAAAGTTAAAATTTGATCTTAAGCCACTGCTGTTACATGATAATCATCCTCTTTATTATCATGGACCTTATGTATGAATAAACTGTATTTTTAAGAGGAATTACTACGATTAGAAATTGAGCAAGACGATGCAAAAATAGAAAACGTTTTAACGTTGAAAACATATTTGTTTGCTTGTTTTCATTTTTGGGGGGTAGGGGGTGGGCGGTAGAGGGCAACTGGCTCCATTTCCAGTTGCAACGCTTCAGCCTTTGGCGACATGAGCAGCAAAGCGCACGACATAGTAAAAGATATATATCTGTTTGCGTAAACTCTCCCACGATGGTTATCTTTTACAATTTCGCACTCTTTGCTACTAATGACGTCAACGACCGACTAATTTCCCCTGGAAACGGATTAGGTTGCCCGTGACAACAACACAGTTGAAGCTTAGGGACTGGAGAGAGGAGTTTCTACCTTTACTTTTTGTTTATCTTCAGGTTCGACTATCTTCATAAGAAACAGACCGGAGGAGCAGGCCAGTTTGGTCGAGTCATTGGTCGGATTGAAGTAAGTGTTACACTATATTGCATTTGCTACTCACAAACCATACTGCAGTGTGGAGAAGAAATATCGTGATTTCGTCGGTTTAGCGCTGACTCGCTCAAAGAGGCTGTCCACACTTGGCGCCAGCGAACCAGTGACTGGGTACCGGCACGAAATGTGTTGCGTTCAGCTTTTGAGTCGATATGTAACTGTTTCCAACTGTCCTCTATTTCGCCCTGTCAGACGCCATTTTGAAACACGAGCTTAGCAGCGAGTACAACGCAGTGAACTGCCACAGAACCAACAAAAACAGTGTGCACACAGGGACCCGGTGCCCAATTTTGTGCCCGAGTACAAGGTGTCGACGTTGTAGACGGGCAGTGATACAGTGCCTGAATTCTGGCGTGGGTAATTGAAGTTGGATATGTTCACATTTGTGCCCAGCGAGTACCATACGCGGGCACCGTGCCCCGGCACCAAGTGTAAACGCTGCCTTAGGGACATACCGTAAAATTCGGAAAATAAGCCCGGGGCTTATATTTTTCAAAGGCCCTTTTTGAGGGGCTTATTTTTGGAGGGGCTTATATTCGGAGAGGCTTATGTGCGGAGGGAAATTTGCGTTTCAAAATCGATTGGGCTAGCTTGTAGCGGGAAGGAAATTTACCATTTTTGCTTTGTTTTACTTTGAATTCGAGGGCAATTTCCAAGTACAAGCCCCCCGGGGGGGCTTATATATTTGGAGGGGCGATTTAACGGAGGGTTTTTTGCATTACGAGTTTGGGGGGCTTATATTTGGAGGGACTTTTACATAGGCGGGCTTATTTTCGGAATTTTACGGTATTTGTATATTATTAGCTAAGGTACCTGGACACTCCCGTGTCTTATCAGGATCAAAACCACGTCTTTACTGTTGACAGATTCATTGAACTGCCTGCATAATAATTGTGGCATAATAATTACCTTGTATTTGAGGCCTTGGAACTGCTAGTTTGGACAGGTTATTCTAAGTGTAATTCATTGTTCATTACAAGAAGGACTAGAAATCCCCTTGCCATTTATATTTAGAAGCGGACCATTTAACATTTGAGGGGTGGAGTGGTGGACAAGATTTTTTCCCAAGCTTTCTACTGTAGTCGTTTTTTTTTTTTTTACCTCTTTGCTTTTGTTGTTGGTGTTGTAAATGTAACGCCATTCTAAGGCTTTGCGGGATTTCTCTTTATTTCAGTTCTGTTTGCAAGACAGTTTCTCTGAAATCACCCAACCTTACCCAAATCCACCACTCAAAAGCTCAATGGTATGCCCCACACCGACCCAGTGCCGGAAGCATTTGACCTCCCTTCCTCTGATTGGCTAGAAAATAATTGCTGGCCAATCAGAATCAGAGAACTCAAATGCCTGCTGAACTGATTCAACGAAGTAAAGTGCCTAGAGGCTCTCCCGTTATTCTTGTAAACTTTGCAATGGTTTCCCCTCTTAATATCCCGTCTGTCCCGATTAGCTGTTCCGTTTCTCCAAAGAGGGTTTTCATAGTTACTTAAACATCCCGTAAATGATCTAATTGACGCCCGCTCTCAAATAAACGCCAGTTGTCCAATAAACACCCCCTCCCACGATGGTGTGTTTGTATCAGACGCCCCTCTCTAATAAACGCCCTCTGTCTTTTAGACGCCTCGCTCCCCCCTCCCTCCCTCCCCATGACAATTACTTTAAAATACGTACTGCAAATTTTGAGCTCATTTCCCGAACAGCGAGGTTTGGTAATACGGGTATAACCACTTCAATCTGTCAGGAAACTCGTGTTGGTAAAGGGTAGAAAGACAAGAAACGAAAAAAGCGGGCAAAATTGTCAGTAAATCACTTTGAACGGCAAACCTTTATTAACTCTTTTATCAAGCGACTGCTTGTCCCAATATCCTGGGTGGCCTCTTACAGGTAAAATAATTTCGTCTGTGTTTTTCTTCTGCGCACTTGTAGCCAAAAATAACCATCTACTTCCTGGCTTTCTTATTCGGTTTTGCCTTTTTTTCGACAGACTTCTTTTTCTTGGATTTTTTCTCCTTTTCGGATTCCTCGTTCTTCCTTTTCCTTTTCTCCGTTGGTACACCCTTCTCCCTAAAACGAAACAATAAACAGAATAACAAAAGTACGCAGGAGAACTGGATGCTCGTTAATAAAAAGAGACCTTTTAAAGAAAGGCTATATGTAAGGGGTGACATAAATAGCTTTTACGGAGACCTTTTTAAAACTTAAGTCTTGAAAGCGTTCGCACCTATCTTCATTGGAAGGAATGAAATGTAAATTTTTAGCGGCTAATTTTCGTCTTCCAGGCCCCAGTTGTTCAAAAGACGGATAATGCTATCCACCGGAAAGATCACTATCCAGTGGATAGCGCAATTGGTTTTCGTAATGTTTATCCGCTGGACAGTGATTTATCCGGTGGATAGCGGTATCCAACGTTTGAACAACTGGGGCCAGGAGATGATAGTACGAGTAAGTATCCGGGAGCTCTCCCAATTCTTGCTGAAAATCTTTCGATAATTTGCCCTGAAAATATTCCGTCTCCTAATGTCCCAATCACATCCCGTCCTATCCCGTCTCCTGGTTCTCCGAGGATGCACTTGTTTGTAAAGAGACGGCGTCCTGCGTATGACAGATCTCGGAAAAAAAAACTGTAACAAGCGTCGCACAGCTTATTCAAATACACGTGCGATTCTTCTGTAAGGCCCAAGCTTCCCCTATAGAGACACATTGTTTAACGTACCGTAGAATTCTGGAAGATTTATGCCGCGAAGTTGCGACGTAAGAAGCTAATCACTTCTCTGAATGTTCTTTTTTTTGTCGCAGCCAATGCCGGAAGCCGCCACCGATATCGAATTTCTAGATGCTACTGTTGGAATGAACATCCCCAAAAACTTTATCCCCGCCATAGAAAAGGTATTGATTTCTCGCCATTTTTTTCCTCAAACCAGGCATTTAAATAATACAGGTTACAAGCGAAGATTTCTACTCTGCCAGGTATGCTAACGTTTGTTTGATCTTGTTTCTTGAATTTCAGGGTTTCCAAGAGATTTGCGAACGCGGTCTCATCACAGGACACAAATTAGCTGGAATTCGCTTTGTTCTCGAAGATGGTATGTCTCTAAGGCAGGAGCTCATAACCCAGAGCGAGCAACTCCCATACTAGGCCTATGTCACGGCGTTTTTACGGACCAGTTTTTTTAGACACATTTTACAACACTTTTTCCCCGTGAAAATAGAATCTCCACCATGTCTATGAGCGCATTCGAAGTATAAGATATCAAAATGGAAAACTAAACGTCATTAAAAGGCAAAAAATATAATTTTCAGGTCTGTAGGTTTTGCTGACTAGCTTGTGGACTTTAAAAGGTATTAAAAATTCGCGCCAAAACCGTTCTAAAAATAAACTGGTCCTTGAAAACGCCGTGACACGACCTCATGGAAGTTGTTTCCTCCGGATTATGGGCTCCTGTCTAAGGCTATGTTGACTCTATACCGGATAACTTTGCGCCGGCACGAAAATGCGGCGCGATTTCTGCAGTAACGGAGCTGCACTGTGCTGCGCCGATCGCTAACGTGGTGCGACACATATCGGAGAGGTTCTGTACCCCTTTTGGTGCAGTCGGACCATAGTGGAAGTGAATAAGTAGGAGTGAGGATAGCCTTGCGTAGCTAGCGGTATTAGCGGGCGAGTGCTGTAGTATCCCGGGCAAAACAATCCCGCCAGCTACACAGACTAGAGCGAAGACTGGAAACCAGTGAGATAAAAATAAAATATGCAGGAGTTAGAACTAGGATTTAGGTAGCCTCCGACGCTGTAGTCTTAGGAATTTGCACGCGTTCCTGTCCCGCATTGAGGAGGATTGCGTGACGAGCCCAAAGAAAGTCTGCGTGGGTGGCTAGGATTTAGGTCGCCAAACCCTCTCGGCCAACCGCCCCGTTATGTTGATGTTGGATGTGTGTGAACGGACTTGTTCCAGTTCTGTGCCGATGCCGTTGCCGTTGCCGTTCATACCATCCGGGATATCTTTTCGTGTCGGCGCCAAAACCTATCCAGTATAGTGTGAACATTGCTTAACTCTCCCTCCCCTCCCCAGACTCACTCTCTATTTTCAAACTCGGCGTAGGGGCCCGTTTCTCGAAAATCCCGGTAACTTTTCGGGCCCGAAATCAAACATTCAAATCGATATATAAAGAATAAAAGCGCGGGTCCTGGCTAGCAAACTACTCCATACTGTTTCATTAACTGATAGTTTCATCATGTTAGATGCAAGACTTTTGAAACCTCTATCTTGCATGTAAACCAAAACAGCTTTACGGGCCCTTTAATTATCGGGACTTTCGAGAAACGAGCCCCAGACCTTCCATATGACCATCGCAAAACCTACAGCTGTTTTGCAGTCTGGTCATGAGCCACGGCAAAGCTCTATCCCCGTCTATGCAGTTATAATGATAATTAACTTGTGTCTTACTTGAATGTAATCAGGTGGTAAAACATCTCCGTTTCCCCTTCCTCATCTCCGTGATCACCATGTCCGTGTTCCTCGTGTCCGTGTGATTCGTGCTCGTGTTCGTGATGTCCGTGTCCCGTGACCTCCTCTCCTTCGTCGCACTCCTCTTCCGCGAATTCCTCCGGGTCGTACTTCCAAATTCTTGTTCCTATTTCGCGAAACGTTTACTGGAAAGTTAACTATTCGTCGCCGCTTGATTAGCGTTGAAAAAAAGGCAAAACTATTGTACTTGGAAAATACTTGCGTTCATCATGAAAAAGCGGGGAGTGATTTGGTGTCCCTGTGCACCCTCCCCACCCCCCTCCCCCCTCTCTTATGAACCCCAACGACCATAATCTGCTTTCAATCAAGCAAATTCAAGGGAGTTTCATTGAAATCAGCAACAAAGATAAAATACGTTAATTTTAAGAAATTCTTGTACCAATGGCCTGGTTGTGTGAAGCACTATCCAGCAGATAAGTTTTGGGGAAACCAAATGCGTTATCCAGTTGATAGACCTTCATCCAGTGGATAACACATGGTGCAGTTCCAGTAACTTAAGACCAGTCGGTTTTTGATTTTGCCATTTTAAACCTTTTGCCTCCAGTGGGAGTAAACCTTTTAACTGTGATAGAAGTCGAGCTTCCAATCGCTAAGTCCCGAACTCTCTCGTACGCGATGTATAATTAATGATAACTAAACATTTGTATGAGATTTTGTTTAAAATGGGGTGTGCAGTTGTTACCGGTTAGATGGACTGGATGGAGCCTTTACCCCTTCGCCCTCAGGGGAATAAATCTTTTAACTACTATTGAAATTTCGAAACAAAAGTACAAATTCATTGAATAGTATTACGCTGTTTTTTTTTCCTTTTTTTCTTTCTTTGTTTTCTCAATTGTATGTGCTTGCTTATGTTTTCATGCCATGTTTAAAAGTTTGACAGAAAGAAAGGTTGTTACCTAAGTAACGAACATCGCTCTTATCTCCAAACAATGATTTGAGCATCTTCTCGTCTACGAAGTTCGACCCATGTTTGCACACCTCTACCATATGGCGTCCGTCAGGTTTCAGTAGCGCCTGCATTAGGCTTGTGTACTGTTTGAGTCGTCTGGCCCCCATATCATTGACTATAGGAATGGCAGACTGGTCCCAGATGGCGTCGAACTGCCCTGAAACCTCCACGTTGTAATCAAAGATATCACAATGATACAGAGTAATATCCTTGCCCTTCGCTTCGTATACGTTCACTTTCTTCTTTGGCGTAAATTGTTCTGATCGGAGAGTGCATTCTAGCTCCGCGTTGCGGAAGAAAGCCTTGATGTAGCGGGCGTTGATTTCCACACCGGTGATCGCGTGACCCTGTTCAGCTAACCACAGCATATCGGGAGTCTTGCCACACATTGGCACGAAAATCCGAAGATTGCTTCGCCCGGCAGTCAACTGCTTGATATTTTTCATCAATATGGGGTCGACTTTTTGCAAGTAGTCAGGGTCTTCGCACTTCT